>CM035406.1:242916237-243583737 GCA_020310875.1 Ceratopteris richardii
GGTTAAGTCCAACTACCTTGAAGGGAGCCACCCATCGCATTTGCAATTTACTTGGGAATTTGTAGTATTTACTATCATATACCAAAATGAGATCACCTTCTTTTATAGCGTAGGTTTTGAGATTCTGATCTTGTTTATCTTTCCTCCATGTTTTGGATTTGCTCTAGGCTCTATCGTGGTAATAATCTTTGTTTCTTCCAATTTTACTAGTTGGATAAGTCTTGCCTATAGGAATTCCTCTTCTCTAGGTCTTCCTTCTATCACCACTGGTAATGCTATATCATAAAAAACACCTCCTCCTCATATACCAACCACAAACAATGTGCATTTTGTGCCATCAAATATGACGTTGGTAGAACTGCAAAGCTTTGTGAAGTCTTTCATCCCAATCCCCCCTATGATTTGGCTATGATTTTTTGTCAAGATCTATTTGAGAATTATGTTGGTAACTTCTACTTTTCCATTGGCTCTCGAATAATACAAAGTTTTTCTATGCTTATGTTTATATAATTCTATCAGTTCTTTAACCAGCTCATTGATGAAATGCGAGTCCTTGTCACTCAATATTTCTAATGGGTAACCAAAATGGGTAATATTGTGCTCAAACAAGAATAAAGCCACATCCATGGCCATGTCGATTTTGAGTGCTTTCACCTCAACCCATTCTCAAACATAATCCATGCAGACCAAAGATATGCTTGTTGGATATATGCCTTGAAAGAGGATCAATTTGTCCCACAAAATCAACTCCCCACTTTTTGAAAGGTTTGAGAGCCAAGATTGATGTCAGACGAGAAGCATGCACCAATGTGGGTTTGCCCAATCTCTCTCTGACATCTATCACACTCTTTATAGTAGTGATGGCAATCCTTGAATATAGTGGGCCACCAATATTTGTACACTTCCATTCATTCATGCATATTAATTCCAACCCACCCGCTCACAATTTTTTCCACCCTTGTTGGCAGTAGTCAAGGAACTGAAGGATTCACAAGACAAGGAAGCCTACGAAGGGAGTCAGAGCGAAGAGAAAGCACAAGCAGACATAGTAGTCAAAGAAGATCTGACAAATAGGCCATTTAAAATTTTCAGGCATCAAAGAGTTGGGCACACAAGAAGAAGGAGCAAGTAGGGAGCTCCAGGAAATGTATGTCAAAATGTTAAAAGAAATCCCTACAAAAATAGTGATTTTCATCACTAAAAACCATTGTAAATACCATTTCATATTTTTGTAGCTCCATTTTGTGCAAGCCAAGGAGTCCTTGAGCTTGAGGAGCTTTAGAAGTACCTACCTATCAGTTTTCACATTTTTTAGACTCCGTTTGAACCTCCAAATAGGGCAGAGAACCTAATTTTTAACTAGGCCGGACACTAGGTCTGGACAAGGCCAAAACCTAGTCAAAAACTATAAATAGAGCTAGAGAGCTCATTTTTGGAGCTAGCTTGTAATTGATTTGAACTTGTATGAGCTTCTTGAAAGTAATCTAAAGAACTCCATTGCTTCTCACTCTTTGTCTTGCCTTGTGTGCACGTGTGTGTGTGTATGTGTGTGCATGTTAGTGTGCTTCGCACTCACGCACTTGTGCCTTCACTTGCTCGAGGTCATCATACCATCCTCACGTCTTCAAGGATTGACATTAAAGGAGGTGCTACTCATCACTGAGCTACACCAAATTTTGGCGCCATTGCCGGGGATCGAGCTTTGAGGACGAGCGTGAGATGGTAAGACGTAGAGTTGAGGCGTTGGAGTCATAGGTATTTTCTTCACTTTTATCTATTTTCTTTTGTTTTTTCTCATCACCATCATCATCCTCACCATCTCCCACATCCATCTCCATCATTGCAAAAAATTTCAGTTTTTGGTCATATCACCCCACCCATACCATTTCCCTCATTTCACTTGTGAGAGAGAGCGAGAGAGCGTTTGTGTGCTTGTGATTTTCTGTGTTTTTTGAGATTTTCTGCAGGAATCAGCATCCCTAGCAGCTGCACCAGCTTCAGCAGGTTCTTTGAGAACATCAAAGGGTACTTGAAGCAAGAGTAAGTGCGAGCTTGAGAACACGCTTCCTGGGTATACAAGGGCAACCAAGGGAAGAAACTTAAGGTTGGAAATTCTCAACACCCTCTGTCAATCCCTAGCATAGGCTAAGTACGGATAGAGGTCTTGATTAATTACGGACACGTTAAGAACGACCAAGTCCAAGAAATCTAATCACTCAAGTGCAAGTGTTAGGAGATTACAATTGCGAAACAACCTAAGGGAAAAGAATTTAAATCGAGCGACCACACTCAAAGTACGTTAAAACTTAAGTGTTCCTTGCGACAAAGATTAATTGGACAAGAAGTGACACCCTAAGGGCAGTTTAAAAAGAACAAGTGACTAATACAAAAGAACTCAGCAACGCAAAGTGTACTTGGGAAAAAATTGGGATTATTCAATTGGGCTTATGAACCTTAGATCAGGACGACACCTAGGGAGAGATAGACAAAGTCTTAGATCTTCAAAGGCTAGTGTCAATCATACTGCTAGGTCTTGGGCCCAGTAGTTGAGCCATCATTCGTACTACCCTAGCTCTGAGACTAGCGAGTCTGAGATGTCCCACGGTATGGAGAGACCTACAGGAAGTTCAGGAGTGCCATATTTATACAGGGTAGAAGGCCCTTACAAAATGCAACTCGAATACCTTAGGACCAACCGTGAGCACCCAGCGGTCAAGTTTGAGAATGGAGCGTACTTGGACAAAGAAGGGACAATATATGTAGTCACCAGTCAACCAGATAGGACAGATGAATTTGGGAATGTGATCCCAGAAACGGACTTAGGTGACCTAGAGCAAGGAAACATGGGGGTAGAACCTAGAACCCCTCGAGGCAAATCTGTTCTCACTAGGATTATTACACCAGAGTGGATTCCCCAAGACAATAAAAGCATAGAACTACTCCTGAACCGAGAGACTGATGAAGCCTTTTGGAGGTACAGATCTGATCAACCGAATGAGGTAGGAACAATCATGATATATGAGTTCAAAGATCCTGATAGCCCAGGCAAAGTGACCTACTTAGATCACACTTCAGAGAGGGTCTTTGTGGTTACAGAAATGATAGGCATGCTTACACTTGGAAAGGTGAATTTATTTTCCCCCAACCAAGATTTAATGTGTCCTTTGGTCACCCCGGAACTGGAACATCCCAAGCTCATGGAACTCAAAGAGACAGACATAGAGATAGACTGGAGGTAAGCTTTGCCAACCCAGTGGGAAGAGACAGAACGAGAACAGAAACAAATAGAGTGGAACTTGAGGGACTTAGAGCCCCAAGGAACCAAAGGAATGCTGATGATTTCCCTCTACCAAGGCCTAGGGAACACACCAGGATTTTGAGACCGACTCAGTTAGTTAAGTCCATGAAGAATTACTTCGATGGCACAGGAGACCCATATGATCATGTGGCCGAGTTTAGGCAAGTCTTGAGAGCTGAACAAGTTGAGGACCTGTTCACGCAATATAATGCCTTTGGTCTAACACTTAGGAACACAGCCCTTACGTGGTTTCAACCATTGAATGAGAGATAGTTCAGGAGCATAGACCAACTATTAGAGGCTTTCATCACCGAATTCTCTAAAAGTGGCATAAGGCATAATACTTCCTCATTGATACACAGCTTCAAGCAGACCCCTCAAGAGACTGTGAGACTTGCAGGAAGAAGATTTAGGCAGTATCTTGAGAGATGCCCTGTTCCTGAGTTACCCACACCTGCCAAACAAGTGGCTTATTCTTGTGCATCGACATTGAGGATAACCTAGGGGAGGAGTTAGAGCTTTCCAAAATCTACAAAGATTCAGATAGTGCCTCTAGTCTCTCTTCCTCGCAATCCACATCTATTGAAGAACTTGCGGAGAAAGTAGCTCAAAAACTAGGTGTCTCTAGTAAACAAATTCCTAGATTTGCCCCAGTAAAGAGGTGTTATACTTGCGGTGGTGACCATATGGCAAGTGTTTGTCCCATCATGGCTCAACCCCAAGTGAATCCTAGTAGCCAATACTGCACCATAGAACGGAGATACACAAATCACACAGCACAAGACTGTCCATACAATAAGCAAGCGGTTAGACAAACCTACCCTCAGCCCTATCCACAACAGGGAAGATACCAGAACCAGTACCCTCCACAAAAATATGGTAGACGGCAGCAATCCTATCAACAACCCTACCAAAACCAACAAAGGCCACAACTTATGTTAGCTCAACAACCTCCAACCCCCGCTAATGTGATTCCTGTAAAGTATGCAGCTACAGAAGAGAATTTGAATAGAGCTATAGTGCCAGTAACACCATTGCTTTCAGAAAGTGATCCTAGTAACCATAGCTTTGATTCTACACATATTGATAGTCCCCAGGCTTACTACATGCAGTCTCCTGAACATGGTGAGTCCTACTACAGTGAAGAACCAAGTGAACCTAGTTGGGAGCCAGAGTACACAAATGTAATGTACACAAACCCTAACTCTAGACCCCAACCTAGGCAGGTAAGACCCCCATTCCCTAGAGGACCATGCTACAGATGTCAGGGAGATCACCTCATTCGTGATTGCCCCTTACCTCCACCTACACAACCCCAGTCAGTGACAATTCAAGGCACTTGCCAAGATTGTGGAAAGGAGCATCTCTTACGAGACTACCCAAAGAATCCTAATAATATACCAAAAATAACTCCAATTAATGTTATTGGGTTATTAGTAGACTCTACAGGAAGTGTGACGTCCACTGCACCAGTACAGGTAGTCACTAGAGCTCAGGCATTGCAGCAAAACCAAGGGGTAAGCCAAGAGAAGAGTGCAGAGGTTAGTGAAACCGAGAGCATAGCCAAGAAACGGTCGAGAGCCTGGAGGGATAGCCGAGAGAGAATGAAAAGACAATGGTCTAAAAAGATGAGTGACTTAGAAGAAAGCATAAGAGAAACAAAAGCCAAAATTGTTGAACTCACCTCTCAAACAAACTCTCACATACCACCACCACCCTCATTTCCATCACCATCTAACCCACCATCTGTCCCCCTACCTCAGACCATCCCACCAACCCCTAGAGTAGGATCAGTATTACCTGACCCCACTCCTGAAGACATAGACATGATGCTTAAGGCATATCAGGCCAGAATCCAAGAAGGGCCATATGTGACGGAGCATGACAAGTGCTACCCTAGAGCTGACCTAGAGATAGAAAGAACCAAGCTTTGCGCGAAAATGGTCGCATTGGCTCAGACCATGTTTGAAGCCAGTCGTCTCTTCAACTACTCTGGCTCAGCTAAGACACAATTGCACTTGGATGGACTCCTAGAGAAGTTAGAGAGCATAATTGCAAGATCTGCCAAGGAAGAAAAAAATCAAGGAAGAGATGAGGCAAGCAAAAGAATAAGCCTTCCCCCACAGGAAGCTTTTGTGCCCAATTCCACTGAACCAGACACCTCCTCTTCTATGAATAGGTACACACCAGAATTCCTACGAGAGATTCAAGAAGACAAATGGGCTAATGAAAGTGAAGTCCCTCCTCCCATTGAACTTGTGGATGACACACATGATCAATTCCCACAAGATATTCCTTCCATTTATGGAGAGCAGGAAAGTGCACAAAATCGAGAGAGGTTAGACTTCGAGTCAACTCTCTACAGGAATTACCCCATTTCACAGGCCCATGGGAAGCCAAGTCGACTTGTATGAGAGCACCCACGGTCATGGTAAGAAACGAAGACTCAGTCATACCTAGGAATACGGAGGTAGTGAAAAACACTAAGGTGCAGTGCAACCTCACTTTAGAAGAGCTACTCAAAGTTAGGCCAGAGTTATGGAAGCATGTAGCCAAACAAGTACCAGAGATAGCAAAACCTCGTTCCCAAGTAGGTTCTCATAGGACAGTGCCAGAAATTCCTCTAGACAAGATAGGAGATATGAGTGAAGGTGAAGAAGGAAACACCTATCTTCCCATTCCCCATCAGGGGTACACAACCAAGGCAATTCTAGACTCAGGTGCAGGAGTTGCTATTGCTACCACTTCCCTATGGAAGCGGTGGGGCAAGCCAGCACTCAGGCCCACGAGGATGAAATTGCAAATGGCTGATGGTCACATAGAGAGGCCTTTAGGACTACTTGAAGGAATAACTCTCACTACATGTGGTGTAGAGTTTGAGCACACGTTTGCTATCTGTGATTTTAGCAAGAACCATGCCTATGAGATGATTTTGGGAAGACCATTTATGCGACAGTTGCAAATAGTACAGGATTGGGGAACCAATTCCTTGTATTTGCAACACCTAGGTGTCACGACCAAGGTTAATCTCAAAGATTACTCTCATAGAGATGTCCCTCCTATCCAATGGAATCCTATTCATAGAGCCAAAGATGATACAGAGTCTGTGCATTCCATAGGATCCGGATCCTCATGGATGCATGAAGACACTCACTTATGGATGTGTAAGGTAGCAGTAGAAGAAGAGAAGAGAGGGAAAGCCAGAGAGGTAGGTGCAAAAGAAACCCATAGATCCATTCAAGACCCAGCCTATGCACCGGTTGTATTCCCTGATGAAGAATTTGAACCTCATGGCTGGGCAGAAATTTTAGCAACCATGGATGTCGCCATCAATGAAGAACAATGGACACCACACTGTGATGAGGATGGCTATGACATTTCAGTTTTCTCCATAGAGCCAATCATGGGAGATGCAGTTTTAGAAGAGTGTGAACCTAGCCCTGATGCATTTGAGGATGCAAGTGACTCCGATCTAGAGTCAATCATTATGGACCCACCTTTTGCATCAGATAAAGAATACTTCTATGAAGTAGAATTTCAACCCCAGAGGCACGGAGAGCTTACAAATGATGTAAGGTTAGCCACACATGTGACCCCTAAGGAAGAAGGAAAGGAAAGGAAGAAGAAAGAAGTCACTCAAGAAGAGGAAGAATCTTTGTTTGAGGTCCCGGAAAACTTTAAAAAGTATGAGATAGACGATAGGAGAGTCATGATAAGAATGCCTAAACGAGAGGCACAAGCAGGAGAGGCCTATGATAACAAAGAAACCACCAAGAAAATAGTGGTAGCCCTAGAAGAAGGAGAGGAGAGATGTACTTATATAGGACATGACTTGACGGATGAAGAAGAGTGCGAATTGATAGCCTTGCTAAGAGAATACAGAGATGTATTCGCTTGGAGCTACAAGGATTTGAAGGGTGTTGACCCAGACATATGCTCACACACAATTCCCATGACCTCAGACGTGAAACCCTCTAAGCAAAAGCCATACACATATAATGATAACTATGCTGCTAAGATCAAAGAGGAGATAGATAGACTGGTAGAAGCTGGATTCATCTATGAAATTGAGCACACTGAGTGGGTATCCCCCATTGTAGTGGTGCCCAAGAAGAATGGAAAGCTACATGTGTGCATTAACTTGAAAAAGGTCAATGCAACCACAATTCGAGATAACTATCCGCTTCCTATCACAGAACATCTCTTAGAAAGAGTAGCAGGCAAGGAAGTGTACAGCTTCCTTGATGGATTTTCGGGCTACAATCAAGTAGCCATAGCTCCAGAAGATCAGCATAAAATAGCTTTTTCCATAGAATGGGACATATCTGCCTTTAGGGTAATGCCATTTGGGCTTACCAGTGCTCCTGCAACCTTTCAGAGACTGATGTGCCACGTGTTTAAAGAGTTCTTGAGGAAGAATTTGGAAGTCTATGTTGATGACCTCTGTGCTCATTCCAACATTAGACATACACATATACCTGAACTCAAGCAAATCTTTGACAAATGTAGAGAATATCAAGTCTGCTTGAACCTAGAAAAGTGTGTTTTCGTGGTCAGGCAACGCAAGATTCTAGGACACATAGTGTCAAAGAATGGCATATCCACTGACGAAGAGAAAGTAAAAGCCATAGCAGAGTTACCTAGGCCAAAGAATGTCAAGGAAGTACAAGCTTTCATGGGGCATTGTGGCTATTACCGACGCTTTATACACATGTATGCCATTATTGCCAAGCCTCTGTATGGACTTTTGACTAACTTTGAGTGGACTGATGAATGTCAGGACTCTTTCAATGAGCTCAAAAGGAGACTGTGTTCAGCACCAACCTTGACCACCCCAGATTGGAATAAGCCATTTCATGTTCATGTAGATGCATCCAACTACGCTATTGGATGTGTACTCGCACAACCTACGGGCGAAGGTACTATGGATCTTCCAATTGCCTATGCTAGTAGATAGTTGAATGCAGCTGAACGGAACTATACCACCACCGAACGAGAAGGATTAGGCATGGTATATGCAGTTAAAAAGTTTAGACACTATTTGCTTCCAAATAAGTTTAAATTTTTTACCGATCATCAGGCATTATTGTACTTGGTGAACAAACCATGCAATACAGGTAGATTAGTAAGATGGTTTCTCTTGCTAATGGAATACGACTTTGAGGTTGTGGTAAGAAAAGGCAAGACTCACGTGAGAGCAGACCATCTCTCTAGGCTCACGTCGGGAGAAGCCCCACAAGGAGTATCAGATGACCTTCCTGATGCTTACTTGTTTAATTTGGAAGTTGTACCTCAGTGGGCTAAGCCATTAGTGCCAGTACTGACCTACGGGCCTAATCATCCAGTCATAAACACTCAAGATAGAGAGGTAGTAAAAGCCCAGAAGTACCATATCATGGCAGGAAGCATGTACAAACAGATAGATCAAGGGATATTGGCTTGTTGTGTGGAAGAGGACGAGTACGCTAAATGGTTGCAATTGGCACATGTAGGTGCATTAGAGCAACACTACTCAAAACAACGAACCCTATAGACACTACTCAAGATAGAGAGGTAGTAAAAGCCCAGAAGTACCATATCATGGCAGGAAGCATGTACAAAGAGACAGATCAAGAGATATTGGCTTGTTGTGTGGAAGAGGACGAGTACGCTAAATGGTTGCAATTGGCACATGTAGGTGCATTAGAACAACACTACTCAAAACAACGAACCCTACAGACAGTAAGGAAACTTGAAGTGCATTGGCCTACTATGGAAGCTGATGTACATAAGATGTGTAAAGAATGCCTAATTTGTTGCACTAAACCACCTGTGGAACATGCCACTCTGTATCAAGTGTCCATAGTGCCAAGTTGGAGTGAACCGTTAGTAGCCTTCTTGAGGACGAAAACATTCCCTCAAGGTATGACACTGGCCAGATAAAGAAGTCTAGAACAAGAAGCCCTAGATTACTCACTCATTGGTGATAATCTATACAAGCGTGGTAAAGATGGTTACTGTTGATGTATGAAACACCACAAGAAATGAATTAATGTGACACTAGAACACCTCTATGGTCACCATTAACTCATTGCCACTCCAAACTTTGAGAAATGATAGCCTAAAGTGAGAACTTTGCTTCTACAGAAATTCCTAGACACCGAAATGACATACCTTCCGTATTTTGCTAATTTCTCCTAGCTCAAGTATTATTTCTCCATGAAACTTTATAGGATGAAACTAGAAGAGTAGAGCTTTCCAACAAGCTATCATATGCATCAAACGGATCTCTAGAACTTAAGTGATGGCCTTCACAAGATGACCCTGTATGACCTTCCAAAACTGGAAATTTTTGCCTGTTTTAGTATTTCTGGGTGTCTAAAAATAAAAATTCGATGCCTAGCATCGAATTTCAGTCAAGGTCGATGCCGGGCATCGACTTTGAGCTTTTTTAGGCCCTTTTTCTGCACCAGAAATACTCTCTTTTACACACACATGAAGAAGACCACTTGTATGCTAGAAGTCGATGCCGGGCATCCACTTTATGCTGAAACTCGATGCTAGGCATCGAGTTGCTCCACAAACTTCATGTTTTTAAAAGATTCAACAACAGTTAACACACAGAGAATGGAAATAATGACTTATCAGCCAAGATTCGATGCTAGGCATCGAATTGCTCAGAAAACTTGAACTTTTGAATTCATCACACAGTAGGCAAGCATGGAGATGATGGAGAGAGACTCATACACAGAACTTTACTCAGTTCTTTCTCATAGCTATGAAAACTAAGAAGTTTTACAGATGCTTTCTCACTCAGAGAAGCCCGACTATACACAGTCGTATAAAATGAACTCCTTCTTCTACTTCTTCTTTCTCTCTCTCTCTCTCTCTCACCGCGTCAGTTGATACAAACTAACTTATATAGATTTTCGTATTCTCGTGATTTTAAAAAACTTCTAGAACTAAAGTGAACTAACTTTACAAATATGATACACTTGTGAATTTGTCCCTTCACATAGGCATGGGGTTTTCTTCCTAAGATTTGACCTTCAAATATATGTCCAATTAGTGAGTGTTTCTCCAACAGCTCCCCCTCAATCACTAATTGACATTCCCTGTTTCTTCATATCATCTTCTTTTCTTTTACTCCTGCCATGCTTTTGAATTTGTTGGTCTTCACACCATCCAAGCTCTTTGTCATTATGTCTGCTAACTGATCTTTAGTATAAATGTACTCCACTTCAATCTCCTTCTCCATTACCTTTTCTCTGAGAAAATGATACTGTATCTCTATGTGCTTTGTCCTTGCATGAAATACTAGATTTGCTGCAAGATAAAGTGAACTCATATTATCTCCATGTATTGTAGGTGTACCTTGATTAATGCCTAAGCTCTTGAACAATGTCTGCATCCATATGACTTCCTTAGCTGCTTCCACAAGTCCTTTGTACTCTGCTTCAGTTGATGATAATGCTACTGTATGTTGTTTCTTTGAACACCAACTTACAAGCTTATCACCAATATATATCATGTAACCATGAGTTGATCTTCTGTCATCTTGATTACCTGCCCAATCTGAATCACTATAGGCTCTCAACTTCAAATCTGATGTAAAAGGATAATATAATCCTTCCTTTATAGTTCCTTTGATATATCTGAGAACTCTTTGACCTGCAATCCAATGTGGGTCCTTTGGACAATGCATGAATTGTGACAAAACTCCCACTGCATAACTAAGATCAGGTCTTGTTAGTGTAGCATAAATCAAACTACCCACAAGAGATTGATAGTTCCTCATATCTTTGTATTCTGCACCATCATATTTAATGAGCTTGTGATTAACTTCAAGTGGAGTTGAAGCTTCTCTACAATTTTCCATATCAAACTTCTTCAACAAGTTCAGAAGATACCTTTCTTGTGATACATATATGCCATGATCTATATAAGTAACTTCCATTCCAAGAAAGTATGACAACTTTCCTAGGTCACTGATCTTAAACTCTTTCTCAAGTAATCTGTTTACCTCCTTGATTCCTTCATCTGAAGTACCTGTGATTATAATGTCATCTACATAAATACAAATGTAGATTGTACCTTCCTCTGTTCTTCTGATAAGTAGACTTGGGTTTGCTTTTGAACTTTGATATCCAAGATCATTGAGATACTTCACCAGTCTATAGTTCCAAGCTCTTGGAGCTTGCTTCAATCCATACAATGCTCTTCTCAACCTACAAACAAAATTTGGATACCTGGAATCTATAAACCCTTGAGGTTGTTCCATGTATACCTCATCTGATATGTATCCATTCAAGAATGCATTTTTTATATCCAATTGACTTAGAGTCCATCCTTTTGAAGCTGCAATAGCAATGATTGTCCTTATAGTTGACATCTTAGCTACGGGACTGAATGTCTCATCATAATCTATGCCATAGGTCTGGGCATAGCCTTTCACCACCAATCTAGCTTTGTATCTGGCTATACTTCCATCTGCAAGCTTCTTCACTTTATAAACCCATTTATTTCCAATAACTTTCTTACCATTTGGTTTAGGAACAAGTTCCCATGTCTTGTTCTCCTCCAGTGCATTGAACTCTTCCTTCATTGCTTCTTCCCATTGCTTCTTACCTTTAGCTTCATCATAGTTCTGGGGTTCTTCATCATCTTTCACCATATATGCATAGTTCTTTTGAGTTATGTAAGAAGTATCATAAGAATACCTTTCTGGTTGTCTTCTAGTCCTGCTTGACCTTCTTGGTTCACATTCTTCATAAGTTTCTGGATACACCTCTTCATCAAATATAGGAGCTTCTTCATTCCTTCTTGTTAATCCACTTGTGGATGTACTTGCTTGCATATAGTCTTCATCTCTATTTACCTGCACAATTGATTTTCCTTTCTCACATCTTCTTACCTCTTCTTCAAATTCTTCAGCTGTGTGACTTTGATCTGCATACCAACTTTTCTGTTCATCAAATGTAACATCTCTAGAAACAAGAAATTGTTTGGTTAGAGGATTCCACAACCTGTAACCCATCTGCTTTTCATCATAACCAATGAACACATATTTTTCTGCCTTTGGTTCAAGTTTATGCCTAAGTTGTGATGGCACATAAGCATATGCAATTGATCCAAACACTCTACAATGATCTAGTGTTGGTTTCTTACCCCACCAAGCTTCATATGGAGTCATTCCATTTAGAGCTGCACATGGTAATCTATTCACAAGATATGTAGCTGTATTTATAGCCTCAGCCCAAAGATAATTTGGACAATTCTTCTCCTTCAGCATAGCTCTAGCAAACTCAACCAAAGTCCTGTTCCTTCTTTCTGCTACACCATTTTGTTGTGGTGTATACCTGCAAGTTATTTCTCTCTTAATACCTGCATTCCAAAGATAATCATTGAACTCTTGGGAGAAGTATTCTCCCCCTCCATCAGACCTCAGTCTTTTAAGCTTTTGACCTGTTACTCTCTCTGCATATGCATGAAAATGCTTGAAAGCTCCAAACACTTCTGATCTTTCCTTCAAAACATATAATGTTATCCATCTTGTAGCATCATCAATGAAAAGAACATAATACCTTGAGCCACTGATAGATCCTTCTTTTGTTGGTCCCCATACATCTGTATGAATGAGCTCAAGTACTCCATCATGTTTGAAACCTTTCTTTTGAAATGGTAACCTGTGTGCTTTACCCATTTGACATGCTTCACATTTATAAACCATATGTTGACTTTGCACATTTGGTAATCCTAGTACAGACTGATTAGCAACCATAGCTTTAATTCCTCTTTCATTGAAATGACCTAATCTCTTATGCCAGAGATCAAGTTCTGTAATCACTCCTTCACCATGTGTGAGCAAAGCTTGACCAATGTTCCCTTGTACTCTTAAAGTAAAGAGTCTACCTTCTTTCTTACCAGAGACAATCTGATTATATCCATTCTCTGGATCTTCAACAAATACTCCTTCATTTGTAAACCTGACTTGAAAACCTTTTTCAACTATCTGTCCCACACTAATCAAGTTTTTAGGTATTGTAGGAACATACAAAACATTGGTTAGCAGATCTGCTCCATTCTTGCATTTCACTTTTCCAATTGAATGTACACTATGTCTGGTATTATCACCTGTTTGAACACTATGGCTAGAAATGCCTTTTTCCAATTCTGACATCAATTCTATGTTTCCTGACAAATGATTAGAACATCCAGAGTCAATGTAAAATACCTTTAGATCTTCTTTGTCTGATGTGCTGATTGAGTTCATCATCAATTATGTATGACTTTCATTCTGTGTGTCATTTGCATAGTTGTAGTAGGTGGTGTTGTAGGATTGATTCTGTCCCCAACTTCTTCCTCCACCTCTACCATAGCCTCCTCTTTGACTTTGTCTACCTCTTTGGAAATTACTTTGATATCTTCCACCTCGACCTCTACTATTGTTGTTTTGATTCTGGTTTGATCCTTGTTGGTTGTGCCAACAGTCATGAGCCAAATGATTACTCAATCCACAGATCCAGCAAGCCTTTTTGTTGTTATTCTGATTACCTCTTCCTCTTCCAAAACCTCTTGCTCTTCCTCTACCAGTGCCTTTACCTCTTGCATAATAAACCTGAGAACTAGACTCCTCTTCATCCTTTGCTTTACCTTTATCTCCTTTCTTTTTGTTCTTCATGTACATTGCAGAACTTTGTCCTTTATCTCCATCTCCCTTCAAGTCTTGCTCATATGTGAGCATCAAACCAAGCAACTGGTTCAAATCTGGAACATAATGATTTAATGAAAGTTCTGTTGATAAGACAAAAGGTTTCCACCTTTCATCCCCTCTCAAACCTGCAAGTAGCTGAGCAATCAATCTGTGATCTTCAACATCTTCATCTATGGATCCAAGACTATCTGCTAGATCCTTCATCTTAGTGACATAATCACTAATACTTTGACTTGGCTTCTTCTTGAATGTTGTAAACTCTGACCATAGACTTGCTTTCCGTGCTTTAGTAGTACTTTGGAAATGATACTCCAATGCATTCCATATATCTTCAGATGATTCCAATCCTCTGATGTGTGGTAGCAAATGATCAGAGATTGTATTGTAGATGTAGGCTTTTGCACTTGCATCCTTCTTCTGCCAATGCTTTAAAGCATCTAGTTCTTCTTTCTTTGGTCGGCTTTCATCTTCGAATACTGGCTTCTCTTCTTCACCTGTAACATATATCATGAGATCCTTACTCATAAGTAAGGCTTCCATTCTCATTACCCATGCGGGGTAATTATCTCTGTCCAGTTTGTCAATGGAAATATGATCTGCCATAGTTCTTTCCTTCTGCTGCAACTTGTGAGCTTAAAGGATAAAGGATAATACCTTTTGAAGTTCTTTGTGTATGAGCATACTTTTGAAGTAACCTTTTGATGCCTTGTGTCTTCAAATGCTTCACCTTTCAAACTTTAATGGAAAACTTTACAAAACTTCTCGTACCTTTGTCGTCTTCTGCTCTCGAGAATCTTTCTGCTCTGATACCACTTGTTGATGTATGAAACACCACAAGAAATGAATTAATGTGACACTAGAACACCTCTATGTTCACCATTAACTCATTGCCACTCCAAACTTTGAGAAATGATAGCCTAAAGTGAGAACTTTGCTTCTACAGAAATTCCTAGTCACTGAAATGACATACCTTCAGTATTTTGCTAATTTCTCCTAGCTCAAGTATTATTTCTCCACGAAACTTTATAGGATGAAACTAAAAGAGTAGAGCTTTCCAACAAGCTATCATATGCATCAAACGAATCTCTAGAACTCAAGTTATGGCCTTCACAAGATGACCCTGTATGACCTTCCAAAAGTGGAAATTTTTGCCTGTTTTAGTATTTCTGGGTGTCTAAAAATAAAAATTCGATGTCTAGCATCGAATTTCATTCAAGGTCGATGCCGGGCATCGACTTTGAGCTTTTTTAGGCCCTTTTTCTGCACCAGAAATACTCTCTTTTACACACACATGAAGAAGACCACTTGTATGCTAGAAGTCGATGCCGGGCATCCACTTTATGCTGAAACTCGATGCCAGGCATCGAGTTGCTCCACAAACTTCATGTTTTTAAAATATTCAACAACAGTTAACACACAGAGAATGGAAATAATGACTTATCAGCCAAGATTCGATGCTAGGCATCGAATTGCTCAGAAAACTTGAACTTTTGAATTCATCACACAGTAGGCAAGCATGGAGATGATGGAGAGAGACTCATACACAGAACTTTACTCAGTTCTTTCTCATAGCTATGAAAACTCAGAAGTTTTACAGATGCTTTCTCACTCAGAGAAGCCCGACTATACACAGTCGTATAAAATGAACTCCTTCTTCTACTTCTTCTTTCTCTCTCTCTCTCTCTCTCTCACCGCGTCAGTTGATACAAACTAACTTATATAGATTTTTGTATTCTCGTGATTTTAAAAAACTTCTAGAACTAAAGTGAACTAACTTTACAAATATGATACACTTGTGAATTTGTCCCTTCACATAGGCATGGGGTTTTCTTCCTAAGATTTGACCTTCAAATATATGAAACAGCTACACCATGTTGTTTGGGCATATCAAGTGGCCTATAAAACGGTACTCCAAGCCACACCCTTTTAGATGGTATTCGGCCAAAATGTGGTGCTACCTCTGGACTTCTTGATTCCCACATTGAGAGTAGCACAGGAGCATGAGTGGACGGGTCATGAACTCTCTTCGTGAATTTTTGACCTCGAACGATTAGGTGAAACCAGACTAAGAGCTGCAGCAGGAATATATGCAGCTAAGAAACGACAGAAGGCGTACTTTGATGCCCATGTTAAGGATAAAGGATTAAAGGCTGGAGACTTAGTTTTGGTATATACTCTGAAACAACATGCGAGAAAGCTAGAAAAACGTGGTTACGGACCTATGATCATCAACAGGATTTCAACTAGTGGAGCAATACAACTAGCCACTTTAGAAGGCGATATTCTCCCTAGCTACATAAGCGGATGCAGGGTCAAGTTATATCAGGAACCTCTCACGGAGGAAATTCTCAATCGAGTCAACATTGCCAAGAAACGTAAAGAAGAGGAAAAACGAGTTCGAGAAGAAGCTCAGCAGAAGCCTTGGAACGCATCCAAAAAATGAAGATGAGAAGACAAGGACGAGATCAGCCAAGGATAGATGACTATGCGAACCCAGGATATCATATGGTTATGTGTAAAGTCTCAAGTGTAAGCTCCCATAGAATAGTTGATCGACGTCCTTTTGTAACCTTGGAGATAGGACAAGGAAATGGTACAAAGACTACACGGGCCTTGATTGACTCAGGTGCAGCCACTAGTGCCGTTAAACTCTCTTACTGTCAAGAATTGAAGTTAAAAGTCAATCCTATAGAAGCATATCTCATAGGATTGGGAGGTGTGGAAACCCCTTGCATGGGTGAGGTGGAGCTTCCCCTCTCCATTCAAGATGTTCTAATGACAGTTAAAGTACTAGTGTGTCAAGATGAGGACCTCACTGAACCTCTTGTCCTGGGTCAAGACTAGATCTATGATCATGCAGTCAATCTAAACCTAAGAAGTGGACTTCTTCAGGTATGGGTAAATCAGAGTCGACTTACAGTTGAGTTAGATAATGGAGCACTCAAGGAACTAGGAAAGGCACAGACTCCTGGTCCTTCCAGGGGTACACATGAAGTTGACCATGTTGTTCTTGTCCAAAGCTATGTGATGCAGAGGAATGGTGATCTCAATAAAGAAGTCAAGGACTCAACGGAACTCCCTTCTTTTCCAAAGGCCAGAGGGAGGCAGCAACCAAAGGCAAATCAATTACTGAAGACTACCCATGCTGAAGGCCAAAAGAACGTGCGAAGCAGAATAACTCAGCCATTGAAACAATTGTGGGTGCGAAAAGGCGAGCGGCCTATTACAGTCAAGCGACAACAACCATCTCAACTTCCTATTAGTAATCAACAACATGATACTAATAAGGAGACTTCCAAAACTTCTTTTGAGAAAGTGAAATCTATCTGGGTACCCAAGAAGTCGCTGAAGGCTGGCCCACAATCAAGACAAATTTGGGTGCCTAAGGCTTGCTTGCGGGCTCAACTAGTCACGCACGAATCACCTCATACACGACAGGGTTCAATCACTCAAGGAGCCATTACCCACTCTTGTTTAATACGCACGAACACACAGTCTCCCAGAAGCGCGAACAGACTCACTTGTAAATGGGTCCCAAAAATGCCTCATTCCCAAGCAGACATACTCATAAAGCCCTCCAACTTTCGCCACACAATTTGGGCCCGATGATATCCTAGAGAGTGCTAAAAAAGGATCCATTCATCAACCCACCTAGAGGATCCGTCTTCTTGAGACCTACCTAGAGATGGTTCGTACTTGGACGAACATGCCACTCTTTATTAAATACAATCCCTGTTATGTTCCAGTCTTCCGCAGATGCACCTGGCCCGAGTTTACCATTGCTGTCAAGAACATCAAAGGCTGTGCAAAGTGGTTAAACTATGTTTATCTAGCACCTCCACAAGGATCTCCCACTGTGAATTATATGATTTCTACCATCCGTCACTGGAGCATTCGACTACCGAATACCCCCGATGTGATGGCCCAAATGTGCATGAAAATCTTTGAATTAATGCTGATCACATTCAGGACATTCAAGAATATTAAAGACCCCCACTTCTCAGGAGTTGGCTTCCTCACAGGCAACCAAGATCTGGTATACAACATGAGCACCACCCCATCAATAGAGGTAATATATGCTTGGCACGCTAGAATCAAGTACCTCCCAGCTTGCTTTAAACAGACATTCGAGGAGATGTTCGTAACAGGATTCTGGGAATATCACTCAGAAATATTTGTACCCAGGCCCTCACATCTCCTCCACTTATTCGCTGTGGAAAGAACCATCCATTCAGAACAATTGCGGGTGCCACATCCAGACATCCCAGGACCAGTGAATTGGGATGCATTGTTAACAGACCTAGCACGGGGGCTACGATTAGAAGAACACCACCTTGCTTCTGATGTGGTTCAATATTATGTCCAACGCATAGCTAGACAAGGGTCTGTCAGAGACAACAGACGCGAGAGAGGGGGGGGGTGTTGGCAGTAGTCAAGGAACTGAAGGATTCACAAGACAAGGAAGCCTACGAAGGGAGTCGGAGCGAAGAGAAAGCACAAGCAGACATAGTAGTCAAAGAAGATCTGGCAAATAGGCCATTTAAATTTTTCAGGCATCAAAGAGTTACGCACACAAGAAGAAGGAGCAAGTAGGGAGCTCCAGGAAATGTATGTCAAAATGTTAGAAGAAATCCCTACAAAAATAGTGATTTTCATCACTAAAAACCATTGTAAATACCATTTCATATTTTTGTAGCTCCATTTTTTGCAAGCCAAGGAGTCCTTGAGCTTGAGGAGCTTTAGAAGCACCTACCTATCAGTTTTCACATTTTTTAGACTCCGTTTGAACCTCCAAATAGGGTAGAGAACTTAATTTTTAACTAGGCCGGACACTAGGTGTGGACAAGACCAAAACCTAGTCAAAAACTATAAATAGAGCTAGAGAGCTCATTTTTGGAGCTAGCTTGTAATTGATTTGAACTTGTATGAGCTTTTTGAAAGTAATCTAAAGAACTCCATTACTTCTCACTCTTTGTCTTGCATTGTGTGCGCGTGTGTGTGTATGTGTGTGCATGTTAGTGTGCTTCGCACTCACGCACTTGTGCCTTCACTTGCTCGAGGTCATCATACCATCCTCAGGTCTTCCCGGATTGACATTAAAGGAGGTGCTACTCATCACTGAGCTACAACCCTCATAAACAAAGACATTAATATACCGTATTGCACATAAACTCAATTTCTATAAAAAAGAAAAAATTGTAACACCGATGGCCACTATACAAAAAAGCTTGAACTTCAGCTCATGTTCACATAACTATAAATGCAATTTTGCGGGTATACAAATAAAGATGGACATCTCATCAACATGTGGACACCTTCATTTAAACACATAGTTCTCATAACAAATTCTTGAACAGTTTAATATAGTCGACTTCACAATATTTAGTATGCATTGCTTCTCATATAAACTCACTATGTGTGTAGCTCTTTAGCACACTAGCACACCATTCTACATAGTTATCTCTATAAGTACAAGATTACATCACATATATAATATAACTTGTCCTAGATGCATCCAAAAAATCACTTCAACAATAGCAAAATATTTTTGTGCATCAAAATATTTTCACTAAGGTGAATACTAGAAATCCTCATCTCCAAGTTTTTCAAGCATGTTGAAGACGTGCGAGAGGTATTACTTGCCTTGTTATAAGATATGGTGACTCAAGCTACAAACGTGTTGCTATCTTCTCTTTCTTCAATTCTCTCGAATTTCAATGTCTTCCTAAGACAACCAGCACCCTCACCATCTGTTGTTGAAGTATGGGGAGTAACCAACCCAAACCGCCTCACATGGAAGTGAGGGGCTCTTCCAAGAGGAGTTGCAAGAAGTGCAAGCAACGCACACACACCCACGTCCAAGAACAATGGCACCATGGCCAACGTCAAAAGGAACAAGGGAGGGCAATGCTCACACACAAGCCAACCCCAAATGCCAAACCCACACACATGGATCATCGCCTAGCACACAAGGAGAAATGTGGAAGCCAAATGACACCTTCTTCCATTACCAAAATGGAGGCCAAGGCCATGGCCAAGGGCCCCCTTTTACAAATGAGGCTCTTCTTTATATAGAGAAGAAGAGAGGCATATGTGAATAAAACATGTGGTCAAAAGACCACATGTGCTAAATCAAAAAGAGAATCTTAAGTGATATGGGAATTTCAAAAAGCTAACTACCTAGAGAGAGAGGGAGCGCATGGATTTCTACGTGGGAGTTTTGTGTTTGTTCAAAAAGGAGTTTTCAAAGAAAGGCTTGAATACCATAGGCTTAGAGGAATTATCAAAAAGGGTTTTAGGAGAGTGTTCACATGGACATCTCCTAATTTACAAAAAGGGGTTTTTTTATGAAGGAAAAGGGATGCCATAGCATGAGAAAAATTATGGGCAACCCTTAGAGCAACACTCCTCCCCCTCCTAGACTTTGTCGTCCTCGACAAAGCTAAGAGAAGAGCATACATAACTGAACCGACCCAAGGTAGAGTCTTTCAAGTGTGGAAATCTTCAAGTCTTCAAAATCTGCAATTCTTCAATCTGCAAGGCTTCAGGCTGCAAGTCTTCAGTCTTTACTTCAAACTGCAAATCTTCAATCTTCAAAGCTGGGCGACACAATCCCCTTGGGGGGCAGTCAGCCCAGCATGCTTCTCTCTGCATAGTCCTGTGTAGGACTGATGGAGTCATGCCAGGGAGTTCCCAAGGCCAACCGAAGGCCACACGGATCCACAACTCAATCCAAGCATGAGGTGCATCCACCAAGTGTAGGTACGGCAAACTTGGAAAAACCCAACGGTTGAAGGTCGATCGTCCCCGGCAACGGCGCCAAATTTGTTGTTGAAGTATGGGGAGTAACCAACCCAAACCGCCTCACATGGAAGTGAGGGGCTCTTCCAAGAGGAGTTGCAAGAAGTGCAAGCAACGCACACACACCCACGTCCAAGAACAATGGCACCATGGCCAACGTCAAAAGGAACAAGGGAGGGCAATGCTCACAAACAAGCCAACCCCAAATGCCAAACCCACACACATGGATCATCGCCTAGCACACAAGGAGAAATGTGGAAGCCAAATGACACCTTCTTCCATTACCAAAATGGAGGCCAAGGCCATGGCCAAGGGCCCCCTTTTTACAAATGAGGCTCTTCTTTATATAGAGAAGAAGAGAGGCATATGTGAATAAAACATGTGGTCAAAAGACCACATGTGCTAAATCAAAAAGAGAATCTTAAGTGATATGGGAATTTCAAAAAGCTAACTACCTAGAGAGAGAGGGAGCGCATGGATTTCTACGTGGGAGTTTTGTGTTTGTTCAAAAAGGAGTTTTCAAAGAAAGGCTTGAATACCATAGGCTTAGAGGAATTATCAAAAAGGGTTTTAGGAGAGTGTTCACATGGACATCTCCTAATTTACAAAAAGGGGTTTTTTTATGAAGGAAAAGGGATGCCATAGCATGAGAAAAATTATGGGCAACCCTTAGAGCAACACCATCACTCCTCCTTCTTCACATGGACCCACCGTGAGAAGATCAAGGATGATTCCTCTCCTTTGAAAGTGGGTTCTTCATTAAAAAATTTTATTTCCATTGTATGCTTTAGTTGTGTGTCTTTTCTCCCTAAGAACAGTAGCCCTCTCTATTGTATCTTCTCCCTTAATTTCAAGACACAAAAAAAACTTTCTACTGTACGTCCTAGATAGTAATCCTCTATCTTTTTGCACAAATTGACTCTTTACATGCCTTCTTTCATCGCTCCTGATGTCCTATTCCCTTGTTGTTCACAAAATCCTATGGATGGATCCTTTGTGATGGTTCCTTAGAGAGATACCTTCTTCTTCTTCTTCTTCTTCTTCTTCTTCTTCTTCTTCTTCTTCTTCTTCTTCTTCTTCTTCTTCTTCTTCTTCTTCTTCTTCTTCTTCTTCTTCTTCTTCTTCTTGAATTCCTCCAACCTCTAAGGATGTTGTCTTCCTTATCCCCTTCTTGCATAGAAATCATTGTCCATCTTCAAGGTGGCCTTGTTACCATTAATGTCCGTGTAAAAGGGTTTTTGCATATTCTATAGGGTCTATATGGAGTATTGTGTGCGGCATCCACAGCTTGGTTTTCTACTGTGTGGGTATCATCGTGGAGCTCTTGAGAAGGATATTGCATCGTGATGCATTGCCAACAAAATACTTCACTCTTTTCATAGAATTTTGATTCAAAAGCTTGGTTGCTTTTGTGCAAGCGAAGCAAGCATCCACCTGTGCACCCAAGCCTTTCTGTGAGGCTTATGATTAAGGCAACAACCAAGGTATAGACCTTGGCATACCTTGTCACCTGAGTCATCAAAGCCACCATTGGCACCATTAGTTGGGCATGAGGGAGGAGACAAAGGTTCGTGGTACTTCCCATGAGGCCACCCATCCCAGTATTGTTCCACCCAAAGCTCGCTTAACTGGAAATATCTTGCCACTAAGCTACACTCTTGTGGTGCTTGAAGAAGGGGAAAGATGAAGGTTCACATTATCTTGAACATGTTTTGGGCCCTCAAAGCTTCATTCTTTGCTTTAAAATCCTATTTTAGAAGCATCTTTGGGGTGATTCTTGGAGTCATTTTGGAGTACTTTTGTGCTTAGTTCTCTTTACATGGGTTCAAAAACATCAAGAAGAGCGGTCTTTGTACTTCTCCAACAACAATATTCACTTTGGGGTTGTGTTTTTATCCACAATAGTAATTCTACAGGTTTCTATGGTAGAAGATTACGATGAATTGTGAGAAAGTTCTAAGAAGAGTAAAGCTCAAAAGTGGAAGACTAAAAGAGAAAATATCAAAAGCAAATGAATGAAGAAATTAGCTGAAGAAAAATAAAAGTTTATACAAGAGAAAGATTCTACACAAGTAAGCCAAGCTAACCAAGAAAGTGATGTGGTGAGAGAAGAACAAATGAAGTACCAGACAGGATCAATTCTAGTGAATCCTATACCTGAAGACTTACAAATATTATTGAAAGCTTATTAGTCTAGAATAGAGGTGGGGTCTAGTCCAGAGCATCATGATTGATGTTACCCTAGATGAGTTGTGGAGAAATAGAGATTGAATTATGTAAGAAGCTTATTGAAGTTGCTTAGACTATGCTAGAAAAGTCAATCCCAACCGTTTCGAAGATGAGAAATCCAGAGAAGACATTCTAGGAATGCTTAAAAGAATTTAACTAAAGGCCTATAGAACTAGATCTATCCACAATAGTTGAAAAGGAATTACGTTTAGAAACCAAAGAGATTGAATCATCAGTTCCTGAGGTAGAAGAAAATTGGCCACACGACCTATGCTCCAAAGTCGAAGAAGATAGATGGAAGAAGACCGAAGGAGAGATCCCTCCCTTCATAAAAATAGATTCTTTTGCAAGCTGACCATTGATTGAGCGAGAAATAGAGATAGAGAATCTATCTAATCAAGACTTTGAGACAGAGGAAGCAATTAGCCTTGCCACACTTCCAAACTACATGGGTGAGTATGAACAAAAATCAAATTTCATCCATGCTCCCACATTGAGATGTAAGGAGAAGAGAACCTTTGAGGAAGTGTCAACCACTCTACAAGAGTTGAATAAAGCTAAAGTCAAAGGTTCCTTAACCTTAGGGGAACTTCTACCAGTCAAACCTCAATTGTGGAATAATTAGCCACATAGCTTAACCTTAAATAACAAATCAACTCAAACAAAGAGGTAATGAAGAAACCCCTATAGTAAAAATACCCATGGACAAAGTAGGAGATTTTAGTGAAGATGATGAAGGAAACACTTGCCTTCCAATCACATTTTGAGGATACATCAATAAATCTATACTAGACACTCATGCTAGAGTAGAAATCGCTACCAAAGAAATCTTCAACACCAAGGCACAACCACTAAAATAAATCTCCAAAACTTCTCTTATAGGGACGTCCCACTTCTTCAATGGAATCCATCCATAAAAAGGAAGATGATGTATTGATCTATAGTATGGGATCTAGTGGTCAATCTTGGATGAATGAGGATACTCAATTATGGATTTGCAAAGCTGTGGAGAGAGAAGAGAATAGGTTCCAATGTTAGAGGCTATGGAAGGTAGGAGAGTGACCAATAGAAGACCCAGCTTACATGCCTCAAATATTTCCTGATGAAGCATTTGAACCACATGGCTAGATGGAAATATTAGCAACCCTAGATGTGTGCATAAATAAAGAAGTGTTTACCATCATGAATGTGTAGATGAATAAGAATGTGACCTAAGCATATACATGGTATTGATTCAAGAAGAAGATGATGAAGTGGAAAAGTAGGAAGATGACAATTATGAAAGTATCATAATGGAACTTGAATTTGATTCAAAAGAAAAATATTTGAGAGAATTAGAAATGGATAACCCAATAGAAAATCGTAACATATTTTGCATAGAAGAATATCTATGGTAAAGAGAATGAAAAAAATAGAGAAAGAATACAAACACCAAGAATATTTTGAAGTTCTTAAACGCTTCAAGAGATACGATGTGGGAGAGAGAAAAATTGTTACTCAAATGCCTAAGTGAAAGGCATAGGAAGGAATAGCATATAAAAACAAATAGCAAACAAAAAAAATCATAGTGAACAAAGAAAACAATGAGGATAGACGCACCTTCATAGATGAAGATGTCTCTATAGAAGAGGACCAAGAACTAGAAGTGTTACTACAAGAGTATGGACATGTCTTCGCATGGACTTATAAGGATCCGAGAGGATTAGACCCTAAGATTTGCTCTCATAGGATTCCTATGAATCCTGAAGCAAATCCTTCAAAACAAAGACCATACAATTAGAATTACATCTACTCTACCAAGATCAAAGAAGAGATAGACAAGCTATTAGCAGCAGAATTCATATACAAAATCGACCATATAGAATGGGTTTCTCCATTAGTGGTACTAGCCAAGAAGAATGGGAAACTCAGGGTTTGTATTAACTTGAAGAAGGTTAATGTTGCCACTATTAGAGATAGTTACCCACTACCTATCACTGATCAGCTCTTGGGAAGATTAGTAGGCAAGGAAGTATATAGCTTCCTTGATGGCTTTTTAGGACACAATCAAGTGGCTATTGCTACTAAGGATGAACATAAATCTGCTTTTGTTGTTGAATGGGAAATGTATGCTTTTAGGGTTATGCCTTTTGGCCTAAATAATGCTCCAAACACTTTCCAAATACAGATGTGTCATGTTTTCAAGGAATTCTTAAGGAAGAGTTTGGAAGTATATGTGGATGATCTATGTATTTACTCTTCTCAAAGATTTGCTCACATACGAGAGTTGAGATGAATATTCCAGAAGTGTAGACAATATCGAGTATGTTTGAATCTTGAAAAGTGTGTCTTTATGGTGAGGCAAGGCATGATAGTAGGACACATAGTTTCTAAAAATGGTATCTCTACAAAGGAAGACAAAATCAAGATAACCCTATAATTACCTAGACCTAAGAATTTAAAGGAAGTGCAAGCCTTTATGGACCACTATGGATAATATCGTTGGTTTATCCAAATGTATGCAATCATAGCCAAACCCTTGTATGGTTTACTAAATAAATTCAAGTGGATTGATGAATGAGATCAAGCATTCAATGAGTTGAACGGAAGCTTGATTTCAGCACTGATATTAAAGGCTCCTAATTGGAATAAGGCATTCCATTTCCATGTTGATGCTTCTTATTTTGCTACTGGATGCATATAGGCACAACCAACCAACAAAGGAAAACTAGATCATCTTATTGCATATGCAAGTAGACAATCAAACCAAGCTAAACAAAATTACAGTATGATAGAAAGAGGACTAGGGATGTTCTATATAGCGAAGAAATTTAGACACTACCTGCGAGCCAATAAATTCAACTTTTTTAATGATAATCAAGATGTATTGTATTTGGTCAATAAACCTTGCAACACACGAAGGTTAGTCATATGGCTTCTTTTGTTAATGGAATTTTATTTTGAGGTAGACATCAAGAAGTTAAACACACATATTAGAGCCAATCATTTCTTTAGAATGACTCATGGAGAACCACCAACAAGAGTAGTTGATGAATTACTAGATACTTACATGTTCAACTTGGAAGTATGTCCATTATAGGCTAAAAAATGGTGCCTATGCTTACACATGGACCATGGCATAGAATCAATTCTATAAAAGGCAAAGAGTTTTGGAGAATAAGAGACCTCCACATAGTGGAGGGTAGCTTATATTTCAAAGATACTAATGGAGTACTTCTAAGATGCATAGAAGATGAGAATAGAAAAATTTTGATACGGCACTGCATGTTTTTTTTGTTAACAAAAACAACTCATTCTAGTCCCAAATTCATTTGACTGGATTACATATTTATTGGTAGAGCATTTTAAGGATCAAGGTTAGTGTATAAAACACACGCCCTATAGGATTTGAACCTACGACATTCATAAAGGAGTAAGTGGAACAAGTCAAGAACAAAAGAGGTTAGGATTATATTGGTCAGACATGCAAAAGGATGTACATGAATATGTGTCTACGACATTCATAAAGGAGTAAGTGGAACAAGTCAAGAACAAAAGAGGTTAGGATTATATTGGTCAGACATGCAAAAGGATGTACATGAATATGTGTCTAAGTACAATTTATGCCAGGTCTCTTCACTCAACGAGCATTCATCTTTCAGCTTTTTTACAATAGCAACTGAGTGGAGTAAGCCAATAACTCAATTCTTGAGATCACAAACATTCCTAGAAGGTGCAATATTAGCTAGAAAAATGTCCCTAAAAGAGAAAAATAAAGATTACGTGATCTTAGAAAAACGAATCTTCAAGCGAGGAAAAGATAATCAATTATGAATGTGTCTTTATGAGGGAGAGTATCTTCCTTTGTTGGAAATGGCTCACATGGAGCACCTAGAGGAAAATTCTCAGTTGGTAAGACTGTAAAGATGATCCTATTTGCATGTTTATGGTGTACAACCCTCCACATGGATGTAGAAACATATGTAAGAAGTTGTGATTTATGTCAGAAAAATAAATACCCAATTAGAAGAGATGATATGCCTTTTTCAAGAGCTTTCTCATGATGGGGAACTAAGCTTATTGGACCTATTAATCCCCTAGCAAGAGGCTCGCATGTGGAATATATCATATTGGCTATAGGCTACTTAACTAAGTACATAGAAGCCAAAGCCACTAAGAAAAATGATGCCTAGACAACTGCAAAATTCTTATTTGAAAACATTTTCACAAGGTTTGGACTACCTATTGAGATAGTCAGTGATAGAGGTACACACTTCATTAATGAAGTCATTGGATCACTCATGAATGATTTCTTGTTGGTTCTTAAAAAAATCTACACCCTATGTCCCATAAGCCAATGGACAAGCCAAAATTTCAAATAAGGTATTATAAACAATATTGACAAAAATAGTCAATAATGGTAGATCAGATTGGGACAAGCAATTGCACCATGCAATTTGGGCTTTCAAAGTGGCTTATAAGACAACTATTGGAATTATGTCATTTAACCTAGTCTATGGACAAAACACCATACTACCAATTGACTTCTTAATTCCTACTCTTCAAGTAGCCAAGAAGCACAAACGGACAAGACATGAAATATATAAACAATTGGATCAAATCAAAAAGTTGCATGAAACTAGGTTACAGGTAGTGGAAAGAATTTATGTTGTCAAGAGAAGGCAAAAAGCATATTATGATGCTCACATAAAAGATAAAGTTCTTAGGGTTGGAGATTTAGTACCAATGTATACCTTGAAACAACATGCAAAGAAACTCCAACAAAGAGGTTATGGTCCTTTGACCATTAATCATATTTCCTCTGGTGGAGCTATTAACCTAGACACATTAGATGGAGATATCTTACCCAATTACATTATTGGATGCCGAGTGGAGATATATAGAACTGATCACATAACAAATGTTAACAAGACTCTTAGGAGCTCAAAACTGTAAGACGGAAGAAGAGAGAATTTGGGAAGAAGCTAGACAAGAAGCCCTAGAGAGAATAAGGAAATGGAAAGAGTGGATTAGAGAATGAGATGAGAGGTACTTAAAAGGTCAAAAATCAATTCCCATAGAAAAACATCATGCAAAAAACATCAAGAAATTAAGTAACATACTAAGACAACCATACTTAAACCTAGGAATTGGAAATGAAAAATACCAACTAGTGGATTCTCTAATTGACACTAGAGAAGCTTTGATTAGTGTTCATGCTTCCTTAATTGAAAACTAAAGGTTTTGATCACCCCTAATAGAAGCATACATGATTGGAATTGGATTTAATCATATTAAATGCTTAGGAGAAGTAACCCTATCTTTGCACCTAAGGAATAACACAATGCAACATAAACCCTTAGTCTGTCAAGAGTCTCACTTACTAGGAGACCTTATCTTAGGACAGGACTGGATGTATGAATTTGAGGTTTCCTTGAACTTAGCTCAAGGCTATATATATGCCCAAGTAGGGCATAGACAAGCCTTTAGCCTCCTAAAGGAAAAGCCTCTCATAAAGTCCATCATGAAAAACCCTAATATGTCAAAATTGTTTGTGCAAGACATAGATCCCAAGAAGCAGTCTCATCCAAGTGAATCCATCCATCTTATCTCTTCAAGATAGTCCTTGTTCTACTGAAAGTGAAAAAACAATCCCTCCATCCCAAGAAAACCTTCAAGAGAGACCTTGTGAGGCTACCAGTTCTCGAGAGGAGAGTACCTCCTCATCTCAGACTTGCCATTGCTTCTCCCCTTCATAAATTAACCATTCAATCTCTATTTTATATTCTTCCATGCTTCTCCACACCCTTTGCCTTCCAACGTTTGAATCCCCAATTTGTATCCTTGTATCTCTTGAAGTGGTTCCTTATCCATCTTTGATCCCTCCCAAAATTTTCCAAAAAATAACAAAAAAAAGGAATAACTTGTGTCCTCTTCCCTATGGCCACTTGCTACTATAACGTCCCAAACAACAAGGGAATGGCTTGTTGATATATTTAGGTAGTGATGTGTCTGAACACTCTAGGACTGCCGGGGCACTTTTTCCCCTCTTTAGGAGGTTTTTTTCCCCCGGCTTTTATATACGCCTATTGCCCTAATGGGCTACTTATCTTTGTACATTCTCTACTAATACATTCAGTCTTGTGTGTTGTGCTCCAAGCTTCTTCTTCTTCCTTGTGCTGTTTGCATGCTTACGCAGACGTCTAACTCCAACAATTGGTATCAGAGCAAGTCGTCGCTTCATCTAGGGTGCCGTCGACACTCCTTCGTTTGCAGTCTCAGATTCGCACGAAATTTGGTGAGCATACTCACGGTGTTTTAGAGATCAAAACAGCTTCGCTTCTATGGTGCCGAAATCGCGATCTGAGCTCGATTCGGCCTCCGAATGCACTATCGCAGCGCTTGTGTAGGCTATTTTGTCTTTTTGTGCCAAAGGTATATACATGTTTTGATTCGCCAGTATAAGCGTCTCGAAGTCTGCTACAGGTTTAGCAGAAATCATCTGGGCAGTTCCGTTCAACTTTTTGAGATACAGACAATTTTCTACATCAAGGTATTTTAGTTACCAGCCATGGCTAAAAGCAGTGATGTATTCTGTATGTTGGCTGTTGAGGATAAGTTGGACGGTACCAACTACCCATTATGGGCTTATATGATGCGACATGTATTGGTTGCAAAAGGACTGTGGAACATTGTGCAGGGTGTTGAAAGATGTCATGTTACACCTGCGACTACAGGTACTGCAAATACAGGTGCTGAAGCTGACGGAGATGGTGTCGAAGATGATATTCTGTAGATTCCTGTTTGTGCTGCTGTTTCTATTGCACCTACTGCAGAGCAAATTCGTTGGGATGGCAGAGATGCTCAAGCACATGCATTGATAGCTTTGTCTCTCAAACGTGTTATTATTCCTCACATCCGCTCTTGCAGAACAGCAAAGGATGCTTGGGATACACTTACCACATTGTACCAGGCTAGGAATGAGGCTCGTGTTGCTTACCTCCGAAAACAGTTAGAGAGTGAGCACATGAATGAAGGTGATTCTATGGACAGTATTCTAACAAAGATCAAAGACTTGAAGGAACAGTTGATTTTTGCTGATGAGGTTATACCAGATAGCTCACTTGTGCAGACTGTTTTGAATGGTCTTCCTGATTCATATCAGAGTTTTGCTTCTACTCTTCGATTGATAATGAAAGGCAATCCAAATGCCTTTTCGTTTGAGGAGTTAGTCTCTGTTCTGTTACAAGAAGATCAGTCCATGCAGAATAGGTCCATTATGCGTGCTGTAGATCAAGCTTTCCAGGCTAGTCAGAAGGGCAAAGGAAAATGGAGCTCTTCTACTAGTAAGCAGAAATCTGCAAATGCTGCACATTCGAAGAACCAAGATAAAGATGAGAAGAAATCAGAAAAGCAAAATTTTTTTTGCAAGTACTCTAAAGGGAATGATCATATCATAAAGAACTGTCCAAAATTGGTTGCAAAAGAGGCAAAGAAAAAGGAGGCTGGAATGGTTGTTACAGAAGCCTCTACACCAAAAACAGAGTCTGCTAATCTTGTGCAGGAAGAAGAATGGGCATTTACTACTGTTTGCAGTTTTGACCCATCTTCTCATGAGCAGTGCATGTCTGCAGTGGACTGAGATGTTTGGTACTTTGACAATGGGGCGACCAAACATATTACCTCGTAGCGTAGTTTCTTCTCTTCACTCGAGTCTTCCCCTACAGGGAATACTGTCACATGCGCCAACAACTCCTCTTATCCTGTTATGGGAGTTGGTAAGATCATTCTCACTACTGCTGATGGTAGTTCTTTCACCTTATCAGATGCTTTATTTGTGCCAGGGATCAAGAAGAATTTGTTATCAGTTTCTGCATTAGCCAAGATTGGCTTGGTTGTGAAATTTGTTGATGACAGATGTACAATTCATGATCTGTCAAATGGCGATGTGATTATTGCTTCTAGCATTTTATGTCGTGGGCTGTATAAGCTCATAGACTATGAAAGATCTATAAATGATTTGGCATGTGTAGTAAATGATTCTCAGGCTATGTCAGATGCAAAGCTTTGGCATGCACGCTTTGGTCATCTGAATTTTGCTAGTTTGCTACACCTGGAGAAATCTGAAATGATGTCCTCTTTGCCCAAACTTGAGGCACCTGGAAAACATGTTTGTGAAGGCTGTATTTTGGGCAAAATGCAGCGTTCGTCCTTTCCAAAAGATGGTTCAGTTCGGGCTACTCAGAAATTGCAGCTTGTACATAGTGATGTTTGTGGTCCTATGCAGACACCTTCTTTTGGGAATTATCTTTACTTCGTGACTTTCATCGATGATTTTTCCAGGCATGCATGGGTATATCCATTGAAGGCAAAGTCCGAAATGTTCATGTGCTTCAAATAGTTTTTGGTTTTGGATGAAAATATGTCAGCATGTAAAATGGGCACCCTCCATTCTGATTGAGGGGGGGAATACATGTCTTCTGATTTTAATGCATTTCTGGTTGAACGTGGGATAAAACACTAGTGTGCAGTGCCGTATACACCTCAACAGAATGGAGTTGCTGAACGAAAGAACAGGTCACTCATGGAGATGGGGAGGTGTATGGTCAAGAGTCAGGCTTTACCACATAGTTTCTGGCTTGAGGCTGTCATGTGTGCAGCATATGTACTAAACAGGTGTCCCACTAAAGCATTGTAGTCTATCACTCCATATGAGGCTTGGCATGACCGCAAGCCATCTGTTGCTCATCTGCCTATTTTTGGTTGTTTGGCATATGCATTAGTGCCTGAACAACATCGAAGAAAATTGGATGATAAAGCAGTAAAATGTATTTTTGTTGGGTACAGTTCTGAAAGTAAAGGCTATCGTCTGTATCATCCATAGACTAAACACATTCTGGTTAGCCGTGATGTTGTTTTTGTGGAAGATGCTATTCAGCCATTGCTTTCATGTACTAAGGAGACATCTGTTAGCTCCAAAGACATGTATGATACTTTGCTGCCTCTTTTTATAGGTGGACAGTCTAGCGCTGGTCCTAATGAGGCAACTTCTCAGCCTTTGCACGTTTCATGTGATGATGCAGATAATTCCATTTCTGATGTAGATGTACATGATGCACTTATTGATGAGAGATCTGATATTGAGCAGGCAAGAACTATGCCAAAATGGCTGGTGTAGACCTTGTATGATAGCAAATTAGATGCACCTCTGTCATATCATACTCATTCAGGCTCTCATAGTGCCTCTTTTGCATCCGATTGCTATGCTATGGCTGCATATAGTCTCTGTGATGAGAATGAGCCTGTTTCGTTTGATGAAGCACAAAATTCAGAAAATTGGATGGCTGCTATGCAATCTGAATATGATGCTATAATGAAGAATGGTACTTGGTCTTTATGTGACTTGCCTCCTGGCAAGAAGGCCATTGGAACTAAGTGGGTATACAAGCTGAAGCGTAAACCGGATGGTACAATTGACAGGTATAAGGCTAGGCTTGTTGCAAAAGGTTATGCACAGGAAAGAGGCATTGATTTTGATGAGACCTTTGCACCTACATGCCATATGACTACTGTTCGGAGCATCTGTGCACTTGCAGCCCATCATGGTTGGAATGTACATCAGTTGGACATTAAAACTACATTTTTGAATGGTGACTTGCATGAAGAAGTGTATGTTTTTCAACCCCGTGGTTTTGTGGAGAAAGGACATGAAAACCAGGTGTGCAGGTTAAAGAAGGCATTATATGGTTTAAAGCAAGCACCACGTGCTTGGTATGAGAAGATACATGCCTATCTGATTGCACATGGTTTTGTGAACAGTCCAACTGAGAGCACCTTATATGTTAAGTGTGCTAATGATGTGCATATGATCATTGTTGTCTATATTGATGACATGCTGCTCACTGGTCCTATTGAGAAGCATATTGCTGATTTTAAGGCTGATTTGCATGCCTCATTTGAGATGACTGATTTGGGGCATTTGCATCACTATTTGGGCATTCAGTTTATGCAAGTTCATGGTGGATTGGCTTTGTGTCAAACGAAATATATTGACACATTATTGCAGTGTTTTGGCCTTGAAGACTGTAAGCCTATTGCCAATCCTATGGAGACAGGTTTACGATTGAGTCTTAATGATGCTGGAGATGCATTTGATGCTGTCCTCTATCAGCAGGTTGTTGGATGCTTGATTTACTTATGCATTACTCGGCCAGATATTCAGTTTGCTGTCTCACAGATGAGCAGATTTATGCATTGCCCAAGTGTCAAGCATTGGTAGGCGGTTAAGTGCATCTTTAACTACTTGAGTGGTACTCGGCTACTTGGGTTGTTTTATCCCAAGGGGGGATCACTACCACCAGATTTGCATGCTTTTTCTGACTCAGACTGGGCTGATTGCTATGACAGTCGTGTGTCCACTAGTGGATTTTGCTTCATGCTTGGTAGCTCATGTATATCTTGGTTGAGCAAGAAGCAGCCTACTGTGGTCACTTCCAATTGTGAGGCTGAGTATAGGGCAGCTTTCACAGCTACTATTGAGTGTGTGTGGCTTAGACACCTTATGGCTGATTTGGGTATTGCTTAGACTTCTGCCACCACCATCTTCACTGACAGTCAGAGTGCATTGGTAGTTGCGAGGAACCCTGTGTTCCATGCTCGCACTAAGCACATTGAGGTGCATTATCACTATGTCAGGGAGAGGTTCTCTGCTGGGGAGATCAGCTTGGCATATGTGCCCACCCAGGAGAACATTGCAGACCTTTTCATGAAGGCTCTGCTTAGGGAGAAGTTTGAAGCTTTCCGCAAAGCTTTGGGCTTACTTCCTTTTGTGGAGTGATTTCCACATAGCTTGGCACTTCCTTATACATGAGTGTCAGCTCCTTGTTCACCGCATCACTCCCAGGGGGATTTGTTGATATATTTAGGTAGTGATGTGTGTGAACACTCTAGGACCGCCAGGGCACTTTTTTCCCTCTTTAGGAGGTTTTTTTCCCCCGGCTTGTATATATGCCTATTGCCCTAATGGGCTACTTATCTTTGTACATTCTCTAGTAATACATTCAGTCTTGTGTGTTGTGCTCCAAGCTTCTTCTTCTTCCTTGTGTTGTTCACGTGCTTATGCAGTCGTCTAACTCCAACATGGCTGAATTCAATTATGTCTCTTTTTTCTTCTAATTTCGTGCCAAAAAACACCTCCCCACAAAGACAAATCATATCACTCTGTCATATCCTTATTAAGCACAATTTCTTCTTCTTATATTTCCTTGTGGCCAAACTTTATCCCCTCTTCTCTTTTTGTAGCACTCCACAAAATTGAACATATATCTTCATATATTTGTACCACCTTTTGGCCATTCATTTGCACACATACACATGGGGACAAGGTAGCACATAAACCTCCTCACACATTGATAAACATATCCCCATGCCATCATATACACACAATTTCTCATAAGCTAACACATTCCATAGGGAGATAATGATTTAAATGAACATATTTATGCAACACCCCACACAATTTCCCTTGGCCCAGGGTCTAGCAATCATGGCATTACTCATAAAACATTACAAGAGTGCACAAAAAATTAGTGTGATTTTCAATGTAACATACTCCCCTCCACTTGAATGCACAGTCATTCTCCATGACAAATATGTAGATAACATGAAGAACAAATGTCATTACCCACATAGTTAGTCTCCATACCTTATTATCATGTCTTATTCAAAATCTTTCTTTGTGCCTTATTTCCGTGCTACTCATCCAATCAAGTTAGATAATCATGATGAAGAAAATACACATACAAAATATGGAAATCAAGAACCACTCAAAAAGAAATTCGCATAGGAGATGCAAGATGACCCAAGATGCATGCTCTTATTCTTCCTACCTTTTTATATTTATAGTGCTTCTATGGCTAAGAGTTCCCAAGGATCTCCTTTCATCACCTTTTTGGAAATCATTAACCATGAGTATAGGTAAAGACATAAATGAGACTTTAAAATGACACAGACACACACATATTAACTACCTTTTAGATAGAACCTATAACCTCATGATACTTAAGCACCGCACACACACACACACATCAATGTCTAGTCTCCGATATGCACATAATAACATTGTTGTCCTTGAGTTGATTAATATGTCAAGACTTCTCATGGCCAATAAATCTAGACATGCATAACACACCCTATCTACGTGATCACCACCCTCTCCTCTACTTTTCTCCCCCTCAAGACTAGGAAAATTTTCTTCTTTTTATCTCATTTTGTATTTTGGTTTAACAAATTGACCTATGGTGAAATTGGATGCAACTTGTGGAATCAACCACCCAGCCCATTTTGTTCCACCCATCTACCAATCCAACATAGTGCACAACACTTATATACAATACATCGATCACACACATATGCTCCACCCATAGCAAAGCTGTGTCTAGCTCGTGATCTTGACTACCTGACTCAGATGATTCTAGTAACCTTCCAACACACTATGGTGCATAGCCCAAAACAAATATATACACTTTGCAAACCAAGCCTAGGGTGAAGCTAGCTATGGCCAGTGGTCCTAACAACCTAGCGAGGATGACTCCATCCAGCTACTAGCCCACCATATTGAATTGGCTTTATTTTTTTGAATTACCAAGTCTTCAGAATTAGAGAGAACACAAAGGGCTTCATAGCCTACGTTTCCATAACATCACTAACATAGATATCCCATGGCAACTGATAGATTGACCTCTCTTTGCTACAAATCCCTAAAACACAAGTACTATATATCATAATTGGCCTATTACTCCACAAGCTTATATAGATTTTTACTTGCCTCAGTCATTCTTAAGCCTATCCTCATATTTTTGCATTGTCTAAGTATCCTAGAAGTCTCATCTAATCTCTTTCTCCTTTCATTAGTCAATGAATCCGTTAAGGTGAGTCAAGTTCAGACTCAAAAGCCTCATCATCACTACCTATGACTAATTGATCTACCCAAGCCTAATTGATACCATTCTTGTTGCTGGGTAAAGTCTTAGGATCGTAATAGAAATATTGATCCTTTGATTATCCTACCCAATAACGTAAATAAGCCTCAAACTATGTAAATGAAAATTTTATATCAAGTTTTGATTCATAAAACATACCAACCAACGGGCTTCCTCATACTTTGTCCTTAAGTCTTCGGCAGATATCCCCATGTTAGCAAGTGCCCGAATCTAAAAAGTATATAACCAAGTCAAAAAGAGTGCTTTGATACACATGATCTTCCATTCCATTAGCTAACACCTATATTTCTTGTATTTTAACACCTATCTAAAAAGTATATAACTAAGTGAAAAAGAGTGCTTTGATACACGTGATCTTCCATTCCATTCGCTAACACCTATATTTCTTCCATTTTCATTAGCTAACACCTATATTTCTTGTTTGCTCTCTTTTGTGATAGAAATCTCTCTCTATATTTTCTTTAATATTCGATAATACTACCAAAAAGTATATGCTACTAATCTCTTCCTCATTCTCACTTCTTGCTAGTTATAATATGCCTTCACTTGGAGTATGTTCACCTTCATTGGGATGCTTTCTCAGTCAATATCCTAAATCTACAAAGATCCATTTGGGTTTGCTTAAAATACTTTGAAGGGAGCCACCCATCTATTTGCAATTTACCCAAAAATTTATAGTATTTACTATTGTATACCAATACCAGATGACATTCATAAGTCCTAAGATTCTAGTTTTCTTTATCCGTTTAGATAGTCTCTAGACTTTATTGTGGTAATAATTTCTTTTCTTCTAATTTTACCAATCGGATAAGTCTTGCTTGCAAAGATTTCTCATCTCTAAGTCATGTTTTGATCACCACTCGTAATGTAGGGATCTCATTTTATATTGGAAAAATCGCTTCCTATACCAACAAGAATGGTGTGCATTTTGTGAACATCCGATAGGCCCACAAAGTTTTGTGAAGTCTTTCGTCCCAATCCCATATATAATTGGTTATCATATTTGTCAAGGTTTGTTTGAGAATTTTGTTGGTAACTTCTACTTGTCCATTGGATTTGGGGTAATATAGAGTTGTTTTTATATGCTTAATTTTATATAATTCCATCAAATCTTCAATGAGCTCATTGGCAAAATGGGAGCCTCTATCACTCACTATTTTCTAAAAAATGACCAAAATGAGTAATGATGTGCTTACACAAAAAATTTTCCACATCGATGGCCCTTTCGCTTTTGAGTGGTTTTGCATCAACCCATTTTGTAACATAACATGTGCATACCATAATATACCTATTGGATCTTTGCCTTGAAAGGGAATCAATCGGTCCCACAAAATCAATTCCCCATTTTTCAAAAGATTTGAGAACTAAGATTGGTGTCAAAGGAGCGATAGATGTCAAGATGGATTTTCCCAATCTCACATATTTATCACATATTTTATAGAATTCATGAAAAATTCTTGAATATTGTTGACCACCAATATCGAGCTAGGAGGATTTTCTTTCTTGTAATGTCTCCTGCAAAGTGACCTTCACAAACCTCATCATGTAATGCCCTAAGCATAGTCTTTACCTCATCTTCCTCCACACATCTTCTATAGACACTTTCATGGTTGGAATAACAATACAATTCCAATGACACTATGCATCTTTGCAGTTGTCAAGAGCTTTTAGTTCTATTTCCTTGTGGCTCCATGTGGGTATTTGGTCATGCATTTTACTGAGTCCGCATACCATGGAGTTTTTACTTCAACTTGAAATAAGTTGGCATCTAGTGATTCATCAAATACTCCAAAGACTCATGTTGACACTCAATGTCAAGCACAAATCATGGAAGCGCATCAAAGAAGTGGACACACAAGAAGAAGGAGCATGTAGGGAGCTCCAACAAGTATATGTCAAATTTTTAGAAGAAATCCCTATAAAAATACTGACTTTTAACACTAAAAACCATTGTAAATCCTATTTTCCATTTTTGCAACTCCATTTTGTTCAAGCCAAAGAGTCCTTGAGCTTGAGGAGTATTAGAAGTATCATCCTACCAATTTTCATAATCTTTAGACTCCGTTTGAACCCTTAAATAAGCCCTGGAACCTAATTTTTAACTAGGCCGAACACTAAGTCTAGACAGGGCCAAAACTACTCAAAAAACTATAAAAAGGGCTAGAGAGCTCATTTTTTAGGTTAGCTTGTTGGTGATTTGAGCTCTTGTAATAGATTTCTTTTGTAATTGAAGTCCTTCCATTGTTCCACTCTTTGCTCTTACCTTGTGTGCAAGTGTGTGTGTATGTGTGTGCATGCTTGCGTGCTTCTCACTCATGCACTTGTGCCATCACTTGCTCACGGTCTTCATACCAGTCCTCACGTCTCCATGGTTTGACATTTATGAGGTGAATCTCCTCACATTGATACTTGCCATTGTGCTAGAATGACATCAAATTTGGCACCATTGCTGGGGAGAGAGCTTGGACGACAAGCATGTGATGATAAGACATAGAGTAGCAACATTGGGAGGTAAAAAAATAGTCATTTTCAGTTCAGTTTCTGAGTTTTTCTTCACCTTCATCATCATCATCATCTCCTCCCATCTTCACATTCTTAGATTTTTTTCACTTTTTGACTATATATTCCCTATTTTCACCTCTTGCTCTTCATTATTGGCTACGCAAGGAGTTCGGAGAGAGTTTAGAGCTGAAGCGTGGAGGAAATACTGAGTTTCACACTCTCAATACACCAAAATCTGAGTGACAATATCGTGGCCTAAAACGACTTGCATCTAGTATCACGAGCAAAGTATCGTGGGATTAGAGAGAGATCTTGCATCTATAGGCACATAGGAGTGACTAGGAGGACACAAGGTACAGATATTTACAAAAATTTTTGAATTTGGACTTCAAAAACTCCAAATATTGTGTCCAATTGAGTTCAGATATCACGATACGAGAACTCCCGTGTATCCTGATACTTTTCGAGTATCACGTATCGCCTCCTTGAGGTATCGCGATACCATCGAGGTATCGTGTATCGATAAGTTGAGGTATCATGGTCTAAGGGTTGAGTGGTATCATATCATGCACCTTGTGGTATCGTATCATGATCCACAAGCGGTATTGTATCATGAAACCTGAGGTATCATGTATCGTTGGTCTAGCGGTATCGTATCATGAGAGCAAGTGGTATCGTATCATCTTGCTAGCAGTATTGTATCGTGAGAATGGTCTGTATAGTATCCTAAACCAAGAGGTATCGTATCGCGACCACTTCTAGTATTGTATCATCTTGATAGCAGTATCGTATCGTGGAAGTAAGTATCGCCTTGGCAGTATTGTATCGCATGAGGTGGCATCCTCCATAGTGGTATCATGTATCATGGAAAATAGAGGTATCGTATCATGAAAATCTGGTATCGTATCATGAAAATTTGGTATCGTGTATCGTCCAGGGTGAGGTATAGTGTAACAATTGCTCCCAAGTATTGCCTATACCTCTTAAGTATCGTGTATTGTCTGTTCTGAAGTACCCCAGAGAGATCATGTTTCCCTATTTTAACCCCCAAAACCCTGAATTGGCATAACTTTCTCATACGAAATCCGTTTGTTGTGATTCTAGGTTCATCGAAAAGCTTGTTTCGAGTACTGTAAAAAAAATAACTGGTTAATATACTAAAACTAATATAGAGAGTTTTAGATATATTATTTTGAAGTTGACCCTCAAGTGAGACTAAGAAACCAAGGGGGATCCAAAGGATTTTGATCAATACAAAGGGAAAATTAGGAATACAATACAAAGCTTATGAACCTGAGATCTGGTAGACACCTAGGCAAGGATAGTCAAAGCATTAGATCTTCTGAGGCTAGTGACAACCATATAGTTAAGTCTTGGGCACAACCACTAAGTGGTTATCCCTACACACTAAGTTTAGAAACAAGTGACTCAAAAATGTCTTTTAGTATGGAGAGACCTGCAGGTAGCTTAGACACTGCCTATTTACAAGCACCAAAAGTCCCTATAAGACATAATTGGAGTATATCAGGATCAACCGATTAGGTGCTCACATCTATGAGGATGGCCTGAGGCGATCAGTGGTCCAACTCAAAAATCTCGATCAACCCTTCAGACTTGAACAGCCAGTGGTTAAATTCAAAGAAGGTTCATAAATTGATAAGCAAGGAACCATGTATGTGGTTACCAGTGTACCAGATAGGACAGACGGGTTTGGAAATGTTATTCTCGAGAACGAGATAGGAGACCTAGAATAAGGAGATGTAGGACAAGAACCCAAGACTCCTAGAGGTAAGTCAGTTTTGACCAGAGTGATCACTCCATATTGGATCCCTCAAGATAACAAAATCATAGAACTATTCTTGAATAGAGAAACGGAGGAAGCCTTTTGGAGATTCAAGCCAGATCAACTTAGCCCAATAGTCACCATCTACAAGTTCAAGGATTTAGAGATACCAGGCAAAGTTGTCTACCTGGATAGCACATTAGAGAAAATGTTCTTGGTATCAGAGCATGGTAAGCATGCATACACTTGGCAAGGCAAATTGATTTTCCCTCCACCAAGATCTAATGTTTCCCATGGCCTCCAAGGAGCAAGATCATCCCAGGCTCATGAACCTAGAGGGAAAGAGCTAGAGAGAGACCCGAAGTAAGCTTTGCAAACACTGTGGGTAGAGATAGATCAGGATTTGAAGGTGAAAGAGCTAAAAGGGAGAGACATCAAACACATAGGCATCAAAGAGATGAACATGATTTTCCATTGCCTAGATCTCGAGAGTGCCCAAGGACCCTTAGACCCTCTCAAGTGGTTAAGGAAATGAAGAACTATTTTGACGGGTCAAGAGATCCTTATGATCATGTGGCTGAGTTCAAACAAGTGTTAAGAGTTGAATAGGTTGAGGACTTGTTCACACAATTTGAGGCATTTGGATTGACTCTCAAGGGTATTGCCTCAGCTTGATTTCAACCCCTGAACGGTCGCAACTATCGAGATATAGGTCAATTGCTAGAACAATTCATCATAGAATTTTCCAAGAGTGGCATCAGGCATAATACATCATCCTTGATTCACAGCTTCAAGCAGACACCCCAAAAATAGTGCGACTTGCAAGAAGATGGTTTAGATAATACTTAGAAAGATGGCTTGTTCTAGAGTTACCCACACTAACCAAATAAGTTGTCTTGTTTTTAGATGGCTTACTAAGCACCAAGTTAAGATCATACATGTACTTGGAAGAGCCTAGATCCACAGAAGAGTGTGTGCAGGTATGCATTGACATAGAAGACAACTTGGGTGAGGAGTCAGAATTGTCCAAACTCTATAAGGATTCTGATAGTTCTACTAGTCATACCTCTAGAACCTCCACTGAAATAGATGAGATAGCTGAGCAGGTTGCCAAGAAGCTAGGAGTTCAAAATAGACAAACACCAAGGGTCACCTCATTGAAGCGATGTTACAACTATGGAGGAGACCACATGGCTAATGTTTGCCCAATGATGACTCAACCCCAAGGAAACCCTAATGCTCCATATTGCACTATTGAGAGAAAATACACAAGCCACATGGCTCAAGATTGTCCCTACAATAGGCAGGTTGTTAGACAAACTTATCAACAGCCTTACCAAAAGGGTAGGTATCAGAATCAATACCAACGGCCATATTATAGGCCACAACAACAATATCAAGCACCATATAGCCCAGAACCAATCCTAGGAAACCAACCACCAGCTCTTGCCAATGTGATTCCAGTTAAGTATGTAGTGGCAGAGGAAAACCCTAATAGAGCATTGGTGCCACTAACCCCGTTGGTCTCAGAAAATGACTCCCATGCTCATAGTTTAGACTACTCCCATGAAGATATTCCACAAGATTATTACACAGAGTCACCAAAGCATAGTGAGGCTTATTCATATCAATACGAGACACCATTTATGGAACAAACTTGGGAGCCAGAATACTCCAATGTCATGTACACGAATCCTAACCCCAGGCTCCAATTGAGACAAGTAAGACCACAAGCCCCTAGAGGACCATGTTTTAGATGTCTGGGCAACCATTTTATTTGTGAATGTCCACACTCACCGACTCCGGGACAAGGACAAAACATCACAATAAAAGGCTTTTGTCTTGAATGCAGCAAAGAACATCTCCCAAGAGATTGTCCAAGGAACCCCTCTAGTGCACTCAAGGTTACATTCATTAATGTGGTAGGCTTAGTGGTGGATTCAAGTTCAATTAGCAGTAATGTGGCTCCTATATAGGCAACCACTAGGGCACAAGTTGTACAACAAGCAAAACCAGCTGAACAATCAGAATCAAGTGAATCATGAGAGCCTAGTAAGAGAAAAACATGAACTTGGAAGGATACTAGGGAGAAGGCCAATCATAAGTGGAATAAAAAGTTATCCGAACTAGAAGAAAGCCTTAAATATGCAAAAATAAAAATAGAAAATATTGCCTCTCAAAATCCCTCGCATGCCAAAACTCCATCCACATCTCCTCATCTCACCCCACCAGTCATTGTAAATAGATTGCAACCAGTGTCTGTTCTTGCATATTCAATCCCAGAAGGCTTGGACATGATGTTCAAGGCCTACTAGACTCCTCTTCAAGAAGGGCCAACAATTGCAAACCTAGAAAAGAGCTACCCTAGAGCAGATTTAGAGATTGAACGGACAAAAATATGCATAAAAAAGGTAAAGCTAGCTTAGGCTATGCTCGAGACCAATCAATTTTTCAATCACACAAATTCTATCAGACCAGATTTGCATTTCCAGGGCTTACTAGAAAGATTAGAGCAGTTGGTAAACAAACCGTAGGTTTCCTTACCTCTACAGGCTCAACCAGTTCTTGAAAGAGAAAGCTCACCACCAACAAAAGCTTATGTTCCTGATTCCATAGATGATGGAGCACCTCTTTCAATTCAACAATACTTTCAACAATTCTTGCAGGAAATACAAGAAGAGAAATGGGCCACGGAGAAGGGCAATCCCCCACCTATTCCTAAGATCGATGACCTTCACGATCAATTTCCTCAATACATTCCGTCTATCTATGGAGACCAAGTAGAGAAACAAGAAGATGAAAGATTGTATTTTGAATCTAATTCCTTACAAGAGTTTCCACAATTCACAGGCCCATGGGAATCTAAATCTCTCCAGATCAGAGCTCCCATTATACTGGAAGAAATGAAGACTTAGTGGTTCCAAGAAACATTGAAGTCATGAAGAACACTAAGGTTCAGTGTCATCCCACCTTAGAAGAGCCACTCAAAGTAAAATCTGATTTATGGAATCATGTGGTGAATCAAGTTCTAGAACTTGGTTCCAATGTGTCAAAAGCAAGCTCTAAACATAAAGTACCAGAGATACTTTAGACAAAATAGGAGATATGAGTGAAGGTGAAGAAGGTAATACTTATCTTCTAATCACCCACCAAAGTTACACAACCAAAACGATATTAGATTCAGGTGTTGGTGTTGCGATTGCAACCGCCTCCTTGTGGAAGCAATGGGGCAAACCCGCATTAAGACCAACTAATACGAAGCTTCAAATGGCTGATGGCCATGTTGAAAGACCTCTAGGATTGTTATAAGGGATAACTCTAACCACTTGTGGTGTAGAGTTTGAACAAACCTTTGCTATATGTAATTAAGAGAATATAGGGACATGTTTGCATGGCACTATAGAGACTTGAAGGGAGTAGATCTGAAAATATGTTCTCACACAATCCCCATGACAGCTGATGCCAAGCCCACCAAACAAAAGCCCTACGCATATAATGACACTTATGAAGCCAAAATAAAAGAAGAAATTGACTGGTTGACTGGAGCTAGATTTATCTATGAAATTGAGCATACTGGATGGATATGCCCCATTGTCATGGTTCCCAAGAAGAATGGAAAATTGTGAGTGTGTATTAACCTTAAAAAAGATAATGCCACTATAATTAGAGATAGCTATCTGCTTCCAATCACAAAACATTTATGTTACCATTAGTGTCCATGTGAAAGGCCAAATGGCCACCGGACACTTCTTTGTATATGTTCTTTAATAAAACATATAGTGGCCTGGTCAATCACAGACTGCAAGTTCGACCACATTTGTAAGACCTAAGAAGTCTGTGTTCGTGCTCCCTGTGTACTGTGTTTTCTGCGTATTCTACAGCCTCTATGCGGAGTACTGTGTGCGGGCTTAGGAGCTCAGTTTTCTACTCCGAGCATACCGTCGTGGAGATCTTGAGAAGGAGAGCGTGCTGTGGTGCATCGCCATTGAAATACTTCACTGGTATCAGAGCACTTCGAGGCAAAAGCTTTGTTCCTTTTGTGCGAGAGCAACCCCCCTCCCAAGGCTTTCTCCAAGGCTTACGAGTAAGGCGGCAACCAAGGCATAGACCTTGGCATACCTTGTCATCCGAGTCACCGAAGTCACCGTTGGCGCCGTTGGCTGTGCGCGAGGGAGGACCTTAACGATCAAGGAATATAGAGGTTCCCGGTACTTCCTGGGAGGTCACCCATCCCAGTACTGTTCCCCCCAGAGCTCGCTTAACCGTGGCAATCTCTTGCCACTAAGCTACACTCTTGTGGTGTTGGAAGAAGGGGAAAGACTAATGTTGACATTACCTTGAACAAGTTTTGGTCCCTCAAAGCTTCATTTTTGCTTTCAAAGCCTATTGCTGAAGCAATTTTGGGGTGTTTTTGGAGCCATTTTGGAGTACTTTTGCACATAGTTCTCTTCACACAGGTCCAAGAACATCAAGAAGAGTGTTCCTTGTACTTCTCAGACAATAAATATCAACCTTTGGGGCTGTATTTTCAGCCACACTCGTAAAACTACAGGTTTCTCGAGGGGTTTTCAGTTTTGGTGGGAGCAGTCGCTGCAAATTTATGCAGGTTTTTTTAAAGCCTAAAACATCAGAGTTGACAGACACTTGCAGGTGTTATTGGCTAGTTTTTGGCCTGTGTATTCAGCCTTTTAGTGTCAATTTACTACATATATTGAGCACATACACACCATGTACGCTTCTGTGGATACCGCTTATGTACGTCCATGTGGTCATTGATATAGCGGTTACGTTCTTTGCATAAAGCCTTTTACGTTTGATAAAGAGGGTCGTGGTGAGGTTTTCTTAACTGGGAGACACCCAGATGTCGGGTTCTCTTCGGTGATGTAGGTGGAAGACTTACCCAGCCTCACCATAGGAGATGTATGATAGTTGTTCATAGGTGCTCGATAAGCCTAGTTGGCTTCTATTGGGTAATTGATTATATGCAGTGGATCAGGGTCTAGTGCTAGTGTTCCGAGGAGGAGCTATAACTTGTAGGGCAAAGACCATTTTGAGATCCGAAAATTTGATGGCACAAACTTTGCTCTATGGAAGAATCAGATTAAAGATGTGCTGATTCAAAGGAGGCGATGGAAGCCAGTAAATGGGATTTCAAAGAAGCGTGCTGACATGGATGAAGATGATTGGGATGAGTTAGATGAAATGGCCAGGTCTACCATTCACTTGCACCTGGCAGATAATGTTTACTTTACAGTATTAGACTGTGAAAGTGCAGAGGAGCTTTGGAAGAAGTTATGTAATACATATGAAAAAGAGACGGCATCAAATAAAGTGTATCTGATGAGAAAATTATATGACCTTTGTATGAAGGACACAGATAGTGTTGCTGCTCATCTAAATGAGTTTGATGCTATATTCTCTGAGTTACAGGCTCAGAAAATGGATATGGATAATGAAATGAAAGCAGTATTGCTGTTATGCACCATGCCATTATCATGGGATACGTTTTGCACAGTTATTAGCAACAGTGCACCTGGTGGTAAACTCGTCTATGATGACATATGTGGAGCACTCTTGAGTGAGGAGATTCATAGAAAATCTATGGTTGGCACTCAGAGTGGAGATGCATATAATGTTCGTGATTCTTACCAAGGAAAGAATCAACAACGTGGCAGGAGCAAGAACAAGGAAAAGAATGGTCAACGGAATAAGAGTAGAAGTAAATCAAGGAAGAGGGATATTGAATGCCATTATTGTCATAAGAAAGGACACATGAAGAAAGATTGTTATGCATTAAAGAATGCTAAAGGTAAAGGACAGAATGTTGATGGGCATGTTAAACAGTTACCTGCACCCATCTACTTCGACTGTGAAGATTGAAGAAATTAATGCTATTTCTGATGATGCTGATGTGTTGACACTTGATAGTACTGTGCCATCTGAGACACTTATGGCTGATTCTCTTTCCCACACCTGGCTGCTAGATTCTGGTGCTTCTTTCCATGTGACACCACATAGAGAATGGTTCTCTAATTATGCAGCAAAGTCTCTTGGTACCGTGAGAGTTGGTGTTGGGTTGTAGGGTATGCACACACCCACAATTGTGCATAAGAACCCTCCCTAGACCATGAGAATAATCGTCTTTGTATATACTTGAGTGTCACATGTGAACACTCTCCAAAAATCACCTTTTTTATATTTCCTCATACCATAGTGTAGGTGACCTTGGGTATTTTCTTTATTTTGCTCTCTTAAAGCAAATCCCACGTAGAGAAATCCTAGAAATCCCCACGCATGCTTTTGGAAGATTTGTTTGTTAGGAAAGAATATCCTAGAAGATTGGCAGTTAGAGAGAGAATCACCTTTTTTACTTTTCGAAGGCACATGGGGAATAGAGCTTAGCCTATAAATATGAGCTCATTTTTGTAAAGAAGGGAGCTTTTGCTCGACGTGCTCTCATGTAAAATCATTTATCAATGGAAGATGCTCTCATTTACTCCAAGAAGACTATTTACATTTACATGTATTGTGTCTTGTGAGTGTGTGAGAGTGGTGTGTGTGTGCCTATGCATGTCTCTCCTTTGCATGAGTAGAGTAGTTGTATTTGCTTGTATTTTCCTCATGGACAAGGATCCTTGACCCTCTATTCTCCTTGTTTTCAAGCATGTGGCAAAGCATGGGGCTGTTGCCAATGGCTTGAACATGTGGGAGATAGGGGTGGATGAGAGGAGAGTCACTCTTGAGCTTTCCTACTTGCTTCCATGCAAGGTGGTGTGGGTTTTGGGCATTCCTTGCTACAATCTCAACACTTTTTGGCGCCATTGCCGGGGATGGTCGGCCTTTCATCACTTGGAGAGCTCAAGAACATGTGGTAAAGTATTGTGTTGCAATTTTTTTTTGCTCATTTGCGTAGGATTTGAGTTTATGCATGGCACTTTCAGCCTTCCTTTGGGCCAATTGCTCCCCATTTCATGCTTTTTAGTGTAGTATTAGTTCAGTTTTGAATGTTGCACAAAAACACCCCCTACCCCCTTTCTCTCTCTTTCATTCTCACATACACAGAGACTCCCACACACTCACTCAGGCATCACCCTCCACCTCTCCTTCATTTCTTGATTTCAGTGATTGCCTTGGAAAGGGGGAGGGGTGGTACCCTCTCTGCTCCCTTCTCTCTCTTCAGTTTCTTGAAAAAAAAAACACCACAAAAAGAAAAGATTGAAGTTTCATGTAGACCTTCGAAGTGTTCCCCATGTTCTTGATATATGTTATGAATGTGAAAGGGGTAATTCAAATTCCACTCTTAAAGGCTCTCTCCCCTTTTTTTTTTTTTAATGATCTGAGTTGTTGGCTTGAAGCGTGTCTTTGATGGGTTCCGTTTGGGGTAGGTGGGAAAGTTACTTCTCCTAACTCAGTGTAGTACGAATTCCGTATTGGCTTCCCCATTCCATGACGTTAATTCCCTCATGTTGATCCCCACAGATCTTCTTGTCGAGCGCAGGGCTATGGCGGGGTTGAGCTCTGCTGAGCTCCCCCTTTGGCTATAGCTATTGTAAGACTGTGACTATTATGGGATGTTTTCCAGGCTCCTATTTGCTCTGAGGAAGGACTTCTCTGCCGGCGTCACGCTTCTTGCTCCTTCTCCTCCATCTCAGGCTTGTCAAAACGTGTGGGGCATGCATAGGTGGGAGTGGCAGTGACTCTCCCTCCTTCTTCCTCTCACTTTCTCTTGCAGAGGTGGTGGTGCGTGCTTCTGGTGCTTGCGCTTCCTCCGAGCCTGCATCTGGCGCTGGAGCTTCCCCACCATCTGGGAGGATCCAGGTTGTTGTTTGTTCCTGTGTGAGGTTTGAGCTTGTTGCTCTCAGGCCATGGGGGTGAGCTCCATCTTGTTCTGCATGTTCATTAGTGGCAGATACTCTCTATAGGTCAATCTCGATTACCACTACTTTCACGGTGGCAAGATAGGAACTTGTGCACCATTACTTCCCTTGAAGAGCGTTCATGCAGACCCTCAGGTATCGAGTACTCTCGGTTGGGTTCATTCTACGCTGTGAAGCTTTCCCCTCTATTGTATCATTGTTTCTTCTACTCTCTATCTCGAGCTAACCTCCCTTCAAGCTCCCCTCATACCATGCATCTCTGTGAGGTTGGGCTTCAAGCTCCCCCTCTATATTACTTCTCAGATTTTGTTGAGGAACTGCCAGAATAGTTTTTTGAGGTCCTGGGACATGCTATCTGCACTTGCTTGGGGCTTCGAAAGTGGACTAATTTTTTGATGGCTCTCTTTTATGCATCTACCTCAAAAGCAGACCACTGCTTCTCTCCCCCTCTCCATTAGGATTTTGCTCAGTCATTGGCCATGCATATCCCCTACATTCAAAGGTATTGGGTTTGTGCACCTGTTCTGTTCATGTCATTATAGAAGGGGTGGGAAGGAGTTTCCTATCCTTGCTTTTTCCCCCAGGCCCGCCTGGGGTTCGTGACTTTCCAACGAGGCTCCTCCTGGTGGCGTATTCCAGACCTGCAAACCCACACAAGGTTGTTCAACCTACTGACAACTCCTGCAAGAACGTTAAACCGCATGCCATCAGTTGGAGGGATGGAGATTGGCTCCGGCTCCCCTATACTATCTTGATATATTGTGCACCTCTACCTCTTTCCAAGTCTTCAGCTGCTGACGACCTATAGCTCTCTATAACCGGAGTTCTGCACCCTAGAAAGAACCACTCTAAATGGTGATCTCCTCGCATATCTGGCGAATCCCTCTTTGCAAGATCTGGTGTGATTCCGTGTTGACTTAGAGACATTGGTAGCAAACACAGTGTGTCTCACATACACCCATCAGGTAGGACTCGATGGTCTCGGTATTGAAGACATGGTGAGCACTAGAAACCCTTATCCAACAGAGTATCAGATCAAGGGGAATCAAACTCAGAGCTTTTTAAGAGGAACTTTGTCAAGTTCTTGCGACGAATAGCAACGTCATAACATGGTTGATTTCTTTTGTGATTTTTTCACATCTATAAAATCGCACCCCTTACTGTTTTGTGCAGACTTGTAAATTCCAGCTTTATGGCAGAACGTGAAATAAAAACAGTGGTAAGGAATCATGTTGCAAACATCTCTGTAGGAAGTTGCGCTTTGGCAGAAGAAACTTTGTGTACTTCATTTCGAATCAGTCTATGAAAGTTAGGGAGGGCATTTGCAAAGTTTTGTGCATATCTATGTTGTGTACAATATTTCTTGACATATCTTTTGTTGTTAGGCTACTTTGATGTTGCATCAGTAAATTTATGTCTGACTGAAGGACTATACTTGTAAACATGGGTTTGTGTTTGGCTCTTTATATTTGTAGTGATGATGTCTCAAAGCAGTGGAATACAGACCGCTTTGAAGCAGGAAAAGTATACTTTGGCGAGCCTGTTTTTGTATTTATAAATGATACACTATCTAATGAATTCTGTTTTCAAGTATATTTTAATGATGGCTGCCTCATGTCATATTCAAACTAACAGACAAAACTATCAAAAAAGGATCTTGAAATCGACTACAATAGTGATACAAAATTCTTATCCCAGTTACAAATCACATACTAGACCATAATTCACAAAATCTTTCTTGGTGCTTGAAGAATGCGCATAATGATGCTTAATCTTTTTCATGCGGAACACACCCTCTGATATGTAGGCTTCCACATAATTGTCTGTCTCTCGACATATGTTTTGTAGGTTTTGGCAACATGGTAAGCATGATGACTAGGGGTGTGTGACTGACCCACGTGGGGTTGATTGTGTCCATGGCCCCTGTTGGAGATAGACGTCTGCGGAAGCACGCAAACAGCACAAGGAAGAAGAAGAAGCTTGGAGCACAAACACACAATACTGAATGTATTACTAGAGAATGAACAAAGATAAGTAGCCCATTAGGGCAATAGGCGTATGTACAAGCCGGGGGAAAAAAACCTCCTAAAGAGGGAAAAAAGTGCCTCGGTGGTCCTATAGTGTTCACACACATCACTACCTAAATATATCAACAAATCCCCCCTGGGAGTGATGCGGTGAACAAGGAGCTGGCACTCATGTATAAGGAAGTGCCAAGCTATGTGGAAATCACTCCACAAAAGGAAGTAAGCCCAAAGCTTTGCGGATAGCTTCAAACTTCTCCCTAGGCAGAGCCTTCGTGAAAAGGTCTGCAATGTTCTCCTGCGTGGGCACATATGCCAAGCTGATCTCCCAGAAGACTGGCCAACACCCAAATCAGCCATAAGGCGTCTGAGCCACACACACTCAACAGTCGCTGTGAAAGCTGCCCTATACTCAGCCTCACAACTGGAAGTGGCCACAGTAGGCTGCTTCTTGCTCAACCAAGATATACATGAGCTACCAAGCATGAAGCAAAAACCACTGGTGGACACACGAGTGTCATAGCAACCAGCCCAATCTGAGTCAAAAAAAGCATGCAAATCTGGCGGTAGTGATCCCCCCTTGGGATAAAACAACCCAAGTAGCCGAGTACCACACAAGTAGCGAAAGATGCGCTTAACCACTTTCCAATGTGTGACTCCTGGGCAATGCATAAACCTGCTCATCTGTGAGACAGCAAACTGAATATCTCGCCGAGTAATGCATAAGTAAATCAAGCATCCAACAGCCTGCTGATAGAGAACAGCATCAAATGCATCTCCAGCATCATGAAGACTCAATCGTAAACCTGTCTCCATAGGAGTGGCAATAGGCTTCCAGTCTTCAAGGCCAAAACGCTGCAATAATGTGTCAATATATTTCGTTTGACACAAAGCCATTCCACCATCAACGTGCATAAACTGAATGCCCAAATAGTGATGCAAATGCCCCAAATCAGACATCTCAAATGAGGCATGCAAATCAGCCTTAAAATCAGCAATATGTGTCTCAATAGGACCTGTGAGCAACTGTAGCTCAAGCGTAAGCACCACCTCCTTTACTTGTCAATCCGCGGAGACGTGAGGACCGGTATGAAGACCACGAGCAAGTGAAGGCACAAGTGCGTGAGTGAAAGCACACAAACATGCACACACATACACACACACGCGCACACGGTAAGATCAAAGAGAGGAACAATGGAAGGATTTTGATTACAAAAAGAAATCTATTACAAAACTGAAATCTACAAGAAGCTCCCCCAAAAATGAGCTCTCTAGCTCTTTTTATAGTTTTTGGACTAGTTTTGGCCTTGTCCAGACCTAGTGTCCGGCCTAGTTAAAAATTAGGTTCTAGGGCTTATTTGAAGACTCAAACGAAGTCTAAAAATTATGAAAATTGGTACGATGGTACTTCTAATGCTCCTCAAGCTCGAGGACTCCTCGGCTTGCACAAAATGGAGCTACAAAAATAGAAAATGGTATTTACAATGATTTTAGTGATGGAAATCACTATTTTTGTAGGGGATTCTTATGAAAAGTTGACAGTTACTTCATGGAGCTCCCTACGTGCTCCTTCTTCTTGTGTGTTTCCACCTTTCTGATGTGCTTCCATGCTTGTGCTTGACTTTGAGTTCCAACACTCCCCCCCCTCTCGAGTCTGTCGTCCCTGACAGACCCTTGTCGTAGTGGTTGTTCCATGTAGTGCTTTGAGAGGTGGTATCCATTCTGTATGAACGAGAGCCGTCTATCTTCCAAATTTGGTAGTGTTGGTTGTCCGGTTCTTCATGTGTCACTGCAAGCCTTTACAAGTCGTAGTCCCTTGGTATGTGCTTCTTTCATGAATTGCAGCATGAATGCGTCGTTGTGAGCTCTCAAAAATCGCGAGTTGCTCAAAAGAGGTTGTCAAGATCGAGTTAGAGCAACTACTAGCTTCGAATTGCTTCCTAGGTATGGATGTTGTTCCCATGACGTCCGCTAGCTCTTCCAAAGATGATGTTGAGAGCAGTCATGCCAACTACTCATAACCCATAATGAATGATGGGTAAGTGTGTTCGTGCCTGGGTTGAAAAAAGTATGTGCCTTGTGCACGGCCTTGTAATGTAGCCCTACGCATGCTTACTTGGAAAATGCATTGGAAGAAGTATGGTGCAAAAATTGCAGTTCTTGAGCTAAGTGCTCAAGGGTATGCTGACGAAGAGGTTTCCTAAACTATCATGGTTATGGTGTTTCCAGAGTAAAGATACTTACCATGGAGAAGGTTGATGGATGTTTTGTCTCTTCGTGTTGTACGCTCGGCCTTTGGGATGGAACCTTGTTGATGAATGTCCATGTTGATTGTCCACTGATGAGATCTTTTGAGTGGTGAATCCCCTTTCCTCTTTTCAAAGCAACATTTGTCACTAACAATGTGCATTTCTGAGCTTGGGCTCATGCACGTTCACTTCCCTATATTGACATTCAGAGGAATATTGGACACGTGCCGGTTTCTAAGAGATTACCATGCTGATTGACATAGACCATTCACCAGTGCTACTGTTCCATACTGGTTCAGGAAATATTGAGAATTGAATTGCTTTATATTCTTTGGCAAGCAACATCGGGTAACTACACCAAGCTGAGTTTCACATATTCTCTTTAGCTCACCATATACAGGAGTCTTCTCCTCCAGAACTACCTTTTGCAGATATCTCCTTGGCTTCTCTGGTACATACAGTAGTTAAGCATCACTCAAGTTGTGGACGTTCAAGCTCTTCACTCCCACCATAGTGAGAGGAAACCATAGTTGTGGATGCCCTGCTCATGCTAAGTTCTTGACATTTATGAGATAAGGCAGCAATTAAATCATCTGCTAGCCAAGACACACTTCTATCCAAACTGATAAATGCCCAGTAATCGATGGTTCAATCTTCAACTAAGCATGACTCATTCATGTTCCATGAGCGAAACCTGGGAACAAGTTCTTCCTCGTTTTTTTTTTTTTTTTTTTTTTTTTTGAGGAAAAATTATCACAAAACAAGAACACAAAAGTTAGTATCAGTAGAAAAAATTTTGACATATGTCAATGTGCTCTTGTGCTTGGGATTCTCAAGTGTGTCTATGCACGACCGTGTAATGTGGCCCTATAATGATGCATACTTGGGAAATGCATGACCTGAATGGTGCATAAGACAGGGTTGTGCAAAGGGCACATGGTTGTCGCTCGTTGAGGTTTTCAATGTTATTTGCAGATCTTGATGCCATCTTTGTTGGAGGTATCCATTGTATCTCGAGAGGACAACTGATCATTCCTCCTTATCGGGATCCATTTGAGAACAGTCTGCAACTGGGTAGAGATCACCTTTGGCCACTTCGTGTTTGAATGATCTCCTGAGGGTTTGATCCATCGTGGCTGGCTCTTTATTTTGGTGGATGCTATCGGTACTTTTGTCTTCCAAACCCTTATCCTTGCAGAAGAGGTTCTTTGATCTGTATTGGAGCTCTGTGCTTGATTCAGTTCTTTACCTCGCCTTGGTGTCTTTGTTGTGCAGGTTGGTGCCTTGATGTCCCTCCTTGGATTTTTTCTGAGCTTAGGCTTGATTGTTTGGGATCCTTTGATTGGAAGTGGTCTTTCTTGAGGATAAGTCGTGGTAGGCCTAGACCATAGATTTTGAAGTCTAGTGTGAGGGGACTGATTTTGTGCCAGGGCTTTCTTTGGTACCCATATCATAGTGCGATTGGGTTGGGCTCTAAGTAATTTCTTGGCCACCCAAATTTGCTTGACATTACCAAGAAAAGGTGATTTCTGTTTCTTGATGTAAGGGTCTTTTGGGCCTTCTATGTGAGTTTTTTGAGAAAACTCATCCTTACATGGGGAGTGCAACAAGGGTTGATCTTCTATACCTACATCAGACTTATGCAAGGGATCAATGGGCTGTGTGGTTTGAGATTGATCTAGAGATTCATCGAGACATTTATCCTTATTACACATAGAATCCCTAGGTGTACAAATGGGTGATGGATTGTCATGATTCACCCTAGAGTCGACCTCCTTTTCCACATCAGTGATACACAACATTGGTTGATCATCTCCTTCTTGACCATCTGAGTGTAGATCATCCCTACTTATGGCCTCATGAGGGGAATCCAAATTTACAAGAAGAGAGGGTCCTTCCACAACCCCCAAACACTTGGAGTCCTCCATATCTCCATTCTCTAAGGTTTCCTGTGATTTACTCAAAGAAGGATCAGATTCAAAAACATGAGTAGAAAGAAAAATTTTTTCATGAAAAGCACGCTCTGTGAAAAGATGATTTTGCCCCCAGTTATCATAAGGTGGATAGTCATTAGGATTTTCCATAGACATATATGTAGAAGCATGGATGATAGGTGGAGAAAGCACCTCAAATTCTTGATGATTTTGTTTAATGAACCTTTGGGTGCCAATGATCAAGCCTTCATCAATACAATCCATGACAAAGAATGTTTCCGAAAATTGCATATCACCCACCATAACAGGCAACACAACTTGACCCATGCATTCATAATGTTCATCATCCATGAGGATAGAAGAATGAGTTGTTGGTTGTATGTTCTCAAAAATAATGGTCAAGAAGTCAATATGAATCAAATTCCACTCACAATGAGGATTGATATATGCACTCAACCTTCTACAGTCATATCCTATTCTTATATCCACCAAAGTATTGTGATATTCTCTTGTTGCAAATATGGATCCGACCCCCCTAGACATTTCCTCCTTTTCCTTGACTGCTTGCAATTTTTCTCTAGATGTTTCACCTTTATGTGATATTATCTCATGTATTTCATGTTTATCCTCCTCCTTTTTTTCGATCTTAGCCCCTTTTCTTCTATCTTTTGTTTTTTTCTTTCCCATGACACAATTTTCTCCCCCTTTGTATTGCTCAAAAATCCTTGGGAGCCCCCCTGGTTTCCTAGTCCCACTTGAGGGTCAACTTCAAATTATCCTATCTCAAAATCAATGCATTATTCTTGAAAAAAACAGTTGAGATCATGTAGGATTTGAAACGAGCTTTCCAACAAGCTATAGAGCTCAAAAAATGGACTTTGGATGAGAAAGTTATGTCAAATCAGGCTCCTGGGGGTCAAAACAGGCAAACAGAACCTTTTGAAAAAATCGCGATTTTGTACCTTCAGAATCGTGTTCACAAAATCGTGTTTTTCACAAAATCGTGTTTTGAAAATCGCGATTTTGAGTAGAAAATTGTGTTGTGAAAATCGCGATTTTGATCACAAAATCGTGTTTCTGAAAATCGTGTTTTTTGACAAGAAAATCGCGATGTTGATCACAAAATCGTGTTTCTGAAAATCGCGATGTTCAGCAGAAAATCGTGATTTGAAAATCGCGATTTTGAGCACAGAATCGTGTCTTAGAGAATCGTGTTTTTGGCATGAAAATCGCGATTTTGAGTAGAAAATCGTGTTGTGAAAATCGCGATGTTGATCAAAAAATCGTGTTTATGGAAATCGCGATGTTGATCACAAAATCGTGTTTCAGAGAATCGCGATGTTGATCACAAAATCGTGTTTCTGAAAATCGCGATGTTGATCACAAAATCGTGTTTCAGAGAATCGCGATGTTGATCACAAAATCGTGTTTCTGAAAATCGCGATTTTGACTCAGATGATCGTGATTCACAAAATCGTGTTTTTGACTGAAAATCGTGTTTTCTCAGAATCGTGTTTTTGACATGAAAATCGCGATGTTGAGCACAAAATCGTGTTTTTGAAAATCGCGATTTTAAGCAAAAATTCGTGTTTTCACAGAATCGCCTTTTTCACAAAATCGTGTTTTAGCTGAAAATCGTGATTTGTGAGAATTGCGATTTTGAGACCACTGAAAATCGTATTTTCTCAAAATCGTGTTTTTGACAAGAAAATCGCGATGTTGAGCACAAAATCGTGTTTTTGAAAATCGCGATTTTGACTCAGAGAATCGTGATTCACAAAATCTTGTTTTTGACTGAAAATCGTGTTTTCTCAGAATCGTGTTTTTGACATGAAAATCGCGATTTTGAGCAGAAAATCGTGAATTGAAAATCGCGATTTTGAGCAAAAATTCGTGTTTTTCTCAAAATCGTGTTTTTGACTTGAAAATCGCGATTTTGTCCCAGAGAATCGTGTTTTTCCACAGAATCGTGTTTTTCACAAAATCGTGTTTTTTTTGCTGAAAATCGTGATTGGTGAGAATCGCGATTTTGAGCAGAGAATCGTGTTTGTTTTTTTTTAAAATCGCGATTTTGAGCAGAGAATCATGTTTTTTTTTTGAGAAAAAACACAGAATCGTTTCAAAAAATTTTGAATTTTCACAGAATCGAGATTTTCATCACAGAATCGCGTTTTTTTGGCGGGAAATTCAAATTTCTGAGCGCCGGCTATGGCGAGCTCCGTATGAGCAGAAAATCATGAAAAAAATACAGCGCTTGCTCTCCCTTGCACCTCCTAACTCCTTCCCACACAATAATGCATGAAAAATGGTATGAAAATGGTGAAAATGCACTAAAAAACAAGAAATTTCTATGAAGAAGAAGATGGAAGAAGGTGGAGATGATGATGATGATGAAGATGAAGAGGAAAAAAGAGAAAATGAACTGAAATGACAATTTTTTTACCTTCCAACGTCGCAAATCTACGATCTTACCATCACAACGCTCGTCCTCGAAGCTCTCTCCCCGGCAACGGCGCCAAAATTTGGTGTAGCTCAAACGTAAGCACCACCTCCTTTACTTGTCAATCCGCGGAGACGTGAGGACCGGTATGAAGACCACGAGCAAGTGAAGGCACAAGTGCGTGAGTGAAAGCACACAAACATGCACACACATACACACACACGCGCACACGGTAAGATCAAAGAGAGGAACAATGGAAGGATTTTGATTACAAAAAGAAATCTATTACAAAACTGAAATCTACAAGAAGCTCCCCCAAAAATGAGCTCTCTAGCTCTTTTTATAGTTTTTGGACTAGTTTTGGCCTTGTCCAGACCTAGTGTCCGGCCTAGTTAAAAATTAGGTTCTAGGGCTTATTTGAAGACTCAAACGAAGTCTAAAAATTATGAAAATTGGTACGATGGTACTTCTAATGCTCCTCAAGCTCGAGGACTCCTCGGCTTGCACAAAATGGAGCTACAAAAATAGAAAATGGTATTTACAATGATTTTAGTGATGGAAATTACTATTTTTGTAGGGGATTCTTATGAAAAGTTGACAATTACTTCATGGAGCTCCCTACGTGCTCCTTCTTCTTGTGTGTTTCCACCTTTCTGATGTGCTTCCATGCTTGTGCTTGACTTTGAGTTCCAACAGCAGCATGTCATCAACATAGACAACAATGATCAGAAGCACATCATTAGCACGTTTAACATATAAGGTGCTTTCAGTTGGACTGTTCTCAAAACCATGTGCAATCAGATAGGCATGTATCTTCTCATATCAAGCACGTGGTGCTTGCTTTAAACCATATAATGCCTTCTTTAACCTGCAAACCTGGTTTTCATGCCCTTTCTGCACAAAGCCACGGGGCTGAAAAACATACACTTCTTCATGCAAGTCACCATTCAAAAATGTTGTTTTAATGTCCAACTGATGTACATTCCAACCATGATGGGCTGCAAGTGCACAAATGCTCCGAACAGTAGTCATACGGCATGTAGGTGCAAAGGTCTCATCAAAATCAATGCCTCTTTCCTGCGCATAACCCTTTGCAACAAGCCTAGCCTTATACCTGTCAACTGTACCATCACGTTTACGCTTCAGCTTGTATACCCACTTAGTGCCGATGGCCTTCTTGCCAGGAGGCAAGTCACATAAAGACCATGTACCATTCTTCATTATAGCATCATATTCAGATTGCATAGCAGCCATCCAATTTTCTAAATTTTGTGCTTCATCAAAAGAAATAGGCTCATTCTCATCACAGAGACTAGATGCAGCCATAGCATAGCAATCTGAAGCAAAGGAGGCACTATGAGAGCCTGAACGAGTACGATATGACAAAGGTGCATCTAATTTGCTGTCACGCAAAGTCTGCACCAGTCATTTTGGCATAGTTTTTGCCTGCTCAATATCAGCTCTCTCATCAACAAGTGCATCATGTAAATCTGCATCAGAAATGGAATGATCTGCATCATCATATGAAACCTGCAAAGGCTGATAAGTTGCCTCATTAGGACCAGCACTAGCTTGTCCACCTGTAAAAAGAGGCATCAAAGTATCATACATGTCTTTGGAGCTAACAGATGTCTCCTTAGTACATGAAAGCAATGGCTGAATAGCATCTTCCACAAAGACAACATCACGGCTAACCAGAATGCATTTAGTCTGTGGATGATACAGACGATAGCCTTTACTTTCAGAACTGTACCCAACAAAAATACATTTTACTACCTTATCATCCAATTTTCTGCTATGTTGTTCAGGCACTAATGCATATGCCAAACAACCAAAAACACGCAGATGAGCAACAGATGGCTTGCGGTCATGCCAAGCCTTATATGGAGTGATAGAATGCAATGCTTTAGTGGGACACCTGTTCAGTACATATGCTGCACACATGACATCCTCAAGCCAGAAACTATGTGGTAAAGCCTGACTTTTGACCATGCACCTCGCCATCTCCATGAGTGACCTGTTCTTTCGTTCAGCAACTCCATTCTGTTGAGGTGTATACGGCATTGTACACTGGTGTTTTATCCCACGTTTAGCCAGAAATGCATTAAAATCTGAAGACATATATTCCCCCCCTCGATCAGAACGGAGGGTGCCCATTTTACATGCTGACAGATTTTCAGCCAAAACCAAAAACTGTTTGAAGCACATGAACACTTCGGACTTTGCTTTGAGTGGATATACCCATGCATGCCTGGAAAAATCATCAATGAAAGTCACGAAGTAAAGGTAATTTCCAAAAGAGGGTGTCTACATAGGACCACAGACATCACTATGTATAAGCTGCAATTTCTGCATAGCCCGAACTGAACCATCTTTTGGAAAGGAAGAATGCTGCATTTTGCCCAAAATACAGCCTTCACAAACATGTTTTCCAGGTGCCTCAAGTTTGGGCAAAGAGGACACCATTTCAGATTTCTGCAGGCGTAACAAACCAGCAAAATTCAGATGACCAAAGCGTGCATGCCAAAGCTTTGCATCTGACATAGCCTGAGAATCATGAACTGCACATGCCGAATCATTCACAGATCTTTCATAGTCTATGAGCTTATACAACCCACGACATAAAATGCCAGAAGCAATAATCACATCGCCATTTGAGAGATCATGGACTGTACACCTGTCATCAACGAATTTCACAACCAAGCCAATCTTGGCTAATGCAAAAACTGATAACAGGTTCTTTTTGATCCCTGGCACAAATAAAGCATCTGACAAAGTGAAAGAACTACCATCAGCAGTAGTCAGAATGATCTTACCAACTCCCATAACAGGATAAGAGTAGTTATTGGCGCATGTGACCGTATTCCCTGTAGGGGCAGGCTCGAGTGAAGAGAAGAAACTGCACTGCGAGGTAATATGTTTGGTCGCCCCACTGTCAAAGTACCAAACATCTGAGTCTACTGCAGACATGCACTGATCATGAGAAGATGGGTCAAAACTGCAGACAGTAGTAAACTCCCATTCTTCTTCCTGCACAAGATTTGCAGACTCTGTTTTTGGTGTAGAGGCCTCTGCAACAACCATTCCAGCCTCTTTCTTCTTTGCCTCTTTAGCAGCCAGTTTTGGACAGTTCTTTATAATATGATTATTTCCTTTACAGTACTTGCAGAACAATTTTCTGCTTTTCTGATTTCTTCTCATCTTTATCCTGGTTCTTCGATTGTGCAGCATTTGCAGATTTCTGCTTACTAGTATAAGAGCTCCATTTTCCTTTGCCCTTCTGACTAGCCAAGAAAGCTTGATCTGCAACACGCATAATGGACCTGTTCTGCCTGGATTGATCTTCCTGCAACAGAACAGAGACTAATTCCTCAAATGACAAGGCATTCGGATTGCCTTTCATCATCAACCGAAGAGTAGAGGCAAAACTCTGATATGAATCAGGAAGATCATTTAGAACGGTCTGCACAAGTGAGCTATCTGGTATAACCTCATTAGCAGAAATCAATTGTTCCTTCAGGTCTTTGATCTTTGTAAGAAAACTGTCCATAGAATCACCTTCATTCATGTGCCCGATAGTGCGTTCGGAGGCCGAAACGAGCTCATATCGCGATTTCGGCACCACAAAGCGAAGCCGTTTTGATCTCGGAAACACCTGAGTATGCTCACCAAATTTCATGCGAATCTGAGACTGCAAACGGAGGAGTGTCGACGGTGCCCTAGAAGAAGCGACGACCTGCTCTGATACCAATTGTTGGAGATAGACGTTTGCGGAAGCACACGAACAGCACAAGGAAGAAGAAGAAGCTTGGAGCACAAACACACAATACTGAATGTATGTGCTTTGAAGCTTCTTTGGCTTCTCTTCAGCTTCATCATTTCTTCTTTGGCTCTTCACAAGAGCTCTCCTTCAACACCTATCAAGAAACATTCTTCATACATATGTTTATAATATGATATCACCTTGGCTTGTACTTATCTTTGTTGCTTGCTCTCTTCTTTGCTTGTTGTCCTATCTTTGAGCATCTCTCTTCTTCTTCACCTTCATGGCTTCATGTCTTATAGGCGTGCATGCTTTGCTTTGATCCTCCTTCGTCTTTGGATCATCTTTGACTCTATCTTCTTTTGATGTCTTCATGGTTGTCATGCTTTCTTCTACTTGTCTTCAAGACATCTTTTGTGCATCATGGCTGCTCCTTGCTTTCTTAGCACTCCTTCAATATAGCTGGCTTCTCTTCATGCTTTCAATGTACCTTTGGTGGCTGCTCTTGCTCTTTGTTTGAGCTTGGCTTCCTCTCCTCCAAATCTGAAAGTTGGTTTGGCTCCATTTTCTTCTTTCAACTTGTCTTGGATCTTCCAATCCTTGCAAGCTAACTCCCCCTTGCTTCATAATCTTTTCTTCATTCTTCATGGCTGATTTTAGACCTACAAAATCATCAATGGACTTATCATATATGAACTCTTTCATGAGTTCCTTTCATGTGAAGCATTCATAGCTTCCACATCTTCCAAGTTTTCTTCATCACCTACAAAAAAAAAACAAGAAATTGTGAATGTGATCAATGGTGCCTCTTGCACCTAACAAGGGTTGTCATTCCTCTTGGGATGGTCTTACTTTCCCTCACATAGGCTTGCCATTCCTCTTTGAATGGTCTTACTTTCCATAGGATTGCCACTCCTCTTGGGTGGTCTTACTTGCCATTACATAGGCTTGCCATTCCTCTTTGAATGGTCTTACTTGCCATAGGCTTGCCACTCTCTTAGGTGGTCTTACTTGCCTTTACATTCATAATACATTCACATGATTTATTCTTGGAACTAACACCACATAAAGTGGATTTTTCAAAAACTTTTACATCAGCCCTTAGCATTTCAAATGCACTTCTTTACCTTCTTTTACCTCAATCAACTTCAGCCATTTGTCACACCTCATGGGTGACTTTTCCTTCTACCCTTGCACTTTACTTGTGCCCCTTCAAATTTGGGGAGTGTCTTTAAGTCCTTGTTGAGTCTTCAACACTTCATGGCAGCCCTTCTTTGGAGTCTTCTACTCCTCCTTGCCTTGGCCACCTTCAGCTTAGGTTCAATCTTCAAGTGCACACCCTTCCTTCACTTTGGCTCCAAGCTTTGTGTCTTCCTTCATCCAAGCTTTGTTCACGTAGCTTTGGCTTATATAAATAGGAGCATTGTATCACATGATGTATCTAAACTCAAAGATCAAATGCTTTTAGTTATCATAACATAAGCATACACATTTACTTTTGGAAATTTAACTCAATGAGTTTTATCCACAACAAGATACATCCAAAAACTTCATACATGGCAGCCTTGCATCTTACCAATGTTCATGGCATCCAATACATTTACTTTCAGCTCATCTATGTTTGAACAAAAACTTTAAAGCGTCAATATCATGCTAACAAATTCACATAAGCATGTATGCAAATAATCAATCATTTGAGCTTATATTTAGCTCTCTTTATGCCAATTCATATGGCTACATAGACCTTCAAATTTCAGCTTACATAGGCTTTATAAAATAGCCTATTACTCATCCACATATCATGGATCATACATATATATTCTTCTTGACCACACATGCATACATTCTCTCATGTTTGACATCAATCGTCAACTCTAAATTCAACTTACATTGAGCCTACACATGGCTGTCCAACATTGTCATTCAGTTTGAGCATAACTTCATAAGCATGCATATAAAAGCATCTTCATTACACCAGCATATAACAATCCTCAAGCTTACATATAAGCTTCAATCTTCAGACATGTGCATAATATAATATTGCACTTCATTGAAATGAGTGCAACAACTCAAACATGCATACAATCTTCACATGCAACTATATGTGGTTGGTAATCCAAGATTCTTTGCTTGAATCTTCATCTCCTTCTGTAGGCTCAATGCTCAAGAATATGTATAAGAGAGTAGGACAAGAGAGTGTATCACTCCAAATAACATAAAGCAACAAAATTCTCTTACATACCAAAAGCTTTATCTCCATAGCTTTCCAATGAGCATGATAGTTCCAAGCTTTCCTTTGCCATCTCTGCATCTTCTTCAAGATCTCTTTGTGCATCCATGGGCTCCACTCCCAATGCTCTGCAACCAAAGCTCTGATACCAAAATGTGGAGAAATTTAACTCCAATACACTCCAATACATGCAGCGGAAGTTAGAGAACCTCTTCTAGAATCTGCCCTGTAAGACACATGCTTACTAAAACCTGATTCAGTCACAATTCAGAGATCTAGTGGCTCTGAAAATTGGTCCACACCCAATAGACTCTCATAGCTTTTTAGCAGCAAAATAACACTCCATTTGGAGTTCGTTTGACCAGGTAACTGATTGCACAAAATTAGACTACTTTTCATCTCAAGTTAAGTAGAAAACTGAGGTTCACAAGAAATGGTCCCAGTAACTACTGGAGAATGATCTGATAGAGCTATTTGAGATACACAGAGTATGAGAGATAATCTTTCCAACAAGATATCATATGCATTAATTGAATACGTACGTAGAGAGATATTACCTCCACAAGGTGGCTATGTATAGAAAAGGTATGCGGCTGGAATACCTTTGTGCCTTCTAGCATCCAAATGAGGTACCTTCTGATATCCATTGGTGAGAGAATGACCAGCATATGCTTCTACACCATCTCCTTGTCATCTCCACAAAGTTTCACATTCAAATGACCTCTATATATAGAGGTATGTGTATGGGACTTTTCACCTACCCTTCATCTTCTCTCACCTCTTGCCTTTCCACTTCTTGCCTTTTGTCCTTCCATTGCCTTGGGTGGCTTTTGGTGCTCCATATCACTTCCTATGGATAAGGTCACGTATTTTTTGATTCTTCTATCTCTCTAAATATATTTTGGCTTTTATATAAGCCTTCAATACATTAGCCCTTTTTAATTCAACACTCTACTCTAAGGTTATGAGTGTAGGCTTTACATTTTTAGGGCTAGCTTCATTTTGAGCTTACAACAAATACATAAATGATGAAGAGGTAATAAATGAGAGGTGAGTATGTGTCAAGCCTCACAATTGGAGCTTGCACATGTTCCATAATTTTCAACATTACCACTAGAATGTACAAAGATAAGTAACCCATTAGGGCTATAGGCATATCTACAAGCTGGGGGAAAAAACCTCCTAAAGAGGGAAAAAAGTGCCCTAGCGGTCCTAGTGTGTTCACACACAACACTACCTAAATATATCAACAGAGGCCAAATTAAGTCATGTTTCTTTCAACTTCTAATGATTCCTACAAAAGAAAACCTCTGCACAAAGATAAATCATATCACTCTATCAAATCCTTATTATTTCCTTGTGGCTAGACTTTATCCCCTCATATATTTTTATAGTACTCCATAAAATTGAACATATATGTTCATATATTCATACCACATTTTGGCTAGTGATTTGCACACATACGAAGTTGAGATACTTGGGGATAGGGTAGAACATACACCTCCTCACACATGGATAAACATATCCCCATGCCCTCATATACCCACAATTGCTCATAAGCTAACAAATTCCATAGGGAGATAATGATTTAAATGAACATATTTATGTGACACCGCACACAATGTCCCTTGGAAGAGGGTTCACAACCACACCGACAATTGTAGCATTACTCATAAACATTACATGAGTGCACAAAAAGTTAGTGTGATTTTTAATGTAACATTCCCAAAAAATCATGGAAAGAAAGTTCTGTGGGTTTAGTATTGTTCTTCATATGATATCTTTACATCATCATATGATTTGGGCAATAGTTTATATATTTAGAAAATATGCATATTTTATTCTTATAAAAAGACAATGCTTGTACCTCAAACTTCTTAATTTTTTGTCACATGCATTTTTCCACATCGTGTTTTTCTTAAAGTTATTTTGTCATATCATGATTTTTCTTTTTTCTTAATCACTTTTGGGTTGCATTGTTCAAAATCCTAGACCCAAGAATCTCAATGGATACAAAAAGAATCAATTATGTCGCATTATGATCTATTGATTGTTGCATGTCATTCACAAACACATAGTTATTCATTAAAAAAAAAACAATGTTTAAACTCCATGAATGTGTTTTATCTATCACATGGAACATGTTTATTATTATTTAGTGATGTGGCATGTGATTGGCCATCCATGTCAACTAAGATCAATTGCTTCTCAATGCAAGGATCATGGAGGTGTGGACATTTCATAGTCATTCAAGATCATAAATATATTTTGTTATGTTTTATGTTTGTACACAATCATAGCCTGATAAATAGAGGAACTTAATGTGTTTAATTTTTTTAATTAACATTTCAAGGATCATGGAGGTGTGGACATTTCACAATCATTCAAGATCATAAACATATTTCGTTATGTTTTATGTTTGTACACAATCTCTACCTTCAATCATGATAAATTGGACTTCTTCACTCTCTCTCTCTAGATCTCTCTCTCTCTCTCTAGATCTCTCTCTCTCTCTCTCTCTCTCTCTCTCTCTCTCTCCTCTCTCTTTATTGCAGGTTATTCAAGAAGCTAACCAAGCAAAAACTATGGATCACAATTGTAAGTACAATTTCTATTATTTGTAGATCATTTGAATTGTGTTATTTTCATTACATACCATACTCACACTTATTGATATGCACTCATACACTTATACATGATGAAGAAGCACACACACATGCATATACCTACATATACACATATACATGCACATACACACACATACACATAGAGTTATACATATACACACACATACACATAGAGTTATACATATACATATACACACATACACATAGAGTTATACATATACATGCATATACATATACACACATACACATGCACATGCACATACTCATACACACATATACACTTATACATGCACATGCACATACATACATATACACACACATACACATGCACATACATACATATACACACACATACATGTACACTTAGGTACACACATATGAATGAATTATATAATTAAAGTATTAAAACACATGCTTTATATAAACAATAATAACAATCAATAGAACAAAACTCTTCATTACTTAATACCATACACACAATTCAAAACATGACTGAAATGAAAAATATATAGATAAATATATGTATATATCAATGTAAATACATATAATCCAATGTCATAATCAACGTCTAAAATCCTAATCATCATCATCATGATCATCATCATCATCAGCAATATCATGATCATCTTGATCTTCCTCATCCTCATCCTCATGATCACCCTGTGACGATCGAGATCGTCCCTCCTGTGTCTGTCTCTCCACCTCATCCATATTTGTCTCCCCATAATACTCCTGTATTACATATAACAAACATAAATCAATAAAATAATTAAAACATTCATAACAACAAAATAATTATATAAAATTTAAAAATACTTACAAAGGCATCAGGATGATCTTGTATATACTCGCTCAAACGTCGATATCCAAAATGTGTAGCATACTCGATCTCGTGTTTCGTAGGATATCGGCCATAATCCTTTCGCTGCAATGAAACAAATAAAAAACATTAGTTGCTTGCATTTTAACTAAAATAAAAAATATACTCACAATAACACATATACTTACAAACGTAGCTACAAAACCATTATGGCCCATTTGGCCTAAGTGCGATGTGTGGCCCGACTCCACTCTCTTCTTTGCAGCAGCCTGTTTATTCAAGGAAAAAAATACATAAATTAAATTAAAAAATTACTAAAATATCTAAAAATTATAAATATAAACTATTAATTTGTGTACCTTCTGCTGAGGAAATGACTCCTGAAGACGTAGCTGTCTACGAAAAAACTGCCACGACTCAGGTGGTATGTTAGCTCGCCTCTTATTTTTTTCGACCATACAATATCTCCTGTTAATTTAATCTCAAACAGAAAAAAAAGTCAGAATACATACACATATATACATACATATACACATACACATACACATACCCACATACACATATACATGCAAACATATACGCATGCATATATGTATATATATACACATATACATACATATAACATAAACACACATATACATATCCACATATATATGTACACACACATGCATGCATATACACTCATTCATACAAAATACATGCATTTATCCCACAATAATATGTGTTGTGTATATGTGAATATGTGTGTATGTATAAATGTGTATATGTGAATATGTGTGTATGTGTAAATATGTATATGTGAATTTTTTATTTATGTAGATAATCAAATTATTAATATCAAATACCATTATTTGTAGATTCTGATCAATCAGATGGAACTCCACCACCGTCTCCTCATCGTGCAACGACTTTATACTGTAAGTATATGAAATATTTAATTTTAACTATATTTGATGGATACATAACTTATATATTTTTTTTATGTTTCTTATGATGTGCAGATTCTGATCAATCAGAGGGTACTCCACCACCTCCTACCCATGCAACGACTTCACATGTGTCCTCCGATAGGAATTATGATGAATTTTACTATCAAGAGCATATTATATGTTGGTGTAACTCTTGTTATGGCACGTATCGAAGACCACGATTGGAATGTATTGAACATGAGGCAGAGTATGGTACTTTTGAGCATGCACCATCACCTAGTCAACATGATAATGCTTGGGTATGTATTTTCTATATTAATGTCATTTTTTTATTTAAAAACCATGTATAAAATCAAATTATTATTGATATACAGGAATATTTGCTCGATGATGATGATGATGATGATTTTTCTCATAATGTTAATATACCTCGTACACGTCATGGACTTGCTGTTCATCAATTACAAGCAGAGGTTTCTAGAAATCCTCTACCTCCTGGTTTAGAGAATGAAACGGCTGGAGATTATCCATTGCCAGCTCGTGATCGTTCTTTAATACAAACATATGATAGAAGAAGATATGGAGGATGGAATAGAGGACCACTTCCTTTAGATGGAGAGGTTTTCAACTTTTGGGGTAATCGCTATATGATTGCTCCATCCACTATTACTAATGCTGGTCGTGGTCTCTTTATTGTAGAGGATTTGTATGTGCCTCCGAACTCTGAAGTCACTCTTATGTCATTTTGTGGTCCTATATATGGATGGGGAGATTGGCATCGACTTTCACGTTATGTTCAAAGCATGAGTACTTATGGAATATGCTTGAACGCAGCATCTCTTACTAGTAGAAGGATTTTACATGCAGAAAATGAAAGATTATATATTGATGGAAGACCTTACACACATGGAAATATAGCAGGTTTAATAAATAGTAGTCGAGGGTTACATAATAGTTCAAGGACTAATTGCACATTTGAGGAGCATGAAAATAGTCATGAATCACCATACATGAGTAGAGATGTATCAAGATACATAGTTGTCAATGCTATTACTACATTACATGCTGGTGATGAACTATTAGTGAATTATGGATGGCATAGACCTCCAAGAGCACCTTTTAGCTTGAGAGAATAAAAATTTTCTATCCATATTTAATAAGTTATATACTTAATTTTATATTTGAAGTTTAATTTTTATTCATTTATGGAATACTAATGAGTTTTATTTATATGTGTAGATTCCAACGTATGATGTTGATGATATTCGTCCACAACATTCACAATTACCAATAAGACCTCATTTATCAGAAGCTTCCATGAGGAGGCTACGCAAAACTAAGCCTGTGCAATATGCAAAGTTGAAAGATCTATATTCAAAAGATGACAAAGTACAAGATTTGTGTGACAATGATGAAGATGATGGCATGGTAGATTTTATTGAGGATTGGTATCAAAATGACAGTGAGAGCATGGATATTTCTAAAAATAAGAAATATCTTCGAGAGGAATGTCTAAAGCATGTATATGAAGGAAGTCGTTTGACACGACTAAGTGCGAGCTTACTTATTCTCAACCTTCAAAATCGTTTTGGATGGAGTAATGTATCTGTTTCGACACTATTAAGGTATAATTTTCAATTTTCTATCTATTTATATATATGTGCATAAATATATATATATATATATATATATATATATATATATATATATATATATATATATATATATATATATATATATATATATATATATATATATATATATATATATATATGCAGGTTTTTATTCTTACTATAGATAAGGTAAGAACAAGAACTTGAATTGAATGGACACTTTTTGTCCGTGCATCTTTTAAAACTATTAATGCATCTTTCAAAATATTCGTAAAAAATTTGATTGTTTGGATGGCAGGATACGATTGTTTGTTTTGGAGGATATGAAGTATGTACCTTCATTGAATGATTTGTCGATTCACGCATATGTTCAGTTTGAAAGTGTGAGAAGCGGATTTATAATTTGTATTCAAAGAATTTGGCACTGTTTATAGGCCATACAATGGTGACCTGGATGCATCGCATGCACAGAGGTTACTCAAGATAGAGCAATCTGATTATAATGGACTAGTGCCAGCAAGATTCCTAGGGTATGCAGTAAACCTCTTGCATGTCAATGATGAGCATTTGAACTTTAGGATACAAAGTGGAAATCATGGTGGCTTGAGAGGATCACTTTTATACATGCAAGAGGTTTATTGCATACCCCAGGAATCCTGCTAGTACTAGTCCCTTATAATCAGGTTGCTCTATCTTGAGTAACCTCTGTGCATGCGATTCATCCAGGTCACCATCGTATGGCCTATAAACAGTGCCAAATTCTTTGAATAGCAATTATAAACTCGCTTCTCGCACTTTCAAACTGAACATATGATAGAATCGACAAATCATTCAATGAAGGTATATACTTCATATCCTCCAAAACAAACAATCATATCCTGCCATCCAAAACAATCAAATTTTGCGGAAATATTTTGAAAGATGCACATAAGCATACACATATATAAAATTATATGCATATATATATGTATATTTATTTATTTACTTTCTTTAATATATCATTTTTTTGATAAACTTACAGGTTATTATCTGAAAAGTTTTTACCAAGTCAAAATATTCTTCCTACCTCACATGATGAAATGAAGAAGATAATCAACAATCTTGGTATAGATTATCAATGTATACATGCATGTCCTAACGATTGTATTTTATATAGAGGTGAATATGCAGACTCTTTGACATGTCCCAAATGTCAATCTCCTCGATATAAGGGTGAAGAAGGTAAAATCCCGAATAAGGTATTGAGACATTTTCCATTGGCTCCACGGATTAGACATATGTTTCAAAGCCCCGAATTATCAAAGCTTTTGACTTGGGGACATGATCACAAAAGTACTGATGGAATAATCAGAATTCCTCATGATAGTGTTGCTTTTCAGCATATTGATTCTACATGGCCTGAATTTGCACAAAATCCACAGAATCTAAAGTTAGGAGTTGCATTAGATGGGGTTAATCCATTCTCCATGAAATCCAGTAAATGGTCAACATGGCCAGTGGTAGTCATAAACTACAATCTTCCGCCATATCTTAGCATTAAAAAGGAACATTTAATGCTTTCACTTTTAATCCCAGGCAAAAGACAAGTTAAAGATATGAATGTATATCTTGCTTCTCTCATTGACGATCTTCAAGAGTTATGGAGAGGTATTAATGTCATTGATATATCAAAAAGCATCAATGAAAGACATATTACGATTCGTGGTATTGTGGCTTGGACTATTCACGATTTTCCTGGATATGGCGTTTGTTCAGGTATTGATGTAATTTTTTTATTCAATATGCATGTAAATAAATATGATTTAATCTAATTATATTTTTATCCTTTTCCATGATGCAGGAATATCTACTAAGGGTTATAAAGCTTGTCCATATTGTGGTGATTGGTTGAGATCAATCTATAGTAAGAATCTCAACAAAAATATTTATCTTCGACATCGACGATTCTTGCCTGATGATCATCCATTAAGATCTAAAAGAGAAGTGATACATTTTAATGGAAAGCTTGAAACAGGCCAGTATCCAAAACCTATGACGCCTATGGATTGGTATAAAAAATGGACAGATGGACCTCTGATAGATCTAGAAGCAGAAATCTTCAGTGATGATTCAGATAATGAGTATGTGAACAAAGGTAAAGGGAAATTGGCACTCGCAGAGAACATATCAATATGGTATTCTTTGGAGTATTGGAAAGAGTTAAAAGTATGTCATCTTCTTGATCCTATGCATATATTCAAAAATATTGGTTATTCACTATGGCAACATCTTCTTGGACTAAAAGATACCACAACATCAAGGAATGATTTGAAAGATAAAAAATCCAAACCAAAGTTATGGCCAGTTTTTGATAGACATCGACAAGAAACGACTTATGCATCTGCTCCTTGGGTACTTACGACAAAAGAGATACAGACTATCAACAATAGAAGTCAATTGATCAAGACTCCTACAGGATATGGAGCATCGTTTCAAAACATGTTTACTATGGATGATAAGAGCTTATCTGGATTAAAGACCCATGACTGGCATAACTTTTTGAAACATATTTTACCTTTGGTTATCGATGGATGTACAACGAAAGGAGTACGAGATGTGATCTATCGTCTTGGATCACTTATAAGGTAATTATGATACTTTTATATTTAATATGTATGAATATTGGATATCTTTTATTTTTTAATTAACTTCTTTACAATTGTTTTTATGATTTGTATAGGTGGATTACATCCAAAGAGATCGATAAAAATTCGATCCCACAAAAAAAACGTGAATGCAAAGAGCTACTATGTTTGATGGAAAAAGAACTTCCTACTTCATTTTTTGATATTCAAGTTCATTTACTAGTCCATCTTGTAGATGAGATAGAGATTGCCGGTGTTGTCAACACTCGATGGATGTTTTGGGTCGAGCGATTTATGGGAATACTAAAAGGTTATGTGCGACAAAGAGCAAAACCAGAAGGATCCATGGCAAAGGGTTGGATGCTTGAAGAGTGCATGTATTACGTTAGTGAGTACCTTGAAAGAGTTCATGAAGAAGCTCCACGTGCATGGACCAACGAGTCTTCTTCAAAAATAACAGATGAGGTATTATCAGGTAAGGGGGTTCCATTCTTATTTACATTTCAAGAAAAAAATGATGTTTCTACTTTTGTAGCATATAATAGCGAATGCATGCAAGCATTCGTTAGCGAGTACGAGGAACTTCAAAGTCTCCAAAGTAAAAGGCGAAAAAACAAAAGATCTAGACATAATCTCGATAATAATGAGATTACAGATATACCTTCTTTCACGGATTGGCTATATAGTCGTTTGCAACGCGCCAACGCAAATAATGAAGAAATCTCAGATGAGCAAAGAGAGTTAATGATAGGTTGTGAACAAAAGGTAATTTTATTAAAATATATATTTTATTTTTTTCATATATGTATGTTAGTTTCTATTTACTAATTGAATTTATTTTGCAAACTCGAATGTTCACTAATATGTGGGCTTTTGGACAGCATATTAGAATCAAATCCATTGATTCTTTACGTAAAACAGAGGATTCTAGTATTGTTGCTTGTTTCAAGCAACTATCACGTGCTAGCTCAAAAGACACGAACCTTATAGATAGCGAACTTGGTTACATAGGAACTATTGTTGGTATCTACGAAATTTCATTTCGTACATTCAAACAGGTAGAAAAAAGTTTATATATTTTTTTTAGAGTTAGTTATTTTTTTAAGCACCTAATAATGGGACGTTTTTGTTGTTATATATTTTGATAGGTCATTTTGAAGGTTGACTGGTATCGAGCGGAGTATAAAGGTAGTAATTCTACAATAAGAAAGGAATTATCTGGGTTTTGGGCAATTGATTCTTCCAAGGTAATGCGATCTACTAAAGAACCATATATTCTTCCTAGGCATATTGAACAAGCATTTTTTTATAAAAACCCAGATGCTCATCCTTGGTGGCAAGTCATTCATGTGCAACCTAGAGGTAGGTCATTGTTTGAACAGTTTATTGTTAGAGAGATTGAAGAAAGTCCTCTTGATGATTCAGCATCAGATATTGATACATCAACATCTGGAATAGAAATTAGACTCATTATACGTGATAATGATACTAATCTTTTTGATGAAGAGGATAATTCTCTACATGCTGATTCTACTGATGAGGAAGAGGAATTACCAGAAATAGATATTAATCCACCAATAGATGATGTGATTCATGAGAACATAGATTTAACAATAGAAGAAATAAATGAAATCAATAAGGATAATGAAGATGAGACTATATTGATGTCTTACCAAAATGATGGCAATAATGAAAACATATGAGCAGATTAGATAGTAACTTGAAGCTTCTGAATGGATATCAGATAATAGGTTTTTTTTATTAACTTGAATAACGATGAATCCTACTAGAGAGATGAAATCATGTTCTTCTAAGTTAGAACATGAAGCTCGGGGGTATGCCTAATTATTTTATATATAGCTTTATCTTCGAGGAGTAAATTTTTATCATGTATGTATGCATATGTGTGTGTATTCATGTGTATTATATGTATACATATATTAGTATGCATATATATGTATTTCATGTATATGTATGTGTTTGCATGTGTGTGATATATGTATACATGTATTCATGTACGTAATATATGCAAGTGTTTATAATTGTGTACATGTATATATGTATATGTGTCTATGTGTAAATATGTACATGTAAATATGTATGCATGTATATATATGTTTATGTGTGCATGTAGGCATGTACATGTATGTGTAAATATGTACATGTAAATATGTTAGTATGTATATATATATTTATGTGTGCATTTAGGCATGTATGTGTGAAGCATAATATATCTACTCCATTTTATATTTATGTATCCTATCTACATGATGTGTATATATCTTTACATATATTATGAATCATGATCCTCGTTGATTCGAGTAGCTATATATAGAGGCATAAGGTTGGGAGGAGAGACATCTCTCTAGTAGGACGTCGGAGGTGTACATATACTTCAAACATATGGCTAAAAGGTTGAATTAGAGTTTTTAAATTAGGGATTTCAAAACCCTAATATCGAGATTAGTGCTCTCTATCTCTCTCATAGTGGTTAGCAACGGGATGGCAACGTCGTAGGCAACGGGTCGCTAACGCGTTAGCAACGGGTTCAAGTTGCGAACCCCAAGTTGCGATAAAGTTGCGTACAAATCAATTTTTATTTTAGATTTTTTTATATGTATATGTGTGTGTATATATATATATATATATATATATATATATATATATATATATATATATATATATATATATATATATATAGATACATAGATACATACATACATATATACACACACACATACATACATACATGGATTATATTATATTACATACATAGCAGTAAATATATACTACATACATACGTGTAATGTAATACACACATTTTTATGTATATATACACATAGTATATACATATTACATTTATACACAACACATAGATGTATACATACATGATACACATGCATACATACATACTACAAAAATAGAAACATGTATATTAGATACATATATAAGTTAATATACATGTTTCTATCTCTCTCTCTCTCTCATATACATACATACCGTGCATTGTTGCGACGATGAGCCATAAGTGTCCGCATCTCTTTTAAACACCACTTAAGGGACCATCCTATCCCAAACTCTGTCTCAAGTGAACTAAGCACGTACTTTTTATCCCTCTCATCATGCTCACTACAAAAATAAAAAACATAATGTAAATAAAACATAAGATATACATTTCAATTTATATGTAAAACTTTTACTTACTTCCATGGTAAGTGGATAAAGCGCAGGTAAGAGTCGCATAGTGCCCGCATTCTTCTCTTGAACTCCAATCCATTCCCTATGTACACAATGTTCCCCTTCGGCTCTATGTCGCACTCTAGTCCTAAGGTGCCTATGCATGTCCTCATAGGCAACTCTGCTCTGCTATCACGTGCTGGAGGTGGTATAGGTGTCCTAAAAATAGATAGATAGAAATAAATAAAAATATGTGCTATAATATCATTTATGAAAAAAAACATACCTATGAGCAGATAGCTCTCTTCCTGCATGTGGATCCGCAGAAGAGCCCTCGTCTGATCGTGTAAGCATCTGGATCGTATAATCCAGCTCCTCATCGGACATCTCTGCGTAGTCCCGCATTATGGCCCCTAGAGTATCTGACGGAACTCTTGCTCTCATAAGACTTTTTATGAGAGTGAGTTTCGCCTTTCTCTCTTTATTGGGATCCATAATACCTAACATATAAAACAAAATGGTTAGAAATCAATATATATATACGTGTATGTGTGTGTATGCATGTGTATGTGTGTGCATGCATGTGTATGTGTGTGTATGCATCATTATGTGTGTATGTGTGTAGGTATATGTGTGTGTTGTCTATGTGTATGTGTGTGTGTCTATGAGTGTGTATGTGTTTATGTATATGTATGTATCTACGTGTGTGTATGTATCTATGTGTGTATGTGTATGCATGTATGTATGCATGTGTGTGTATGCATATGTATGTGTGTGTATGCATCATTATGTGTGTCTATGTATGCATTTGTACGTGTGTATGCATCATTGCATGTGCATGTGTCTATGTGTGTATGTGTGTGTATATGTGTGTGTGTCTATGTGTATGTGTGTGTGTTTATGAGTGTGTATGTGTTTATGTGTATGTATGTATCTATGTGTGTCTATGTGTCTAAGTGTGTATGTGTATGCATGTATGTATGCATATGTATGTGTATGCATATGTATGTGTGTGTATGCATTATTATGTGTGTCTATGTATGCATGTGTATGTGTGTATGCATCATTACGTGTGTATGTATCTATGTGTGTATGTGTGTGTGTATATGTGTTTGTATGTGTGTATGCATGTGTGTGTATGCATGTGTATGTGTATATGTGTATATGTGTATATGTGTATATGTGTGTGTATATGTGTGTATGCATGTGTGTGTGTATATGTGTGTATATGTTTGTATGCATGTGTGTGTATGCATATGTATGTGTGTGTATGCATTATTATGTGTGTCTATGTATGCATGTGTATGTGTGTATGCATCATTACTTGTGCATGTGTCTATGTGTGTATGTGTGTGTATATGTGTGTGTGTCTATGTGTATGTGTGTGTGTCTATGAGTGTGTATGTATTTATGTGTATGTATGTATCTATGTGTGTGTATGTGTATGCATGTATGTATGCATATGTGTGTGTATGCATATGTATGTGTGTGTATGCATAATTATGTGTGTATGTGTCTATGTGTGTATGTGTGTGTGTATACATTATGACAGTGTATGTAAGCATGTGCATTATGTATGCATATAAGTATGTATGTATGCATATGCATATGCATTATGTATGCATATGCATATGCATTATGTATGCATATGCATATGCATTATGTATGCATATGCATATGCATTATGTATGCATATGCATTATGTATGCATATGCATATGCATTATGTATGCATATGCATATGCATTATGTATGCATATGCATATGCATGTGTATGCATATGCATGTAAGTATGTATGTATGCATATGTGTGTGTGTATGCATATGCATGTAAGTATGTATGTATGCATATGCATATGCAATATGTATGCATGTATGTATATGTGTGTGAATGTGTGTGAATGTGTGTGAATGTGTGTGTGAATGTGTGTGTGAATGTGTGTGTACATGTGTCTGTATGTGTGTATGCATGTGTATGTGTGTGTATGCATCATTATGTGTGTATGTGTGTGTACATGTGTCTGTATGTGTGTATGCATGTGTATGTGTTTGTATGCATCATTATGTGTGTATGTGTGTGTATGTGTGTGTGTCTATGTGTATGTGTGTGTATCTATGAGTATGTATGTGTTCATGTGTGTGTATGTGTCTATGTGTGTATGTATCTGTGTGTGTGTATGTATCTATGCATGTGCATTATGTATGCATGTAAGTATGTATGTACATTATATGCATATGCATATGCATTATGTATGCAAATGTATGCATGTATGTGTTTATGTGTGTATGTCTCTCTATGTGTGTGTATGCATATATGTGTGTGTATGTGTGTGTATATGTGTCTGTATGTGTGTATGCATGTGTATGTGTGTGTATGCATGTGTATGTGTGTATGTGTCTATGTGTGCATGTGTGTGTATATACTATATGTGTGTGTGTCTATGTGTATGTGTGTGTACCTATGAGTGTGTATGTGTTTATGTGTGTATGTGTCTATGTGTGTGTATGTGTTTATGTGTGTATGTGTATGCATGTATGTGTATGTGTGTGTATGTCTCTCTATGTGTGTGTGTATGCATATGTGTGTATGTGTATATGTGTGTCTATGTGTGTATGCATGTGTATGTGTGTGGATGCATCATTATGTGTGTATGTGTCTGTGTGTATATGTGTGTGTATGTGTGTGAGCGTCTATGTGTGTGTATGTGTGTGCGCGTCTATGTGTATGTGTGTCTGTGTGTGTATCTATGAGTATGTATGTGTTCATGTGTGTGTATGTGTCTATGTGTGTATGTATCTGTGTGTGTGTATGTATCTATGCATGTGCATTATGTATGCATGTAAGTATGTATGTACATTATATGCATATGCATATGCATTATGTATGCAAATGTATGCATGTATGTGTTTATGTGTGTATGTCTCTCTATGTGTGTGTATGCATATATGTGTGTGTATATGTGTCTGTATGTGTGTATGCATGTGTATGTGTGTGTATGCATGTGTATGTGTGTATGTGTCTATGTGTGCATGTGTGTGTGTCTATGTGTATGTGTGTGTACCTATGAGTGTGTATGTGTTTATGTGTGTATGTGTCTATGTGTGTGTATGTGTTTATGTGTGTATGTGTATGCATGTATGTGTATGTGTGTGTATGTCTCTCTATGTGTGTGTATGCATATGTGTGTGTGTGTATATGTGTGTCTATGTGTGTATGCATGTGTATGTGTGTGGATGCATCATTATGTGTGTATGTGTCTGTGAGTGTATATGTGTGTGTATGTGTGTGAGCGTCTATGTGTGTGTATGTGTGTGCGCGTCTTGTGTATGTGTGTCTATGTGTGTATTTGTGTGTATGTGTGTGTGTGTCTATGTGTGTATATGTGTGTGTACATATGTGTGTGTGTGAGTGTGTGTGTGCGCATACCTTGTGTATGTCTCGCTTCTCTCTCTCCCTCTCGCACGCTGTATGTCTCTCTCTCTCTCTCTCTCTCTCTCTCTTGGTCTTTGTGTTCTTCCTCGCGTTCAAGGCCCGGCACAAATGTGCCGGGAGAATTGAAATTTTTTTTTTACATTCCAGAGCGTCGCATATGCGACGCTCTGCAGTTTGCCATCGTCGTTAAGTGCGTCGCTAACCTGCGACGCTACTAGCGACGTTTTTGGTCTAGCGTCGCTTATGCCACGCTATCGTCGCTTATGCAACGAGGCTCGGCCAAAAAAAAGAATCCAAAATTTTTACCGTCGCTTATGCGACGGTTTCGTCGCATAAGCGACGGTTTTCGTTTTTTTCCCGATTCGGGGGCGTCGCTACTCCCCCCTTTTTCTTGTAGTGAATTAATTCTTTAACTCCAAATTTCTTGCATTTGTACTTATCTCATATAATGGGAACAAATTGTTTCAAGTTTCCTTTTAGTGTATTTGCATCCATTATGTGTCCAATTGTTGTTTCTTAAATGATAGTAGGTAACCAATACCTTAACTATCATGCTCATTTATTCAATCTTTATACAATTTTGGCTTATCTTGAGTTCAACTCCTTTCTAGTAGCTATAGATGATCTTCATGGTATCCTATAATGTACTTTCAATATCCTCTTCCCATCAAGAAATTGGTAATTCAAAACTTGTACTCACGGAGATTATTATTGTAAAGTTTACCACTAGTTAATTCAACCATTCTATTAGTGTTTGCATTTTGTAGAAATTTATAGTTTTACAAAAATTTTTGAAGCTGTAAATTTTAGCTTGAATCTATCACTATATGTCACAAAAATTGAGTATAATCACATTAGACATGCTATATTACCCTTGTATATAGGAATCAAAACTAGATCTATGCTTATGTAGCCATTTGGGATATCCGAAATGGAATTTGAGAGAGGCTTGGAGATGGAGTTTATGATGAAATGGAATTCTAGAGAGTTTTGGAGATGGAGTTTATGATGTACCTGAATCATCATTTTAACTTAAATAACCACCGTATTACACTACTCTAGAATAGAAAAGACTTTACTTGGCATATAAATCCCCCCAAATGGGGCTCATTCGTGAATCTTTATGAATTAGGCTGAATGAGTGTAATATTATCACATAACTGAAGAAGGCGATGCACTTGTTCTTCTTAATCACTTCTCTTTCTTTCCCCTAGCTAGTTTCTCAATGCACAACCTAGATTTACTACCATATCAAGGAGTAGATAAGAGAAGAGATATAGAGGTCTTAAAAGCATACTGCAAGCACATATGCAAAGGAGGAAGGTGCACATAAAGATGGAAAGTAGAGCAAAGTTGCACTTATTCTTCTTCTACTAAAAAGAGTGTACAAGAATGATCGAATAAAGCATAAAAAGGCCTTGAATTGGTTGTGATGATGTCCCTACGGACCATAAAAGATGCCTCTTCCTTATGGAGTGTGCGTAATTTCAATTTTTCTACTTACATAAAAAACAATGTAAAAGAAAAAATATCAAAGAAAAGATAGAACTCAACTATATTCTACATTTTATCATAAATGATGATGATTTCATACTTTTTTTTTCATTTTTTTTCATTTTGTTAATGGAAATATTTATACAAACAAATGCAAATATTTATGATTGAAATCCCACACCGTTAGAAACTCGAATACTTTGTTGTCCAACTCCATGCACTTCTTGAATTTCACACTTTAATCTTCCTTTTTTTTTTGGAAGTTCTATCTTCGGTTATACTTTCTATATATACATATATACAATACATATATATATATATATATATATATATATATATATATATATATATATATATATATATATATATATATATATATATATATGTATATATATTTTTTATAGACTTGAAAAAAAAAACACATCCAAGAGAATCTCTTTATTCACAAGAAGAACCTCAAACCAATCTGAAAGCATTAAACTGCAAGTATTTAACTATGTACTTGTGTTCAACCCTTGAGCTGAACATATAATGGCCTTGGCGTGTCTAAATTAATTGTAATCGGTTGTGACCTTGTCTAACCTTTGCTTTGTGGAAATGGGGGGCTCTGTGGGTACTATGCCCATTCATCTCTACAATTGTTCTTTCAAAGTTAAAGCTCTAAGACTAGACACTTACCGAACCTTCATTTAAAAAAATATACAAAAATATACTTCGCATTCTTTTCACCATGCATTCTTTGGAAAACATAAAGAGGAGTGGCAAAATTTCTGAAAAAGAAGTCTTATGTGCTCCGGGCACTAATCTGACTCAAGTTTAGAGAGAATCTCTGCCTCAGAGTTTTCAAACGGGATTTCTCGGCACCGGCGATAAAATATTTTACCCTCAATGAGTCACTTCCTTCCTCTTTTAACGTGAAAAAGCATTGAGTGCTAGCCTTCCCCCTCAAATGGCCTTTTACCCTTCTCGAGTTCCACTCAGCCTCCACCTCGCGAGTCGCAACTTCGTCAGCCCCGTTAAAACCTACACGAGTCACGACTCTATGAGGGCTCAGCCTCCCTTGTCACTTCAAAGTTCAAACTTCACCTTCTCCCTCCTTTCGATGGTTCTTTCTGACAGTAAAAAATCAGTCGTCGTGTACCTGTCTCACTGTTTACTGCTCAATATTGGAAATTCCCCTCTCTCCAATACACATACACACTCAGCCATTTTTGTCTTACGCACCATGCAACAGTTTTCCCTTCCAAGTTCCATATCTTCCATTCTGTACAAGCTGTCTCTTTATTTTATGGCCAACTTCCAAGGGACTAACAACAGCGTATTTTCCGTGCTACCAAGTTGGAAGCGTCCATATTTCCAAGTAAATCAGGAAATCTTCTACTTACATTTCTTATGTAAAGCTCTCTCTCTCTCTCTGTCTCTTTATGTGCTTTTGTCTCATTCTTTTTGCATTCTGTACATCATTCAAGCAATGGAAGAAAGCTTGTTTTGCATTTGGCCAAACGCAAGAATGAATAATCTTGCATGAGAAGGGCGTGCGCTAAGTTAACATGGAAATAATGGACCTCACATTGGGTGTAAGCTTGAAATTTATAACTGTATGTATACTTGGAAAAGCTAAACACTTCAAATCCTGTGACATAGAAAACATATATGCTTGCATACCGGCGCTAACATTCCGCCATGCAAGTTTTAGTCCTCAAAGAATGCGGATAACCGGTGCTTCGTCTGCGTGCACTAACATTCTACCGTGCAAGTTTTAGTCCTCAAAAAATGTGCACAGCCAGTGCTTCGTCTGCGGGGACAATAACACTCTTCTTCCGAGTGTCCATCTTGTGGAGAATGGACTGTTTTGAGTTATGGTAGCGTCAGCGGTACAATCGATGTGTTCTGTTTCGACATGAAATGTCAATATAATGTGGTGCTTCATATCGATGAAGAATAAACTCACTTTTCTTAAGTGCAAATTTAGTGTCGGATAGCCTGTTTATGTGGCTCCTGCGTTTCCCGTCTTCAATGTCGCCATGTTTCTATTCTGCTTTTGGCCTCCTTATTTTTAGGTTCAATGTCTGAGGTTATGGAGAGGGTGGGGAGACTCCTTTTCATATTCTTCATGCCACTGTTAGCGAGGGATTGCCATCTGATTATGAAATCTGAATTTGGATTCTGGTTCATGCAGGAGTGGTCAGTTCGAGAACGTCATATAGTTCCAAGGTGTTACTAAATTTAGTATTGTGAAAATCTACTTCAAGAAGATAAGAAGGTGGCCACTGGCCAGCATGTTCACTATCAAGGACCTTCAAGTGTATAAGGATTCCGTAAAGGAGAAAAATAGGAAGAATACTACAAAGCCAGTTGAAAATCAACCAAAGAGTGCTTTATGTAACCGCAAATCGACGAAGACCGCTTCGAATGTGGAAAATGAGGAACAGAAGGTCGATCGAAAGCCCCTTGCCACTGTCCATAGAACCTCAGCTGCTCTGCGAGATCGTGCAATTCTAGTGAAGGATACGAATGAGACCGCACTGGAAAGAGACTCCGCAGATGCCGTTGGTAGGACAGAATGTGGCTTTTCCATTGAAGCTATGGTTTTTAAAGAAGAGGCATTTTCTTACAATGATCGTATCAAATCAGAATATGACAAGCCTATGCGTTTGCATAAACCATCTACACAGAATTCGTCCGTCAGTCAAAAGAATTTTTCTTCGATCGGTGGAAAGCCACATCCTAAGGTGGATGCGAAAGCATCTTTGTGCAGTGAATGTGCGCGATCCGCATCAGAAGGCGCTGTCTGTTTCATCGGAAATGATGGCAAGGTGTCTGCCTGTACCAGCAAGTCTGCTGTAAGACTTTGCAAGAACCTCAATTGTGCTGCAAATAACCCTGACTATGTGGCTGCTTCTGCTACCGCTCCTAAGAAATATCTCATTTCTAAGAGACACACTCTAAAAGCCCAATTCGGTCCAAAGAGCAAACCTCACCCACCTGAATCACCAAACAAAAATTTAAAAACGGCTGCTCGAACGTACAGAAGTCGATGTGCCTCGCAAGCTGTAACAGGTCCAGTACATGAAAAATTGGGTCCCCTAAATTGGGATGCTCCTGCAATTCCTCGTAACATTTATGAAAGTGACGAAACGGGTTTAACCCTGTTTACTGGTGGACTCGGTAGATTTGATGAAGAGATGAGCCTTTTAGATGGGAATCCGGCATTTGAAAATGTTAATGATATATCCTTGGGGGATGCTAGTCCATATTTGCTTCAAGGTGTTGCAGTCAAGGACCACAACAGATTCATCTTGCATGACGGACAAACAGCTGAATCACAGTCTCTGAATTTCATGGGTGCGGGTTCATTCGAGGATTACTTCAGTGTTTCAAATCACAAAGGTTTCAGAGACAATCTTCGGGATGATGCAGAGTCTTTGGCTAGTGATGGTTTTGAGATGGAAATTATTAAGGAACATGCGTTATCAACGGATTGTGTTTATGTGAAACAAAATAAGACAGACGATACAGTTGAATCTGGAAAATCAATATCACCATCACCACGTGGCCAAGAAGGAAATGATCTCTTTGCGTCGACCAAGGAGATTGATTGCTTTTTGCTAATGCAACATACTGAAAGTGCAAAAGAAAAAGCCTCTGCATTTGACATAATGCAAGATCCAGGAAGGAATGATCGATGTCTTCTAACTTTGAATTGCACCCCGCTGGGTTTAGGTAACGAAACCGTAGACAACATCACGCCCGCTCTTACTACTGGTAAGCCATCTGTGGGCATTATTAATCGGAGTAGAGTGATAATTTCTGGTCAGACAGGCAACCAAGACAATGATGAGGAAAGTGACACTTCCGATGCAAAGACGTGCGGTAATGAAGAGGAGATTGATTGCTTTTTGCTAATGCAACATACTGAAAGTGCAAAAGAAAAAGTCTCTGCATTTGACATAATGCAAGATCTAGGAACGGATGATCGATGTCTTCTAACTTTGAATTATACCCCGCTGGGTTTAGGTAACGAAACCGTAGACAACATCGCGCCCGCTTTTACTACTGGTAAGCCATCTGTGGGCATTATTAATTGGACTAGAGTGATAATTTCTGATCAGACAGGCAACCAAGACAATGATGAGGAAAGTGACACTTCCGATGCAAAGACGTGTGGTAATGAAGAGGAGATTGATTGCTTTTTGCTAATGCAACATACTAAAAGTGCAAAAGAAAAAGTCTCTGCATTTGACATAATGCAAGACCCAGGAACGGATGATCGATGTCTTCTAACTTTGAATTATACCCCGCTGGGTTTAGGTAACGAAACCGTAGACAACATCACGCCAGCTCTTACTACTGGTAAGCCATCTGTGGGCATTATTAATCGGAGTAGAGTGGTAATTTCTGATCAGACAGGCAACCAAGACAATGATGACGAAAGTGTCAATTCCGATACAAAGACGTGTGGTAATGAAGAGGCAGGTTGTGCTGATAAGTGCCTTCAACATGAGAAAGATCTGATACCAACATCTGTCGTATATCATTGTGATGACAACTGCATGCAATTACCGGTGGTAAATGATCACTATACTGATCTTGCCTTACTTGATCAAACGAAATTCGATGACAGCGAGTCAGATATCACATCTTTAAACGTAGATCATCATCTGACTTCCGTCCCTCGTAATGCGCAAATGAAAGAGGAGAAGCAGAATAATAATAATAATAATAATAATAATAATAATAATAATAATAATAATAATAATGATGATGATGACTACGAAAACGCGAAAATTTCAGCCGAGAGTGTGCAGAAACATACGCAAACAAGCACGAAAGTCAAAATGGGTGAACAATCTGTTGGAGGTTGCAAAGATGTCAAGAGTGAAAGTAGTACTGCAAGGATGCAGACGAAGGTTGTTGCAGAGGAGTACCCCGAGATCATCTTCTTGAGGAAGCAACAAGTGCAAGAGAGGATGCAGAGGGAAGAATGGATGACAAATCATGCAATTGAAGGAGTTGTGCATAAGTTAGCTCCTTCAGGCGAGCCCAAAGTCAAGGTCTTGGTGGAAGCCTTTGAGGCCATAATCTCACACACAGATATGGATAGCATAGACACTCAGAATGTAAGACAGCTGAAGCATGATGCTTACAAAACCAATAATTAGGAGTAACTGACCTCAATGTAGTTGATAGTAATCAAGTTCTAACTTCTGTGCACGCTGACCAAAGAAGGTAACAGAACTTAAGATGAACTATTTTTGTCCGCATGCGAGGACAGTACAATACTAACTCATGCGCGTAGGTAAACGGCGCATACTTAGATGCTGTAATGGTTCGATTTCGGTTCTTTTTTATGTTGTGGTAGGGTTAATCTGACGGGTCGTGGAAAGCTACTGTGATCTGAAAGAGTTTGCTCTCCCTCAGAAATCTGATCTGATCTGAAAGAGTCACGCAGAAATCTCTCTATGTTCTCTATTCTTAACTGAAACCTTTGCGCTTGCAACACTGATCCTCAAACCAGAAACGCCTTACGTTTAAAATGAGTAACTGACAGTGACATGTTATTTGACATTATCATTCACCCTACCTCCCTTGAATTTGTGCGCGCGCGATAAATTCGTTCACTGTTTATCCATTTCGCTTGGGCATTATGTTTCAATATTGGTACAACGATTTTCATTGCATTTTAACATCAGAAATTTGCCTCCGAAAATAGCTGGATAGATTGTTCATTAGGGTGACTGATAATGCCAGTACACACACATACATAGACACACAGGCTTACCCATCTACCTCCCTTTCCCCCTCCAAGCACACGCTGGTATACACACTCATTCACCCCTCTCCTCCCGCAGTGTCTGCGCGCTCCCAAAATGCTAGCTAACTGGATAGTTTTACGCTACCGCAAATAGACATGCACGCGCACAAGCTTACACATCTACCGCTCTTCTCTCCTCCATGCGCTCGTACTTAAGTTCTCACCTTCGCCTCATCTTTTCTCTTTGTTGTGGTTGTTCGTTATTGAATGCTTGTTTAGCACTTTGGCATGAGGATTTTGACTGTACCATAGAAGACTGCTTCTACTAAACTCTTATATAGACCCTTATGTCATAATGTTAATGAAACAAAGAGCTCCATTGTAGAGATGGCACCTAGTTGGGAGCCGCTTGAACGTGGAGGGATAGCCTTACTAGAATCACATCAATCATACATGGCTCTTGAATGAGGTCCCTCGAAACTAAAAGTTTCTAGAGGTTGTGTTATCTTCTTTTATTGAGTTATTTCCATCACTCAGGCCTTAGCACGAGGCACCAAAGATAGTGGTACATCTTTTCGACAATTTTCCTCCTCTATGGACATTGGAGGTTACCTTGAGATAGAATTAGATAAGGACATCTTATGATTTTCTATTTGATAATTTCCATATTAAGAAAGGACTTGTCTTTTATACTAGTATCCTCTCCTTCATTGGTATAGTTTTTATGCACTGTAGTAGTTTGCATGAAGGAGAGCTTACATGCATCGATAACTCCAATCACGTACAGTCTCATAGAATTTTTTAGGAAAACCTTTCCTTATCGAATAAGAGGTATGGATTCATAACGCCTTACTCTGCTTGTGTTCGGATAGATTAAGCTCTACTTAGTTTCTTCTTATGGTATTGAAATCATCATGGAGTATGATTTGGTGCCTCTAATTTCCATAGGATGAGTTTATTCAATGTTGAATCAGTGTTGATAGCATATTCATTATTTGATGGGGTGCATTGTTTATATATTTAGGTAGTGATTTGTATGAACACACTAGGACTATCAAGGCACTTTTTTCCCTCTTTACGAGGTCCCCCCCCTTATATACGCCTATAACCTTAATGGGTTATTTATCTTTGTACATTCTAGTGGTAATACATTTAGTATTGTGTGTTGTGCTCTAAGTTTCTTCTTCTTTCTTGTGTTCGCATGCTTCTGCAGACCTCAAACTCCAACAATTGGTATTAGAGCAGGTCGTCGCTTATCTAGGGCATCGTTGACACTCCTCTGATCACAGTCTCAAAATCGCACGAAATTTGCTGAGCATACTCAGGGTGATTAGCAAATCAAAACAACTTTGTTTTGTGATGCTAAAATCGTGATTTGAGCTCGTTTTGGCCACCAAACATAGTATTACAGTGCCTCTCCAAGATATTTTATCTTTTTGTACCAAAGATATATACAGGTTTCCATTCGCCAGTATAAGCATCTCAAAGTTTGCTATAGGTTTAACAAAACTCTTTGGGATAGATCTGCTCAACTTTTTCAGATACAATCATCTTTTTGCATCAAGGTATTTTAGTCAGTGGCCATGGCTAAAAGCAGTGATGTATTTTGTATGTTGGTTGTTGAGGATAAGTTGGATGATACGAATTATCCATTGTGGGCTTATATGATGCGTCATGTATTGGTCGCAAAAGGACTCTGGAATATTGTGCAGGGTGTTGAAAAATGTCCTATTACGCCCACAAATACAGGTACCAAAGTTGATGTAGACGGCGTTGAAGATGACAATATTCTTCATGTTCTTGTTCATGTTGCAGTCTCTACTACACTTGTTGCAGAGCAAATTCCTTGGGATGGCAAAGATGCACAGATACATGCATTGATAGCAATGTTTGTCAAACATGTCATTATTCCTCATATTCGCTCTTACAGAATAGCTAAGGATGCTTTGGATACACTTGCGACATTGTACTAGGCTAGGAATGAGGCTCATGTTGCTTACCTTCGAAAACAGTTGGAGAGTGCGCATATGAATGAAGGTGATTCTATCAATAGTTTTCTGAGAAAGATCAAAGACTTGAAGGAAGAGTTGATTTTTGTTGATGAAGTTCTATTAGATAGCTCATTTATGCAAACTGTTATGAATGATCTTCTTGATTCATATCAGATTTTGGCTTCTACTCTTTGTTTGATGATGAAAGACAATCCAAATGCTTTGACATTTGAGAAGTTAGTCTCTGTTCTATTGCAAGAAGATTAGTCTAGGCAGAACAGGTCCATTATGCGTGTTGCAGATCAAGCTTTCTTTGCTAGTCAGAACGACAAAGGTAAATGGAGCTCATCTATTAGTAAGAAGAAACCTACAAATGTTGCACATTTGAAGAAGGAAGAAAAAGATGAAAAGAAATAAAAAAAGCAAAAATTCTTTTGTAACTAGTGTAAAGGAAGCGATCATATCATAAAGAACTGTCCAAAATTGGCTGCAAAAGAGGCTAGAATGGTTGTTGCAGAGGCCTCTACTCTAAAAACAAAGTCTGCAAATCTTGTGTAGAATGAAGAATGGGCATTTGGTACTATTTGTAGTTTTGACCCATCTCTTTATGAGCAGTGTATGTCTGCAGTAGACTCAGATGTTTGGTATTTTGATAATGGGGCAACCAAACATATTACCTCGCAGCATAGTTTCTTCACTTCACTTAAGCCTTCCCCTATATGGAATACTCTCACATGCACCAATAACTCCTCTTATCCTGTCATGGGAGTTTGTAAGATCATTTTGACTACTGATGATGGTAGTTCTTTCACTTTGTTAGATGCTTTATTTATGCAAGGGATCAAGAAAAATCTATTATCAGTTGATTGGCTTGGTTGTGAAATTTATTGATGATAGATGTACAGTTCATGATTTGTCCAATGGCAACGTGATTATTCCTTTTGGCATTTTATGTCGTGGGCTATATAAGCTCATAAACTATGAAAAATCTGTGAATGATTCAGCATGTGTAGTACATGATTCTCAGGCTATGTCAGATGCAAAGCTTTGGCATGCATGCTTTGGTCATCTGAATCTTGTTAGTTTGCTACACTTGCAAAAATCTAAAATGGTGTCCTCTTTGCCCAAACTTAAGGCACCGGATAAACATGTTTGTGAAGGCTGTATTTTGGGCAAAATTCAGCGTTCATCCTTTCGAAAAGATGGTTCAACTCGAGCTACTAAGAAATTGCAGCTTGTACATAGTGATGTTTATGGTTCTATGGAGACACCTTCTTTTGGAAACTATCTTTACTTCATGACTTTCAATGATGATTTTTCCAGGCATGCATGGGTATATCCACTCAAAGCAAAGTCGGAAGTGTTTATGTGCTTCAAACAGTTTTTAGTTTTGGTTGAAAATCTATCAGCATGTAAAATGGGAACCCTTCATTCTAATCGAGGGAGGGAATATATGTATTCTAACTTTAATGCATTTTTGGTCAAATGTGGGATAAAACATTAGTATAGAATGTCGTATACACCTCAACTTTGCAGGAAATTGGATGATAAAGTTGTAAAATGTATTTTTGTTGGGTACAATTCTGAAAGCAAAGGCTATTGTTTGTATTATCCACATACTAAACACATTTTGGTTAGCCGTGATATTTTTGTGGAAGATGCTATTCAACCTTTACTTTCATGTACGAAAGAGACATCTGTTAGCTCCAAAGGCATGTATGATACTTTGCTGCCTCTTTTTACGGGTGGATAGTATAGTGTTGGTCCTAATGAGGCAACTTCTCAGCCTTTACACATTTCATGTGATGATGTAGATCATTCTATTTTTTATGCAGATTTACATGATGCACTTGTTGATGAGAGAGCTGATATTGAGGAGGCAAAACTATGCCAAAATGGTTGGTGCATACTTTGCATGACAACAAATTAGATGCACCTTTGTCATACCATACTTGTTTAGGCTCTCATACTGCCTCTTTTGCATCGGATTGTTATGCTATGACTGCCTCTAGTATTTGTGATGAGATTGAGCTTGTTTCATTTAATGAAGCATAAAATTCTGTCATTGAATGGTTGCAATGCAATCTGAATATGATGCTATCATGAAAAATGATACTTGGTTTTTATGTGACTTGCCTCCTAGCAAGAAGATCATTGGCACTAAGTGGGGTATACAAGCTGAAGCATAAACCTAATGTAACAGTTGATAGGTATAAGGCTAGGCTTGTTGCAAAGGGTTATGCACAGGAAAGAGTGTAATAAAGTAATTCTATGATCTAAGGGTCCAGTCGATTCAGAAGGATCTAAAATCGGACACCATTTGGTCATTCGTGTGTATGATCAGAGATCTCGACTTTAGACTTATTAGGAGGTCTTGTGCTCTTGTGAACAAGTGATCCACTTAGCTTAGTGGTTAAGTCTCAAGGATGTGAAGGAGGAGGTCTTGAGTTCAATCCCCATGGGACACATGGAGAGAGTGTTTTTCCCAGAGAGCTCTAGAGCCTTCTAGAAGCATCCATTTGAGTTAACTCGAATTGACTGGGACACATGGCGCACATGTAATTACATGACCGACACATGGATGGTTAGTATCCACCTGCCCAAGTAGGCAGTCCCCTGGAGAGAGCTATATATAGAGGCATTGGGTTGGGAGGAGAGTCATCTCTCTAGCACATGGTGGTGGTAATCCTTGTAATCTTGCATTGGTATCAAAGCCATGAAGCTTTCATGGAGACCTTGTTCCCATCAGCTCCTTCGCTGCAACTATCATCAATCTTGCTCCCATCAACTCCTTCACTGCAACTATCATCAATCTTGCTCGGAATCATGTCCCATGATACGAAGAGGATGGAAGTTCCATAAGTTCCATGCTTCGTGTGACATCCATCTTGATGGTGCAAATCGGCGCTTCACAATGCTCCAATTGTGGAGATTATCAAAATTTAATCCCATCTTGATTTCATGGTGGCAATTGGGGATTGAACCTGTGACATTGCATCATAGGTAGTTCTTCTAATCCAAGACAGCAAGCAGCGTTTTTAGTTATAATTATTATACATGAAGAAACATGTTCATGGGGCGACAATGGGGCTTGAACCCGCTACAAGCTTGTAGGATACAAGCAAAAGTGAAGACAGTAAGGTGGGCGATGGGATTCGACTCGAGCACTAAACCTTTATGTGCGGCAGTTGCTATAACGAAGACATCAAGCAATTTGGCGGTTGTTCTCTAATTGAATCCATACCAAAATTATCAGTTTACAACCCATCAATTCTGTAGCAAAGTTGCGGTTTTGGACTCAGGTAGCATGGAAAGCATTTGCTATAAAGGTTCAGAACAACGCAAATTGCAAACAAGGGCTTAATTATCCCTCAATTGCACCACCAACAGGCACACCCACAGTAGCATACATGTGTTGGAGTTAGACGTTTGCGGAAGCACGCGAACAGCACAAGGAAGAAGAAGAAGCTTGGAGCACAACACACAAGACTGAATGTATTACTAGAGAATGTACAAAGATAAGTAGCCCATTAGGGCAATAGGCGTATATACAAGCCGGGGGAAAAAAAACCTCCTAAAGAGCGAAAAAAGTGCCCTGGCGGTCCTAGAGTGTTCACACACATCACTACCTAAATATATCAACAAATCCCACCTGGGAGTGATGCGGTGAACAAGAAGCTGGCACTCATGTATAAGGAAGTGCCGAGCTATGTGGAAATCACTCCACAAAAGGAAGTAAGCCCAAAGCTTTGCGGAAAGCTTCAAACTTCTCCCTAGGCAGAGCCTTCGTGAAAAGGTCTGCAATGTTCTCCTGCGTGGGCACATATGCCAAGCTGATCTCCCCAGCAGAGAACCTCTCCCTGACATAGTGATAATGCACCTCAATGTGCTTAGTGCGAGCATGGAACACAGGGTTCCTCGCAACTGCCAATGCGCTCTGACTGTCAGTGAAGATGGTGGTGGCAGAAGATTGGCCAACACCCAAATCAGCCATAAGGCGTCTGAGCCACACACACTCAACAGTCGCTGTGAAAGTTGCCCTATACTCAGCCTCACAACTGGAAGTGGCCACAGTAGGTTGCTTCTTGCTCAACCAAGATATACATGAGCTACCAAGCATGAAGCAAAAACCACTGGTGGACACACGAGTGTCATAGCAACCAGCCCAATCTGAGTCAGAAAAAGCATGCAAATCGGGCGGTAGTGATCCCCCCTTGGGATAAAACAACCCAAGTAGCCGAGTACCACTCAAGTAGCGAAAGATGCGCTTAACCGCTTTCCAATGCGTGACTCCTGGGCAATGTATAAACCTGCTCATCTGTGAGACAGCAAACTGAATATCTGGCCGAGTAATGCATAAGTAAATCAAGCATCCAACAGCCTGCTGATAGAGAACAGCATCAAATGCATCTCCAGCATCATGAAGACTTAATCGTAAACCTGTCTCCATAGGAGTGGCAATAGGCTTACAGTCTTCAAGGCCAAAACGCTGCAATAATGTGTCAATATATTTCGTTTGACACAAAGCCATTCCACCATCAACTTGCATAAACTGAATGCCCAAATAGTGATGCAAATGCCCCAAATCAGACATCTCAAATGAGGCATGCAAATCAGCCTTGAAATCAGCAATATGCTTCTCAAGAGGACCAGTGAGCAACATGTCGTCTACATAGACAACAATGATCAAAAGCACATCATTAGCACGCTTAACATATAAGGTGCTTTTAGTTGGACTGTTCTCAAAACCATGTGCAATCAGATAGGCATGTATTTTCTCATACCAAGCACGTGGTGCTTGCTTTAAACCATATAACGCCTTCTTTAATCTGCACACCTGGTTTTCATGCCCTTTCTGCACAAAGCCACGGGGTTGAAAAACATACACTTCTTCATGCAAGTCACCATTCAGAAATGTTGTTTTAATGTCCAACTGATGTACATTCCAACCATGATGGGCTGCAAGTGCACAAATGCTCCGAACAGTAGTCATACGGCATGTAGGTGCAAACGTCTCATCAAAATCAATGCCTCTTTCTTGCGCATAACCCTTTGCAACAAGCCTAGCCTTATACCTGTCAACTGTACCATCAGGTTTACGCTTCAGCTTGTATACCCACTTAGTGCCAATGGCCTTCTTGCCAGGAGGCAAGTCACATAAAGACCATGTACCATTCTTCATTATAGCATCATATTCAGATTGCATAGAAGCCATCCAATTTTATGAATTTTGTGCTTCATCAAAAGAAACAGGCTTATTCTCGTCACAGAGACTAGATGCAGCCATAGCATAGCAATCTGATGCAAAGGAGGTACTATGAGAGCCTGAACGAGTACGATATGACAAAGGTGCATTGTAGCTCAGTGATGAGTAGCACTTCCTTTAATGTCAATCCGGGAAGACGTGAGGATGGTATGAAGACCTCGAGCAAGTGGCGGCACAAGTGCGTGAGTGAGAAGCACACAAGCATGCACACACATACACACACACGCGCACACACGGCAAAACAAAGAGAGAGAATCAATGGAGTTCTTTAGATTACTTTCAAAAGCTCTTACAAGTTCGTTTCAATTACAATCTAACCTCAAAAATGAGCTCTCTAGCTCTTTTTATAGTTTTTGACTAGCTTTTGGCCCTGTCCAGACCTAGTGTCCGGCCTAGTTAAAAATTAGGTTCCAGGGCTTATTTGAGGGCTCAAACGAAGTCTAAAAATTATGAAATTTGGTACGATGGTACTTCTAATACTCCTCAAGCTCGAGGACTCCTCGGCTTGCACAAAATGGAGTCTAATCTACCAAAAACGGGATTTACAATGTTTGTGTAGTGATTAAAATCACTTGGGTTGTACATAATCTATGGGAAAAAATGATCTGGCCTTGTTGCCGTATTGTGCATGACTCCTTTGTTGCTTTGTAGGCCAACACTCCCCCCTTCCTAGCGTCTGTCGCCCCTGACAGACCTTTGTTCTCGCGGGTGGTCGATGTAATATTGGATGACATTGGTGGCCAGTTCATGTTCTCCTATCCTTAAGCCTCTTGCTAGATCGGCTTCCAATGCCTCCCAATTTATTGCACCGGGGGTCTCTGGTTGCGGGGTGGTGTAGTACTCTGAATACATTGCTTTTTCACAAGCAAATAGTTGAAGCAGATGTGTCGGTTTTGGTGCGAAAATCTCCGAGTGATACTCCCAGAACCCTGATCTGAACATTTCTTCGAAGGTCTGTTTGTAGCAGGCGGGGAGGTATTTGATGCGTGCATGCCAAGCGTAAGCCACACGGATACTGGGGGTGGTGCTCATGTCATACACCAAGTCGTAATTTCCATTGCTAAACCCCGGAAGACGTACCTGTGGTGCGGCTGCATTTCTAAAGGTCTTCAGCACTACTTGCATCATATCTAAGATTTTAGGCATCATTTGCGCTGCTACATCTTGCATGGGCTTCAAGCGCGGCATCCAGTGGCGAATGGTCCCCATCATATATGCTACCGATGGTGGTCCTTGTGGTGGCGCGATGTACGGGTAGTTCAGCCATTCCTTGCATTGCGCATTGTTCTGTACCTTGATATTAAATGCCTTCCACGACCTGCGGCGGGGGACTGGACCGTAGCATGGGTTGTACAGGAGGTGCAACGGCGCGTTGTTCCATGTGCGTAGCATTTCTGGATAGGTCTCTAAAAGTTTCTGCCGCCATGTGGGTTGACGAATCTTGCCTTTTCGCACCTCTGGAGGAAGGTCTTCGGGTTGAAATTGGGTCGCAAAAGTAGGAATCTGACCCGTGACTCTTTGTATTTCTGCATTATAATCAGCCAAGAGAATATAATATGGCATGTACTGGAGTTCCGATGAGAGAATCAGGCGTCGCGATGACAGGTTCTGAAAGTAAGCTGATTGTAACACAGTCTCCTCTATGACCCTCATGGCCTGATTTTGCACTACGGTGCGCTCTTCGTGCGAACTCCCGATTTCCTCCACTTGTCGTAACCATGGCGGCCGTGGTGCCTCGAACGTGTCCTGCGCTTCCTCTGTTTGTTGGCCTCCTGGGAATGGTTGCGGATCATATTCTTCATCAAATGTTTGTTCCACAGGAATTTGCACAACTTCTTCGTCCGTGGGAGCCTCCGGAGGGGAAGATGGCCTCTCATATTGTAGTAGGCGTGTTTGCAATTCAGTTACCTGTTTCTGGAGATCTTTTATGGCCTCTGCGTCGGAGAGAAGCGAAGCCGTAGAGGGGGTGGTTGGAGGGGCAGCTGTTGGGCCTCGTTGGTGTTCCTGCTTCAGTTGTCCTAGCTCCTCCGATAGCTTATCATGTGCTTCGAGCAACATGGCATAATCTTCCAATATAATCTTGATATTATCGGGGGTCACTGCTTGAAACTTGGATGGGCTGATGGGTGCCCCCGGTGTGCTCTCAATAGCTGCCTCTAGGTTCTCTTGATTTTGTATTTGCAGACGTCTGTTCTCTTCCTGAGCAGCCGCAAGATGGCGTTTAAGTAGCGCCATATTTCGCTGAAGTTTTGAGTTGCGTTCCAGCTGTGTTCGTAGGTGACCTTCTACCACCTGCACTGCTTCCTGATCTACGTTCTGTAGCTGTACCTCCAATATATTATGGGCATCTTGGAGGGTTTGGAACTGTGTGTGGAGGCGAGCGTTCTCCTCTTCTAGTACCGCAAGGCGGAGCTGTAGTGTCGCTGAGTGCTCTTGCAGGCGTGCGTTTTGTTGCTGGAGCTGAATGTAATCTGTTCTTAAATTTGATATACAAGCCAACATGGTGTCCAATGCATTACCTATAGATGAGTGGGGGGTGTTTACCGTGGAAGATGCATGGGAAGGGAATTGGGGAAGGGAGACAGTGAATGATGTGTCTACGAAAGTTGTGTGTGTGGGTGAAATTGGTGGAGGGGGAATGGGAGGAGGTGAAACCGTGGGTGGAGGTGCCATGGGTGGTGAAATGTCCATCCCTTCAGGAGTGGGTGTTAGTGTGGGGCCTGCCATATACACTGGTATGGTAGGTGGTGTGTGTGTGGAAGTGGTGAATAGATGTGAAGTGGGGTGGGGAGCTGAAAAGACAGGGAATGGTTGAGGGCCTGGTTGAAAAGCCCTAGCAAAGATGTCCTGGAGGGATTGTAGAAATGGAGAGAGGGATATCGGGGGTTGGGGTCGTAAATTTGAGGAGGGCTGAAAGGGTTGCGTGGTAGCAGGGAAGCCCATGAATGTGGATCTGGGGTCAGGGTGGCCCGTGGCTGAAGGCATTGGGGATGGTTGTCCTAGGGCAGGCTCGGGAAGGGTTTCAGTGGGTTGTGTGGTGATGGGGTTTGCGTCAAAGATCGGGTTATCAGTGGTAGAGAATAGGGTGGCACTAGAGATGGGAGTACGAAAGATGAAGGTTGGGTCAGTGGGTTGAGTGGTCGATGGGATTTCCACTGTCTCTGTTCTAGGAGGTGATGGTGGGGGAGTAGGTGGTAGTGGTTCGGTGGACTCCTCATGGGTGGCGGGGTGCTGTTGACTAGCTGTTTGGGAGGTTGGTGTAGTAGTTGGCTCTTCTGCAACTGTAACGGGAATTTGGATATTTTTACCTGAGCGAGGTCGTGTCTGGAACCTTCGTGGGTCATATTGAACTGAAGGCCTCTGAATGGCAGTGTGCACAGCTTCTACAACTCCATATGTTTCTGCCATCAATAAGAGACCTTCCCTGTACTCTGAGTCAATTCCCGCTTCTTCCAACAACTGAGTCATAAGTACTCTGCTGCTCTGTTCAGTGAGTAACTGCTGCGATCGCACTCTTTCCATAATCTGATACAGCCTTCGGAGTTCTGCTGTATATGCTGGGGCTTCAGTGGTCTCTTCTTCATATGCTTCTTCTTCTTCCGGGTGTCCGTGTTGTTGGCTTTGCTGAGCGTCACTCCAATGGACATGTCTACCGTCTGTAGACTTTCTTCTTCTTCGTGAGGATGTGCCCTGCTCCTCTGCCTCTGAATAAAACTCCACATCAGAGAATTGTGTGCTTTGTAGGAATGCTTCGAAATCCTGGGGGTCCAGTCCTTCAGCCTCTCCAGTGGCAGCAAATTCGAATTCAGGTGTAACCGGAGGAGCCGATGGGGTAGGTTGTGTCGTAGTGTCAGATTCCGACCTGGGTATCCTAATGGTAAAGGGAGGTACAGTGCCCTCTCTTAATGGTGATGCCTCAGGAGTAGTCAGGACTTCCCGTGTCTGGACGCAAGGGATCGCGCCCCTCATGCGCTTGGACTGATGTGTGGATGTCTTGAGCCTTTTAAACATTTGTAATTGTGCCCAAGTTAAGGCACGCTCAATGGGGACATCATATGCCAAGCATCGGTAAATGATGCGTGTGAGTGCACAACATCCGTTCACCACTAATTTCCTAGAAGCCCGTTTGTTCGCTTCATACAACTGATCTATAATCCACACTGGTAGCTTAATAGGTAACGCACCTGCTTCCGCCAAGTAGAGAGCAAACCAGATCTTCTTGTGTGGTTGCGTGAATCGGTCTTGACCGGGGAAGGCGAAATGTTGCATGCACATTCGGAGAGGGATGGACACATTTGGGGTGAGTGCTGCCATGTCTTTCAGCTTCACTAGTTTCCTGTCCTTCATGTTGGTGGGAACAAGAGCATCCTTTTCTGAGGGCACATGCGTGCCATGCATATTTAAAGCGTCGCTTACCAGCTCCACAGTAAGTTCAAACCTCTTCAACTCGTTGTTGCCCAGCAATGAGGGGAGAACAAATGATCCGGGTTGGTCCTTATCTTCATTAGCTTGTAATGTGGAGACCAAATAGTAACATCGGAGGAGATCGGGTTTAGGTAGTGGGGCTTCAAAATATTCCGCCAATCCTGCTCGTTGCCATATGGTCTGTAGATCTTCGGTGTTCTGTAAAGTCTCGAACTCCTTGGAGAAAAATTGGAATCGCACCCATGATCTGTCATACTCGCATTTAGACTCCCAGATATACTTGGCCTCACCTAATGGACCGGGCATGCCATTGAACCAATGAGAATTGGCATGAACTCTTTCCGTGATGCCTGTAGGTGGATCTGGCACCGGGAGTTGCTAAAGGTGTAGCATCTCCACTGGTCGTTCCGTCGGGGGCACATCCACGGGTATACTATCCACATCAATTCCCGCAGTAAGTATTCCCACTTGTGAGCCCGAACCTGTCGCTTCTGCCATTTTACTGCTTGTCTTCTGATTCTGTGAGAATATAGAAGCATGTGTTAACATCGTAATGGACAGAATAAATCCGTTGCTGTCCCCGTCACAACATTAACATGAGGCAGGTGATGAGTTAGTGGTTAGTAAGTGCACGAAGACAGTGAGTGTAGTTAACGTTTGTGTATTCCTAGGAGACTAATGCCGTTAGTAAGTGGGGTGAATTTACAAATCGGGGTCGGGGGGTTTATTACAGGTCTTAGACTGCCAAATGCAGTGGATGGGCTTTGCTTTCGGTTTCGTAGGGACTCTAGAGAGCTGTGTCGGTGTCGCCGTTTGGGAATGGGGCCTTTTAGGGACCCACTTATAAGTGATTTTATGCATGCTCATGGGTCTTGGTGTGTTCCTAAGTGTTGAGCACGAGGGAATTCTGGTTGTACTCGTAGAAGGGTTATGCTGCATAGGTTGTGGCCTTGGCGTAACTACTTGTGCCCTCAAGCAAGCCTTAGGCACCCAAATTTGTCTAGATTGTGGGCTTGCCTTCATCGACTTCTTGGGCACCCAAATAGATTTTACTTTAGCAGAAGAATTTCTGAAAGACTTCTTATTAGCGTCGTGTTGTTGGTTACTAATAAGAGGCTTTGCCCGCGTAGTTGACGGTGGTGCACCCGGTCGTTCGCCTTTCCGCACCCACACCTGGATTATTTTCTGGGACATTCTGCTGCGCCGGTATTTTTGATCTCGGACATAGGTAGTACTCTGCTTCTTCTGCTTGTGATCTGCCTTTGGTTGCTGCCTCCTTCGGGCCTTTGGAAAAGAAGGGAGATCCGTTGCATCCCTGACTCCTTTTTTGCAAATGTCATTCCTCTGCAACACAGGGTTTTGAACAAGAACAGCATGGTCATCTTCATGTGTACCCCTGGAAGGACCAGGAGTCTGTGCCTTTCCTAGTTCCTTGAGTGCTCCATTGTCTAATTCTACTGTAACTCGACTATGACTGACCCAAACCTGGAGAAGTCCACTTCTTAGGTTTAGATTGACTGCTCGGTCATAGATCCAATCCTGACCCAAGACGAGAGGTTCAGTGAGATCCTCATCTTGACACACTAGTACTTTAACGATCATTGCCTCATCGTGAATGTAGAGGGGAAGTTCCACCTCGCCCATGCAAGGGGTTTCCACGCCTCCTAATCCTATGAGATATGCTTCCACAGGATTGACAATTAACTGCAACTCTTGACAGTAAGACAATTTAACAGCGCTAGTGGCGGCACCTGAGTCAATCAAGGCTCTTACGGTCCTTGCACTCTGTCCTTGTCCTATATCTATGGTTATGAAAGGACGTCTATCAATTATTCTACTCGAGCTTGTTCCTGCAACTTCACACATGGCCATGGGATATCCTTGATCTGCATGGTCAACTGTTGTAGTCATATCTCGGCCTTGTCTGCATAACTTCATCCTTCTGATGCGTTCTAAAGCCTCTGCTTGAGCCTCTTCTCGAATGCGCTTTTCTTCCTCTTTGCGTTTCTTAGCAGTGTTGAGTCGGCTGAGCATTTCCTCCGTGAGGGGTTCCTGATACAACTTGACTCTGCAACCGCTAATATAGTTTGGGAGAACGTCACCCTCTAACGTGGCTAGTTGTACTGCTCCGCTCGTGGAGATCCTATTGATGATCATAGGTCCGTAGCCTCTCTTTTCTAGCTTCCTGGCGTGTTGTTTTAGTGTATAAACTAAAATTAAATCTCCTGCTTTCAAGCCCTTATCCTTCACATGGGCGTCGAAATATGCCTTCTGTCTCTTCTTGGCTGCATATATTCCTGCAGCGGCTCTCAGTCTTGTTTCCCCTAATCGTTCAAGGTCAAAGATCCTAGAGGAGACCTCATGACCTGTCCATTCGTGCTCTTGTGCTACTTTCAATGTAGGGATCAAGAAGTCCAAAGGTAACACAGCGTTTTGACCGAATACCATCTGAAAGGGGGTGGCTTGGAGTACCGTTTTGTAGGCAACTCGGTATGCCCAAACAGCATGGTGTAGCTGTTTGTCCCAATCAGAGCGTTTAGTGTTCACTAATTTCGTCAGTACATTGCATAAAATCTTATTAGTGCTCTCAGCTTGTCCATTAGCTTGAGGGTGATAAGGGGCAGACTTCTTGTGTATTACCAAGAATCTTGGAGTAGATTTTCAATCACTTCGTTCAAGAAATGAGTGCCTCTATCACTTACAAGCTCTATGGGTAGCCCATATCTCGTGAATACATTCTCAAACAAGAATTTGGCAGTTGTTTGAGCATCGTTCTTGGTTGTAGCTTTTACCTCTACCCACTTGGTGAGATAATCTGTTGCCACAATGATGTATTCCGCATGAGAACCCTTAGCTGGGGGATTAATAGGACCTACGAAGTCTATTCCCCACTTAGAGAATGCACGTCCACCCATCATAGGTTTCAGTGGCATCTCATCTTTGCGTATAGGATACTGAGTCCTCTGACAGACATCACACCGTTTCACATAGGTATGTGCATCCATGTGAAGGGTAGGCCACCAGAAGCCCGCAAATAGTATTGCCTTGATTACCCGATCTGGTCCAAAGTGTCCTCCTGCTACACCTTGGTGAGCAGTTTCTAAGATCTTAAGATACTCACTTTCATGGACACACAGTCTCAGGTAACCATCCTTACCGCGTTTGTATAGATTATCACCAAGGAGTGAGTAATCCAAGGCTTCTTGTTCTAAACTCCTTTTCCTAGCCAGAGTCATGTCTGGAGGGAATGTGTTTGTCCTCAGGAATGATACTAGTGGTTCGCTCCAATCTGGCACAATGGATACTTGATAAAGAGTGGCATGTTCTACTGGTGGTTTAGTGCAACAGATTGGGCATTCCTTACACAACTTTTGGACATCCGCTTCCATAGTTGGCCAATGCACTCCGAATCTCTTTAGAGTCTGCAAAGTTCTTTGCTTTGAATGATGTTGCTCTAACGCACCTACATGTGCTAATTGCAACCATTTAGCGTACTCATCCTCTTCTACGCAACAAGCCAAGATCCCTTGATCTGTGTGCTTGTACATGCTTCCTGCCATGATATGGTACTTTTGGGCTTTTACGATCTCTCGATTCCGTGTGTTCACCACTGGATGATTAGGTCCGTATGTCAATACTGGTACTAGTGGCTTGGCCCACTGCGGCACCACTTCCAACTTAAACAAGTAAGCATCAGGAAGGTCATCTGACACTCCTTGTGGGGCTTCTCCCGATGTGAGCCTGGAGAGGTGATCTGCTCGTAAGTGAGTCCTACCTTTTCTTACCACAACCTCAAAATCATATTCCATTAGCAAGAGAAACCATCTTACTAATCTTCCCGTATTGCATGGCTTGTTTACTAGGTACAACAATGCCTGATGATCAGTAAAAAATTTAAACTTATTTGCAAGCAAATAGTGTCTAAATTTCTTGACTGCATATACCATGCCTAATCCTTCTCGCTCTGTAGTTGTGTAATTCCGTTCAGCCGCATTCAACTGTCTACTGGCATAGGCAATTGGAAGATCCATACTACCTTCACCAGTAGGTTGTGCAAGCACACATCCAATAGCATAATTGGATGCATCCACGTGAACATGGAATGGCTTATTCCAATCTGGCGTGGTCAAGATTGGTGCTGAACATAATCTTCGTTTAAGTTCTTGGAAGGAATTCTCACATTCATCCGTCCACTCAAAGTTTGTCAAGAGTCCGTACATGGGCTTTGCGATGACAGCATACATGTGGATGAAACGTCGGTAATACCCACAATGCCCCATGAAAGCTTGTACTTCCTTGACATTCTTTGGCCTCGGTAGCTCTGCTATGGCTCTCACTTTTTCTTCGTCTGTAGATATGCCATTCTTTGACACTATGTGTCCTAGAATCTTGCCTTGCCTGACCATAAAAACGCACTTTTCTGGGTTCAGGCAGACTTGATATTCTCTACATTTGTCAAAGATTTGTCTGAGTTCAGGGATATGGGTTTGTCTAATGTTGGAATGAGCACAAAGATCATCAACATAGACTTCTAAACTCTTCCTCAGGAACTCCTTAAACACATGGCACATCAGCCTCTGGAAGGTAGCTGGTGCATTGGTAAGCCCAAATGGCATTACTCTAAAAGCAAAAATGCCCCATTCTGTGGCAAAGGCTGTCTTGTGCTGATCCTCTGGAGCTATGGCTACTTGATTGTAGCCAGAAAATCCATCAAGGAAGCTGTACACTTCCTTGCCTGCCACTCTTTCTAAGAGATGTTCTGTGATGGGAAGCGGATAGTTATCTCGAATCGTGGCGGCATTAACCTTTTTCAAGTTAATGCACACACGCAGCTTGCCATTCTTCTTGGGCACCACTACGATGGGGGATACCCATTCAGTGTGCTCAATTTCATAGATAAATCCAGCTTCGACCAGTCTATCTATCTCCTCCTTGATCTTAGCAGCGTAATTATCATTATATGTATAAGGCTTTTGCTTAGAGGGTTTGGCATCTGAGGTCATGGGGATGGTGTGCGAGCATATGTCCGGGTCAACCCCTTTCAAGTCCTTGTAACTCCAAGCGAATACATCTCTGTATTCTCTTAGCAAGGCAATCAATTCGTGCTCTTCTTCTTCTGTCAGGTCATGGCCTATATACGTGCATCTCTCCTCTCCTTCTTCTATGGCCACTACTATTTTCTTGGTGGTTTCTTTGTTATCATAGGCCTCTCCTGATTGTGCCTCTCGTTTAGGCATTCTTATCATGACTCTCCTGTCATCTATCTCATACTTCTTAAAATTTTCTGGGACTTCAAACAAAGATTCTTCCTCTTCTGGTAAGGCTTCTCTCTTCTTTCGTTTCTTTCCTTCTTCCTTAGGGGTCATATGCGTTGCTAATCTTACATCATTTGTAACCTCTCCATGCCTCTGGGGTTGAAATTCTATTTCATGGAAGTATTCTTCATCTGATGCAAATGGTAGATCCATAATGATTGACTCTAGATCGGAGTCACTTGCATCCTCAATTGCATCAGGGCTAGGTTCGCATTCTTCTAAAACTGCCTCTCCCATGATTGGCTCTATGGAGAAGACTGAAATGTCATAGCCATCCTCATCACAGTGAGGTGTCCATTGTTCTTCATTGATGGCTACGTCCATTGTTGCTAAAATTTCAGCCATGGGGTTCAAACTCCTCATCTGGAAAGACTATAGGTGCATAGGCTGGGTCTTGAATGGGTCTATGAGTTTCGTTCGCACCTACCTCTCTGGCTTTCTCTCTCTTCTCTTCTTCTACTGCTACCTTGCACATCCATAAGTGAGTATCTTCATGCATCCATGAGGATCCAGACCCTATGGAATGCACCGATTCTGTATCATCTTTGGCTCTATGGATGGGATTCCATTGGATAGGAGGGACATCTCTATGAGAATAATCCTTGAGATTGACTTTGGTCGTAACACCCAAGTGTTGCAAATACAAGGAGTTGGTTCCCCAATCCTGTACTACTTGCAATTGTCGCATAAATGGTCTTCCCAAAATCATCTCATAGGCATGATTTTTGCTGAAGTCACATATAGCAAAACTATGTTCAAACTCGACACCACAAGTGGTGAGAGTTATCCCTTCTAGCAATCCTAGGGGTCTCTCTATGTGACCATCGGCCATCTGCAATTTCATTCTCGTCGGCCTGAGTGCCGGCTTGCCCCAACGTTTCCATAAGGAGGTTGTGGCAATTGCAACTCCTGCACCTGAGTCCAAAATTGCCTTGGTGGTGTACTCCTGGTAGGTGATGGGCAGATAGGTGTTCCCTTCTTCACCTTCACACATATCCCCTATCTTATCCAAGGGAATTTCTGGCACTGTCCTATGGGATCCTACCTGGGAACGAGGTTTTGCTATCTCTGGTACTTGTTTGGCTACATGTTTCCATAATTCAGGTCTAACCTTGAGTAGCTCTTCTAACTTGAGATTACACTGCACGTTAGTGTTCTTCACTACCTCTGTGTTCCTAGGTATGACCGAGTCGTCGTTCCTTACCATGACTGTGGGTGCTCTCATACATGTGGACTTTGCTTCCCATGGGCCTGTGAAGTGGGGTAGCTCTTGTATGGAATTAGACTCAAAGTCTAATCTCTCGTGAGACTGAACACTCTCATGCTCCCCGTAAATAGATGGGATGTCTTGTGGGAATTGGTCGTGTGCATCGTCCACAAGTTCAAAAGGAGGGGCGACCTCGCTTTCGTTATCCCATTTGTCTTCTTGAATCTCTCGTAGGAAGTCTGGTGCAAACCGATTCATAGAAGAAGAAGTGTCTGGCTCCGTAGAATTGGGCGCATAAGCAACCTGTGAAGGAGGGCTGATTCTATCGTTGACTCTCTCCTCGTTCTCGCAAATGACTGGAGCACAAGCTTCTTGGGGAGGATTACTTATTCTATTACTTTTCCGAACAGGCTCATACGCTCCCTGAGAAGGAATGTAGGCAACCTGTGGAGGTGCATGAGCTTTCGCGGTAGGCTGATCTGCCTTTTGGGGGGGAAGATAAGTTTCTTGAGGAGGCTCATGGGCTTCCTGAAGAGGCTTGCTTATTTGTTCTCTCGCCCTTTCCTTTCTTTGAGGGGCAGGTTCCTTTTCTGAGTGTGCAATTAGCCTCTCTCTTCTTTCTAAGGAGGGGAAGTTGTCTGGTTTAGTGGAATTGGCCACATAAACTTCCGATGGGGGATGGTTCATGTTATTGCTTGCTTTCTCTCCCTCTTGATTTTTTTCTTCCTTGGCAGATCTTGCAATTATCCTCTCTAACTTTTCTAGGAATCCATCCAAGTGTAATTGTGTTTTGGCTGAGCCCGAGTAATTGAAAAGGCGACTAGCTTCAAACATAGTCTGAGCCAATGCGACCATTTTCGCGCACAGTTTGGTTCTTTCTATCTCTAGGTCAGCTCTAGGATAGCACTTGTCATGATCCGTGACGTTTGGCCCTTCTTGGATTCTGGCCTGATATGCTTTAAGCATCATGTCTATGTCTTCCGGAGTGGGATCAGCTAGTACCGATCCTGTTTGGGGTGGTGGGTGGGTTACGTGGGGTGTCTTAGAGGGTGGAGGGATGGAGAGTGATGGGGATGGTAGCGGTGGGAATGTGTGAGAGTGCGGTTGAGATGTGATCTCTATGATTTTAGCCTTGGTTTCTCGTAGACTTTCCTCAAGTTCACTCATCTTCTTTGCCCATTGCCGTTTCATGCGTTCGCGGCTATCTCTCCAAGCTCTTGTTCTCTTTTTATTTTGGCTCTCAGTATCGCTAGCATCTGGGCTCTTTTCCTGGCCTACCCCTTGGTTTTGCTGCAATGCCTGAGCCCTAGTGACTACCTGTACTGGTGCAGTGGAAGTGACACTTCCTGAGGAGTCTACCACTAACCCAACAACGTTGATAGGGGTGATTTTTGGCATGCTATTGGGGTTCTTTGGGCAATCTCGTAAGAGATGCTCTTTTCCGCAGTCTTGGCAAAAGCCTTGGATAGTCAAGGACTGAGGTTGTGTGGGCGGAGGCAAGGAACAATCACGAATGAGGTGATCTCCTTGGCATCTGTAGCACGGTCCTCTTGGGAATGGAGGTCTTACTTGCCTAGATTGAGGCCTAGGATTGGGGTTTGCATACATGACGTTCGTGTAATCTGATTCCCAACTAGGTTCGTTTGTCTCTTCGCTATAATAGGACTCACAATGCTCAGGAGACTGCATGTAGTAGGCCTGGGGGCTATCAACATGTGTGGAATCAAAGCTATGGTCACTTGGGTCACTTTCTGAGATCAATGAGGTTACTGGTACTATGGCCCTATTCAGGTTTTCTTCTGCAACAGCATACTTTACTGGAATCACGTTAGCGGGGTTTGGGGGCTTTTGAGCTAGTACCGGTTGGGGTCTCTGTTGGGCCTGATATGGTTGCTGATAGGTTTGTTGGGGTCTAGCATATTGTGGTGGTGGAGGGTACTGGTTCTGGTATCTGCCTTGTTGGTAGGGCTGAGGGTATGGTTGCCTGACTGCCTGCTTGTTGTATGGGCAATCTTGTGCGGTGTGATTGGTGTATCTTCGTTCTATGGTGCAATAGTGGCTATTAGGATTGACCTGGGGTTGAGCCATAATGGGACACACGTTTGCCATGTGGTCACCACCGCATGTATAGCACCTCTTCGCTGGGGCGAACCTTGGGATTTGTTTGCTAGTTACACCTAATTTCTGAGCTACCTTTTCGGCAAGTTCCTCAATTGATGTGGATTGCGTGGAAGAGTGACTAGATGCGCTATCTGAATCTTTGTAGATTTTGGAAAGCTCTAGCTCTTCCCCTAGGTTATCCTCAATGTCAATGCACATGCGTACACATTCTTCTATGGTCCTAGGGTCCTTTAGATACACATAGGATCTCAATTTCGTACTCAGCAATCCATCAAGGAATAAGGCTACTTGTTTAGCAGATGTGGGTAGCTCCGAAATAGGGCACCTTTCAAGATATTGTCTAAATCTTCTTCCGGCCAATCTGACAGTCTCTTGGGGGGTCTGTTTGAAGCTGTGAATCAATGAGGATGTATTGTGTCTTATGCCACTCTTAGAGAACTCTACGATGAAAGCCTCTAGGAGTTGGTCTATGCTCCTGAACTGGCGTTCATCTAATGGCTGAAACCACGTAAGTGCTGTGTTCCTAAGGGTTAGACCGAAGGCATTGTACTGCGTGAACAGATCTTCCACTTGTTCAGCTCTCAAGACTTGCTTGAACTCCACCACATGATCATAGGGATCTCCTGTGCCGTCAAAGTAATTCTTCATGGACTTAACTAGCTGGGTGGGTCTCAAAGTTCTTGTGTGCTCTCTAGGCCTCGACAGAGGGAATCCATCTACATTTCTTTGGTTCCTGTGGGCTCTCTGCATCTCAGGTTCTACCCTATTCGTATCTGTTCTCGTTCTTTCTCTGCCCACGGGGTTGGCGAAACTTACTTCTGGTCTATCCCTACTTCTATCTCTTTGCGTACCATGAGCTTGGGAAGTTCCAGCCCCAGGGTGACCATAGGATACATTTGATCTTGGTTGGGGGAAAATAAATTCACCCTTCCAAGTGTAGGCATGCCTATCATTTTCTGTCACCACAAAGATCCGTTCTGAAGCATGATCTAGGTAGGTCACTCTGCCTGGGCTATCCGGATCCTTAAACTCATAGATCATGATTGTTCCTATATCAATTGGGTGATCCGGTTTATACCTCCAAAAGGCTTCGTCCGTTTCTCGATTGAGAAGCAAATCTATGCACTTGTTATCTTGGGGAACCCACTCAGGCGTGATAATCCTAGTGAGAACTGATTTACCTCGAGGGGTTCTAGGTTCCACTCCCATGTTTCCTTGTTCCAAGTCACCTAAGTCCGCTTCTGAAATTACATTTCCAAATTCATCTGTCCTATCTGGATGACTGGTGACTACGTATATGGTTCCTTCCTTGTCCAGGTATGCACCGTTTTCAAACTTGACAGCTGGGTGCTCTAGTCCTATGGATTGGTCAGGGTTTTTAATCTGGACCACAGATCTTCCTAGGCCGTCCTCATAGATGCTAGCACCTAATCGGTTGGTCCTAAGGTATTCCAACTGTGTTTTGTAAGGGCCTTCTACCCTGTACAAGTAAGGCACACCTGAACTTCCCGTAGGTCTGTCCAGGCCTTGAGACATCTCTGACTCACTGGTATCAGAGCTAGGGTAATGAGAGTGGCGACTCAACTGCTGGGCCCAAGACCTTGCAGTGTGGTTGACACTAGCCTCTGAAGACCTAAGGCTTTGTCTCTCTCTTACTAGGTGTCGTCCTGATCTAAGGTTCATATGCCCAACGGATTAGCCCAAACTTTTTTTTCAGAGTACAACCTCGTTGCCGATCAATTGGTACCAGTCACTTGATTCTTTTTAGTTATTCCTCGTGTTTAAAGTCTTATCTGCTATTACGTCGTCCGGAATACTTGAATGTTCTTCGTACTTTCAGGTTGATCGTTCCACGTTAGGTTCTTTCCTTTATGTTGTCGACAGTACAGAGATTAAGTTTTTAGCTTGAACTTGAGTTTTTAGGTAGTCTTCCACTTGATAGTGGCCTATCGTCGCCCTTACTTGCTCCTACTTCTAATCGTTCTTAGCCTAAGCTAGGAATTGACGAAGAGGAGTTGAGAATATTCCGACCTTTCTTGCCGAACCTTGCTCTTTAGTGCTCGAGAAGTTGATTCTCAAGCGTGCGCCACACCCTTGCTTGGATACTCTCACTTGCTTCTCAATAGGCCTGCATAAATCCCAAGATTAGCTCCAAGTAGACCTTTCAATTGACAGACAATTTATTCCAGACACTTTTTTAATGACCCTTGTTCCCCCTTTTTTATTGCTAAAAATTTCCTCTAGAGCTCCCTTGGTGTTTCTACCCTTCTGTGTGTCAACTTCCAAATATCCTATCTGAAAATCAACGCGTTATTCTTATAAAAAACAGTTGAGGGCGTGTAGTATATGTCACGAGCTTTCCGACAAGCTCTAGAGCTCCGAAAATGGATTTCGTATGAAAAAGTTATGACCGTTCAGGGTTTAGGGGGTTAACTAGACAAACAGATCCTTTCGGGGGTTTTAATGCATTTTCTAAGGCCTTCGTAAGTATATGAGTACATGAAAGTGCAAATATGCCCAAAATTTAGCCTAAATTTCCAAAAATTCACTCCTTAATTTTTTGCCGAAAATGCCTGTCTATCGCGATAGACGGTGTCTGTCGCGATAGACACAATCTATCGTGGGGGCTGTCTGTCGCGATAGACGGTGTCTATCGTGAAATTCTGTCTGTCGCGATAGACGGTGTCTGTCGCGATAGACGCTATCTGTCGTGAAATTCTGTCTGTCGCGATAGACGGTGTCTGTCGCGATAGACAGTGTCTATCGTGAAATTCTGTCTGTCGCGATAGACGGTGTCTGTCGCGATAGACGCTATCTGTCGTGAAGTTCTGTCTGTCGCGATAGATGGTGTCTGTCGCGATAGACAGTGTCTGTCGCGGATTTCTGTCTGTCGCGATAGACGGTGTCTGTCGCGATAGACGGTATCTGTCGCGGATTTGTGTCTGTCGCGATAGACGCTATCTGTCGTGAAATTCTGTCTGTCGCGATAGACGGTGTCTGTCGCGATAGATGGTGTCTATCGTGAAATTCTGTCTGTCGCGATAGACGGTGTCTGTCGCGATAGACAGTGTCTGTCGCGATAGACTGAAAAAACGCAAATTTTTGAAAAACTTCTAGTGATCTAGAGTGCCCTCAAGGTGTAGGTTACAGTGCTAATCATGCATTCACAAAATGTTAAGATTTTCTGTCTGTCGCGATAGACAGAGATTGTCGTCCCGGGACCTGTGCAGAGCCTGTCGTACCTGAGCACACTGCTGGGGATGATGGTACAGCAAAAAACCTGCAAAATAACTCAAGAAACATGCAAAAACAGCGCATGCAAATTCGCTCTCTCGCTCTCTCTCACAAGTGAAATGAGGGAAATGAGGTGGAGATGGGGATATAGTCAAAAAACTGAAATTTTCGCGATGATGGAGATGGACGTGGGAGATGGTGATGATGATGATGAAGATGGTGAAGAAAGTAAAAGAAAACCGATGAGAGTGAAGAAAATACCTACAACTCCAACGCATCAACTCTATGTCTTACCATCACACGCTCGTCCTCAAAGCTCGTTCCCCGGCAACGGCGCCAAAATTTGGTGTAGCTCAGTGATGAGTAGCACTTCCTTTAATGTCAATCCGGGAAGACGTGAGGATGGTATGAAGACCTCGAGCAAGTGGCGGCACAAGTGCGTGAGTGAGAAGCACACAAGCATGCACACACATACACACACACGCGCACACACGGCAAAACAAAGAGAGAGAATCAATGGAGTTCTTTAGATTACTTTCAAAAGCTCTTACAAGTTCGTTTCAATTACAATCTAACCTCAAAAATGAGCTCTCTAGCTCTTTTTATAGTTTTTGACTAGCTTTTGGCCCTGTCCAGACCTAGTGTCCGGCCTAGTTAAAAATTAGGTTCCAGGGCTTATTTGAGGGCTCAAACGAAGTCTAAAAATTATGAAATTTGGTACGATGGTACTTCTAATACTCCTCAAGCTCGAGGACTCCTCGGCTTGCACAAAATGGAGTCTAATCTACCAAAAACGGGATTTACAATGTTTGTGTAGTGATTAAAATCACTTGGGTTGTACATAATCTATGGGAAAAAATGATCTGGCCTTGTTGCCGTATTGTGCATGACTCCTTTGTTGCTTTGTAGGCCAACATGCATCTAATTTGCTGTCACGCAAAGTCTGCACCAGCCATTTTGGCATAGATTTTGCATGTTCAATATAAGCTCTCTCATCAACAAGTGCATCATGTAAATCTGCATCAGAAATGGAATGATTTGCATCATCATATGAAGCCTGCAAAGGCTGAGAAGTTGCCTCATTAGGACCAGCGCTAGCCTGTCCACCTGTAAAAAGAGGCATCAAAGTATCATACATGTCTTTGGAGCTAACAGATGTCTCCTTAGTACATGAAAGCAATGGCTGAATAGCATCTTCCACAAAGACAACATCACGGCTAACCAGAATGTGTTTAGTCTGTGGATGATACAGACATATAGCCTTTACTTTCAGAACTGTACCCAACAAAAATACATTTTACTGCCTTATCATCCAATTTTCTGCGATGTTGTTCAGGCACTAATGCATATGCCAAACAACCAAAAACACGCAGATGAGCAACAGATGGCTTGCGGTCATGCCAAGCCTCATATGGAGTGATAGACTGCAACGCTTTCGTGGGACACCTGTTCAGTACATATGCTGCACACATGACAGCCTCAAGCCAGAAACTATGTGGTAAAGCCTGACTTTTGACCATGCACCTCGCCATCTCCATGAGTGACCTGTTCTTTCGTTCAGCAACTCCATTCTGTTGAGGTGTATATGGCACTGTACACTGGTGTTTTATCCCACGTTCAGCCAGAAATGCATTAAAATCTGAAGACATATATTCCCCCCCTCGATCAGAACGGAGGGTGCCCATTTTACATGCTGACAGATTTTCAGCCAAAACCAAAAACTGTTTGAAGCACATGAACACTTTAGACTTTGCTTTGAGTGGATATACCCATGCATGCCTGGAAAAATCATCGATGAAAGTCACGAAGTAAAGGTAATTTCCAAAAGAGGGTGTCTGCATAGGACCACAGACATCAGTATGTACAAGCTGCAATTTCTGCATAGCCCGAACTGAACCATCTTTTGGAAAGGAAGAATGCTGCATTTTGCCCAAAATACAGCCTTCACAAACATGTTTTCCAGGTGCCTCAAGTTTGGGCAAAGAGGACACCATTTCAGATTTCTGCAGGCGTAACAAACTAGCAAAATTCAGATGACCAAAGCGTGCATGCCAAAGCTTTGCATCTGACATAGCCTGAGAATCATGAACTGCACATGCCGAATCATTCACAGATTTTTCATAGTCTATGACCTTATACAGCCCACGACATAAAATGCCAGAAGCAATAATCACATCGCCATTTGAGAGATCATGGACTGTACACCTGTCATCAACGAATTTCACAACCAAGCCAATCTTGGCTAATGCAGAAACTGATAACAGGTTCTTTTTGATCCCTGGCACAAATAAAGCATCTGACAAAGTGAAAGAACTACCATCAGCAGTAGTCAGAATGATCTTACCAACTCCCATAACAGGATAAGAGGAGTTATTGGCGCATGTGAGAGTATTCCTTGTAGGGGCAGGCTCGAGTGAAGAGAAGAAACTGCGCTGCGAGGTAATATGTTTGGTTGCCCCACTGTCAAAGTACCAAACATCTGAGTCTACTACAGACATGCACTGATCATGAGAAGATGGGTCAAAACTGCAGACAGTAGTAAACGCCCATTCTTCTTCCTGCACAAGATTTGCAGACTCTGTTTTTGGTGTAGAGGCCTCTGCAACAACCATTCCAGCCTCTTTCTTCTTTGCCTCTTTAGCAGCCAGTTTTGGACAGTTCTTTATAATATGATCATTTCCTTTACAGTACTTGCAGAACAATTTTTGCTTTTCTGATTTCTTCTCGTCTTTATCCTGGTTCTTCGATTGTGCAGCATTTGCAGATTTCTGCTTACTAGTAGAAGAGCTCCATTTTCCTTTGCCCTTCTAACTAGCCAGGAAAGCTTGATCTGCAACATGCATAATGGACCTGTTCTGCCTGGACTGATCTTCCTGCAACAGAACAGAGACTAATTCCTCAAATGACAAGGCATTCGGATTGCCTTTCATCATCAATCGAAGAGTAGAGGCAAAACTCTGATATGAATCAGGAAGGCCATTCAGAACGGTCTGCACAAGTGAGCTATCTGGTATAACCTCATCAGCAGAAATCAATTGTTCCTTCAAGTCTTTGATCTTTGTAAGAAAACTGTCCATCGAATCACCTTCATTCATGTGCTCACTCTCCAACTGTTTTCGGAGGTAAGCAACACGAGCCTCATTCCTAGCCTGGTACAAAGTGGTAAGTGTATCCCAAGCATCCTTTGCTGTTCTGCAAGAGCGAATGTGAGGAATAATGGCACGTTTGACAGACAAAGCTATCAATGCATATGCCTGGGCATCTCTGCCATCACAACAAATCTGCTCTGCAGTAGGTGCAACAGAAACAGCAGCACGAACAGGAATCTGCGGAATATCATCTTCGACACCATCTTCATCAGCTCCAACACCTGTATTTGCAGTACCTGTCGTTACAGGTGTAACAGGACGTCTTTCAACACCCTGCACAATGTTCCACAATCCTTTTGCAACCAGTACATGTCGCATCATATAAGCCCATAATGGGTAGTTGGTACCATCCAACTTATCCTCAACAGACAACATACAGAATACATCACTGCTTTCAGCCATGACCGGTGACTAAAATACCTTGATGCAGAAAATTGACTGTATCTCAAAAAGTTGAACAGAACTGCCCAGACGAGTTCTGCTAGACCTGTAGCAGACTTCGAGACGCTTAAACTGGCGAACAGAAACTGGTATATACCTTTGGCACAAAAGGACGAAATAGCCTGCACAAGCACTGCGATAGTGCGTTCGGAGGCCGAAACGAGCTCAGATCGTGATTTCGGCACCACAGAGCGAAGATGTTTTGATCTCGTAAACACCCTGAGTATGCTCACCAAATTTTGTGCGAATCTGAGACTGCAAACAGAGGAGTGTCGACGGCACCCTAGAAGAAGCAACGACCTGCTCTGATACCAATTGTTGGAGTTAGACGTCTGCCGAAGCACGCGAACAGCACAAGGAAGAAGAAGAAGCTTGGAGCACAACACACAAGACTGAATGTATTACTAGAGAATGTACAAAGATAAGTAGCCCATTAGGGCAATAGGCGTATATACAAGCCGGGGGAAAAAAACCTCCTAAAGAGGGAAAAAAGTGCCCCGGCGGTCCTAGAGTGTTCACACACATCACTACCTAAATATATCAACAACATGATGGCTACTATTAGACATTGGATGCCACGCCTTCACCCCATGCCAGATGTCGTCGCGTAGATGATGCTCAAAATCCTAGACATGATGCAAGTCGTTTTAAAGACCTTCCGCAATGTACATCACATCCAGTCGCCAATTCCGGGCTTTATCAATGGTAATTATGACTTACTTTATGATATGAGCACGACCCTGAGCATCCGAGTGGTTTATGCGTGGCATGCACAAATCAGATATCTCCCCGCTTGCTACAAGCAAACGTTTGATGATATATTCACCACGGGGTTTTGGGAAGCACACTCGGAAGTGTTCGTGCCACACCCAATCCACTTGCTACAACTATTCGCACGCGAACAGACAATGCACTCAGAGCTCTACACCACACCCCAACCTGACATGCCTGGTGCAGTTAATGGGGATGCCCTGCAAAGAGATTTGGTCAGGGGACTACGGATCAAAGAACAAGAATTGGCAACCGACATACTCGAGAACTACATTGACCAAACCGCGGAGCAGAGGTCTGTCAGAGACGATAGACACTAGGGGGGGGAGAGTGTTGGCATCATATGGGAAGAAGCCAAGTATGGGCATGCATGCGGATCTAGCACTAAGGCAACCTACTAAAATTTTTCCAAACCTTACATCATTTTAAAAGTGATTCTCATCACTAGAAACCCTTGTAAATACCGTTTTATCTTTTTGTAGCTCCATTTTGTACAAGCCGAGGAGTCCTCGAGCTTGGGGAGCCTTAGAAGTAGTTGCCTGCCAATTTTCATATTTTTTAGATCTCATTTGAACCCTCAAATAAGCCCTAGAACCTAAATTTTAACTAGGCCAGACACTAGGTCTGGACAGGGCCAAACTAGTCAAAAACTATAAATAGAGCTAGAGAGCTCATTTTTGGGCAGCTTCTTGTAGTTTTGAGCTTGTATGAGAACTTGGTTGTAATAGAAGTGATTCCATTGTCTTACTCTCTTTGTTCTTGCCGTGTGTGCACGTGTGTGTGTATGTGTGTGCATGTTGGTGTGCTCCTCACTCACGCATTTGTGCCTTCACTTGCTCGAGGTCTTCATACCAGCCTCATGTCTTCCCGGATTGACATTAAAGGAGGTGCTACTCATCAGTGAGCTACACCTAGCAATGAAGGATGGATGTTCCATCAAAAGGTTTTCAAGTTCCCAAATGAAAGCACAAGATCATGAAATGATCATGTGAAGAGATCAAAACCTAGAAAATATAGCTAGAGGTAATGCTTGAAACTTCAAAATTCTCGTAAAGAATTGAAGCAAGAAGGTACTCTATAAAGCGATGTTTACACTTTAGGATAAGTATTACCCACACATTAATGTGAATATAAAATAGGGTGGTATGGGACACCAGATTTTATACTCAGATTGATGTAGGAAAGATGGTATGTGATATCGGACTGTGGATGATGATTATCTTTTAGTCTTAGAATAAATCTTGAAGTTAGGTTTGATCCTCAAGAGAATTAAGACTTCAAAGAAGGAGTTTAATTCAAGAAGGATAAAATTAGTATCTCAAGATACTTCAAGATAACTTCAAGATAAAGGAAAAAGAAGATATGAAGTAAGTAACTTCCAAGATCTTCTTGAAACACTTCAAGATAAAGTATTGTTAATTCGAAAATATTTCATAAATTCTTGAAAAAGTTGGACTTTTATTTTGATTTGATCTTTTCAACCAAGGATTTGATTGACTAAGTCAAGCACCAAGTTCCTAGTGTAACTTGGTAAATTCACTCTTTTGACTCAAAGAAATGCACAAGAATTGCATTCCTAGTAAGGAGTCAGAAAAATTGAATATAACCTGAACTTAGTCTCAAGTGAAGCATTATTTGAATACAAAACTCATCAACAGAACCTTAGTGATTCGACACACTGATGTTGGTTACCACGTTGGTATCTTGCTATTGGATGATGTTTTTTATTTTCTTTGAATCTTTTTGAGAATCCGGATTATTTCTCTTAAAGATAGAAAAAATGCCTCAATACCCTATTGAAACATATCTTTGAGAAGTTAAAGTCCTGAGGCATCTAGAATTTGACTCATAGCAAGTTTACGTATCTTCGAAGCTTGAATTGGTTGTATAGAGTTTTAGTTATTTCTTTCCGCTTTCCAAATCTTTTGGAATTTGCTCAAATATGGTATTTGATTCCTTTTGCAAAAGACTAGGGTTAGCCAGTTAGTACTCAATTACTAAATTGAACATCCTAGATAGATGTTATGTACAAGAACCTTTTCAATCTTCAAAAGATAATAAGTCTAAGTGGACTTATTTAGTTGAGTTTGCTTCAAGTTATAGCATAAATGATTTCCTAGAGTCTAGTATACTCTAGAATAGAGAAGTTAGGAATTGCTCAGCAGATTGACAATTCCCAAGAACTTTTAGCTCAAGTCTTTAAGAGAAGTATCCTAAGTTGGACAATTTTCATTTGAATTTGAATTGGTCAAGTTATAGTATGGTTGACTCAAAGAAAATGGTAAACTTTCTCCTACAGTTAACATAGGATTTTTAAACTCATTAGGACAAAGTAGTCCTCTAGTTGGGTGATAAAATCAAGTTACTATTGGATAGGAGTTAACCATTGTACAAACATCAAAGTTAGATGTTTGGGACAACCAAACTTCCAATTCTCCAACACAAATACAAGTGAATCAAGAGTTCTCAAAGTCTTGTGAGGGATAAGAATCCTGCCTTTGCTACTAAGTCCATGCACGCCATGCCTAGAAATGTACTAGTAATTTAGATCCACCCAGTTCACATGTTTGTGCTTAGATCGCACATTGAGAAACAGTGAATTGGCCAGGGATGATTTTAGATCCACCCTTATTATTCATTCACTACTTTGTACATTGACCAGTGTATCAAAGTACAAAGCGAGATAGTATTTTGAATCATTTGGGCAAGGATGCCACCACATAGATGAGACATGTTCTTCTAGTTCTAGAACATGACCATGTTCTTCTAATTTTAGAACATGAGGCTCACGGGTTGTCTACAATAGATATATAGCTCTATTTTTGAGGGTGAAGACATTCTCCAAGGGGGAAAGAATGTAATAAAGTAATTCTATGATCTAAGGATCCGGTCGATTCAGACAGATCTGAAATCGGACACCGTTTGGTCATCCGTGTGTATGATCAAAGATCTCGAGTTTAGACTTACTAGGAGGTCTTGTGCTCTTGTGAACAAGTGATCCACTTAGCTTAGTGGTTAAGTCTCAAGGATGTGAAGGAGGAGATCTTGGGTTCAATCCCCATGGGGGACATGGAGAGAGTGTTTTGCCCAAAGAGCTCTAGAGCCTTCTAGAAGCATCCAATTTTAACTCGAGCTGACTGGGATACTTGGTGCACATGCAGGTACATGATCAACACATGGATGGTTAGTATCCACCTACCCAAGCAGGCAGTCCCTTGGAGAGAGCTATATATAGAGGCATTTGGTTGGGAGGAGAGTCATCTCTCTAGCACATGGTGGTCATAATCCTTGTAATCTTGCAAAGAGGCATTGATTTTGATGAGACCTTTGCACCTACATGCCGAATGACTACTATTCATAGCATCTGTGCACTTGCAGCATGGCTTTGTGGAGAAAGGGCATGAAAACCAGGTGTGGAGGTTAAAGAAGGCATTATATGGTTTAAAGCAAGCATAGTGTGCCTGGTATGAAAAGATACATGCCTATTTGATTGCACATGGTTTTGAGAATAGTCCAACTGAGAGCACCTTATATGTTAAGCATGCCAATGATGTGCTTTTGATCATTGTTGTGTATGTTGATGACATGTTGCTCATTGGTCCTCATGCAAAGTATATAGCCGATTTTAAGGATGATTTGCATGCCTCATTTGAGATGTCTGATTGGGGGCATTTGCATCATTATTTGAGCATTCGGTTTATGCAAGTTGATGGTGGAATGGCTTTGCATCAAACAAAATATATTGACACATTATTGCAACATTTTGGCCTTGAAGACTGTAAACCAATCGGCACTCCTATGGAGACAGGTCTACGATTGAGTCTTCATGGTGCTGGAGATGCATTTGATGCCGTTCTCTATCAGCACGCAGTTGGATGCTTGATTTATTTATGCATTACTTGACCAAATATTTATTTTGTTGTCTCACAGATGAGCAGGTTTATGCATTGCCCAGGTGTCAAGCATTGGCAGGTAGTTAAGTGCATCTTTTGCTACTTGAGTGGTAACCGGGTACTTGGATTGTTTTATCCCAAGGGGAGATCACTACTGCTAGATTTACATGCTTTTTCTGACTCTGACTAGGCTGGTTGCTATGACACTCATGTGTCCACTAGTGGCTTTTGCTTCATGCTTGGTAGCTCATGTATATCTTGGTTCAGCAAGAAGCAGCCTATTGTGGTCACGATTTGGGTGTTGGTCAGTCTTCTGCCACCACCATCTTCACTAACAGTCAGAGTGCATTGGCAGTTGCAAGGAACCCTGTGTTCCATGCTCGCACTAAGCGCATTGAGGTGCATTATGATTATGTTAGGGAGAGGTCCTGTGCTGGAGAGATCAGCTTGGCATATGTGCCCACATAGGAGAACATTGCATACCTTTTCACAAAGGCTCTGCCTAGGGAGAAGTTTGAAGCTTTTTGCAAATCTTTGGGCTTATTTCCTTTTGTGGATTGATTCCACATAGCTTGGCACTTCCTTTACATGAGTGCCAGCTCCTTGTTCACCACATCACTCCCACGGGGATTTGTTGATATATTTAGGTAGTGATATGTGTGAAGACATTAGGACCGTCGGGGCACTTTTTTCCCTCTTTAGGAGGTTTTTTCCCCCAGTTTGTATATATGCCTATAGCCCTAATGGGTTACTTATCTTTGTGCATTCTAGAGGTAATACATTTAGTATTGTGTGTTGTGCTCCAAGCTTCTTCTTCCTTGTGTTGTTCTCGTGTTTTCCGCAGATTTCAAACTCCAACATGCATCTAGGTATTGATCACTTTGTGGATACACACTATTGAATGGAAGTGTATCCATAGCATAAAGCTTTGGCATGCACGCTTTGGTCATCTGAATTTTGCTAGTTTGCTACACCTGCAGAAATCTGATATGGTGTCTTCTTTGCCCAAGCTTGAGGCACCTCGAAAACATGTTTGTGAAGGCTGTATTTTGGGCAAAATGTAGCATTCCTCCTTTCCAAAAGATGGTTCAGTTCAGGCTACATAGAAATTGCAGCTTGTACATAGTGATGTCTGTGGTCCTATGTAGACACCCTCTTTTGGAAATTACCTTTACTTCGTGACTTTCATTGATGATTTTTCCAGGCATGCATGGGTATATCCCCTCAAAGCAAAGTCCGAAGTGTTCATGTGCTTTAAACAGTTTTTGGTTTTGGCTGAAAATCTGTCAACATAAAAATGGGCACCCTCCGTTCTGATCGAGGCGGGGAATATATGTCTTCTGATTTTAATGCATTCCTGGTTGAACGTGGGATAAAACACCAGTGTACAGTGCCGTATACACCTCAACAGAATGGAGTTGCTGAATGGAAGAACATGTCACTCATGGAGATGGTGAGGTGTATGGTCAAGAGTCAGGCTTTACCACATAGATTCTGGCTTGAGGCTGTCATGTATGCAGCATATGTACTTAATAGGTGTCCCACTAAAGCGCTGCAGTCTATCACTCCATATGAGGTTTGGCATGACCGCAAGCCATCTATTGCTCATCTGCATGTTTTTGGTTGTTTGGCATATGCATTAGTGCCTGAACAACATCGCAGAAAATTAGATGATAAGGCAGTAAAATGTATTTGTTGGGTACAGTTCTGAAAGTAAAGGCTATCGTCTGTATCATCCACAGACTAAACACATTCTGGTTAGCCGTGATGTTGTTTTTGTGGAAGATGCTATTCAGCCATTGCTTTCATGTACCAAGGAGACATCTGTCAGCTCCAAAGACATATATGATACTTTGATGCCTCTTTTTATAGGTGGACAGTCTAGTGCTGGTCCTAATGAGGCAACTTCTCAGCCTTTGCAGGTTTCATGTGATGATGCAGATAATTCTATTTCTGATGCAGATGTACATGATGCACTTATTGATGAGAGAGCTGATATTGAGCAGGCAAGAACTATGCCAGAATGGCTGGTGCAAACTTTGCGTGACAGCAAATTAGATGCACCTCTGTCATATCGTACTCGTTCAGGCTCTCATAGTGCCTCTTTTGCATCAGATTGCTATGCTATGGCTGCATCTAGTCTCTGTGATGAGAATGAGCCTGTTCGTTTGATGAAGCACAAAATTCAGAAAATTGGATGGCTGCTATGCAATTTGAATATGATGCTATAATGAAGAATGGTACTTGGTCTTTATGTGACTTGCCTCCTGGCAAGAAGGCCATTGGCACTAAGTGGGTATACAAGCTGAAGCATAAACCTGATGGTACAGTGGACAGGTATAAGGCTAGGCTTGTTGCAAAGGGTTATGCGCAGGAAAGAGGCATTGATTTTGATGAGACCTTTGCACCTACATGCCGTATGACTACTGTTCAAAGCATTTGTGCACTTGCAGCCCATCATGGTTGGAATGTACATCAGTTGGACATTAAAACAACATTTCTGAATGGTGGCTTGCATGAAGAAGTGTATGTTTTTCAGCCCCGTGGCTTTCTGCAGAAAGGGCATGAAAACCAAGTGTGCAAGTTAATGAAGGCATTATATGGTTTAAAGCAAGCACCACGTGCTTGGTATGAGAAAAGACATGCCTATTTGGTTGCACATGGTTTTGAGAACAGTCCAACTGAAAGCACCTTATATGTTAAGCGTGCTAATGATGTGCTTCTGATCATTGCTGTCTATGTTGATGACATGCTGCTCACTAGTCCTATTGAGAAGCATATTGCTGATTTCAAGGCTGATTTGCATGCCTCATTTGAGATGTCTGATTTGGGGCATTTGCATCTTTATTTGGGCATTCAGTTTATCCAAGTTGATGGTGGAATGGCTTTGTGTCAAACGAAATATATTGACACATTATTGCAGCGTTTTGGCCTTGAAGACTGTAAGCCTATTGCCACTCCTATGGAGACAGGTTTACGATTGAGTCTTCATGATGCTGGAGATGCATTTGATGCTATTCTCTATCAACAGGCTGTTGGATGCTTGATTTACTTATGCATTACTCGGCCAGATATTCAGTTTGTTGTCTCACAGATGAGCAGGTTTATGCATTGCCCAGGAGCCACGCATTGGAAGGCGGTTAAGCGCATCTTTCGCTACTTGAGTGGTACTCGGCTACTTGGGTTGTTTTATCCCAAGGGGGGATCACTACCGCCAGATTTGCATGCTTTTTTTGACTCAGATTGGGCTGGTTGCTATGACACTCGTGTGTCCACCAGTGGGTTTTGCTTCATGCTTGGTAGCTCATGTATATCTTGGTTGAGCAAGAAGCAGCCTACTGTGGCCACTTCCAGTTGTGAGGCTGAGTATAGGGTAGCTTTCACAGCGATTGTTGAGTGTGTGTGGCTCAGATGCCTTATGCCTGATTTGGGTGTTGGCCAGTCTTCTGCCACCACCATCTTCACTGACAGTCAGAGCGCATTGGCAGTTGCGAGGAACCCTGTGTTCCATGCTGGCACTAAGCACATTGAGGTGCATTATCACTATGTCAGGGAGAGGTTCTCTGCTGGGGAGATCAGCTTGGCATATGTGCCCACGCAGGAGAACATTGCAGACCTTTTCACGAAGGCTCTGCCTAGGGAGAAGTTTGAAGCTTTCCGCAAAGATTTGGGCTTACTTCCTTTTGTGGAGTGATTTCCACATAGCTTGGCACTTCCTTATACATGAGTGCCAGCTCCTTGTTCACCGCATCACTCCCAAGGGGGATTTGTTGATATTTAGGTAGTGATGTGTGTGAACACACTAGGACCGCCGGGGCACTTTTTCCCCTCTTTAGGAGGTTTTTTTCCGCCGGCTTGTATATACGCCTATTGCCCTAATGGGCTACTTATCTTTGTACATTCTCTAGTAATACATTCAGTCTTGTGTGTTGTGCTCCAAGCTTCTTCTTCTTCCTTGTGTTGTTCGCGTGCTTCCACATACATCTATCTCCAACATGAGTGATAAGTTGGACAAGAATAACTTTCATGCTTGTATATTCAAAATGATGAATTTCTTGGTGGGAAAAGGCTACTAGAAGTATGTCAAAGGAGAGAATGAAAATGCTCCACAATTACCAGGGGGGAATCGGACTCTGGATCAGTTGAGAGAATATGAAACTAGAATGAAGGAGCATAGAAGGTAATGTATTGGTTGTTTGTTAGCATACAAGATATGATGGTTGGGCACATACAGGATGCTGAAAATCTGAAAGAGGCTTAGAACAGTTTGGTTACATTGTACCTAACCATTACAAAGGCATGAAAATTGCAACTCAAAAATGAGTTGCATACATTAGAGAAAAAAGGCATGTGGGTAAGTGAATACACCCTAAAAATCAAAAGCATATGTGAGTCTTTTGCATTTATTAGTGTCAATGTTGATGATGATGATGATAAGGTGGAAGTGTGCCTTCATGGTTTAGAAGTTGCATATAAGCAATTTAGAACTTCTATTCAGAGTAGGGAAAATATTCCAAACTTTGGTAATCTTGTATCCATGCTGATAATTGAAGGAAAAAACCTTCATGAGGACTCAAAATCCTAAGGAAAAGCTGGTTATAAGTAGGTATTATACTATGATAGAGGAAGAGGTCAAGGAAGAGGCCGAGGAAGTGGAAGTAGGAAACAATAACTAGGAACAAGGTCAACAAGAGAGTCATGCACACGTCAGAGGACAATTTCAAGATAGGGGGAGCCAAAGAGGCCGCAAAAATTTCCAAAGAAATAATTCAGGTAATGAGGGATGCTGGAATGTGCTTTGTAGGTTGAATAATCAAAATAATAGAAAGCAATAAAACAGTTATGCATCCGCAAGTGCAAATGATTCGAAGAACCTATTCATGGTCCAACATCACATGATGAATACAATGTCTACTGATGTTTCAAAATCGAATGGTAATGTTTGGTATGTTGATTCAGGTGCCCCAAATCACATGACCAGCCATGCAGAATGGTTTTGTAGTTTTGCACAAATTGTCTATTCCTAGATTTGTTGAGATAGGCAATGACCCATCACATCCTATTGAGCATACATGAAACATAGCACTATCCATGGAAGATAGGAAGGTAAAACATCTTATTGATGTATTGCATGTTCAAAATTAACAAAGAATATGGTTTCTATTGGACAAATGGTTGACCAAGGATTACAATTGAGGCTCAATGTTGATGGATTGTTTGTAGAAGAGTACAAATAGAATGGAAGGTTGGTCGCCAAAGGAAACAAAGAGGTAGGATGTTCACCATGAATGTCAAATATTTTTTAAATGAATGAAGCCATGTTTGCAAAAGCTACGTGTATCATTGTTGACATTTTGTCATAAGCATATTGGACATGCAAATTTGTAGAGGTTAAAGTTGATGCAGTCAAAGGAACTTGTCAATGGATTACTAGATCAAGGTCGCAGAGATGCATAAGGTATATGAAGCATGTAAATCTGGTAAACAGTCAAGGGAATCATTTCTGCATGATAAGCATGTTAGTGATAATATGCTAGAAATAGTACATATAGATGTTTGGGGTCCTACAACGACCACATCTATGGGAGGCTACAGGTTTTATGTCACTTTCATTTATGTTCATACATTGAAAGTGTGGGCATAGTTCATGAAAGAGAAGAGTGAGATATTTACTCACTTTCATAATTTCAAGGCAATGGTGGAAAAGGAGATAGGGAAGTATATTTAGACATTAAGATCTGATGGAGGAGGTGAATACATGTCAAATGAATTCATTAGTTTTTTAAACTTTCATGGAATTCGAAGGTAGTTTTCATGCAGGTATACACCACAACAAAATGGTGTTTTTGAATGCAAAAATAGACATATTGCAGAAATAGCAAGAGCCTTGATGGCTGAGAAAAATATGCATCATTGTTATTGGGCAAAAGTTGTGCACACTATTGTATAGATCATGAATAAAACTTTGATTGTTGTTGTACATCAAGTTACACCTGAAGAAAAGTTTAAAGGTAAAAATCCAAACTTATCACATACGAAAGTATTTGGTTGTATTTCCTATGTACATGTTTCATATGAGTTGAGGATGAAACTTGATTCCAAAGCATAAAAATGTATCTTGATTGGGTATTCCCTTATGCAAAAGGATATAAATGTTACAACCCATTCATACAATAGGTGAAGCTAAGAAAACATGTGGTGTTTGATGAAATTTCAAGCTTCTATGCAGATGCCAAAAAAGGACTTAATCTTGGTTCAAATGACAAAGGAAATGCTAAAAACTCAAGTGTGGAATCTCAAGTTTTGAGTGGACCTGATGTGTCACTAAGAAATAGTTCCAACTCAAATCCATGGAGTGGAAGATTGTGTAGAAAATTCAATCCAACAAATTCATCGACTACATCCAAGAAAGATAAAGAAAAGGTTTTTTACTAGTAATAAAACATCTATAGGTTTTGAAGATATTGATGGAGATTCAAGCGATTCAAAAGAACTTGGATTTCCCTCTATGAAGACTCCAAGAGTAACAAAGGCATATTTAGATGATACAACAAGAAGAGGTGAACCAGGACCAAGACGGTGCTGAATCTTCCTGTTTTGAAGATGCAATTGGAAATGTAGATTGGGAGAAATCTATGGATGAGGAGATGTTTGCAGTTTATGGAAATGAAAGTTCCATTGCCGTGAGGAAAGTAACCCATAGGTTGCAAGTGGGTTTACAAGGTAAAACACAATGTTGATGGTAGCATAAGCAGGTATAAAGCATGATTAGTAGTAAAAGTATATGCATAGGCACATGGCATTGATTATGAGGAAACTTTTAGCCCTATGGCTAAAATATCTACTATCATAAAACTTGTTACATTAGCTATAATTGAAGTATGGGTTTTGCATCAAATAGATGTAAAGAATGCCTTCTTACATGGTGAGTTGCAGGAAGAAGTACACATGGACCAATGTTGCAGAGCAAAGGAGCATATGTGAAGAGCCCCAAAATTTTTAAATTAACGGGCACAATTTTTCTTCTTCAAGGTCTCAGAGAATTCCCTGAAAACCATGTAAATGCACTAGAGGAGTCCTCTAGTTGCATAACCCCAACTTGTTGTAAAATACCCTTTGTAAAGTGGTAGGAAATTTACTTTTTTGGAATAAAGTGCCGGTCTCTTGTGTGAAAGGACCAAACTTAGAGCACGTGTATATAAGTCACTTTGTGACTCTTTGTAGAGACTTTTTGCCATTGTGAAGAAGGAGCTCTTCTGAAATTTCGAATTTTGCCTCTTCCTTGCAGATTTTGATCCCCTTTTTGGTCTTGTATGTGTGTGTATTGCTTGAGATCTGTGTGTAGGACTATTGTCTACCCCTCCCCATTGATTTTGAGCTATTGTAGTGTGTGTGCGAACTAGTAGGAGTTGTGGCGTGAGTGTGGGCACTTCCTGCCATTCACCATTTTGGCCATAACTTGAAGCAGAGTTATCAAAATCGAGTGAAAGCATTGCCAGTAGATGCGCCTCGTCGAGAGCTTCGAAATGAGTTCCCTATTGCCTATATTCGGAGTTCGGAGCTGGGAGAAATCTTTGATTTTCTGAAAAATGTTGTAAGAGGTATCGCGGCAGACACTTTCAGCATTTCAGTGAGTGTGAGAGGTGGATTAGTCTTTTCTCATGCATGCAAGCTTAGCCACTTCATTTTCCATCAAGTGTGCACACGTCTTCATACACTTGGTTAGGTCGTTCGATCGGATTGACATTTAAATGTGTGTTAATTTCCCACTATACGCACTTGTGTGGCAATTGAGGTACAGTCTCATTGGCACAAGTCCTTGAGTCTTCATGACACAAGTACACAACCAACCACAAGGCCATGAGGATTCAAAGCACCCAAAATATGTTTGCAAGTTGCAAAAGGCTTTGTATGGGCTTAAACAAGCCTCTCGTGATTGGCATGCAAGGATCGTAGTTTATTTAACCAGCACTGAATTTTCTATATGTGATGCAGATCACTCATTATATGCAAGGAAGGGTGATGATAGCATCACACTTGTGGCTATTTATGTTGATGACTTGATTCTAGGTGGTGATAATGAAGAAAGCATTAAAGAGGTACAAAAATTTCTTATGCAAGAATTTGACATGAAGGATCTTGGTGTGTTGCGCTATTTTTTTGGCATTGAGTTTACACATACAAAAATAGGTATATGGATGTTGCAAAGGCAATATGCCTTGAGTATGCTGCAAAAGTATGGTATGGCTAATTGTAATCTGATTTCTATGCAACTAGATCGGAATTTGACGTTCAATATTACATCAAGTGAAGCATTGGAAAATGCTACTATGTAAAGAAAAATTGTGGGAAGCTTGACATATATCACAATTGCAAAACCTGATATAAGCCACACTCTAGGACTTAAAAATCAATTTATACACATTCCTAGGAAACCACACTTAGATGCTTTGAGGCTCACTCTATGTTATGTGAGTGCTACTTTGGATTATGCATTGTTTTATGAAGCTGGTGCAAAATTGTAGATTCATGGATGCATCGATGCAAATTGGGTTGGTAGTGTTCCATATAGAAGATCTACTAGTGGCTTTCTATTCTCACTTGGGAGTGCTTCTATTACATGGAGAAGTAAGAAGCAACATATTGTTGCTTTTTCAAGTACAGAGGCTGAGTATAGAGGTGCAACAATGGAAACATGTGAAGCATCATGGCTAGAGATGCTACTTATAGATCTAGGCGTGGAAATGAAAAATCCTGTCATCATTTATTGTGATAATCTTAGCATCAAATAGTTGTCATGGAATCCTGTTTTTCATGTTATAACAAAGCATATCAAGATAAATTATCACTTCATTAGGGAAAAGGTATTAGCAAGTGATATTGATGTTGGAGTTTGAGGTCTATGGAAGCACATAAACAACACATGGAAGAAGAAGAAGCTTGGAGCACAACACACAATACTGAATGTATTACCACTAGAATGCACAAAGATCAATGACCATTACAATTATAGGTGTATATATAAGCCACGGGGAAAAAACCTCCTAAAGAGGGACAAAAGTGCTTAAGCAGTCCTAGTGTGTTCACACACATCACTAGCTAAGTATATCAACATATCCCCCCAGGGAGTGATGCAGTGAACAAGGAGTTGGCACTCATGTATAAGGAAGTGCCAAGCTATGTGGAATCAATCCACAAAAGGAACTAAGCCCAAAGCTTTGTGAAAAGCTCCAAACTTCTCCCTAGGCAAAGCCTTTGTGAAAAGGTCTGCAATGTTCTCTTGTGTGGGCACATATGCCAAACCGATCTCTCCAGCAGAGAACCTCTCCCTCACATAATGATAGTGCACCTCAATGTGCTTAGTGCGAGCATGGAACATAGGGTTCCTCGCAATTGCCAATGCGCTCTTACTGTCAGTGAAGATGGTGGTGACGGAAGACTGACCAACACCCAAATCAAACATAAGGCATCTCAGCTGCATGCATTCAACAAACACTGTGAAAGCTGCCATATACTCAGCCTCACAATTGGAAGTGGCCATAGTAGGCTGCTTCTTGCTCAACCAAGATATGCATGAGCTACCAAGCATGAAGAAAAACCATTGGTGGACACACAAGTGTCATAGCAACCATCCCAATCAAAGTCAGAAAAAGCATGTAAAGCTGCTGGTAGTGACCCCCTGGGATAAAACAATCCAAGTAGTCGGGTACCACTCAAGGAGCAAAAAATGTGCTTAACAACCTACCAATGCTTGACACTGGGCAATGCATAAATTTTCTCATCTCTAAGATAGCAAAGTGAATATCTAGTGCACTAATGCATAAGTAAATCAAGCATCTAACAACTTGCTGATAGAGAATAGCATCAAATGCATCTCCAACATCATGAAAACTCAATCATGAACATGTCTCCATAGGAGTGGCAATAGGTTTACAGTCTTCAAGACCAAAATGCTACAATAATGTGTCAATATATTTCATTTGACACAAAGCTATTCCACCATCAACTTGCATAAATTGAATGCCCAAATAATGATGTGAATGCCCCAAATTAGACATCTCAAATGAGGCATGTAGATCAGCCTTAAAATCAGAAATATGCTTCTCATTAGGACCAGTGAGAAGATGTCATCAACATACACAACAAAGATCAGAAGCACATCATTTGCACGCTTAACATATAAGGTGCTCTCAGTTGGATTGTTCTCAAAACCATGTGCAATAAGATAGGCATGTATCTTTTCATACCAAGCATGTGGTGCTTGCTTTGAACCATATAATGCCTTCTTCAACCTGCACACTTTGTTTTCATGCCCTTTCTGCACAAAGACATGGGGTTAGAAAACATACACTTCTTCATGTAGGTCACCATTTAAAAATGCAATTTTAATGTCCAATTAATGTACATTCCAACCATGATGAGCTGCAAGTGCACAGATGCTACGAACAATAGTCATTTAGCATGTAGGAGCAAAGGCCTCATCAAAATCAATGCCTCTTTCTTGAGCATAATCCTTTGCAACAAGCCTAGCCTTACACCTGTCAACTGTTCCATCAGGCTCACACTTCAGCTTGTATACCCACTTAGTGCCAATGGCCTTCTTTCTAGGAGGTAAGTCACATAAAGGCTAGGTACCATTCTTCATTATAGCATCATATTCAAATAGTGTAGTAGCCATCTAATTCTCTACATGTTGTGCTTCATCAAACAAAACAAGCTCATTCTCATCACAAAGACTAGAGGCAACCATAGCATATCAATTCTATGCAAAAAAAGCACCATGAGAGCCAGAACGAGTATGATATGATAGAGGTGAATCTAATTTGCTATCGTGCAAAGTCTACACCATCCATTTTGACATAATTTTTGCCTCCCCAATATCATCTCTCTCATCAACAAGTGCATCATGTAAATCTCCATAAAAACCGGAATGATCTCCATCATCACATGAAACTTGTAAAGGCTAAAATGTTGCCTCATTAGGACAATCACTAGAATGTCCACCCGTAAAAAAAGACAACAAAGTATCATACATGTCTTTGGAGCTAATTGATGTCTCCTTAGTACATGAAAGTAGTGGCTAAATAGCATCTTCCACAAAAACAACATCACGGCTAACCAAAATGTGTTTAGTCTGTGGATGATACACATGATAGCCTTTGCTTTCAGAACTGTACCCAACAAAAATACATTTCACTGCTTTATCATCCAATTTCCTGTGTTGGGTTCAGGAACTAATGCATATGCCAAACAACCAAAAACACACAAGTGAGCAAGAGATGGCTTACGATCATGCCAAGCCTCATGTGAAGTGATAGACTATAATGCTTTAGTGGGACACCTATTAAGTACATATGCTACACACATAGCATCCTCAAGCCAAAAACTATGTGGTAAAGCCTTACTCTTTGTTACTGTTAATGTCCATGTGAAAGGCCAAATGGCCACTGGACACTTCTTTGTATATGTTCTTGAATAAAACATATAATGGCATGGTTAATCACAGATTGTAAGTTCGATCGCATTTGTAAGACCTAAGAATTCTATCTTCGTGCTCCCTGTGTACTGTGTTTTCTACGTATTCTGTAGCCTCTATGTGGAGTACTGTGTGCATCCTTAAGAGCTCAGTTTTCTACTCCGAACATATCTTCATGAAGCTCTCGAGAAGAAGAGCACACTGTGGTGCATCGCCATTGAAATACTACATTGGTATCAGAGCAGTTCAAGGTAAAAGCTTCGTTCCTTTTGTGCGAGCAAAGTGAGGCTTCCCCCAGGCTTTCTCCAAGGCTTAGTCGACAACTAAGGTGGCAACCAAGGCATAGACCTTGGCATACCTTGTCATCCGAGTCACCAAAGTCACCGTTGGCATCGTTGGCTGCACGCGAAGAAGGACCTCAACGATCAAGGAATATAGAGGTTCCCAGTACTTCCCGGGAGGTCACCCATCCCAGTACTCTTCCCCTCAGAGCTCGCTTAACCGTGGCAATTTCTTGCCACTAAGCTACACTCTTGTGGACACTATGTACGCTTCTGTGGATACCGCTTATGTACGTCCATGTGGTCATTGATATAGCGGTTACGTTCTTTGCATAAAGCCTTTTACATTTGATAAAGAGGGTCATGGTGAGGTTTTCTTAACTAGGAGACACCCACATGTTGGGGTCTCTTCGGTGATGCAGTGGAAGACTTACCTAGCCTCGCCATAGGAGATGTATGATAGGTGTTCATAGGTGTTCGATAAACCTAGTTGGCTTCTATTGGGTAACTGATTATATGCAGTGGAGTCAGTGATTCACTATGCAAGAAAACATGTCAGTACTCATAGTTTCATGATATTTTGACACTGTTCATATGCTCATTTTGCAGAGGATACTCTAGCAAAATTTTTCCAGATTTCTGGTTTTGTCAACTACACAGTGGTCCATTTACTCCTTGATACACTTATTTGTTGGTCTTCGGACTCTCCTAGCTCCATTATCATTCTATTCAGTTCTCTACCATCATGGCATCAGAGGTCTCAGGCACATCTGGTGGATCAGGGTCTAGTGCTAGTGTTCTGAGGAGAAGCTATAACTTGCAGGGCAAAGACCATTTTGAGATCCGAAAATTTGATGGCACAAACTTTGCTCTATGAAAGAATCTGATTAAAGATGTGCTGATTCAAAGGAGGCAATGGAAGCCAATAAATGGAATTTCAAAGAAGCCTGCTGACATGGATGAAGATGATTGGAAGGATTTAGATGAAATGGACAGGTCTACCATTCACTTTCACCTGGCAGATAATGTTTACTTTACAGTATTAGACTGTGAAAGTGCATAGCAGCTTTGGAAGAAGTTATGCAATACATATGAAAAAGAGACGGCATCAAATAAAGTCTATCTGATGAGAAAATTATATGACCTTTGTATGAAGGACACAGATAGTGTTGCTGCTCATCTAAATGACTTTGATGCTATATTCTCTCAGTGACAGGCTCAAAAAATGGATATGGATAATGAAATGAAAGCAGTATTGTTGTTATGCACCTTGCCATCATCATGGGATACGTTTTGCACAGCTATTAGCAATAATGCACCTGGTGGTAAACTCGTCTATGATGACATATGTGGAGCACTCGAGTGAGGAGATTCGCAAAAAATCTATGGTTGGCACTTAGAGTGGAGATGCATATAATGTTCGTGATTCTTACCAAGGAAAGAATCAACAACGTGGTAGGAGCAAGAACAAGGAAAAGAATGGTCAATGGAATAAGAGTAGAAGTGAATCAAGGAAGAGGGATATCGAATGTCATTATTGTCATAAGAAAGGACACATGAAGAAAGACTGTTATGCATTAAAGAATGCTAAAGGTAAAGGACAGAATGTTGATGGGCATGTTAAACAGTTACCTGCACCATCTACTTCGACTGTGAAGATTGAAGAAATTAATGCTATTTTTGATGATGCTGATGTGTTGAGACTTGATAGTACTGTGCCAACTGAGGCTTTAATGGCCGATTCTCTTTCCCACACCTGGCTACTAGATTTTGCTGCTTCTTTCCATGTGACACCACATAGAGAATGGTCCTCTAATTATGCAGCAAAGTCTCTTGGTACCGTGAGACTTGGTGACTCTTACCAATGTGATGTTGTGGGAATTGGAGATGTGTTATGCAATTCATTGATGGGTCAAAATTTACTATGCATAATGTATGCCATGTACCTTAGTTATCACACAGTTTGATGTCAGTTGGTCAACTTGATGACCTTGGTTACAAGGTGGTCTTCTATGCTCTATCCTTTCGCATATCAAAGGGCAATATGGTTATTGCAAAAGGAAGCAAAGTTGGCTCACTTTATCCTTTATTTGTATCACAGAAAGACCACTTGTTAGTTGTTACTGAACAACCTATGGCTTGTATTTGGCATGGTCATTTGGGCCATATATCGCATAGTGGAATGGAAAATCTTTCTCATTTTGGCTACTTACCTGTGTTATCTTTCTTTGATTTTTCATTTTGTGAGCATTCTCAATATGGAAAGCAAACCAAAAATGTGCATAGAACGCACATTGAATCTTTGATTCAACCTTTGGATCTCGTTCATATAGATGTGTGTGGTCCTATGTCCACTAGATCCTTAGGTGGTTCTCTTTACTTTTTCACTTTCATAGATGATGCTACTAGAAAAGTTTGGGTATATCCTATCAAATCGAAGGATGAGGTATTTCCTACTTTCAGAAAATGCTTCAGTTGAGACTAAAAAAGGAACTAAGCTTAAGGATTTACGTTCAGATAATGGGGGTGAGTATACCTCACATGAATTTAGCCTTTTCTATCAGTCTAGAGGGATTAGTAGAGAGTTTACAGCTCCTTATACCTCATTACAGAATGGTGTAGCTGAGAGGATGAATAAAACTATTCAAGATAGAGTAGTCTCTATGCTGCATCATGCAAACCTCTCACAAGGCTTTTGGGCAGAAGCAGTATTGACTGCAGTTCATGTGATTAACCTTTCACATAGTACTGCCAAAGGTCTGAAAGTGGCACAAGAGTTGTGGACAGGGAAGCCACCATATTATGATCATCTTCGAGTTTTTGGGTGTGAAGCATATGTGCATATACCCAAGAATCTTAGACAAAAGTTGGACCATAAGTCAAAGAAATGCATTTTTCTTGGATATGGTCGAGAAGGACAATTTGGATATCGCTTGTGGGATCCTAAAACATGGACAGTGATCAAAAGTAGTGATGTCATTCTTTGATATGTTTGATATTTTATGTCGATGATATGTTGATTGTTGGGAAGTCCTCTTATGACATGTCAATTCTCAAAAAGAAGTTGAGTACACCTTTACCCACACATGTGAAATTGAGCAAGGATGATTGCCCCAAATCAAATGAGGAAAAGGAATTCATGACCAAAATTCCCTATCAGTATGTTGTTGGTAGTCTCATGTACGCTATGGTAGCTACGAGACCAAATATTGCATTTGCAGTGGGAGTTGTGAGCAGATATATGTCTAATCCTGGCAAGAAACATTGGGAAGCGGTCAAGATTATTTTGAGATATCTGAGTGGCACGTCTATGCTTAGGTAGAGGGAAAGCATCCATTATTGGTTACACAGATTCTGACTATGCTGGTTGTGTAGACAATCGTAAGTCTACATCAGGGTACATTTTTCATTTTGTAGTAGGTGCTATCTCTTGGAGATCTCGTCTTCAAGAATGTACAGCTGTTTCCACCACATAAGCAAAGTATGTTGCAACAAGTGAGGCATGTAAGGAAGCATTGTGGCTTTCTCGTCTTGCTTGTGATATGGGTTTACCCCAGCATGTACCTCGCTTGCTTAAGACCTAAGAAGTCTATCTTCGTGCTCCCTGTGTACTGTGTTTTCTACGTATTCTGCAGCCTCTGTGCAGACTATTGTCTGCGGCCTTAAGAGCTCGGTTTTCTACTCTGAGCATATCGTCGTGAAGCTCTCGTGAAGGAGAGCGCATGGTGGCGCATCACCATCGAAATACTACACTCTTGACCATACACCTCGCCATCTCCATGAGTAACATGTTCTTTCATTTAACAACTCCATTCTATTGAGGTGTATATGACACTGTACACTGATGTTTTGTCCCACCTTCATCCAGAAACGTAGTAAAGTCACAAGACATATATTCCCCCCCTCGATCAGAACAGAGGGTGCCCATTTTACATGCTAGTAGATTTTCAGCCAAAACCAAAAACTGTTTGAAGCACATAAACACTTTGAACACTGCTTTCAATGGATATACCCATGTATGCCTTGAAAAATTATCAATGAAAGTCACGAAGTAAAGATAGTTTCCAAAAGAGGGTGTTTGCATAGGACCATAGACATCACTATGAACAAGCTTCAATTTTTGAGTTTCTCAAACTGTGTTGAGTGTTCCATGCTCCACCCTTTTGTCCAAGTCTACTTTGATTCTCATGCAAGCTCATTTATCCCACATGCAAGGGAATTCTCTCAAACTCCATATAAGCAAGGCCTCCCTTCGGTCCTCACAAGCTCATTCCACTCTAACTCATTGCCAAGAGTGTGCATCCTCTCCTCATAGAGTCTCCATGCTCATAGAGCATTCTTTGTAAGTTCATTTCTATTTATTTGATGGATCATGTTTTCTTATATTTTGTTCCTTCCTCCTTAGTTTGATTAATGTATGATTAATAGTAGAGTAGGAGTAGTGCTTTGTTATTTCAACATGGTATCAGAGCAGAGGTATTCTTTTAGTTTCATTTGTTTTCTCCATTATCTTCGTTGTTAGCATGCATTTCTTGGTCCCTCCATCACTTTCATTTTGCATATTTCCAATAAAAGTGCTTTTAAGCACTATTTTGCTTCTCATTAAACATGCTTATTGTCCCTTATGTTTTCTTCTAGTTCTTGTTGTAGTGATTTTATCCCCTCCCTCCCATCCCACAAGTTGATTTCGATAATGTTTCTCGTTCTACTCCCACATCTTAAGAATAAAGAGTGTTTTAAGAACTATTGTGGAATACATCACTTGTGACCATCATGCATATTCACCATTTGTGTGCATTTCGTTCAAGTTGAAATGAGCAGGGATAACTATAAGAGGAAGGTGGCATGTCATACAGATGAAGAAATGATTGGAGCCATCGATCCAGAGAGTCTACCCAAGAATGGATGCCTCATGAAATATTTATACAGTAGTTCTTTTGCATGGAGGATCATGTGCACAACAAGAGGTTCTCTTTCTAATAGTGTGCAACAGAAGTTGCACCCATTTTTGATGGTACTGAGAGATACTACTTATTGAGCTTGAGTGCACATGTAATCAAGGATCATCTTTAGTTGCAAAAGAATGTCATTAAAGCAAAATGAATCTTTAGTTGCGAGAGAGGTTGCCTTTGAAAATACACTAGCTCTCCAAAGAGTTAAGTTTATGAAGTACTATTAAGCTCCAAAACATTTCAAGCCCCATGTAAAGGGACTAGCCATTGCTCTTTAAAAGAGTAAGACCTTCCCTATGACTTGCACACAAGACACTCAAAACGGAATGTCATGCTCAAAATAAAAAAAAGGGAGTCCACAAGAAGAGGACCCTATCAAAGATCCCATCGATGGATCCCATGAAGAACACAACAACAACAAAAAGGACAAAGCTCAAAGGAGAAGGCAAATGGTTCCAAAAGCACTACCTACCCCATGTTGTAAACCCTAGATGTCTAGGGATCCCATATGTCCCTAGATCCCCACAAAATCCACTTGGATCCCAAATGTCCAAGTCTATGTCTTGGGATCCCATATGTCCCAAGATCCCTTGGGATGCCATATGTCCCACACACCATGGATCCCATATGTCCATGGAACTAAAAATCAAGGGATGTCATATGTCCCACACTTGGATGCCATGTGTCCAAGTTATGTCTAAGGATCCCATATGTCCTTAGATCCTAAAAACCAATGGAATAAGTGATCCCATATGTCACTAGTCCCACATTAAAACAAAAGGGTCATCACATGGATGGGGGGGTGTTGAGAGTTCCATGCTTCACCCTTTTGTCCAAGTCTACTTTGATTCTCATGCAAGTTCATTTATCCCACATGCAAGGCAATTCTCCCAAACTCCATATAAGAAAGGCCTCCCTTCACTCCTCACAAGCATGTTTACCAGGTGCCTCAAGTTTGGGAAAAGAGGACACCGTTCCATATTTCTAAAGGCGTAGCAAACTAGCAAAATTCAAATGACCAAAGCATGCATGCCAAAGCTTTGCATCTAAAATAGCCTGAGAATCATGTATTGCACATGCTAAATCATTCACATATTTTTCATAGTCTATGAGCTTATACAACCCACGACATAAAATGCTAGAAGCAATAATGGCATTACCATTTGGCAAATCAGTCATCAATAAATTTCATAACCAAGACAATCTTGGCTAAAGCTAAAACTCATAACAAATTCTTCTTGATCCCTAGCACAAATAAAGTAATCGACAATGTAAAAGAACTACCATTAGTAGTAGTGAGAATGATTTTACCAACTCGCATGATAGGATAAGAGGAGTTGTTGGTGCATGTGACGCTATTCCCTATAGGGGCAAGCTCAAGTGAAGTGAAGAAACTGCACTGCAAGGTAATATGTTTGGTTGCCCCACTATCAAACTACCAAACATCTGAGTCTACTAGAGTCATACAATATTCATGAGAAGATGGATCATAATTGCAAACATTGGTAAATGCCCATTCTTCATTTTGCACAAGATTAGCAAACTCTGTTTTGGGTGTAGAGGCATCTACAACAACCATTCCAGCCTCTTTCTTCCTTGGCTCTTTAAGAGCCAATTTTGGACAGCTCTTTATAACATGATCATTTCCTTTACAGTATTTGCAAATCAAATTTTTTTTTTCTTCTCGTCTATGTCATCCTTCTTTGATTGTGCAGGATTAACAAATTTTTGCTTACTAATAGAAGAGCTCCATTTACCTTTGCCCTTCTAACTACCCAAGAAAGCTTGATCTGCAACATGCATAATTGACTTCTTCTGCCTAGTCTGATCTTCCTACAATATAACAGAGGCTAACTCCTCAAATGTTAAGGCATTTGGATTGCCTTTCATCATCAAATGAAGAGTATAAGCAAAACTCTGATATGAATTGGGAAGACCATTCAGAACAATCTGCACAAGTGAACTATCATGCAAGAATTCATCAACAGAAATCAACTATTCCTTCAAATCTTTGATCTTTGTCAGAAAACTGTCCATGGAATCTCCTTCATTCATGTGCTCACTCTCCAACTGTCTTCGGAGGTAAGCAACACGAGCCTCATTCCTTGCATGGTATAAACTGGTAAGTATATCCCAAGCATCCTTAGTTGTTCTGCAAGAGCGAATCTGAGGAATAATAGCACGTTTGAGAGACAAGGTGTTGGAAAACAATGTCACATCAGTCCAAAATCCATTTAGGGCAGAAACCCTAAATTTGGTACTTAGTCATTTTTGGCACAGAAATGGATAAAATTTATGAGCCTATCTTGTAGAGCTTGAAGAAAGCTTTATAATGGTATATGATATTGGAGTTAGACGTCTGCGGAAGCATGCGAATAGCACAAGGAAGAAGAAGAAGAAGCTTGGAGCACAACACACAATACTGTATGTATTACTAGGGAATGTACAAAGATAAGTAGCCCATTGGGGCAGATAGGCGTATATACAAGCTGGAGGAAAAAAACCTTCTAAAGAGGGAAAAAAGTGCCCCGGCGATCCTAGTGTGTCCACACACATCACTGACTAAATATATCAACAAATCCCCCCTGTGAGTGATGCGGTGAACAAGGAGTTGGCACTCATGTATAAGGAAGTGCCAAGCTATGTGGAAATCACTCCACAAAAGGAAGTAAGCCCAAAGCTTTGCGGAAAGCTTCAAACTTCTCCCTAGGCAGAGCCTTCGTGAAAAGGTTTGCAATGTTCTCCTACGTGGGCACATATGCCAAGCGGATCTCCCCAACAGAGAACCTCTCCCTAACATGGTGATAATGCACCTCAATGTGCTTAGTGCGAGCATGGAACACAGGGTTCCTCGCAACTGCCAATGCCACTCATATTCACTCTTCCACAACCTATTAGGTCACACATCTCATATATATTCAGATTTTTGTTCCATACATCTGAATATATTTGTTACATGTGTACATTCACTCACCCATCTATTTCTGTTCACATAGAGTGGTTGAGAGTTTTGCTCCCACATTGTAAATTGACATTTGTATATATGATAGTGTGAGTAAGCAGTGGCTTACATAACACTTTACACATGTTGTCTAATCTATCTCTATCTTTGTCTCATCATTTGTATGATTAAATGTGGTATGTTCATGTTTTGTCAATAATGGAAGATTGGTGAATTCTATGTTGTAGATCCTGGACCTATGGTAATAGTTATGGGCCTACTAAATTTCCAACATTTGGTATCAGAGCATTCAGGCTCTTAGATTCTCAGGTTCCCAGACTTCGAGGTTTACAACATATGATTTAAGAGCATCTTCTAAAATTTTACATTTGACATACACACTTAATCTAGATGAGTAGATATTTGAGAATTAGACACTTCAGTCGCATGTTTATTCATCAGTGTGGAGTATGAAGTTAATGATCTGTTAGCAGTCGAATACTTTTGGAAGAGTATGAAAATAATTTACAGAAGTATTGTTTGAAGACCAAGACTTGATGAAGAGAAGGCTACTTCAAATTCAAGGAAAATCAATGGTTTGGAGAAGATGAAGGAACCAGATCAACATCCCATCACAGGTATTAGTTTCTACTATCAAATTATCATTTGCAGGTCATATCTTAGAAGAGCAGTTATGAAGAGATTTGAAGGATTCAAGAAGTTTTTTTATACACTTTCATTCTTTGAAAGTAAAAGCATTAGCTACATCAAAACTATCAAGAACAAAGAGATTAGATGAGTTTTGATAAATCTCTTTCATGGCAAGAAAGCTCATCTAAGAAGACAAATTTGGAGATGAGATGAGTTTTGTTTTCAACCAATTTTGTGTTGTAAGTTGGTTGGATATCCAAGTACAGAATTTGATTTAAATACTCTAGAGAGGTAACTAGAGAGGTAATTCAGCTTTCAGCCAAAAGGTTTGTGAATTCACTCATATCATTGACATTTGAAGCAGAGTTTTTATTTTTTATTTAGAGATATGAGGAGATGGTAAAACATGATTCTATATTCACTTCCATTTGTATACCATGTTTGTTTTTTCTCTTACTCTTAGCACTAGAGGAAGAGAAAAATTCGTTTGAAGAAGTTAAGAGTGCTTGCTACTTCAAGATGAAGAGAACAAAAGGTATGGAAGAGAAGTTTGAAGATGTTGACATCATCATCAGGTGGAAGAAAGATGCAGAAGAAGAAAGTCCAACATTTCCAAAGGGAAAGTAAGACTTCCTTTTCTCTCATATTTTCCATATACTTTTCCTACTTTATCCTCTACACCCAAAGACAGGTCTACGAGAACATCTTGTGTGAAAGAAGAATCAGTTTCTTGTTTTGCATGATACTTGGTCATTTTGACAAAGAATTGCATTGAGAGAAAGAAAGGCAGCTTATATGTTTTGACTCATATGTGTATGAGTTATGTTGAAGATTTTGTGCACGCGGGTATGTGTTCCCTCGAAGGATTCTTGGAGTCTCAATTCAGATTAATATATGACAAGTTGCAAGAGAAGTATTTTTCTTCTTGATCTAACTCTTGAGGTAAAAGAGTATTTGTAGCAAATGTTGGAGACTTGGAGTGAGGTTTTTGTTTGGAAAAATTACCTCATATTCTGTATATTTAGTATATCCAAAAAATTTAGAGTTTTTTAGGATAAAAATTCAGAAAAATCAGTATTTTGAGAATTTCAATATTTTCAAAAAAAAGCATAACTTCAATATTTTCAAGAAATTTTGTATTTTTAGAAAAATTCAAAAAAATTTAGATTTTGTGAAGTACAAGTGAGATGAAGAATCTACTTTCTATGATTGTCTACATGCTTGTATTAAAAAAAAGGGGTGTTCCATCAGTTCCTATCACTTGATTGAGAAGTGGAGTTAGCCAAAGAAAGTCAAGCAGATACTATCACATTTCACCCGGGTAGAATATGAAGATATGAAGTATCAACTTGCAATTTTTGGAGTTCTCAAGGTGAGAGTTTGTCCACTTATGTTCTAGTAGGAGTTACAGATTCTTGGGAAGGATTTGGTTAAAGAAAAGTTTTACAACTTTATGTGAGAAGCATGGACACTTAAAGACATTCAGGTAGCAAATCAAACATTCAATCATGAAGGTTTGATGAGAGTAATTCTACACAGATATTTTGTTGTAGAGATCATAGATCTTGTATGATCTTCATAGATCTAGACAGATCGTGTATGATCTTAAGTATGATTCATTTGTCTATCCTTTGTTTGTCAAGTTCTTAGCATTGGAAGAAGTAATTCAAAGATTTAGATTCTATCAAATTTGTGTTGCAGAGAAAGAGAAGAAAATACTTGTTATGTTGCAGAAGATTATGGATCCTAAAATTTGGTTTCAGATATAGGTATTGATCACTGAAGGTCAGATTTATTGAAAGACGGAAGACGTTCCAGATTTCATAAAGTCTGATATAATTTGAAGAATTCTGGATACTAGTGTTAAATCATCTAGGGAGGTGATGAAACATGAAGACTTATTTTCAGCCATATGTGAAAGAATGCAGAGTCATACCTTCAGGTATTCCTATGTTTCCTTTGTCAGGTTCTCTTTATATTCCAGCTTTGAAAGAAGAAGGAAGAAAGAGAATGTCTGGAGAAAGTTCTTGTTAGGTGTTCCTGTTCAGGAGAAAGTTCCAGAATTCTATTGCAGAGAAACTTGATATTTCAAAAAGGTATGTTACTTTTGAGGTGCGCACATATATGATTATACCAAACTCTGAAGGAAGGAAACAGGTATGAAGACTTATAGATAGAACAAAGATGAAGACAAGATGACATCATAGATGTGAAATTTTGAGACTCATGGGTTGAGTTGAGTTGAGTTGAGTACAGTCAGAGATGAACCAGTAGTGTTCATAATACACCAAGTCGTGAGTTGTCAGTCGCAAGTCCCAGGATTCAGTTTTTTATTTTGTTTAGTGTATCTACATGACACAGCAGAAGTACATTGAGAAACCTTTCGTAAGGTAAATGCAAATATGTGGATCCTAGTGTATTTTTACAGGTTTGGGAAGACTTATTTCAAGAGATAGCAGATTAACAGTCAGTGACAAGCAGTGATTTCTTGATGTATACATTATTGGATATCTAGTTTGCATATTTTCTCAGGTATTATGGTTCATATTCAGCAAGTTCAATTTTTTGAAATTTGAAGAAAGTCAAATTCACTTTTGAAGAATACTTTTGAAGAAAAGGTTTGAAGGTCAATTCGAGAGTACAAGTTTGAAGTTTATGATAGTTTCCAGATGAATGAAGTTACATATCCAGTTCAGTTTGTACCAATATGACATTGCAAGGGGGATTGTTGGAAAACAATGTCACATCAGTCCAAAATCCATTTAGGGCAAAAACCCTAAATTTGGTACTTAGTCATTTTTGGCACAGAAATGGGTAAAATTTTTATGAGCCTATCTTGTAGAGCTTGAAGAAAGCTTTCTAGTGGTATATGACATGTAGTCATCAGAGATCAGATTTGGAAGAAAACCCTAATCCTAATTTTTTGCTGATTTAGGGTTTTTAGCACATATGATAGCTCTCGGCATGAGGATCATACAAATGTTATCAGATCATTCATCAAGTAGTCAGAAGTGTGAAAAAGCAAGTCAAGAAGTTATTTCTAAAGTTAGCTAAAAGCAACTTTAAAAATAGAGCAAACTCACTTAAAATAAAGCAAAAGCAATTTGAAAAGCGATGTGATTAAAATAAAGCACTTTTTTGTGAGTTTTTTGCATGGAGCTCTAAAATCTATATAAGAGAGTCCTGGGTCACTTTGTTAGACATCACACACTAATTGGCAATGCCAGTTTTTGGTCCCTCATTAGAGGTGGTGCTCTAACACACATGGGCCAACCATGGTGCACTCTAGGAGCATGTTGAGGAGCAGCTATGGAGTACTTCTTGGAGAAGAGTGTGCTCACACTCTTGCTTATGGAGAGGACTTGTCCATCAGCAGCTTGCTGGTGTGGATCAACCATCTATATAATGTATTTGAAGATTGTCTTCTACATGAAGATTTTGATGTACTTCAAAGACATTGGATGGAGCTTAACATAAGATTTGCATCTTATGTTAACAACAATTCAGATGAGGTGTTAGAGAAGATATGTTCACATGAGTATGAGGATTTTTGACAACAACATGTTAGCATTCTATGCTAATTCTGTAAGTATGTGATCTTTCACACACACATCTGATTTAGGGTCTTCCATAGCCTGATTATCAGTTACCAATTGATCTTTCCTCTTTCTGTCACTCATATTCACTCTTCTACAACCTATTAGGTCACACATCTCATATATATTCAGATTTTTGTTCCATACATTTGAATATATTTGTTACATTTGTACATTCACTCATCCATCTATTTTTGTTCACATAGAGTGGTTGTGAGTTTTGCTCCCACATTGTAAATTGACATTTGTATATATGATAGTGTGAGTAAGCAGTGGCTTACATAACACTTTACACATGTTGTCTAATCTATCTCTATCTTTGTCTCATCATTTGTATGATTAAATGTGGTATGTTCATGTTTTGTCAATATTGGAAGATTGTTGGATTCTATGTTGTAGATCCTAGACCTATGGAACCATGGACATGTGGTATTAGTTATGGGCCTACTAAATTTCCAACACAAGGCTATCAATGCATGTGTATGAACATCTCTGCCATCCCAATGAATTTTCTCTATAATAGATGTAGTAGGAACTACAACACAAACAAGAACATGAGGAATATCATCATCTTCAATGTCGTCTGCATCACCTTCAGCAATTGTGTTTCCAGGTGTAATAGGACATTTTTCAACACCCTGCACAATATTCCACAGTCCTTTTGCAACCAATACATGACGCATCATACAATCCCATAATGGGTAATTGATACCATCCAACTTATCCTAAACAGCCAACATACAGAATACATCACTACTTTCAACCATGGCACCTGACTAAAATACCCTGATGCAGAAAAGTGACTGTATCTCAAAAAGTTGAATAAAACTACCCTATCAATTTTTGTTAAACATGTAGCAGGCTTTGCGACGCTTATACTGGCAAACTGAAACCTGTATATATCTTTGGCACAAAAAGATGAAATTGCATACATAAGTGCTATGATAGTGCATTCAGAGGTCGAAACTCCTAATCATGCTGATATGCTTACCAAATTTTGTGCAATTCTGAGACTATGACTAGAGGGGTGTCGATGACACCCTAGATGAAGCAATGGCCTGCTCTGATACCATTTTTTGGAGTTTGAGGTCTACGGAAGCATGCAAACAGCACAAGGAAGAAGAAGAAGCTTGGAGCACAACACACAATACTAAATGTATTACCACTAGAATGTAAAAAGATCAATGACCCATTAGGGTTATAGGCATATATACAAGCTTGGGGGAAAAAACCTCCTAAAGAGGGAAAAAGGTGACCCAACGGTCCTCGTGTGCTCACACACATCACTACCTAAATATATCAATAATTGATCTTGCTTATGTGAGGACAGACACATGAGTAGGTTGCTATTATTTTCATTAAAGGAATTCGAGTAGAGAAGTAAAGAAGTTTTGGAAGTTGATTGGATTACAAGAAATGACATTGAGCTTGAGGGAGAGTATTGAGATGTCAAGGTCAACATGTGATGATTGAGGATGACATATCACTTTTCATTTCTATGACATGTATAGTGGTTACACCGATATATATTAGGGATACTTTATCTACTAAGAGTGATGGCCCATTTGTTTCTTGCCATCTCACTCATTCATGGAAATTAGGTTTTTCCTTATCTATTGTTCTTTATATATTGTACTAGTTGTATTTTTGTATTAGTTCATTCTTGTATAGCTTCTTTATGTAATACAAGAAGAAAAATACCATTCTTCCTTGCCTCAATTTGTGTGTGTGCTCCTCTCTTTGTATGTGAGAGTGTGTGAGAGTTCTCTTCCTTATATCCTTTCTATTGACAAAGCATTGGAAGGTAGTTAACCACATCTTTTGCTATTTGATTGGTACCCGGCTACTTAGATTGTTTTATCCCAAGGGGGATTATTACCACCAGATTTACAAACTTTTTCTCACTCTGACCAGGTTGGTTGTTATGACACTTGTGTGTCCTCCATTGGTTTTTGCTTCATGCTTGGTAGCTCATGCATATCGTGGTTGAGCAAGAAGTAGCCTAATGTGGCCACTTCTTGTTATGAGGCTGAGTATAGGGTATCTTTCATAGCAACAACTTAGTGTGTGTGGCTCTAAACATCTTTTGGCTGATTTGGGTGTTGGTCAATCTTTAGCCACCACCATCTTTAGTGGTAGATAGATAACATTGGCGATTGTGAGGAACTCTGTGTTCCATGCTTGCACAAAGCACATTGAGGTGCATTATCATTATGTTAGGGAGAGGTTCTTTACTGGAGAAATCAGTTTGGCATATGTGCCCACATAGGATAATGTTGCAGATCTTTTCATAAAGGCTCCGCCTAGGGAGACATTTGAATATTTTTGCAAAATCTTTGGGCTTACTTCCTTTTGTGGATTGATCTCTTTTCACATAGCTTGGCACTTCCTTATACATGACTGTTAGCTCCTTGTTCTCTGCATCACTCCGAGTAGGGATTTGTTGATATATTTTGGTAGTGATGTGTGTGAACATACTCAAGACTACCAAGATACTTAATTTTTCTCTCTCTAAAAGGTTTCTTCCTGTGACTTGTGCACACCTATAACCCTAATAGGTTACTCATTATTGTACATTCACTTGGTAATTCATTTAGTGTTGTGTTGTGCTCCAAGATTCTTTTACTTCCTTATGTTGTTTGTGTGCTTCCATAGACCTCAAACTCTAACAATGTCAAATGCATCACTGGAACCCTCATATAGGAACCTAAATCATGTCTCCATTGATATGGAAACGCGCTTGCAATCCTCAAAGTCAAAATGATGAAGTAGTTTTTCAACATTCTTTGCTTTTTGCATAACAATGGACCCCTCAATGGATACAAACTAGATGCTAAGATAGTAACTCAAAAGATCAACATAAATGACATCAAAAGTATGTAAATAATTCATAATGATGTCAAACTTTGCATCACATGACCCAGTAAAGAATATGTCATCAACATAAAGAACAAGCACTGTAAGATCAGCCCCATCTTTGCATACATAGAGTGTGCTTATGCAAGCAACAAACCATATGATCTTGCCTTATCATGCCAAATATAGGGGTTTGCCTCCTCTTCTTGTGAATCGCCATTCAAGAAACTTGTTTTTATGTCCAGTTGATCTACTTTTCAACCTCATTGAGCCAATGCAGCCACGATATGAATGGTACTAATGCATGAAATAGGTAGAAAAGTTTCCTCATAGTCAATGCCATATTATTATCTTATATCCTTTGGCAACCAGTTTAGATTTGTAGTGATCAATGATACCATTTGACTTTCTCTTAATCTTGTAAACCCACCTTGTACCAATGGCATTTTTTCCTTTTGGCAATTCATATAACTTCCAAGTACCATTCCTATGTATGGGATCCATTTCTAATTGCATAGCACTCATCCAATGTGGATGATCACATGCATCTTCAAAAGTAAGTGGCTCTTCATTACATGTTGTTGCAATAAGATAATAATCTACAAAATTACTTCATGCGTGGCGAGAGCTTGATCTTGTTGTACCAAGTAAAGGTGCAGTCAATTTGTTGTCTTACAAAGTTTATTTCAACCAATTTGGCATAGTTTTTGCACTCTTTATAGAGATGCTTCCATTCTGTAATACATCATCAACATGTATACCATGTGGGCTGAATTTCATGCTCACTTTTAGCCATATTTTGACACAAATGTTCAACCATGGCTGGAAATTTCTAGCAGTTCCAACCATGTTTGGCTATAGGATTTCAACCATGTTTGGCTGGAAATTCTTTTCATTTTTAACTCTGTTTTGTTGGAATTTTTCAACCCTTTGAACCTCACTTGGCTGATCTACATGGCCATAGTCAACTGCACCATTTTGGAAAAAAGGCATGATTGTCTCAAACACATCTTAAGAGTTACTTGTTGGCTATTTTTTTGCATTCAAATAGAGGGAAAACTAAATTTTTAGCAAATACCACATCTCTGAAAGAACTTGGAGAAGCCTGTAGAAGGTAGAAAAGTGCGTTTCGAAGCGACGAAGTTTGGTCAAGCCAACTAGCACAAGACTAGCCCTTGAGCTTATGGAGACTCAAATAGACCTTATAGGCATGCAATAAGTGCAAAGAAACACACTATGTACTTTGGAGCATCAAGGAGAATGAGTCAATACAAAATAGATAGGTTTGCGAGTCGACTAGCTCAAAAAACTTACTATCTCTGGAAGAGACAATGAACCTCAAATGCCCATAGCGACCAGCGTGATTACAATTAGAAAAACTCCTTTTATGGGAGTGATACACATAGTGTTGAGTGTATGGAATGCACAAAAGTATAAGGAATAAGCAAAATATGCTATAGGAATGAATGCGACATTCACCGATGGTACTTTTTATTTTTCAGGAATACGCAAAGATTGAACCTGAGACAGAAAAACTCAGATTTCTCCCAATATACTGAACCAAATGCTATGAAAATTTATAGGCAAAAACTAGACACTAATAGCTTTCCAATGAGGCATCTTGCACTCAATTTGGAGCTCTAGAGAGAGAGCAACAACCTCTGCAAGAATTCTATTGGCGAAGAAGATGATGCAGAGAATTGAAGGAGCAAGACAATGATGGTCACGTGTATGTATATTGCTTCCATGTATTGTACAAGTAATTCAAAGTATTTACATAGACTCTAGGAGTGTTACACGACTTCTACAAGTGAAATTTGAATTCAAATGAAGGTGGGAATGGTTGTTGGAGGAATCAATTCACTTTCCTACAATCTAGGAAAAGTGAAGATCCAATTTGATCTACTTTTAGGTGATTTGATTGCCTGATTAAATGCAACTTCAACGACCACAAATTCGTGGGATTTGGGCTCTATCTTTCTACCTTTACATGTGTAAAGCTCAAGGCTTTTACAACAGTAAATGAACCATCAAAAATTTCTCAAAAAATACAATAAATGAGCATAAGAAAAAGAACTCTCCAACGGATATTATTTTGATGTGATAGCCTTTGATGTAGATCAAATCCACCTCAAGCATAGTGTAAGCTTGATGTTCCAACAATCTCGACTCATAATAATTGTGTCCATCAATGGATGGTACAAAAAATATCCCTTACACTCATCACTATAACTAACAAATATACATTTCTTTGCTTTGTCATCAAGTTTGTGATGTTGTTGTGATGGCATAAGAGCATATGCCAAACATGTGCATATGGCTAACCATAGGTTTATGTCCATTTCAACCCTCATAAGGAGTGATGAATCTGAATGCTATTGTAGAGCAATGATTCAACACATAGTTTGCACACATGACTGCTTCATCCAAAACTTGTCAAGAAGGTGCTTTTCTTTAACAATAAATCATGAAATTTCAAGGAGTGTTCTATTTTTATGCTTTGCAACACCATTTTGATGAGGTATATATGGCACTGTACATTGATGTGAAATTCCTATTTCTTAAAGAAAAGCATTGAACTGACATGACGTGTATTCACCATCATGATCTATGCATAGAGTCAAAATCTTATTTCCAAGAAAATTTTCAGCCATACCTAAAAATGCTTTGAAGCAAAAAAATACCTCCTCATTCTTTGTTTTCAAATGATACACCTATATATGGCGAGTAGCATCATCAATGAAGATAACAAAATATACATGTTTCCCAAAAGATGGATGGGACCACATATCTCACTATTAACAAGCTGTAATTTTCTTGTAGTATATGTATGAATATCTTTTGGAAAAGAAATATGATGCATTTCTCTAAGAACGCAACCTTCACATGCATGATTTTCAATGGACTCAAGTGTTGGAAAACCAATAACCATGTCCTTCTTTTGTAAGTAAAGAAAATTGTTGAAGTTCAAGTGACCAAAATGAATATGTCAAAGCTTCATTTCAGCCATGGAGGAAGCATGAGAAACCAAGGCATTTGAGATAGTCCGCTTGTATTGTATCCAAGTGATACAAACCATTGCATAATGTATTGATCATCACAATAATATCACCATTGTTGAAATCATGAACCATACACTTCTCATCAACAAAGTGTACATGAAGTCTCACTTTGAAAATCAAGGGAATTGAAATTAAATTCTTCTGGCGTGTACATACAATGCATTTTTCAAGAGAATCACACCTCCATTCGCAAATGTAACCTCAATTTCTCCTACTCCAATGATAGAATAAGAGGCATTGTTTGCACACCCTACATGTCATCCTTTGGGTGCATCTTTCAAAGATCGGAAAAACATTTTGCATGAAGTTATGTGCTTTGAAGCACCACTATCAAAGGACCAATATGAGCCAGCCTCACTCACAACCATACATTTAGAATGCAATGATGCATCATAATGACATGTAACAACACATGCCCAAAAATCTTGAGCCATGTTGGTTTCATCATTCTTTGCACTGAATATTTTTTTGCAATAGACATTTGGATTCCTTCTTTTCATTGCACTTAATAAGCTTTCTATACTCTTCAATAGTATGACCAGCCTTTTGGCATTATTTGCATGCCACGATGCGAAAAACCAAAACTTGAGAAGGAGATGAACTTGCTTTGATACCACTCTTGGGAATGTGTAGAAGTGCAAGAGAGACACAAGAAGCACACTCAAGGAGCACAAATGCAACAAGATGCACATAGAAGATGGATGACTAGAATAGCTCTCTCTATTGATGATGAATGGAGCAGAAGTAAGAGTTGGATAGTATCCCTAAGTACAATGTACCACCACATATGAGTGTATCATGTATGTGATAACATGGGGGAAAAAACTATAGCCAACACTAGAGTAAAAAGTACCCCTTTATAGGGAAAAGGTTCACATCAAAGAAACTCAAGGAACACATAAGTGTAGCAAGATTTTCCACTAACTCTTGTTGGTTTATCTGCAAGTACATCTTCCAATTCATAATGAAGTTATATTATCATGAGTGAATATATAGAGAACTATGGTTTTTCCAAATCATATGTTGTTGTTGTTGATAGATTTAGGTAGTGATGTGTGTGAACACACTTAGGACCATCAGGGCACTTTTTTCCCTCTTTAGGAGGTTTTTTCCTCGGCTTGTATATATGCTTATAACCTTGATAGGTCACTTATCTTTGTACATAAACTTGGTAATTCATTCAGTGTTGTGTTGTGCTCCAAGCTTATTATTCTTCCTTGTGTTTTTTGCATGCTTGCACATACTTCAAAATCCAACAATTGGTATCAGAGTAGGTCACCACATCATCTAGGGTGTCATCAACACCCCTTTGGTCATAGTCTCAGAATCACACGAAAATTGATGAGCACACTTAAGGCAATTAAGAGTTAAAAACAACTTTGCTATGTCACATTGAAATTTCAATTTGAGCATGTTTGGGCCTTTGAACATACTATCATAGCTCTAATGCAGACAATTTCATCCTTTTGAGCCAAACATATATACAGGTTTTGATTTTCCAATACAAGTGTCTTGAAGTTTTCTATAGGTTTAGCAGAGCTACATGATGGTCCTGTTCAACTTCTTGAGATATAATCATCTTTCTACATTAGGGTATTTAGTCAATGGCCATGGCTGAAAGCAACGATGTATTCTATATGTTGGTTGTTGAGGAAAATTTGGATGGTACCAATTACTCATTATGGGCATATATGATGCATTATGTATTGGTAGCAAATGGATTGTGGAATATTGTGCAACATATTGAAAAACACCCTACTACACTTAGAAATACAGTTATTGAAGGTGATGTAAATGGCATTGAAGATTATGATCTTCACATTCTTGTTCATGATGTGGTTCCTGTTGCACCCACTACAGGGAAACTTTGTAAGGATGGCAAAGATGCACAGACACATGCATTGATATCCTTGTCTATCAAACATGCCATTATCCCTCATATTTGCTCTTGCAAAACAACAAAGGATGCTTGAGATACACTTACCAGTTTATACTAGGCAAGAAATGAGGCTCACATTGCTTCCCTCCGAAAGTAGTTGGAGAATGAGCATATGAATGATTGATTATATGGATAGTTTTTTTACAAAGATCAAACATTTAAAGGAGGAATTGATTTTCGATGATGAAGTCTTACCCGATAGTTCACTTATGCAGACTGTTCTTAATGATCTTCCAGATTCATATCAAAATTTTGCTTCAAATCTTCAATTAATGATGAAAGGCAATCCAACGCCTTAACATTTGAGGAGTTAGTCTCTGTTTTGTTGCAAGAAGATCAATCCAGACAAAACAAGCCTATTATACATGTTGCAGGTCAACCTTTCTTAGCAAGTAAGAAGGGCATGAATAAATGGAGATTATCCGGTAGTAAGCAAAAATCTACTAATGCTACACAATTGAAGAACGAAGGCAAAGATGAGAAGAAAACATAAAAGCAGAAACAATTTTGTGAATATTGTAAAGGAAATGATCATGTCATAAAGGGGTGTCTAGAATTGGATATAAAAGAGCCAAAGAAGAAAGAGGATTGAATGGTTGTTGTAGAGGCCTCTACACAAAAAACAGAGTCTGCTAATCTTGTGCACAATGAAGAATGGGTGTTTACTACTGTATGCAGTTGTGACCCATCTTCTCATGGGTAGTGTATGTCTATAGTAGACTTAGATGTTTGGTACTTTGATAGTGGGGCAACCAAACATATTAATGTTGGAGTTAGACGTCTGTGGAAGCATGAGAACAGCACAAAAAAGAAGAAGAAGCTTAGAGCACAACACACAATACTCAATGTGTTACCACTAGAATGTACAAAGATAAGTAACACATTAGGGTTATAGGCATATATACAAGCCAAGAAAAAAAAACTCCTAAAGAGGGAAAAAGGTGCCTCAGTAGTCCTAGTCTATTCACACACATCATTACCAAAATATATCAACAAATCCCCCCTGGGAGTGATGCCTTGAACAAGGAGCTGGCACTCATGTATAAGGAAGTGCCAGACTATGTGGAATCAATCCACAAAAGGAAGTAAACCTAAAGCTTTGCGGAAAGCTTCAAACTTCTCCCTAGGCATAGGCTTCATGAAAAGGTCTCTAATGTTCTCATGTGTGGGCAGATATATCAAGCTGATCTCTCCAACAGAGAACCTCTCCTTGACATAATGATAATGCACCTCAATGTGCTTAGTGCGAGCATGGAACACACGGTTCCTCACAACTACCAATGCACTCTAATTGTCAGTGAAGATGGTGGTGGTAGAAGATTGACCAACATGCAAATCAACCATAAGGTGTTTCAGCCACACACACTCAACAATCCTTGTGAAAGTTGCTCTATACTCAGCCTCACAAATGGAAGTGGCCACAGTAGGCTTCTTCTTGCTCAACCAAGATATACATGAACTACCAAGCATGAAGCAAAAGCCACTAGTGGACACACAAGTGTCATAGCAACCAGCCCAGTCACTATCAGAAAAAGCATGCAAATCTGGCATTAGTGATCCCCCTTTGGGATAAAACAATCCAAGTAGCCAGGTACCACTCAAGTAGTGAAAGATGTGCTTAACCGCCTACCAATGGTTGACACCTGAGTAATGCATAAACCTTCTCATCTGTGAGACAACAAACTGAATATGTGGCCGAGTAATGCATAAGTAAATTAAGCATCCAACAACGTGCTGATAGAGGACAACATCAAATGCATCTCTTGCATCATGAAGACTCAATCGTAAACCTATCTCCATAGGAGTGGCAATAGGCTTACAGTCTTCAAGGCCAAAATGCTGCAACAATGTGTCAATATATTTTGTTTGACACAAATCTATTCCACCATCAACTTGCATAAATTGAATGCCCAAATAATGATGCAAATGCCCCAAATCAGACATCTCAAATGAGGCAGGCAAATCAGGGTTAAAATCAGCAATATGCTTCTCAATAGGACCAATGAGCAACATGTCATCAACATAGACAACAATGATAGAAGCACATCATGAGCATGCTTAACATATAAGGTGATTTCAGTTGGACTATTCTCAAAACCATGTGCAATCAGATAGGCATGTATCTTCTTATACCAAGCACATGGTGCTTGCTTTAAACCATATAATGCCTTCTTTAACCTACAAACTTGGTTTTCATGCCCTTTTTGCACAAAGCCACATGGCTGAAAAACATACACTTCTTCATGCAAGTCACCATTCAAAAATGCAGTTTTAATGTCCAACTCATGTACATTCCAACCATGATGGGTTGTAAGTGCACAGATGTTATGAATAGTAGTCATATGGCAATTAGGTGCAAAGGTCTCATCAAAATCAATGCCTCTTTCCTACACATAACCCTTTGCTACAAGCCTAGCCTTATATATGTCAATTGTTCCATCAAGCTTATGCTTCAGCTTGTATACCCACTTAGTGCCAATGGCCTTCTTGCCAGGAGGTAAGTCACATAAAGACCAAGTACCATCCTTCATTATAGGATCATATTCATATTGCATAGCAGCCATCCAATTTTTTGAATTTTATGCTTAATCAAATGAAACAAGCTCATTCTCATCACAAAGACTAGACGCAACCATAGCATAGCAATCTGATGCAAAAGAAGCACTATGAGAGCCTAAACGAGTACACTATGACAGAGCTGCATTTAATTTGCTATCATACAAAGTCTGTACTAACCATTTTGGCATAGTTTTTGCCTGCTCAATATCAACTCTCTCATCAACAAGTGCATCATGTAAATCTGCATAAGAAATGGAATGATCTGCATCATCACATGAGACCTGCAAAGGTTGAGAAGTTCCCTCATTAGGACCAACACTAGATTGTCCACCTGTAAAAAGAGGTAGCAAAGTATCATACATGTCTTTGGAGCTAACATATGTCTCCTTGGTACATGAAAGTAAGGGTTGAATAACATCTTCAACAAGAACAACATCACAACTAACCAGAATGCATTTAGTCTATGGATGATATAGATGATAGCCTTTGCTTTCAGAATTGTATCCAACAAAAATACATTTTACTGCTTTATCATCCAATTTAGCGATGTTGTCCAAACACTAATGCATATGCCAAACAACCAAAAACACGTGGATGAGCAACAGATGGCTTGCGACCATGCCAAGCCTCATATGGAGTGATAGACTGCAGTGATTTAGTGGGACACTAGTTAAGTACATATGTTGCACACATAAGAGCCTCAAGTCAGAAAGTATGTGGTAAAGCCTTACTCTTGACCATACACCATCTCCATGAGTGACCTATTCTTCCATTCAGGTACTCCATTCTGTTGAGGTATATATGGCACTGCACACTGATGTTTTATCCCACATTCAGCTAGAAATGCATTAAAGTCAGAAGACATATATTCCTCCCCTCGATTATAATGGAGGGTGCCCATTTTACATGCTGATAGATTTTTAGCAAAAACCAAAAACTTTTTGAAGCACATAAACACTACGGACTCTGCCTTCAATGGATACACCCATGCATGCCTGGAAAAATCATCGATGAAAGTCATGAAGTAAAGGTAGTTTCCAAAAGAGAGTGTCTGTATAGGACCACACACATCACTATGAACAAGCTGCAATTTCTTAGTAGCTCGAACGGAATAATCTTTTGGAAAGTAGGAACACTACATTTTGCCCAAAATACAGCCTTCAAATACATGTTTACCAGGTACCTCAAGTTTGGGCAAAGAGGACACCATTTCAAATTTATGCATGCATAGCAAACTAGCAAAATTCAAATGACCAAAGCGTGCATGCCAAAGCTTGACATAGCCTGAGAATCATGTAGTGCACATACTGAATCATTCACAGATTTTTCACGACACCTTCTTTTGGGAATTGACTTTACATCATGATGTTCATTGGTGAGTTTTTTAGGCATGCATTGTTTTATCCATTGAAAGCAAATTCCACATGTAAATTGGGCACCCTCCGTTTTGATCAGGGTGGGGAAAGGCTTGGCATGGTTGCAAGCCATTTCTTGCTCATCTACATTTCTTTGGTTATCTGGCATATGCATTAGTGCCTAAACAACAACACAAGGAACTAGATGATAAAGCAGTGAAATGTATTTTTTGTTGGTTATAATTTTGAAAGCAAAGGTGATTGTTTGTATCATCCATAGACTAAACACATTTTGGTTATCCATGATGTTGTTTTTGTGGAAGATGCAATTTAGCTATTGCTTTCATGTACTAAGGAGACATCATTTAGCTCCAAAGATGTGTATGACACTTTACTACCTCTTTTTATAAGTGGACAATCAAGTCTTGGTCCAAATGAGGTGATTTCTCATCCTTTATAGGTTCCACATGACGATGCAGATCATCTCATTTCTGATGCAGATTTATATGATGGACTTGTTGATGAGGGAAATGGTAAAGAGGAGGCAAAAACTATGCCTAAATGGCTTGTGCATACTTTAAGAGGTAGCAAATAAGAATGCACCACTATCATATTGTACTTTTTCATGCTTCGATAGTGCTTTCTTTACATCAAATTGTTATGTGATGGCTGCCTCTAGTCTTTATGACAAGAATGAGTCTGTTTCTTTTGACGATGCACAAAATTCAGAAAACTAGATGGTTTTTATGCAATCAAAATATGATGCTATTATGAGGAATGGTACTTGGTATTTATGTAATTTTCCTCTCGACAAAAAGGCCATTGGCACTAAATGGGTATACAAGCTAAGATGTAACCTTGATGGAATAGTTGACAGGTATGAGGCTAGGCTTGTTGCAAAAGATTATGCTCAAGAGAGAGGCATTGATTTTGATGAGACCTTTGCACCCACTTGTCGAATGGCCACCATTGGTAGCATCTGTGAACTTGTAGCTCATCATAGTTGGAGTGTACATCAGTTGGACATTAAAATTGCATTTCTAAATGGTGACTTACATGAAGAAGTGTATGTATTTCAGCCTCATGGTTTTGTGTAGAAAGAGCATGAGAACAAAGTGTGCAGGTTGAAAATGGCATTATATGGTTTGAAGCAAGCATCATGTGCTTGGTATGAAAAGATACATGCCTACTTGATTGTACATGGTTTTGAGAATAGTCCAACTGAGAGCACCTTATATGTTAAGCGTGCAAATGATGTACTTCTGATCATTGTTGTGTATGTTAATCAATGATGACATGCTACTCACTAGTCCAAACGAGAAGCATATTGCTGAATTTAAGATGAATTTGCATGTCTCTTTTGAAATGCCAGATTTGGGGCATTTGCATCATTCTTTGGGTGTTCAATTTATGCAAGTTGATGAGGAAATAGCTTTTTTCATGATGTTGTAGATGCATTTGATGTTGTTCTCTATCAGGAGGCTATTAGATGCTTGATTTACTTATGCATAACTTGGCCTGATGTTTAATTTTTTGCCTCTTAGATGAGTAGATTTATGCATTTCAAGCATTGGCAGGCAGTTAAATGCATCTTTCACTACTTGAGTGGTACCCTGTTACTTGGGTTTTTTATCCCTAGAGGGGATCATTACCGCCACATTTACATGCTTTTCATGGCTCATATTGGTCTAGTTGTTATGATACTCTTGTGTCTAGTAGTGGTTTTTGCTTCATGCTTGGTAGCTCATGCATATCTTCATTGAGCAAGAAGCAGCTTACTATGGCCACTTCTAGTTGTGAGGGTGAGTTTAGGGTAGCTTTTAGAGTGATTGTTGAGTGTGTGTGGCTCATACACCTTTTGGCTAATTTGGGTGTTGGTGGGTCTTCTACCACCACCATTTCCAATGATGGTCAGAGTGCATTGGAAGTTGCAAGGAACCCTATGTTCCATGCTTGCAAAAAGAACATTGAGGTGCAGCATTATTATGTTAGGGAGAGGTTCTCCATTGGAGAGATTAGTTTGGCATATGTGCCCACACAGGATACCATTGTAGACCTTTTCACAAAGGCTTTGCCTAGGGAGAAGTTTGAAGCTTTCGACAAAGCTTCGGGCTTACTTCCTTTTGTGGATTGATCTTTGTCATATATCTTGGCACTACCTTATACATGAGTGTCATTTGCTTGTTCACCGCATCACTCCCAAAGCGGATTTGTTGATATATTTTGGTAGTGATATGTATGAACACACTAAGGACTGCCTAGGTACTTTTTCCCTCTTTTGGAGGTTTTTTCCCCTGGCTTGTAGATATGCCTATAACCCTAACGGATCACTTATCTTTGTACATGCACTTGGTAGTTCATTTAGTGTTGTGTTGTGCTCCAAGCTTCTTCTTCTTCTTCTTCCTTATGTTGTTGTGTGGTTGTGCAGGCCTTGAACTCCAACAATTGTAGAGTTCAATTCTCTATGACAACATGATAATTCAACTAGTAAGAGTGGCCATTAGGAACAATCTCGACCAAAGAGAGAGATGAGGATAGGATTATGACAACAAACTTCTTTGGATATCAAGTATACTTCATTCACTCAAGAAGAATTTAAGGCCATCCCATCTCCTTGACAAACAAAAAAAATCCAGAAGCCAAAAACTCCTCCATTCAACAATTTAATTCTAGGAGACCACCGAATCTAAGTCCCCAATAAGTTTGTAGTTTCTCAACAAGGAAAGTCATAGGTATGGGTTCCAAAGACATTTTTACAATAATCAAACCTTATGATCCCTCCCAAGAAGACAAGTCTCTCCACAAAGTCAAATAAAATCAAGGGTAAGATCAAATCAACAAAGTCAAGTTTTGGTCACCACACTTCATGTGTAATAACAACTAGGGTATCAAAATAATCGATGAAAAAGAGTTGATTTGGGTGTGGATACCAAAATCATCTTTGGTTCCAACAAAAGCAAAGATCAAGCAAGTATGGATACCCAAGCAAATTCCATCACCAAAAGACATGGAAGCGAACATCAACCCACAAGAAGTGTGAACATGTCGAAAAATGGATCCTCATGAAGAAGAATGATGTACCATCCCTCGATCAACTGATGGGTGAGTTGTTTAAGGATCCAATAGATATGTCAATAAAAACCTTGCTTCTATTTCTTTAAGTAACTTGAATAGGGCTAGAAGCCTTGGCATGCAAAAACCCTACGTTCATCACACAACCATGTCATTCGCACCATTCATGTCATGCATTCCAAAAGTATTCATAAATTGTAGAGCCACACTATATGACCATGCATATACACAATTGTGCATTTGTTGTATACATGATTTTGGGCTAGATCCTTAATGTGTATAAATACCCTTGGGTTGACCCTTGGATATATGTATTTGTCCTTGACCTTTATGGGAACCCTTGAGTTATTTTATTCAATTGAGCTCCCATTTGAATGTTTTTAATGCATAGAATTAACCATCCTAAATCTTGAGAACCTTAGTCTTGGGAGAAACTTCTCCAAGTTCCACCTTATGGAATACACAATTGGAGAAGCTTTTAATTGAAATAGAAGGCATGTGATAGCCTCTAAAAAGTGTTCGCATGAGGGACACTTGGAGGTGTTCTATGATGTGCACCCAAATGGCCTAGAGGTATACATATGGGTGGAATCGGATGGATAGATATGTACACTTACTATCACAGTTGTGGAAGCTATCATGTTGGAGGACTCAATTTGAAGATCACTACAGAATCCATGCACATATGGCACACTTGTACAAATGTATTACATTTGATGTGTATTGACCTCTTTTCATGTTCATGAATTTATAGTACTTAGTGTAGGTCTATGTGTTACTAAAAAGTTTTTCATTATTGAAGAACAAAATCTAACTAGGCATGAGGAAAGCATCTGCATACATAATAAACAACAATTGTCAATAATAACAATGGACCTATGACTCTCAAGCTCAAGATAAAGATTGACATGCAATGGAAACATTTAGTTGTGCATAGATTGGTGATCAGTACAAAGCTTCATGCCCATAGCAACCACAAAAGGTGAATCATCAAATCTCAATGAATCATCCTCATGTGTGAAATTTGTCATCTTTCTAGACTAAGAAACCTCATCATCAATATGCCCTTGAGCACCTTGCTCAAGACCCACCTCTTGCACCATAATTTTTCCAATGCATTCTAAAGTATGCATGACTATGTTGCAAGGAATTGCACAATGGGAGCCCCCATGCCTCAAATTCAATTTCTCAAAAAGAAAAGAGCAAACATATGACTTTCAAGACTCACAATGACAACAATCTAGAGCATCATTGATAATATACAAAGACCTATTTACGAGCTCTCGACTACAAAAATATGCTCAAAGTTGAACAAACATGCCACACATAAGAGTCAACTCATACAACAACCACAAGTAAACAAGGACCAATGTGCTTGACATCAAACCAAGAACTCAGAAGCCTAGAAATACCCTAAAACAAAAACCTTTGATGCAAAGACCAGATAAGAATATCCCAATTGTATGGCTTTGAAAGGTCTTTCGAGGATGAAACAATTTAGGAGGGGCAATTCACTTACTCAATAGTGGCAATGAAACAATGTTTTTTGCAATTACTCGTGCTAATTTTATAGCACTTAGTTATACATATTTTTGGTTGTAGATTATAATTGTTTCATGAAAATGGAACAAGAGGGAGAGTTATGATAGTGCAGATTTTTGTATTTTTAGGACTTTGCATTGTAAAAATAACTAGTCAAGAGGTCACCATAAAAAAGGCTAAACCCCTCACTTATAAGATCTTTTTGCCAAATGAAGTAGTAAGCTCTCTTTCTTCTTGCAAACTTATCACTTTGCTTTTCCTTTCATTTTGAGTGTATACATTTCTTAATTTGGGGTGTGTGACATTTGTTTGATGTTTTATCTATCATGTTTGTGATATTTTGAAGTTATTTTGCATGATTAAACACTTATTTAAGCAATCAGTGTGAGTGAAGAGGATTATCACACTGAATTGTGAGCTTTGAATAGGGATCTTAAGTTGTTTGTTTTGCATTTTTTTCATATTTCAAATTATACATATGTTGAAGAGCTTTAAAACAAACTAGCACATTGAAATGGATAAGAAACGAGTTAAATATGACCAATTTTGTGATCATTGTTACTTGGAAATCATGTTAAGAGAACCTAACTTAGCTTGGGATATGAGTCTTGGATTAACCACCCTGGTGAGCTACTTGCTTATCTAGCCACCCATCATCACGATAGGTTCACCCTCATTGTGTCTTGAGAGAGAGGGATTATTACAAGAACCTACAAGAGAGATGATTCTCCTCCCAACCTAATGCCTCATTATATAGCTCTCTCCAAGGGTTCATTAACTAAGGGAGTTGATACTACACAATCAAGTGTCACCCATGTAACTACTGTTGAAGTTTGAAGTCTATGGAAGTTAGGGTTATAGGCATATATTCAAGCCAAGGGGAAAAACCTCCTAATGAGGGAAAAAGTGCCCCGACGATTGTAGTGTGTTCACACACATCAGTACCTGAATATATCAACAAATCCCCCTTGGGAGTGATGCGGTGAACAAGGAGTTGGCACTCATGTATAAGGAAGTGTCAAGCTATGTGAAATCAATCCATAACAGGAAGTAAGCCCAAAGCTTTGCGGAAAGCTTCAAAATTCTTCCTAGGCATAGCCTTTGTGAAAAGGTCTTCAATGTTCTCCTGTGTGAGCACATATGCCAAACTGATCTCTCCAGTAGAGAACCTCTCCTTGACATAATGATAGTGCACCTCAATGTGCTTAGTGTGAGCATGGAACATAGGGTTCCTCGCAACTGCCAATGCACTCTGACTGTCAATGAAGATGGTGGTGGCAGAAGGCTAACCAACACCCAAATCAGCCATAAGACATTTGAGCCACACACACTCAACAATCACTATGAAAGCTACCCTATACTCAGCCTCACAACTAGAAGTGGCCACAGTAGGTTGCTTCTTGCTCAACCAAGATGCACATGAGCTACCAAGCATGAAGCAAAAGCCACTAGTGGACACATGAGTATCATAGCAACCAACCCAATCAAAGTTAGAAAAAGCATGTAAATGTGGTGGTAGTGATCCCCCCTTGGGATAAAACAATCCAAGTAGTCAAGTACCACTCAAGTAGTGAAAGATGCGCTTAACCACTTGCCAATGTCTAACATTTAGGCAATGCATAAACTTGCTCATCTATGAGACAACAAACATTACAATGATGATGAGCTACAAGTGCAGAAATGCTATGAACAGTAGTCATTCGACATGTAGGAGCAAAGGTCTCATCAAAATCAATGCCTCTTTCCTTAGCATAACCCTTTGCAACAAGCCTAACCTTATACATGTCAACTGTTCCATCAGGTTTATGCTTCAGCTTGTATACCCACTTAGTACCAATGGCATTCTTGCCAGGAGGTAAGTCACATAAAGACTAGGTACCATTTTTCATGATAGCGTCATATTCTAATTGCATCACAGTCATCCAATTTTCAGAATTTTGTGCTTCATCAAACAAAACAAGCTCATTCTCATCACAAAGACCAGAGGCAGCCATAGCATAGCAATCTGATGCAAAAGAAGCACTATGAGATCCTGAACAAGTATGATATGTCAAAGTTGCATCTAATTTGCTATCAGACAAAGTTTGCACTAGCCATTTTGGCATAGTTTTTGCCTCCTCAATATCAACTCTCTCATCAACAAGTGCATCATGTAAATCTACATCAGAAATGGAATGATCTATATCATCACATGAAACCTATAAAGGCTGAGAAATGGCCTCATTCGGACTGGCACTAGACTCTCCACCTATAAAAAGAGGCAGTAGAGTATCATACATATCTTTGGAGCTAATTGATGTCTCCTTAGTACATGAAATTCTTCCACAAAAACAACATCATGGATAACCAAAATGTGTTTAGTCTATGGATGATACAGATGATAGCATTTGCTCTTAGAACTGTAGCCAACAAAAATACATTTTGCTGCTTTATCATCCAATTTCCTGCATTGTTATTCAGGCACTAATGCATATGCCAAACAACCCAAAACACGCAGATGAGAAACAGATGTCTTGTGACCATGCCAAGCCTCATATGGAGTGATAGACTGTAGTGCTTTAGTGGGACACCTATTAAGTACATATGTTGCACACATAACAACCTCAAGCAAAAAAACTATGTGGCAGAGCCTGACTCTTGACCATACACCTTGCCATCTCCATGAGTGAATTGTTCTTCCTTTCAGTAGCTCCATTCTCTTGAGATGTATACAACACTATACTTGATGTTTTATCCCATGTTCAACAAGAAATGCATTAAAATCATAAGACATATATTCCTCCCCTCAATCAAAATGGAGGGTGCCCATTTTACATGCTGACATATTTTCAACCAAAACCAAAAACTGCTTGAAGGACATAAACACTTTGAACTTCGCTTTCAATGGATATACCCATGCATACATGGAAAATCCTCAATGAAAGTCACAAAGTAATGATAGTTCCCAAAGGAGGATGTTTGCACATGTTTTGAAGCTCAAGGGGAGCTGCAAGAAGTGTATGTCAAATTTTTAGAAGAAATCCCTATAAAATAGTGATTTTCATTACTAAAAACCATTGTAAATACCATTTTCCATTTTTGTAACTCCATTTTGTTCAAGTCTAGGAGTCCTTGAGCTTGGGGAGTATTAGAAGTATCATCCTACCAATCTTCATAATTTTTAGAGTCCGTTTGAGCCCTCAAATAAGCCCTGGAACCTATTCTTTAACTAAGTCGGACATTAGGTCTGGACAGGGCCAAAACTAGTCAAAAAACTATAAAAAGAGCTAGAGAGCTCATTTTTGAAGTCAGCTTGTTAGAGAATAGAGCTTTGTAAGAGAACTCTGTTGCAATCGAAGCTTTCCATTGTTCCTCTCTTTGATCTTACCTTGTGCGCATGTGTGTGTATGTGTGTGCATGTTTGTGTGCTTTCACTCACGCACTTGTGCCTTCACTTGCTTGTGGTCTTCATACCGGTCCTCACATCTCCACAGATTGACAAGTAAAGGAGGTGGTGCTTACGCTTGAGCTACACCAAATTTTTGTGCCATTGCCGGGGAGAGAGCTTCGAGGACGAGCATTGTGATGGTAAGATCGTAGATTTGCGACGTTGGAAGGTAAAAAAAAACTATCATTTTTGTTCATTTTCTGATTTTTCCTCTTCATCTTCATCATCATCACTATCTCCATCTTCTTCTTCATAGAAATTTCTTGTTTTTTAGTGCATTTTCACCATTTCCATACCACTTTTCATGCATTGTTGTGCAAGGAGTTAGGAAGTGCAAGGGAGAGCAAGCGCCTACATTCTTTCATGATTTTCTGCTCAAAAATTTGAATTTCCTGCCAACAATCACGATTCTGATAGAAAATCGCAATTTTCATAAAATTCAATTTTTTTCAAAAAAATACAATTTTTGTTTCCCGCCTAAAAGCTGTTTGAAAAGAACACGATTCTGGGGTCATTCTCAGAATCGCAATTCTCTAGTTGTGCTCAAAATCATGATTCTCTAAATTTCTCAAAAACTCGATTCTCACGCAAAATCGCGATTTTCATATAAAAAAAACGATTCTAATAAGACACGATTTTGAGTGGGCTCAAAATCACGATTTTCAAAAATCATGATTTTCAGCCAAAAACACGATTCTCTGTTGGCTCTAAAACACGATTTTCATCCAAAATCGTAATTTTCACAATTTTCAGAAAACAAGATTTTCATTGAGGTACAAAATCGCGATTTTCATAGCACGATTTTCAATCAAATTTGCGATTTTATGGTCATTCTCAAAATCGTGATTTTCATGCCAAAAACATGATTTTGACCAAACACGATTTTCATTCAAAATCGTGATTTTCATGTCAAAAACACGATTTTGAGAAAACATGATTTTCATTCAAAATCGCGATTCTGTGGTCGTTCTCAAAATCGCGTTTTTCACGGCTCCCACTCAAAATCACGTTTTCCACGATTTTCATGTTATGATTTTCAAGCTCAACTCAGCATCGCGATTGTCTAGTCTCCAGGATCACGATCTTCATCAGTGCTCAACATCGCGATTTTCATGATTTCACAAAATCGTGATTTTTGTGGTTGCTCAACATCACGATTTTCATGATCCCTCAGAATCATGATTTTCATTACTGCTCAGCATCGTGATTTTCAGAGCTCCCAAAAACACGATTTTCATACAAAATCGTGATTTTTTCAAAAGGTCTTGTTTGCCTATTTTGACTCCCAAGAGCTTGATTTGACATGACTTTTTCATCAAAAGTCCATTTTATGAGCTCTATAGCTTGTTGGAAAGGTCGTTTCAAATCCTACACAGCCTCAACTATTTTTTATAAGAATAATGCATTGATTTTCAGATAGGATAATTTGAAGTTAACCCTCAAGTGGGACCAGGAAACCAAGGGGGCTCCAAGGGATTTTGAACCATACCAAGGGGAAATTTTGGACTCTTAACCAAAGCTTATGAACCTGAGGTCTGGTAGACACATAGGCAAGGATAAACAAAGCATTAGATCTTCTGAGGCATGTCAACCATACAGCTAAGTCTTGGGCACAACAACTAAGTGGTTATCCTTACGTACGAAGTTCAGACACAAGTGATTCAGAAATGTCTATTAGCATGGGGAAACCTACAGGGGGCTCAGGAACTGCCTACCTAGAAACACCAGAAGGTCCATATAACACACAATTGGAATATATTCAGACTAATCGATTTGGAGTAGGATCATCCCAAGCTCATGAAGCCCAGAGAGAAAGAACGAGAGAGAGACCTAAGGTAAGTTTTGCACACACTATGGGCAGAAATAGATCAGGATTTGAAAATGAAAGACCTGAAAGAGAGAGACATCAAGCACATAGGCAACAAAGAGATGAACATGATTTTCCATTGCCTAGACGCCAAGAGCACCCAAGAACCCTTAGACCCACTCAAGTGATCAAGGCAATGAAGAATTATTTTGACGGGATAGGAGATCCTTATGATCATGTGGCCGAGTTCAAACAAGTGTTAAGAGCTGAACAGGTTGAGGATTTGTTCACCCAGTACGAGGCATTTGGTTTAACTCTTAAGGGCACTGCTTTAGCTTGGTTTCAACCACTGATCAGTCGCAACTATCGTGATGTAGGTCAACTCCTAGACAAATTCATCGTAGAATTTTCCAAGAGTGGTATCAGGCATAACACATCATCTTTGATCCACAGCTTCAAGCAGACACCCCAAGAAACAGTGCGACTAGCAGATAGAAGGTTCAGACAGTACCTAGAAAGATTCCCTACTCCAGAGTTACCCACACCAACCAAACAACTAGCATTGTTCTTAGATGGTTTACTAAGCACCAAGTTAAGATCATATGTGTACTTGAAAGAGCCAAGATCCATAGAAGAGTGTGTGCGAATGCGCATAGACATAGAAGATAATTTGGGTGAGGAGTTAGGACCAAACTCTACAAAGATTCGGACTCTTCTACTAGTCATACTTCCAAAACCTCCACTGAGATAGATGAGATAGTTGATCAGGTTGCCAAGAAGCTAGGAGTCCAAAATAGACAGATGCCAAGGGTCACCTCATTGAATCGATGTTATACTTGTAGAGGCGACCACATGGCTAACGTTTGCCCAATGTTAAACCAGAATGTAAGAGAAAGGAATGCCCCATACTGCACTATTGAAAGGAAGTACACAAACCATACGGCTCAAGATTGTCCCTACAATAGGCAGGTTGTCAGACAAAATTATCAGCAACCTTACCCACAGGGTAGGTATCAATACCAACAGCCATATTATAGGCCACAGCAGCAATATCAGGCACCATATAGGCCACAACCAGTCCTAGGAAACCAACCACCAGTGCCTGCCAATGTAATTACAGTTAAGTATGCAATGGCAGAAGAGAACCTTAATAGAGCATTGGTGCCAGTGACCCCACTGATCTCAGAAAATGACTCTCATGCTCCTAGTTCAGACTACTCCCATGAAGGTAGTCCACATGCTTATTACACTGAGTCGCTTGAGCATAGTGAGATTTACTCGTATCAATATGAGGCACCACCTATGGAGCAAAATTGGGAGCCAGAATACTTCAATGTCATGTACACAAATCCTAACCCTAGGCCCCAGACAAATGAGACAACAAGCCCCTAGAGGACCATGTTTTAGGTGTTAGAGCGACCATTTCATTCGTGAATGTCCCCACTCACCAACTTTGGGACAAGGACAGAACATCACAATACAAGCCTTTTGTCCTGAGTGTGGTAAAGACCATCTGCCCAGAGATTGTCCAAGAAACCCCTCTAGTGCGCCCAAGGTCACACCCATAAATGTGGTAGGCTTAGTGGTGGATTCAAGTGCTAGTAGCAGTAATGTGGCTCCTATACAAGTTGTCACTAGAGCACAATCATTAAAACAAGATAAACCAACAGAGCAATCCAAGTCAAGTGAATCGGGAGAGCCTAGTAAGAGGAAAACAAGAACATGGAAGGATACCAGGGAGAAAGCCAATCGCAAGTGGAACAAAAAGTTATCCGAACTAGAAGAAAGCCTGAAAGATGCAAGAACAAAAATAGAAGACATTGCATCTCAAAACCCCTTGCATGCCAAAACTCCATCCACTCCACCTCATCCCGCCCTACCACCCATTGTAAATAAACCACAACCAGGGTTTGTTCTTGTAGATCCAACCCCAAAAGGCTTGGACATGATGTTCAAGGCCTACCAGGCTTGACTTCAAGAAGATCCAACAACTGCAAACCTAGAAAAGAGTTACCCTATAGCAGATTTAGAGATTGAAGAGATGAAAATGTGCATGAAAATGGTGGAACAAGCTCAAGCTATACTCGAGACTAGTCAAAAGTTCAATCAGACAAACTCTGTCAAACCGGATTTGCATTTTGAGGGCTTATTAGAAAGATTAGAGCAGTTGGTAAACAAACCACAAGTTTCTTTACCTCCACAGGCTCAACCAGTTATTGAGAGAGGAAGCTCACCACCAATGGCAGCTTATGTTCCTAATTCCATGGATGCTGGAATACCTCCTTCAATTCAATAGTACTCTCAAGAGTTCTTGCGGGAAATACAAGAAGAGAAATGGGCCAAGGAGAAGGGTGATTCCCCTCCTATTCCTGAGATCGATGATCTTCATGATCAATTTGCCCAAGTCATTTTGTCTATCTATGGAGACCAAACAGAGCAACAAGAGGATGAAAGATTAGATTTTGAATCCAATTCTTTACAAGAGTTTCCTCAATTCACAGGCCCATGGGAATTTGAATCTCTTCAGATCAGAGCTCCCACGGTACTCGTAAGACATGAAGACTCAGTGGTCCCAAGGAACACTGATGTCGTGAAGAACACTAAGGTTCAATGTCATCTCACTATAGAAGAGATGCTCAAAGCAAAACTTGAGCTATGGAATCCTGTAAAGAATCAGGTCCCAGAACTTGATTCTAAAACACCAAAAGTAGGCTCTAAGCAGAAAGTCCCAAAGATACCTCTAGACAAAATAGGGGACATGTGTGAGGGTGAAGAAGGTAATACTTATCTTCCAATCAGCTACCAAGGTTACACAACCAAAGCAATCATAGATTCAGGTGCTGGTGTTGCTATTGCGACCACCTCCTTATGGAAGCAATGGGGCAAACCCACATTAAGACCAACTAGAATGAAACTTCAAATGGTCGACGGTCATTTTGAAAGACCTCTAGGATTGCTAGAAGGGATAACTCTAACCACTTGTGGTGTAGAGTTTGAACACACTTTTGCTATATGTGACTTTGAGAAAAATAATGTCTATGAGATGATCGTAGGAAGACCCTTCCTACGACAATTGCAAATAGTACAAGATTGGGGAACCAACTCCTTGTACTTACAGCACTTAGGGGTCACCACCAAGGTCAATTTGAAGGATTACACCTTCAGAGATGTACCACCCCTACAGTGGAATCCTATCCACAAAGCGAAAGAAGATTCTATCTCTGTGCATTCAAGAAGTTCACATTATCCATCCTGGTTGCATGAAGATACTCATTTGTGGATGTGCAAGGTCGCAAAGGAAGAGGAAAAACGCTTAAAGGCAATAGAAGAAGGAACTTCTCTAAGAGATAGACCAATTAAAGACCCAACCTATACATCGATGATCTTTCCAGATGAGGAATTTGAGCCTCATGGTTGGGCAGAAATCTTAGCTACCATGGACATTGCAGTAAATGAAGAACAATGGACACCTCATTATGATGAGGAGGGTTATGATATTTCAGTGTTCATGTGTCAGCCCTTGCTAGAAGAATGTGACCCTAGTGATGTCATAGAAGAAGAAGAGAATGACGATGATCTAGAGTCCATTGTGATGGATAGTTGCTTTAACTCAGAGAAGCACTATTTAGAAGATGTACGAGTTTTTAATCAGAAAGAAGAAGAACCTCTCACAAGTATTAAAACGGTAAATTCAAAGGATGGAAGTGAGAGTAGTCAAAACAAAAAGAAAAGAAGCAGTGAAACAAGAATAGGAGGAATCATTGTTCGAGGTACCCGAAAATTTCAAGAAATATGATGTTGACGACCGAAAAATTTTGGTACGAATGCCTAAGAGAGAGGCCATTACAGGAGAAGCATACAATAATAAAGAAAAGACCAAAAAAATTGTGGTAACCATTGAAGAGAACAAAGAACGATGTACATACATAGGAGATGACCTAAGCACAAAAGAAGAAATGGAGCTTGTAGCTCTATTAAGGGAATATAGGGACGTGTTTGCATGGCACTATAGAGACTTGAAGGGAGAAGATCCAAGAATATGCTCTCATACGATCCCCATGACTGCTGATGCCAAGCCCACCAAACAGAAGCCCTACACATATAATGACACTTATGCGGCCAAGATAAAAGAAGAAATTGATAGGCTGGTTGAAGCTGGATTTATCTATGAAATTGAGCATACTAAATGGGTGTCCCCCATTGTAGTGGTGCCCAAGAAGAATGGAAAGTTGCAAGTGTGTATTAACCTTAAAAAAGTTAATGCCGCTACAATCAGAGATAGTTATCCACTTCCAATCACGGAACACCTTTTCGAGCGTGTTGTAGGCAAGGAAATTCATAGCTTCCTTGATGGATTTTCAGGTTACAATCAAGTAGCCACTGCCCCTGAAGATCAACACAAAACAGCATTCGCCACTGAGTGGGGAATCTTTGCATTTCGTGTGATGCCATTTGGGCTCACAAATGCACTGCAACATTCCAAAGGCTCATGTGTCATGTCTTCAAGGAGTTCTTGCGAAAGATCTTAGAAGTCTATGTGGATGATTTATGTGCTCATTCCCAAGAAGGAAGACTCCACATCCTTGAGCTAAGACAAATCTTCAACAAGTGTAGAGAATATCGAGTGTGTCTGAACCCAGAAAAGTGTGTGTTCATGGTTCGACAAGGTAAGATCTTAGGTCATATTGTTTCTAAGAACGAAATATCTACATATGAGGATAAAGTAAGAGCCATAGCAGAGCTTCCAAGACCAAGGAATTTTAAAGAGGTACAAGCCTTTATGGGCCATTGTGGATACTACCGCAGGTTTATTCACATGTATGCGATCATAGCTAAACCTCTTTATGGTTTGTTGACAAATTTCGAATGGAACAATGACTGTGAAAATTCCTTCAATGAGCTGAAGAGACGTTTGTGCACATCACCAATATTGACCATGCCTGATTGGAATAAACCATTCCATGTTCATGTAGATGCATCCAATCATGCAATATGATGTGTGCTAGCACAACCCACAGGTGAAGGAAATTTAGATTTACCCATAGCATATGCTAGCAGACAGCTAACCGCAGTTGAATGAAACTATACCACAACTGAGCGAGAGGGTTTAGGCATGGTATACACTGTGAAGAAGTTTAGACACTACTTATTGGCCAACAAATTCAAGTTTTTCACTGATCATCAAGCTTTATTATATTTGGTCAATAAACCTTGCAATACAAGATCATTATTAAGATGGTTCCTCTTACTAATGGAATATGACTTTGAAGTTGTTGTTAGGAAAGGTAGAACCCACCTGAGAGCAGATCACCTTTCTCGCATCACTTCAGGAGAGTCACCACAAGGAGTGTCTGATGAACTACCTGATGCTTATCTGTTCAATTTAGAAGTTGTTCCTAAATGGGCAAATAAGTTGGAACCAGTCCTAACCTTCGGACCCGCAAACAAGAATGTTAAAACATCACAAGAAGAATTGTAAAATCACAAAAATATCACATATTGACAGGAAGCATGTACAAACAAGATATAGAAGGTGTACTAGCTTGTTGTGTTGAGGATGATGAACATAGTAGTTGGTTGCAACAAGCCCATGAAGGATTGCTAGGAAACCACTATTCAAAACAATGAACATTGCAGAATTTGAGACGTTTAGGAGGGTATTGGCCTAGCATGGATAAAGAAGGACATGAGTGGATAAAGAATTGTCAAGTGTGCCAAGAAAAACCCCCAGTGGAGCATGCAACTCTTTATCACATTTCGTTAGTTCCAGATTGGAGTGCTCCATTGGTAGAATTCATGAGATCAGGGACATGACCCAAAGAGGCTAGCCTAACACGAAGAAGAAGTATGGAGCAAGAGGCTCAGGACTATGCCTTAGTAGGCAACAACCTATACCGAAGATGCAAAGATGGTTACCTAAGACTGTGCGTTCATGAATTAGACTATTTGAAAGTCTTAGAAACTGCACATAGTAGTGTTGCACGTGGACATTTTTGTCCTGACCGAGTAATCAAGACCATTCTTTTCTCAGGGCTTTGGTGCCCAACTCTTCATATGGATGCACATACCTATGTGAAGAAATGCGACACATGCCAATGTGCACAATATCCAGTTAGAAAAGATGAGATGCCTTTGAGGCCAATGATGGGAGGATGTGCATTCTTGAAGTGGGGTACAGACTTTGTTGGTCCTATTAACCCCCCAGCTAGAAACTCCCATGCAGAGTACATTATTGTAGCCACAGACTACCTGACCAAGTGGGTAGAAGTGAAAGCCACCACAAAGAATGATGCTCATACTACGACTAAGTTCTTATTCGAGAACGTTTTCACAAGATATGGACTACCAATAGAGTTAGTGAGTGATAGAGGCGCACACTTCTTGAATGAAGTCATTGAAAATCTTCTCCAAGAATTCTTGGTGATACATAAGAAGTCTGCCCCCTATCATCCACAAGCTAACAGACCAGTTGAGAGCACAAACAAGATCCTATGTAATGTCTTGACCAAGATTATAAATAACAAACACTCTGATTGGGATAAACAGCTTCATCATGCTATTTGGGCTTATCGAGTGGCCTATAAAATGGTACTCAACGCCACCCCATTTCAGATGGTCTTTGGACAAAATGTTGTGGTACCATTAGATTTCTTAATTTTGGCTTTAAAAGTAGCACAAGAGCATGAGTGGGATGGACATGAGTTGTCCTCTAAGATCTTTGATCTAGAACGCTTAGTTGAGACGAGGCTACGAGAAGAAGCAGGCATCTATGCTGCAAAGAAAAGACAAAAGGATTACTTTGATGCACACATCAAGGATAAAGGATTGAAAGAAGGCGACTTAGTGTTGGTGTATACACTAAAGCAACATGCCCGTAAGTTGGAAAAACGAGGATATGGACCCATGATCATTAATAGAATTTCCACTAGCAATGCGGTTCAATTGGCTACTTTAGAAGGTGATATCTTGCCAAACGATATTAGTGGACGTAGAGTCAAGTTATATCAAGAACCTCTTACAGAGGATATGCTAACGAGACTCAATACTACTAAGAAGCGGAAAGACAAAGAGTCGAGGGTCAGAGAAGAAGCTCAAGCAGAAGCCAGAGAGCATATTAGGCAAAATAAGTTAAGGCGATTAAGCCTAAATGTCAACTCAAAAACCCCGAAATATCACATGGATATGTGCCGAAAATCAGGCACAATTACTTCTCAAAACATTGAACGACGTCCCTTTGTGACCATAGAGATAGGACAAGGAAAGAGTGCAAAAACCGTGAAAGCATTGATTGACTCAGGTGCAGCAACTAGTGCAGTTAGACTTTCCTACTACCAAGACTTGCAGTTGAACATCAATCCCATAGAAGCTTATCTCATAGGATTGGGAGCTGTGGAAACCCCTTGTTTGGGCAAGGTGGAATTTCCCATCTACCTTCAAGATGTTCCAATGAAATTCAAAATGCTAGTGTGTCGAGATGAGGACCTTACGGAACCACTTGTCTTGGGTCAAGATTGGATTTATGACCGTGCAGTCAACCTGAACCTCAGAAGTCAACTTCTTCAAGTGTGGATACATGAACAATGCATTACATTAAAATTAGAGAACTGCATGCTCATAGATCATGGCACCACACACTCTTTTAGTTCCTCTAAGACTAATCTTCACGAGCAAGATGTTGTATGTGTCAAAAGCTCTATGATCCAGAAGGACTCAATCATGGAAGGACAGTCACAAAGGCAAGCAAACCCTCCTTCTTTTTCGAAGAGTAAAGCATCCACAGTAGTTCAACCTAAGAAGCAAGCATAACAATTCAAGACAACTACCATAACAAATAGAAAGACACCAGTCAACAAGAAAGCAGTTATGGGCATGCCGCAGATCTGAGTATGCAAACGAGAGCAACCACCAGCTTTGCCCCCACAGACCCCATCCAGGCAAGCCAACCAGGCCAGAAGACGAAGGAAGAAGCTCAGACAAGCTCAACCACAAGGTATCCGACAAGTTTGGGTGCCTAAGAAATTAGTTGTAGCTCAACAAGGGCGATTACACATGCGGGTACCCAAGAAGCTCTTACGTCTACAACAACCTATGCTCTCCCATATGCAAAAAGTCTCAACAAAGAAGCCAATGCAGGGCAAGGGTCGGAACCAAGCACCAAGACTAAAACTAGACCAACTCGCCTCTTCAACAAGAGTTAGAAGACCAGCCATACTGGTATGGGTATGGAAGCCAAAATCACTAGTAGCCCCCGCAAAACCAAAGAACCAACCATGTGGGATACAAAATTTAAGAAACCATCGAGAGATGAAGAAGCCCAAGGTGATCTTGACTCAACCGAACATGGTTCTCAAATGGATCCCTATAAGGAGGAGTGATCAGTTGTCATCTCACGATCCAATGGATACCTCCAAGAAAGATGGCAACAACATCTGCAAGTAACATCAAAAGCCTTGACAAGCGACAACCATGTGCTCCTTGCACAACCATGTCTTTTGCACCATTCAGGTCATGCATTTCCAAAGTATGCATTAATATAGGGCCACATTACATGGCCGTGCATAGACACAATTGAGAGTCCCATGCACAAGAGCACATTGACACATGTAAACCATTTTTTGATGCTAACCTTTGTCTTCTTGTTTTGTGACATTGTTCCTCTCAAGAGAGAGAGAGAGAGAGAGAGAACTTGTTCCCAGGTTTGGCTCATGGAACATGAATGAGTCATGCTTAGTTGAAAAATGGAACCGTTGATTCCTGGGAATTTACCAGTTTGGATAGACATGTGTCTCGGCTAGCAGATGATATTATTGCTGCCTTATCTGGTAGATGTCAAGCACTTGGCATGAACATGGCATCCACAACTATTGTTTCCCCTTACCATGGTAGGAGGGAAGAGCTTGAAGGTCCGCAACTTGAGAGATGCTTAACTATTGTATGTATGAGAGCATCCAAAAGATATCTATTAGGAGTAGTTCTGGTACCTTGCAAATCCTTGTATGTATAATAGGTGAGAAGACTCTTGCTTAGGGTGAGCTAAAGAGAATATGTGAAACTAAGCTTGGTGTAGTTACCCAATGTTGTTTGCCAAGGAATATAAAGAAATTCAATTCTCAATAGTTAGCAAATGTTGCCTTGAAGAAAGGAGATAGGACACAGCACTCAAGAATCAACAATGAAAGACTGGCCGATGTCCATCACAATGTTGGGTCTACAACATGAAGAGATCAACATCGATAGACCATTCACCGTGGTAAGAATCTTTACTTTGGCAACACCATAACCATGATAGATTAGGAAACCTCTTTGTCGGCATACCCTTGAGCACTTCGCTCAAGACCCCAAATTTTTTTGCACCATACTTCTTCCAATGCATTTTCCAAGTAAGCATGCATAGGGCTACATTACAAGGCCGTGCACAAGGCACATATTTTCCTCAACCCATGCACGAACACACTTACTCATCCCACATTATGGGCTATGAGTACTTGTCATGACTACTATGAACATCAACTTTGGAAGATCTAGAGGACATTAATGGGGACTCACAACGACACAGAAGAAGCACATACCAAAGGAATACAACTTAAAAAGGTTTGAAGTGATAGATGAAGAACCAGACAACCAACCTGCCACATTTGGAAGATAGATGGCTCTTGTTCCTACGGAATGGGCACCACCTCTCAAAGCACTACCTGGAACAACCATTACAACAAGGGTTTGTCAAGGACGACAGACTCAAGAGGGGGGGGAATGTTGAAGCTCAAGGTCAATGACAAGCATAATAAGTGCATCAGAGAAGTGGACACATAAGAAGAAGGAGCACATATGGAGCTTCAAGAAGTGTATGTCAATTTTCAGAAGAAATCCCTATAAAATAGTGATTTTCATCATTAAAAACCATTGTAAATACCATTTTCCATTTTTGTAACTCCATTTTGTTCAAGCCGAGGTGTCCTTCACTTGGGAATATTAGAAGTATCATCCTACCAATTTTCATAGTTTTTAGAGTCCGTTTGAGCCCTCAAATAAGCACTGGAACCTATTTTTTAACTAGGCCAGACATTAGGTTTGGACAGAGTCAAAACTAGTCAAAAAACTATAAAAAGAGCTAGAGAGCTCATTTTTGAGGTCAGCTTGTTAGAGAATAGAGCTTTGTAAGAGAACTCTTTTGCAATCGAAGCTTTCCACTGTTCCTCTCTTTGATCTTACCTTGTGCGTGTGTGTGTCTATGTGTGTGCATGTTTGTGTGCTTTCACTCACGCACTTGTGCCTTCACTTGCTCGTGGTCTTCATACCAGTCCTCACGTCTACGCGGATTGAGAAGTAAAGGAGGTGGTGCTTACGCTTGAGCTACAACATAGGACCACAAACATCACTATGAACAAGTTGCAATCTTTTAGTAGCTTGAATTGAACCATCTTTTGGGAATGAGGAATGTTGTATTTTGCCCAAAATAGCCTTCACAAACATGTTTACCAGGTGCCTTAAGTTTGGGCAAAGAGGACACCATTTCAAATTTTTTGAGGTATAGCAAACTAGCAAAATTTAGATGACCAAAGCATGCATGCCAAAGCTTTGCATCTGACATAGCTTGAGAATCATGTACTGCACATGCTGAATCATTCACATATTTTTCATAGCTTATGAGGTTATATAGCCCACGACATAAAATGCCAAAAGCAATAATGGCATCACCATTTGCTAGATCATGAGTTGTATATCTATCATAACAATTTTTACAACCAAGATGATATTAGCTAATGTTGAAAGTGATAAACAAATTTTCTTGATCCTTGACACAAATAAAGCATCCAACAATGTAAAAGAACTACCATCAATAGTAGTCAGAACGATCTTAACAACTCCCATAACAGGATAAGAGGAGTTGTTGGCACATGTGAGAGTATTCCCTATAGGGACACGCTCTAGTGAAGTGAAGAAACTATGATGCGAGATCATATTTTTGGTTGCCCCACTATCAATGTACCAAACATCTGAGTCTACTGTAGAGATACACTGTTCATGTGAAGATGGGTCATAACTGCAAAAAGTGGTAAATGCCCATTCTTCATTTTGCACAAGATTAGCAGACTCTATTTTGGGTGTAAGGGCCTCTATAACAACCATTCCAACCTCTTTCTTCTTTGCCTCTTTTGCAGCCAATTTTGGACAACTCTTTATGACATGATCATTTCCTTTAGAGTATTTGCAAAACAACTTCTGTGTTTCTATTTTCTGCTAATCTCTGTCATCTTTATTTGATTGTGTAGAATCATCAGATTGTTGCACTACTAGAAGCTCCATTTACCTTTGCCCTTCTGACTGGTAGGAAAGCTTGATCTACAATATGCATAATGGACTTGTTCTGCCTAGATTGGTCTTCCTACAATAGAACAGAGACAAATTCCTCAAATGGTAAGGCATTTGGATTGCCTTTCATCATCAATCAAAGAGTTGAAGCAAAGGTTTGATATGAATCTAGAAGACCATTCAAAACAATCTACACAAGTGAATTGTCAGGCAAGATTTCATCAACAGAAATCAACTACTCCTTCAAATCTTTGATCTTTGTTTAAAAACAATTCATGGAGTCTCCTTTTATTCATGTACTTACCCTTCAACCATTTTTGGAGGTCAGCCATATGAGCCTCGTTCCTTTCCTGGTATAAAGTAGTTAGTGTATCCAAAGCATCCTTTGTTGTTTTGCAAGAGCGAATGTGGGGAATAATGGCACGTTTGACAGACAAGGCTATCAATGCATGTGCCTGAGCATCTCTAGCATCCTATACAAGTTGCTCTGTAGTAGGTGTAGCAGGAATTGCAGCACAAATAGGAACCTGAAGAATATCATCATCTTCAATGCCATCTGCATCATCTTCGGCAACTGTGTTTGTAGGTGAAATAGGATGTTTTTAAACACCTTGCACAATATTTCATAGTCCTTTTGCAACCCAGACATGATGCATCATATAAGCCCATAATGGGTAATTGGTACCATCCAACTTATCCTCAACAACCAACATATGGAATACATCACTGCTTTCAACCATGGCCACTGACTAAAATACCCTGATGCAAAAAAATGCTTGTTTCTCAAAAAGTTGAACAGAACTACTCTGTCGAGTTCTACTAAACCTATAGTAGACTTCAAGCTCCTTATACTAGCAAACTGAAACCTATATATATCTTTGGAAAAAAAGACAAAATTGCCTACACAAGCATTGTGATAGTGCATTTACAACCCAAAACGAGCTCAAATCATGATTTTGACACCACAATGCAAAGCTGTTTTGAATTCCTAATCACCTTGAGTATGCTCACCAAATTTCATGTGATTCTAGGATTGTGACTGAATGGGTGTTGATGATGCCCTAAATGAAGCAGTGACCTGCTTTGATACCAATTGTTGGAGTTTCAGGTCCACAGAAGCATGCGAAAAACACAAGGCAGAAGAATAATCTTAGAGCACAACATACAATACTGAATGTATTGCCAAGAGAATGTACAAAGATAAGTCACCTATTAGCGTTATAGGCGTATATTCAAGCCAGGGGAAAAAACCTCCTAAAGAGGGAAAAAAGTGCCCCAACATTCCAAGTGTGTCCAAACACATCACTACCTAAATATATCAACAAGTACATATGCTCCAAGTGACTTAGTGTATTGGATTTCAAAGCTTCTAGAAGATTTGGCTTATGTTTGAGTAAAATATACTCTACTTGGAGTCAGAACCTTCTAGAAGCTTGGGCTTGGGTTTGGGTAAAATATACCCTACTCTTCCAAATCCTTATGGGACTTGAAGCCAACACCTTCCTTTAGAGGCTCAAACAACTTAACCATAAGGCCACACCACTTTACATGTTTTATTAGCATTAAAACTTATGTTCAAGTCCAACTTCAAGGCTTTTGGCTAACATTATGACCAACCAAACGATGCCCAATTTTAGATTCATCTAAAAACTTAGACATTCATGTCAAACCTTACTTTGCAAATTTCTTCCCCTTAGGAAAACATTTTCATCCTCGAAATATAGCTATGAACAATTGTAAGCATACCCCCAAGCCTATGATCTAATTGATATGGAGCATGTTTTCATCTCTATGGTGGGATTTGCCTCTTATTTAAAGTGAACATGGTAGAATTTACTATAACTAAAAATTATTCATTCCCAAATACTATATGGTTCCTACCCAAAATATTAAAAATACCATCATTGAATGACAAGGGTGGATTAGAAAGATATCTCTATCAAACTCACTATTTTCACTATGTGTTATCTAGGCACTAACCTGTATGGGCACCAGTAGTGCATGGAACAAGCAAGTAGGGCGGGATTTCTACCTATTTCAAGACTTTCAAAACTTCTATTTCACTTGAATTTGGTTTGGAAAATGAATTGTAACTTTAGGTTGACCAAAGAATCTTACCAAGATGTTTTGCCATCCTCCACTTTCAACCAACTTTTACTAACTTTTTCTATGATTGGAGGATTAGTTTGTCTAGACTTGCTTTTGATTTCTAGGTAGAATATAGGGAAAACTAGTCCTTACACTTTGGGCTAATTTTTACTTCAACTAGATCCAAGAAAATTCTAAATGAAACTTTATCTGATTCAAGACACTTTTCTCAAATACTTAACTAAAAAGCATAACTTCTTTGGAATGATCAAATCTATGAGCAATTCACAACTCTTAACTCTTCAATAGTGTTCTGAAATCTTTTAGAGAGCTACGTAATTTAACTTTACCCATTGTAGTTTTGCTACATGCACTTCTCAAGCAGCAAATGTAGATAGATGTACAATTTAGAGTTGATATTAAAAAACCATACTGTAAGACTGAACAAATTTTACATACCATTTTCTTGAGATGTTAACGAGCCAAGTACTTGTTTATATAGCTTTGTTTATCCCATGAAAAGCTTCTCAAAACCTCCACGATTGCATAAAATAAAACTCTTCGCGAACATCTCCATCTAAGTTAAAGTAAAAGCATATCTTATCGCGTTGCGTTGACTTTTTAATAAAGCAACAAAGTATTTCCGTTAACGCGCTGCCAGGAGTGGGATTCGATCCCTGGTGGCTTGAATGAGAGAACAGCGCCTTAACCACTGCGCTAGGCGCTTTATGTTATAGAAAGTGGTAAAAGAATAGCTACTAATGTTCTGAGCAAGATTGACCAATAAAACATTGTTTCCAGTATCCCCCCTACAATGTTATATTGGTACAATCTGGTCTGCATCTGCAAACTATCAAAGTTGCAAACTTGTACTCCCGAACTGACCTTCAAATTGTCTCTTCAAAAGTCTTCTTCAAAACTGAATTTGACTTTCCTTCAAACTTGAACTTGCTGAATATGAACCATAATACTTAAGAAAATATGCAAACTAGATATCCAATAGTGTTCTCATCAAGCAATCACTGCTTGACAACAAATATAGCATGTACTGACTCTGCACCTACTATCTCCTATCTTCAAAAACCTGAAAACATACACTAGGATCCACATATTTGTGTTTACCTTATGAAAAAGATTTCTCAACGTACTTCTGCTGTGTCATGTAAATACACTAATCAAGAACTGAATTCTGGAACCTATGACTGAAAACTCACAACTTAGTGTATTATGAACATTGCTGGTTCATCTCTGACACTACTTTAAGTCAACTCAACTCAACTGAAATCAACTCATGAGTCTCATCAGAAAATCATATCTATGATGCCATCATGTCTTCATCCTTGTTCTAATTGTGAGTCTTTCATACCTCTTTCCTTCAGAATTTGGTATAAACATAAATGTGCGCACTTATGAAACATACCTCTCTGAAATATCAAGCTTCTCTTCAATAGAATTTTGGAACCTTCTCTTGAACAGGAACATCCTAACAGGAACTTTCTCCAAACATTCTTCTTCTTCCTTCTTCTTTCAAAGCTGGAACATAAAGAGAACCTCACAAAGGAAATATAGTAATACCTGAAATAGGAATACCTGTAGGTATGACTCTGCATTCTTTCACATATGACTGAAAATAAGTCTTCATGTTTCATCACCCCCTGGATGACTTAACACTAGTATCCAGAATTCTTCAAATATATCAGACTTTATGAAATCTGGAACATCCTCCTTCTTTCAATAAATCTAATCTTTAGTGATCAAATACCTGTATATGAAGCAAAGATCTCTAAACCCTTTTTATTAGCACTGTAGTTGCTAATAGCTTTCACTGTAACTCTTCAGCTTTCCATATTGTAGAATACGGTTAGTTGAACCTAACATATCAAAACCTTGCTGAAAACTTTATAGGATTCATAACCTTCTGCAACATAACAAGTATCTTCTTCTATTTCTCTACATCACAAATCTGATAGAATCTGAATCTTTGACTTACTTCCTCCAATGCTAAGAACTTTCTCAAACAAAGGATAGACAACTGACTCATAAATACTCAAGATCTTCATGATCATTCAAGATCATTTAAGATCATACTAGATCATACAAGATCATCCAAGATCAATGATCTCTCCTGTGTAGAATCTGCTCTCATCAAATCTTCATGACTGAATGTTTGATTTGTTACCTGAATGTCTCCAAGTATTCATGCTTCACATAAAGTTGTAAAACTTTTCTTCAAACAAATCCTTCCCAAGAATCTGCAACTCCTACTTGAAACATAAGTGGACAAACTTCTCACCTTGAGAATTCCAAAAGCTGCAAGTTGATACTTCAGATCTTCATATTCTACCCGGGTGAAATGTGATAGTACCTGCTTGAAGAAATATACTTCTCTGCAACTTGTCATATACCAAGTAGCTCTGTATTGACACTCCAAGAATTCTTTGAGGGAACATATAAGCTGCCTGCTCAAAAAGCTTCAACTAAAACATAACTCATACACATATGAGTCAAAACATATATCTGTTGCTTTTTCTTTCTCTCAATGCAATTCTTTGTCAAATCTACTAAATCATGACCAAGTGTAATGCAAAACAAGAAACTATTTCTTCTTTAGACTATCTTCACACAAGATGTTCTCGTAGACTTGTCTTTGGGTGTTGAGGATAAAATAGGAAAAGTATATGGAAAATATGAGAGAAAAGGAAGCCTTACTTTTCTTTTGGAAATGATGGACTTTCTTTTTCTGCATCTTTCTTCCACCTGATGATGTCAACATCTTCAAACTTCTCTTCCATACATTTTGTTCTCTTCATCTTGAAGTAGCAAGCAGTCTTGACTTCTTCAAATGAACTCTTTCTCTTCCTCTACTGCTAAGAGTAAGAGACAAAACAAACATGGTATACAAATGGAAGTGAATATAGAATCATGTTTTATCATCTCCTCATATCTCTGTATCAAAATTCTGGATCAAATGTCTAAAATGACTAAATTCACCAATCTTTTGTCTAAATGATGAATTAACCTTCTAGAGTTACCTCTCTAGATACCTAGCTTACATTCTGTACCTAGATATCCAACCAACTTACAACATAAAATTGGCTGAACATCAAAAACTCATCCCATCTCCAAATTTGTCTTCTTAGATAAGCTTTCGTGCCATGAAAGAGATCTCTCAAAACTCTCTAGAAAAACCTCTAGATACCTATTTTGATGTAACCTTTAACTTTCAAATAATGAAAGTGTATAAAAGCATTCCCTGAATCCTTCAAATCTCTTCATAATTGCTCTTCTAAGATATGACCTGCAAATGATAGTCTGATAGTAAAAATTGATACCTGTGATTTGATGTTGATCTGATTCCTTCATCTTCTCTAAACCATTGTTTTTCCTTGAATTTGAAGTAGCCTTCTTTTCATCAAGTCTTGGTCTTCAAACAATACTTTTGTAAAGTATTTGCATACTCTTCCAAACATATTCGGCTGCTAACAGATCATCAACTTCATACTCCACACCGATGAATACACATGTGACTGAATTGTCTAATTCTCAAATCTCTACTCATCTAGATTAAGTGTGTATGTCAAATGTCAAATGTTAGAAGATGCCCTTAAATCATATATTGTAAATCTAGAAGTCTGGGAACCTGGGATTTTGAATGAGCCTTAATGCATTGATGCCAAAGTCCTAAAGCTTTGAAATCAAAACCTTAGTGCTCTGATACCAAATGCTGGAAATGAGGTAGGCCCATAGCTCATATCACAGGTCCATGGTTCCATAGGTCCAACATATACAACATAGAATCTAGAAATCTTCCAATATTGACAAAACATGAACATACCACATTTAATCATACAAATGATGAGACAAAGATAGAGAGAGACTTGACAACATGTGTAAAGTGTTACGTAAGCCAAGGCTTACTCACACTATCATATATATCAATGTTCAATGTACAACGTGGGAGCAAAACTCTCAACCACTCTATGTGAAGAGAAATAGATGGATGAGTGAATGTACAAATGTAACAAACATATTGAGATGTATGGACAGAAATCTGAATATACATGAGATGTGTGACCTAATAGGTTATAGAAGAGTGAATATAAGTGACTGAAAGAGGAAGGATCAGTGTGAAACTGATAATCAACAAACCCTCATCTAACCTTAGGTTATGGAAGACCCTAAGTCAGATACGTGTGTGAAAAGATCACATACTTAAAAAGTAGCAAAGAATGCTAACAAGTTTGCTACCAGAAATCCTCAAACTCATGTGAAGACACCTTCTCGAACACCTCATCCAAATATGCATAAAGCATATACATATTGATTCTTTTGTACCTATGTCGAATAGGACTCCTCTTGATATGGATGCCACTGCCTCCATAAACTCCAAGAAGTACTTGTGTGCATAAAGAGAATATGTACTTGAATCCTTAACATAAGATGTAAACCTTATGTTAACCACCATCCAATGTCTTAGAAGTAACCCGAAATCTTCATGTAGAAGACATCCTTCAAATACACCATGTGAATGGCCGATCCTCACCATCAAGCTGCTAATGACCAAGTTCTCTTTCCATGAACAAGAGATAACCTCCTCTCCATGAGCAAGAGTGTGAGCACACTCTTCTTCTCCAAGAAGAACTCCATAGCCACTCCTCAACATGCTTCAAGTTAGCACCATGGCTGCCCCATGTGCTAGAAGAAACACTACCTATATTGAGGTCCAAGCACCAAGGCTTGTGTTGAACACTAGGTGAAGGATACTTGATAATGAGCCAAGTACTTGTTTGTATAGCTTTGTTTATCCCATGAAAAGCTTCTCAAAAACTCCACGATCGCATAAAATAAAACTCTTTGCTAACATCTTCGTCCGTAGTCTGAGTTAAAGCAAAAGCATATCTTATCGCGCTGCATCGACTTTTTAATAAAGCAAAAAAGTATTTCCATGAACGCACTGCCAGGAGTGGGATTCGATCCCTGGTGGCTTCGATGAGAGAACAGCGCCTTAACCACTGTGCTAGGCGCTTTACGTTGTAGACTAGTAAAAGGATAGCTACAAATGTTGTATCCTCTGAGCAAGATTGGCCAATAGAACATTGTTTCCAACAACATATACACATATACACTCACATACATATATACATACATACACACATACACACACATACACATATACACACATACACACACATACACATACACACATACATACATACACATACACATACAAATACACACATACACATACTCATACACACACATACACACATACATACACACACATATACACTCATACACACACATACACTCACATAGACACAAGCATACAATCATACACACACATACACTCACAATACACACATACATACACACACATATACACATATACACATACATACATACATACATATGTATATACATAAATACACATATACACACATATTTATTTATTTATTTTCATTCAAAATACTTTTTTTCATGAACTTGGAGGTTACTATTTGAAAAGTTTTTACCAAGCAACAATATTCTTCCTACATCACATGATGAAATGAAGAAGATAATCAACAATCTTGGTATAGATTATCATTGTATATGTGCATGTTGTAACGATTGTATTTTATATAGAAGTGAATATGTAGACTCTTTGACATGTCCAAAATGTCAATCTCCTGATATAAGGATGAAGAGGGTAAAATCCCAAGAAAGGTATTGAGACATTTTCTATTAACTCCATGAATTAAACATATGTTTCAAAGCCCTAAATTATCAAAGCTTTTGACATGGGTATTTGATAATAAAAGTACTAATGGATTAATGAAAATTTTAGTAGCTAGCGCAACTTTTCAACATATTGATTCTAGATGGCCTGATTTTTCACAAGAGCCATGCAATCTAAAGTTAGGTGTCGCATTAAATGGGTTTGATCCATTTTCGATGAAGTCTAGTAAATGGTCAACTTGTCTAGTGGTAGTCATCAACTACAATCTCCTTCCATATCTTAGCATTAAAAAAGAACATTTAATGCTTTCACCTTTAATCCCAAGAAAAAGACAAGTTAAAGACATGAATGTATATCATGCTTCTCTCATTGATCATCTCCAAGAGTTATGGATAGGTATTAATGTCATTGATGTATCGAAATCATTAATCAAAGACACATTATGGTTCGTGGAATCATGGGTTGGACTATTCAGGTAATGATGTAATTTTCTAAATATACATACAACTGTATGTGAGTTAATCTAATTATATTTTTATGGTTTTTGTGCATACAGGCATGTCTACTATGGGATATAAGGCTTGTCCTTATTATGGTGATTGGTTGATGTTAATTTATAGCAAGAATCTCAACAAAAATATTTATCTTCTACATTGATGATTCTTGTCTCGCGATCATCCATTACGATGCAACATTCCTTTTTTTTCCCCTTTTCTAGGCAAAACTAGAATTCCTTGAGTGCTAGATTTGAATGTAAGCCCAATTATTCTCTCCCCTGTTGTTTTTTTTTCACCCTTGAAAGAAGAAGGTTGGGAGCTTGGAGCTTTTATTTATGGAGTGCAATTAGGGTCTATTATGTGCATCCAATGTTTGAGTTGCAAATTGCCTTGGCTAGATTAGACAAAGGGGGTTGTCCATTGCACCATGTCAGGGTCTCCATCCATCATAATCATGGATAATTATTTTCCAATCTCTTTGCATGCGACTAGTTATGTTAAAGAAACAAGAAATTATCTCTCACATAAACATATCACATATGCCTCTTCATATCTTACATTGCCTTTGATATTTATGAGATTGAGTTGGAGCTTGATTTTGCCTTTGTTCACCTCTTTCGCAAGTTGAGTGAGGATAGTGAAGAGTTTGTTTATCCTTTCTTTTCTCATCCTTCAAATTCCCGACGAGAGCAACCTATATAGCTTTCATAATTTGAATCTAATAGCACACCAAAGCAGCTCTTGACCTAAATGAAAAGCTCTATATGTTATTGATCTCATGCCAATAGAAGGCAAATAAAATTTCAAGGGATCAAAGTGAAAGCAAGGAGATCCACCACCCATGCATGACCAACTAGAACAAACAAGTAATGATTCGAGAGAATGATGTCCATGGATAACAAGAGGTTCATATGAAACTTCAGTAGGTTCCACCTTATATGATCCTTGTTCTTCTCACACATGCATGCCATGTGTATACAATCTTCTAAGTGCATGGAGTCGAAAAGCTACAACCATAACATGTCAGAACGTTTGCAATGGAAATGTTCCAATACACCCCATATTTGAGCAAAATTTGAAAGAAAACTTTACACGTGGAGCAATGCAATTGGTTTCATTAAGAACTAGTTTTTTTTTTGTTAAGCTTTTTTAAGCTTTTCCTCTATCTCTAGTGTATTCACACATGGTGACGACAATGGAAACATCTATCACTATTCTCTGTTCCCCTCTTTCAGTGTGAAACCATCAAAATAGAACTTGAAAAGTCGACTAACATAATGTTTAAGTCTTTTGAGTGGTACGTTACCATTTCTGATACATGTTCACTACCCATATGTGAAACCAGCCTTATATGCAAGCAAAATGGCATTGAAAACCATTGCTTCTCTTTATTAAGTTCATTATTATTATCTTTGCACCTTGCCTCGGTTGGTTGGTACCTTCGCCTCTAAAATTAGGGATAAGGGTTCAACTCCTATTTGCACTTCTGGATGCTCTTTTACACTCATACACGAATGAAATAGAGTCAAAACCTTCAAGTTGCTCGATCTGTTTATTTACCTTCGGGCCCATTTAAACTAATTACTTTGTCTGATTTTCAATTGTGGGATATCCTAAGCATCTAATATTTGCTTTGTGGGATATGGAGATCTCATGAGTTTCAGCCTTTGTATACGAGGAGTGCTAGGTGCTTTGTGAGATATGAAAGTCTCATGGATACTATGAGGAGTGCTAGGTGGTTTGTGAGATATGGAAGTGTCATGGATACTATGCCTGCCTTTCCGTGTATTTAGCAATTAATTCGACCTTGACCGGAAGAGTAGATCTCAATGATCAAATTTCCTTAAAAAAAAAACTTTATACTCTTTCCTTTGCGACTTTGAGATGGGCGCTCGCCCATAGACGTTGTGTGAAAGCTTTTTTAGGTCATCCTGTATGATCAATTTAGACTTCGTTCGCCAATTGTGACGCTCTCTTAGTCTACCAACGTACAGGTTCTCGTCCGGTATCAAGCTTCTGCAGAAATGGCCTCGAGCGAGTTGGCCTGCACGTATGCTTCACTCATCCTCTATGACGATGGCATTCCCGTAACGGTATGCAACCCTGTGCCTTCTTGTAATATATTTTTTGTCTTGTGAGATTTCTCTTTCACTGGCTTTGTGCTCTCTGGGATGCTCTTCGAAATTGTGGTTTTGACCTTTTCTCAGTTCTTAGTTCTCTGCAGACATTCGTTTCTGTGTTTTCTATGATATATTTATTTATCATCATTAACAGAGAGCTAATTTAGTCTGCCTAGTTTCCAGTTACTGTCTCCGACTCGCATTCTGTTTCTGAAAAAGGCTTCATGAGTTTTGTAGTTTCCGTAAAAGTCCCACTACTTTGGCTATTCATTTGCATAAGTTTGCCTGAATCCAAGGATATTGTGGATTATTTTAGCTGATTATATTTACCCGTTGATTCCCCAAGGTCGCGTGTAAGATTGACTCGTGTGACTATAGAAATTCATGTCTGAACTGATACTTAGGATGTATTTGTTTACGTATGCGCAGCCTCTTTTTCCTAATGGTAAGCTATTTTGTGGCGCAAAATATTGGGACCTATTCATCTTCATAACTGGTTCAATTCATTCATTGACAGGCAGAAAAGATTTCAACTCTTGTGAAAGCAGCCAATGTAACCGTGGAACCATTCTGGCCTTCTCTTTTCGCCAAGTTACTCGAGAGCAGAAACATCGAAGATCTGATTACAAATGTTGGATCTGGTTGGTGAACATGAATTTACTTGAACTCATTTACAGTAAATGATACGTATACTTATCCATGTCATCGACAGGTGGTGGAGGTGGTGCTGTTACCGCTGCAGCTCCGGCAGCAGCAGCTGAGTCAGCACCTGCCGCACCTGTGGAGGAGAAGAAGGTATGTTTTGTCACTGTCCTCTTTTTTGTTTGTCCGTGTGCATGCTTGTGGTGTTATACATGCGGGATTGTAGAGTTAAACTTCCCATTTTCTGCATTTATGAGATCACCTTTTTGTGTTTTTCCAACATGACGTATATATGAACCGTCATAGCTTATTTTTGCTTCATCGGATAATTATAATGTTTGCAGGTGTAGCGTTTCTTGCAACAACTAAGTAGACGTATAAGCTGTTGATGTTTCTTAATGTCCAGTAACTGTAAACACAACGCATTTCAGTACGTGAAGAATGCACCGTAAACATTATTAGAGTTATCTTTTCTTCACATTCTCTGCCACTCTGATTTTCTCGATATATAACACCTGTAATTGTCTTGTTGCTTTAAAAATTGATGTTGAATGATCTATAATTGTATCCCACCGTATGTCTTACTGTATGTATTTTATGTTGTACCATTAGTATTCAATACAACCAGTCTATCATCTTTTGCTTTTGATTTCTGTCTATACGTATTATACTATATATTTTCTACAATTTGTTGTGTACGTTCTATCTACATTGCCATATGTAGTTTCATTCTAGTATTAATGTGAATCAATTTCTTTATTGATATCTTTTGTATTCTCCATGTCTGTATTTTTAATTTTTATATGTTAATGAGTTTAGTTTAATATTTATTCCAAATCCTAGTAGAATCTCATTTATTTTCTTATACAAATATAATGTTACATATTTTTCAATCAGCTATGTGAATGTTTTATATTAACTGTATCTATTTTATTATAATTATGGTATACATACCATATACATTCTTTGTTTTATCGAAAACTTTGGAAACTTGTGCTCAATTACGTTGTCACTTTTATTTTCGTATTTTGTTGCATCTATTTCTATGCTAAAGTATTTGTATTTTAGTTATATACATTATATGCATATCTGATTTGTGTATACTGCTCATGTATTAATTTTATTATAACTATATATTTCACTTTTCTTTCAGTTTTTAGTACCGACAGATTCATTTATCTTTCTGGTCGAACATTGCTTATTGTTTTCTTTAGATCATTTATTCTATTCAAAATCTTTTATATGTTTTTTATACTCCTATTCTTACGTTTGTTCTTGTTTCATTTACATGCTTTTATTCATGTATTTTAGGTATATCTCTACTTCACTCTGAAGTCTGATGAGTCTGATGAAGTCGCCTGCAATTCGCCTGTTGGATCATCATGTGTGCTTGACATGCTTGTTGTGTTACCAGAAGTTTTCTGCAGTCATGATTTTTAGTCCTCGTGTGTGCTGTGACTGACCCTTACGAGTTGTTGAGACCACGTCATATGCTTTTGGTTATTGTGGAGTGTACTCTTTTGAGTATCTGATTTTTTAATGTGCTTTTTTTCTACCACACTGCTTTTTGATCAGGGAATGGATTTGTTTCTATAGAAGTTTTCAGTGGATGAATAAGGCCAATGTTGCAGGAGACATGTTGACAAAATTTTTAGAAGCGTTTTGATGCTATCAATGCTTATTTCTGTAGGGCGTGATTTTTGTAGTTTTTTTATGTGTGTTATGTCTCCTGCATAATGTTTAATCGCAGTGGACTGCCTGTGTATTTCTAGAGGTATATCATTGTGGTGTAGCTTGTAAGGTTTGCTTTCAACGTAGCATCATGTATTATTCAATTTTCATACTTGTTCTCTTGAATTGAGTATTTACTACCCTTATTTGTGGCATGCAGGAGGAGCCCAAAGAAGAGAGTGATGAGGATATGGGTTTCAGTTTGTTTGACTAAATTACTCCATAAGAATCCATTTTTGTACTGATGAGTCTTGTATAACTTGAGTCACCTCAAGTGTCAAAGTAGTTTTTACAAGAGTTGGAAGAATTGTATGAGATTTCCAGTAATCTAGATCTTACTGAATCAAAGGAGTAACTAAATTCTTTCTGGGAAGGTTTTATTCTTTCTTTCATTTCTAGTTTTGGGAAGTTTGGATTTTCAAAAATGCAGTTTAAGTGATTGTATGATTGAAATTGACATTGCTTACAGGTCTTTATGTATTTTAAAAATTTAACTGCTTAGTTAGTGTGGTTATGTGCTGAGAGTCTACAGCCCTTGTAGGTTACAGGTGTCATCAAGATCTTCACTTATCTGTTTCTTGTTATGGAAAATGGGATTGCTGTTTGGACGTGATTGATTATTTCTATCTAGCCCAATTACACTGCCTTCACTGTATCACACTGGTCTCTGTTTTTACCCAAATTGGGATTGCTGTAAGAAGTTATGTTTTTTCCTGCCCATTCACAGTCTTCACTGTATTACAGAGGCGCTGTGTAATGGGAGCTTGTCCTAGTTCCAGGATGTTGTAGTCATATCTCAATGCCATTTGATTTTAATGTTTATAAGTATAGTGTAAAGAAGCGTTTGCAATGTGGTGCTATCTCAGAAAAGGGCCATAATTTCACGTGCTTTCTCATGTTTATTCAGTATTTTTCAAGTGGCAATGATAAACCCTTTCACTTAAGTGCGGTGTTGTCTCTCAAACAGAGTTTCTTTTTATGTGGCATATTCGAGATTAAATACTTTGCAAGCTTGGTATCTAGTCCTTGATGTGGAAGTAGTTAACTGGTAACTAATATATATGGGTTGCACCATCAGATTCTTTTTACATGTACTTGTCCTTGAATGTGGAAACAGTAAAAAGTGGTAATGAACAGAAGTTTAGTTACATGTGATGGGTTGCACTATCAGATTCTTCTTACTTGAATGGTGCTATCTTAGAAAAGGGCTATTATTCAACGTGTTTTCTCATGTGCTATTTGGTATTTGCAAGCGGCAATGATAAACCCTTTCACTCAAGTGGGATGTTTTCTCTCAAACAGTATCTTTTTATGTGGCATACGGTAGTGCAAGTCCTTGATGTGGAAACAGTATGACTGGTAACAAACAGAAGTGTAGTGATGGGTTGCACCATCAAATTCTTTTTACATGTACTTGTCCTTGAACGTGGAAACAGTAAAAAGTGGTAATGAACAGAAGTGTAGTTACATGTGATGGGTTGCACTATCAGATATGCACTATCAGATCATCGGTTTGATATAAGATGTGCATTTAATTTGTGATTAATGCTTCCCGTGTCCAGCTATCCTCGTTCTCTGCTCACTTTTTCACATGGATACCAGTTGGTTCACAGTGAGATGGGTCATAGTTATTGCCAGCGCTGATGTACATCTTTTTGTGTCAATGTCAGATCATGGTACCCAAAAACTTGGTATTTACTTCCCATCACCTTTGCAAAGTGTCATTGTGAATCTCATGACACTTTTTATTCAGCACTTCAATAAGCTGTTCACAGAGAAAGTGGGGGCATAGTTCGCCAGCACTTGGATGCAATATTTATCTTTTTGTGTCTATGTCAGCTCATGGTACCCAAAATTTGTTATTACCTTCCATCATCTTTGGAAAGTGACATTGTGAATCTCATGATACATTTTATTCAGCACTTACAATAAGCTGTTCCCAGTAAGTGGGGGCAAAGTTTGCCAGCACTGGGATGCATTATCTTTGTGTTAATGTCTATTTTATAGTTGGCAGCAAATCAGTCGATGTCAGCTCATGGTATCTAAAATCTTGTGATTACCTACCTCCCCATCACCTTTGCAAAGCGTCATTTGTGAATCTCATGGCTCACTTTTTATTTGACACTTCAACAAGCTGTTGTTTTAAATATATGATCGGAGTAGTTCCTATATTTTTTGCATACTGACTTCATTTTGATTCGTATTTGAACAGGAAAGGGGTGAAGCATCGTTTATTTGGCATCCGACTTTCATTTACTCTGTATTTATCCATTCTGCATATCAGTCTTTTCAGTTTTCAAACTGTGAATAATGCTAAATTATTATCTATATGATACATTGAACACGAAAGGAATTCTTAGTCAGAATAGTCTCACGACTCACTTTTTATTTGACACTTTAACAAGCTGTTGTTTTAAATATATGATCGGAGTAACTCCTATATTTTTTGTATACCGACTTCGAGAGGTGGCAATGACAATACATCTCTTTTTGATTCGTATTTGAACAGGAAAGGGGTGAAGCATTGTTTATTTGGCATCCGACTTTCATTTACTCTGTATTTATCCATTCTGCTCATCAATCTTTTCAGTTTTGAAACTGTGAATAATGCTAAATTATTATCTATATGATACATTGAACATGAAAGGAATTCTTAGTCAGAATAGTCACATTACTGACGTCTTGCTGAAAGAGCCATTTTGATGCTAAATTGTCTAGTGAGAAAAGACTCGTAAATTAGTTTAGTTTTTCCTGCTTAGATTATCTAAGTTCGGCTTGAACATGTTTATATGCCCAATTGGCATAAAAAATTGAATATCAATGTCTGACCATGGAAGCTCTTGCTGTAAGTTGCGACTCCCTAAAGTATATAAAGACTATTTAGTAAGTTTAATCATTGGAATATCAGAACCTGTTTTTCTGCTTTGTTGAAGTCCAATTTAGTGAATGTTGTCATGTTTCGATTAGAGATAGGAAGTGAAAGGTAGCTTATTGGTTGTCTTCATATAATGTGTTTGGCTTGTCAAAAGTTCTTAGCCTCTCCTCTATATTATGAAAACCTGTGGTTGGAAGTTCAAAGGCCTCAACAGAGTTGTATATTATCGCTCATTTTAATGTGTAGTGCTTCTCTTTTTCAAGGTGAACTCTAATAGTAAGGAAATTGTAACAACTTGATCATTTGTTCATATGATGAATCACTAAGAATGTTGCTGATGTTATTCCGACTTGGCTTAGTGTTAATGCTCCTGATATTATTTTTGGATGACTGAATTTTTCATGCTTTTCTATCTCAAAAAGCTAGTGCCGGATATGCACGAATGATTTCGCTGGGAGGGTTGTTGCTGAATGCGTGTAGCAAAATGGCAAGCGATGTCTTATGTGCTCATAGACTGCTATACTCTTGATATTATTCTTGGATGGCTGAATTATGTCATGCTCTTTCATTTCAAAAACTAATGCCGGAAGGGTTGTATAGTGTTTCTGTAGCAATGAATTGCTCATCTTTTGCAAGGATATTATACTCAGCAAAGTCTTATGTTCTTGGACTGCTATACTCGTGTGATGTTTTCTTGGATGACTGAATTCTATTATGGTGCCGGAAGGGTTGCGGATGCTTGTGTCGCGAGATATGCTGGAAAGATTGAATGTTGCACATGAATTTTTGAGCACAAGCATTGCAAGTTCCTGTCCAGTGCATTGGAGGTTGAGTCATCAAGATCGTAGTTTGAGTCGGAGAAAAGGATCATTGATGGCTTTGATGCTTGATATGTCTTCAACGGTGGACCCACCAATTTTGAAGCAAAACAAGTGTATGGGACAAGTTGTATGCCTTCAAGAGGCGGTACTTAGGAGGGCTGTTAAGTGCTACCACTATGTGGCCTACCGCACGAAGAATTGTTTCTGAAGTTTGAAATGGTAAATTTAACGGTTGGGCTTCTCTTTTCTTCAGAGCTTTCCATGTTTGGGTCCGTGTGGAGGAACCAAAAATTAAGTGAGCCCATTCTGTTCTCTGCAGCATCCGCCATGTTTGCACAGGATCCCTTAACGCAGTTCAGTACATGTAATAATGACTTAGTTGATAGGGGATACTTATGGGGACTTGACATGCCCAATATTTGTAAGCTCAAAGGTCTTTTGTTTGCTGATGATCTGCTCTTGCTAGCAGAATCCTCTTGTTTTCCTTTGGGTTGAGAAGTGGGGGATGAAGTTTAGTATATTGACCGGCTCATGCATATGCTAGTTGCACTATGTGGAGTAAGGAGCTGTGATGCGATCGGGCAGCTTAATCGTTAATTGTTGGAGTTTGAGGTTTGAGGAAGCACGCAAACAACACAAGGAAGAACAAGAAGCTTGGAACACAACACACAATATTGAATGTATTACCAATAGAAAGTACAAAAATAAATAACCCGTTAGGGTTATAGGCGCGTATATACGAATTAGGGAAAAAAACTTCCTAAAGAGGGAAAAAAGTGCTCCGAAGGTCCTGGTGTGTTCATGCACATCACTACCGAAATATATAAACAAATCTCCTTTGGGAGTGATGTGGTGAACAAGAAGCTTGCACTCATGTATAAGGAAGTGCCAAGCTATGTGGAATCAATCCACAAAAGGAAGTAAGCACAATGCTTTGCGGAAAGCTTCAAACTCTTTCTAGGCAAACCCTTTGTGAAAAGGTCTGCAATGTTCTCTTGTGTGGGCACATATGACAAATCGATCTCTCCAACACAGAACCTCTCCTTGACATAATGATAGTGCACCTCAATGTGCTTAGTGCGAGCATGGAACACAGGGTTCCTCGCAATTGCTAATGTGCTTTGACCATCAGTGAAGATGGTGGTGGAAGAGGTACAAATGATCCATGTGCAAAATGTGAAACATATGGGAAAAGAAAAGAGGGAATAGACCATCCAAACATACGGCTTTTGATCAAAAGATTGAAAAAATGATGGATTTTGATGAAACTAATACAAAAAAGAGTCCATGGGCATAAAAAATATGATATTGACCCCAAGTTTGAAAAATATGGACACATGAGGTGGTGCAATCTAAAGCCAAAAACATTTAGCCAAAAGGAAAAAAAAAGTATTTCCATACCGTAGGAAAAAATTATATCCTATGGAGGGTGCGAGGCAGGAGGGGGGGCCGAGGGGGGTGGGGGGGAGGAGAGAGAGAAGGGAGAGGGGGCAGAGAGACTAGAGAGAGGATGAGGAAAGTAGAAAGATAAGGTAGGGAGAAGGTAGAGAGAGGATGAGGAATAGAAAGAGAAGATAGAGAGAGGTAGAGAGAAGTAGAGAGAGAAGATAGTTTTTTTCTTAATAAGAACGAAAAAACAAGGGTTGCTTTTTTTGAAAAAAGTGCCAAAAAATAGGTTAAAAATCCAAATAAATAACAAAATTCCCAAAAAAATCATAAAAAAATCTCAAAAAATTTCCACAACTTCTAGGCATCTTGCCACACTTAAAACTACAAAGTGCATCCTTTTTTCTTTTATTTTAACAAGGAAAAGAGCATTGAAAAAAGATAAAAATCCAAAAAAAAAATCTAAAAATTCCCAAAAAAATTCTTGAAAATTTCCAACCAGGTGTTCATGAATTGGATTTTGAAATGGCTTCTAAATTGCATGAAAAATGTAAAGAAAAAACTTGACAATCGATGAAAATTAATAAAACTAAGATAAAAAAAGGGTATGAGAAGGCCATGTACAACTTGGACAGATTTTGCAAGTTCCAGGTGATCTAGAAAGCTTCACTTTTGTTGATGATAGGCCTTGAGCCTTGATATGATGACTAATGAGTTCTTCACCCTCCACAGTCTCTAATTGTACCATACTCCATTTTGGTTGTCTTTCTTTTGGGCACACTAACCATGTGATGGGGCCACCTTGAATCCTCCACTGGAATAATATCTCCAATGTCCCCCATCTTTTGTATCTCTATTTTAACTAATTTTGGATTTAATTTGTAACATTTCCCTCTTACTAGTCTAGCTTCTTCACCTAATGGAATCTTATGTTTCCCAAAACATGTGGGTACTCCTTCCACATCCTCATAATGCCTTACACTTACTACCATAAAAATTATCATAGAAGATGTTATCCTTACCATTATCCATAACCAAGTGGCCACTTGTATAGGTTTTGAATCATCTTCCTCAATGTTGCACTTAAGGGTATTCTCTCTTTTATGGCGTGTGACTGGTTCACCCAAATCAACAACCTAAATGATCTCCTCTTTTCCTTCATAGACTTTCTCTCTGCTTGAGTTGTTTGGAAAAATTCCATGGTAGGAAGATGAGTCTTCTCCTTGTAGCCAAGCCAACATGTCCTCTTCTTTATATAAATCCAATTTTGGGTTGTCCAACATATCTTTTTCCATACAAATACCAATTGTCTGCATATTCTTGGTATGTCCTACGTTGTCCTGGTCCGTCTTCTAAAAATATCTATTGCAACTCTCTTCCCTCTTGTTTTATCCATATAGAATCCTTGCCCCAATCATGGAGCACATTGGCATGCCTTAACCAAGGTCTCTCAATCAATAAGGGAAAACTTCCATCTACCTGTGGCAACCTTAAGACAACAAAGTCCAAAGTGAAGATGTTATCTTGTACCTCAATTGGAACTCCAAGAACCACTCCCATAGGTCTTACTATGCTTTGATCTGCTACTGTAACAGTGAAGTTGGCAGGTCTAGATGGTTGAAGTTCAAGCTTCTCCATAGTGTGTTTGGGCATCAAGTTAATGCTAGAATCGCCATCCACTATAACTCCTTGTAATTGATGTCCTCTAATAGTTATTGTTATACCTGGGCTCTTGTAATATGTGAAGGGGTCTTCCCCTACAATTTTATCCTTACTCATAGCAATAGTCTTTGCCATTAAAGTGGTTGTGGAGGGCCTCGTCAATGATCTGCAAGACCTCTGATTTGAATTTCACATCCATATTTATCAAATAAAAAATACTTACCTCCTTTTTAATACATTTGAATAATGATGAAGCTTCAGATTCCTTAAGAGCATGCTCTCTATGTGACTGTTCAAACTCCTCTTGAGCCGTGTTGAATGCATGGCCAATGACATCATTGGTACCTATAAGCTCTTCTTTTTGGTGTGTATCTTCACATTTAGTGGCTCTATCCTCGTGTGTCCCTTTGTCCTTTTTTAGTCCAATAGTACTTGGCTCTTGGCCTATGTCTATTTGAGCTTTCTCTTTGCTTCTTGTGTGCATAACAAAAGAGTCAATTTCTTCTAACTGCACTACTCTAGTAGATGGTGATGGCACACCAAATCCTTGTGCAACTTTTTCCTTGTTAAGAAAAATCATTTTTATGTGAGGCCTAGACATAGATGCCTTGTTTTTTGGACAACAATCGGTATAATGATCCCTAGCCTCTAGGCAACTTTTGTAAGGAGGGGCATTTTCTGGTAGGGAGCACTTGCTTTGATAATGCCCACATTCCCCACACATAAAACAAATGATTGGCCTCCTAGGCCCATTTCCAAAGTTACTCCTAGGTCATGGTTTATAAGTGTTACCTTGACTGGGTGCATTTGCCACTACAGTTGTTGGTGGTGGATCCCCCCTTGTCCCCAATATGCCTGTGCATGCGCATGCATCCCTCTTGAATGACATTCATGGGCTTCATGACCATCTTTCCTGCATAACTGGCAACACACACTTAAAAGAGGGCAGTCACTTACCACATGGCTTTGTTTGCTACACATGGTGCATCATAGTTCATTTTTGATGCCCCCTCCATGAAGTTCCTGTAGTTCTTGTCAAAGTTGTGCTAACTCCTCTACTTAGGCCTCTTCTTCTTTTTGTAACTTTAAAGATTCAATTGTGTACCTCAATTGAGTTACTGCATTTTCTTCTTCTTTCTAAGGCTTGTTGCTTCAAGTTCTCTCCTCAACTGTATCACTAGGTCCTCCGGTTCCACAGGGTATGGTAGACTAGAAGAACTAGTTCCATATTGGTATCTAATTTGGTCTATCCTTGTTGCTATAGAAATAAATTCCTCAATTGTTATTGTAGGGAGAACTAACTCCTTAATCTTGGATTGTATTGATATTGAAAGTGGTTTAGAAAACCACTTCTTGAAAAAGAAGTCATGAGGGGGGTCTGGTAATTTAGCCATGAGTTCTTTTGCTCTAGTGAGGAATTCTAGAAATGTCTCCCCAGTACCTAGTCTTAAGTTCTCTAATTATCCAATAATATTTTCTGTTGTATTCCCTTGTTGGAACTCTGCCTTGAAGGCATCCTTCATTAAGTCCCAATTAGTAAAATGGTTGTTGGAAAATTGACTAAACCATTTATCTGCTAACCCCTCCAATGTCATTAGGAAAAGAATTAAAAATGCATCTTCCCTTTCCATTAGCCCCCTTGTTTTGCATAGGGGTAAAAAAATTTTAACATGTTCATCAAGGTCTTCGTGCGCTAATACTCTAAAAGAGGGGAATTTGATATTTAACCTTGAAAGTAGAGTTTCTAGGTCTACTTGGGAAGCCATATTTCTTACTGGGGATGTTGATGAAAGAGGGTTAGTTGACCTATGAATGACTTTCCTTCATGTTGTTTTGCGAGGTACTCTTAAAGTTTATGATCGGGTTGTGGTCATGCGTTGTGCACCCTATTCCTTAGGCTAAGATGATTCCCAGAAAAGGAAGTTTACCTCCTTAATGTTGTCGACACCTTTTAATTTCTTCTTCACTTGCAATTATTGGTTCTCCTATGCTCAAGCTGCCTTGTCCCATCATGCATGCCAAATTCTATTGGGGGATTTCTTAGTTGAAAGGTGCTTGAATGTTTGTAGGAGAAGGGATGAAGAAGAAGTAAAACACTTTCATCGAAAGCTTAAATATCTTGATTATAATGAAAAATACAATGGATGTGTCTAGACTAAGAAAAAATGTTCTTAATGAGGAGTGCTTAAACTAAAAAGTGCACACACACACACACACACACACACACACACACAACAAGTATACAAGGTACAAAAATTCCTTGTGCACTCAACCTTCTCTTTATGAAACCTCCACCCTCTCCAGTAGCTTGCTCTTGTGCACACTTTGCACTCAAGCTTCCAATAGGGTTCGAGGAGGGGCCACCTTATGTTGATGTGCAACACCTCCTCACTGGTACCTTGTTCCACCTTGTTTGCCTTCCTTAATGGCTCTCTGTGGACTCTTTCTCTCTCTCTGCACACTTGGTCACCTTCCTTGCACACTGTTATCTCACTTTACTTCTCTGCATCACATTGGTTCAATGTGTTTCTTGCTTCTTCTCTTTCTCTCTAGTCTAGACTATACTCTCTGTTTCTTCATTTAACTCCTAGAATGCTTATGTCTTGTTATGAGTGTCGATTCCCCTTACATACATCTCTTCAAGTACTAGTGTATCTTGGTGATGTCCCAAGAATCACTTAATGTGTAAAGCCAATGCCTCCTTATTTTGTCATGTAGCAACTTTAGGAGAAACAAAATCTTGAATGGGGGGCCAAACATAAACTTTTGTGTATCACTTCCTCTTCATATGGCTTCCACTTTTGACTTTCGATTCTTAAAAATGTATGGATAAGGGAGCGTTCACAAAACACTTAAAAACCTTGAAAACCTTTCAAAAACACCATTATACAACATGCATTCAACTTTTCTTGCAAAACCATTGTCAGCAAATTGTTTGTGCACTACCTGTGCACCCTTGTTCTGGATCACTTGCGCACCACCTATGTACCATTTTGCACTTTTGCACCACCTGTGAATCACTTGCAAAGTCACCACTTTGACCTTTGATCGGCTCCTCAATTGACCACTTTGACCTTTGACTAGTTTGACCTTTGTCTAGGTCAATAGGAACACTACTTCTCTTTGTCATTTGTATGTTCTAGGCTAGGCATGAGAATCTAGACAATCCCTCTTTGTCCTCATATTGATCATTACAAAATTCAACTACGAAATGTCAATCAACTATTAGAGAGTTAGGAATTTTAAGCCTAACCATTTGGCAAGTGAGGCCATCTAGGTAGATGCCTATAATATTGAATTCAACTTCTAGAATTCTAGGACCGTACAATAATCCCTGCTAGATGGGCCTTCTTCGTGTGGTTTGTAGTTCTATCTTGTATGTCATATGATATGGCCATCTTCCCATTGAAGGTCAAAATGACTACTTGAAGAAGATGTGTGTGTGAATAACAGGTAGATGACTACTTCCTACCAAAGAAATGTGACTTTTGATTAACTTTTATTGACCTAGATTTTTTCACAATCTCAATTGCATATACAAAATATGAAAAAAAATGGTTTGCAAACCTTAGGAGGGGTAATTTGTGTGTGCGTGTGTGTGTGCTTGTTGTTCCCAAATCAAAAGAGATATCTATAAGATACGCAATTTTCATGAGTCAACTTATAATTTTTTTTTCAAAACTAGAAATAATTCCATAGAGTGGAATGGTTCTTTTTGGTGCTCACACAATTACAAGCGAAACTCTTCCAATCGATAAATGAGTCAATAAAAAAAAAATCCCGCTACAAGCGATATCTATTGATGTTCTCCCAAGTGTAATGATGCAAGTTTCTATTTTATTTTTTTAATGTTTATGTGTCTATTTTTTACGTATGCATGTACATATGAACGTGATCATGCATGCATTTGTGTGTGCCTTTATTTATGCATGAATGTACATGCATCTCTGTGTATGTATGTATGCATATATTTATGTAAGTAAATATGTATGTATGTATGTATGCATGGATGTGTGTGTATTAAGTATGTATGCATCTACATAGGTATGCAATCATGCACGGATTTGTGTGTCTTTATTCATGCATGAATGTACATGCATTCTTTTCTGTGTATGTCTTCATGTATGTTGTAAGAGCATGTCGTCATAACCTCCATGCAAACACAATAAGGAAATGTTAGATCCACAGAGTGACCGATCAGTGATATAAAGATTGTACATGGCAAATGGAAAACACACACTACAACAAGAGAGAGACAAGCACATATAGGCACATACATGCATGTACACACACACACACTAATGAGTAGACAAGAGGCAATGTGCTCCAAGAATCTCTTCTATTGCTCAAGATAAGAGTACAAATCTCATAAGAGTTTCAAACTCACACAAGCTATTTCTTACAAATGAGAGCTCTTTCACTTATATATACTTTTTACGAGCTTTGTCCACACTATATTGTTTGGCCCTAGATTTAAAAATAGCATTCAGAGGCTACTTGGATATCGAACGATGTCATAAAATTATGAAATTCGATGTGGCTATGCTACTTATGTCCATGAAGCTTGAGCACTAATCGAATCTTACAAGGTATGCCCTATTACTAGTAAAAATAGGAATTTATGCCAAACATTGGCATTTTTACATGTATTTTGGGTAGAAAATGACAATTAACCTATTCGAAGGGGGATTTAGGATAAATTGGTAGCCCCTTTGCTCTTTTTTGTCCATGCTTGTACTCTTCTTTTACTGCATTCTTTGTCCTTTGATTGAGCTTTGGCTACTTTGAATTTCGGCTTTTTGGTCACTTTCTCAAATTCCTCCAACGCACCCTGTTGCAGAGCAAAGGGGCACAAAAGGGGAGCCCCAAAATTCTCAAATTAATGGGCATATTTTTCTTCTTCAAAATACTAGGAAATTCCCTCAAAGCTATGTAAATGCACTAGAGGAGTCCTCTAGATGCATAATCCCAAAATCATTGTAATATATTTCATGTAAAATAGTAGGAAATTAGAGATTAGCCAATGAAGTGACGGTCACTTGTGTGAAAGGACCATTTTTAGGGCACATGTATATAAATCACTTTGTGACTCTTTGTAAGTGCTTTTTGGCCATTGTGAAGAAGAAGAGCTGGAGAATTTTGAATTTGCTTCTTTCTTGCAGATTTTCATCTTCTCCATGATCTTTTGTGCGTGTGTGTGAAGCTTGGAATGTGTGTGTAGGACTGTTGTCTACCCCTCCCCATCACTTTTGAGCTACTGTAGTGTGTGTGTGAGCAAGTATGAGTTGTGAAGTGAGTGTGTGTGTTTCTCGCCATTCATTGTTTTGATCATAACTTGAAGAGCGGTTGTTAGATTCGAGTGAAAATACTACCAGAGTTCGGAGCTGGGGAAAACATTCGAATTTGTATTTACTACTGTAAGTGGTATCACGACAGACACTTTCAAAGATTAAGTGAGTTGGAGAGGTAGTTTAGTCTTTTCTCATACATTTTAGCTGAACCAATTCATTATCCATCATGTGCGCACACATCCTCATACACTTGATTAGGTCGGTTCTTTGGATTGATAATTAAGCGTGTGTCAATCCACCACTATATGCACTTGTGTGGCAAATGATTTAATCTCTTTGACACAAGTCCCTAAGACTTCATGACTTAGGTACACACATTTTTGGCACCATTTCTAGGGAACACGCCCAACCAAGGTGCCTTCGTGATGGTTATAGCTCTGGAGTGAAGAAATTGTACTTGTAGAAGTGAATTTGTTCAGTGGCAAGTAGTCAGACACTTCAGCACTTGTTACTTCACATCATAGAGGTGTGTGTAATGAGTTTTTAGGTTTAGGGTTAGGAGAGAGGGAGAGAAGAAAGAGTTAGGGTTAGGTCAAGAAGAGAATTGGAGTAGGAGTAAGTGGAAAACTCCCAAGAAAAATCCCAAAAAATTGCCAAGTTAGTGTAGGATAGGCCTCAGTCATCAGAAACTATAAAAACCAAAAAAAGTAGTTCATTTGACACTTGCTTAGAGAGTTATATCATTTGCAGACAATGACCAGTATCGCCCGCGTGGTATCGTGCAATCCAAGCCTTCAAAGCTACCTAGTGAACTCAAGACTCAAGTAGGGTATCACCAAGGTAAGCTACCTCAAGATTTCAATATCAAAAACACTGTAGAAGTGCATTAACACGTGATTAAAGGCACATCCGGTATCGCGGGGTGGGATAGAGAGTTTTTAGAGTTTTCTTGGGTAAGACAAAGGGTGAGAAGTGAGAGAGAAACCAGGGGGTGAAATCTTTTTTGTATTTGGAGCTATTTTGACTGTAGTATCGCGATCGATTGAGTTTTGGTATCGCGATACCAAAATTCCCTAGTATCACGATACTCGCTGAAGTATCCTATCGTCGCATACCACTTGAGGTATCGCGATACCAATTTTGGTATTGTATCATCAAGTTGGTATCGCGATCCCGACTTGCTAGTGGTATCGTATCGCGGTCCACTTGGTATCGTATCGCCCCGATCACGTTATCGTATCGTCGATCGAGCAGTATCGTATCACATGCAAATCAAGTATTGTATCGTGCATTGTTGTAGTATCGTATCGTGATCGTGCACATGTATCGTATTGTGTAGAACAGGCGTATCGTATCGCGTAGGAATCAAGTATCGTATCGTGCATTGTTGCGGTATCGTATCGCGACCGTGCACATGTATCGTATCGTGAGTATTTTGGTATCGTATCGTGCGGATTTCCAGTATCGTATCGTGCTTTGCAGTAGTATCGTATCGTGCTTTGTAGTAGTATCGTATTGTGCCTTCGGGTGGTATCATATCACTTGAAGCACATAGTATCGTATCACATAGAGCAGTGGTATCGTATCGTGTGGAAAGCAGTATCGTATCATTCAGTTCTATGGTATCGTATCGTTGACTACCCAAGTATCATATCACGACTGGTAGTGGTATCGTATCATCGACAAACTGGTATCACCTAGTGCAGTATCGCCGAAGTGGTATCATATAGAACACTTTGAGCATTTTCAAGGGTAAAATTGAGGCATTTGAGGAGCCAATTAGGGAGAGAATTATAGTCTAAGAAAGCCCCAGGAGGGTGGATGAATGTGAGGTCAGGAAGGGTTCTAAGTAGCCGAAGAAGTCTTATATCATCGGTAGGAAGTACAACTCAGGTCAGTCACTGCTCTGCCTATTTCGACACCTCTAGTTATTCAGAGGAGGAGATACCCATGGCTTCAGAAGACATGCAAGGTCCTGTTCTCGGAAGAAACTTCATGTCTACTGTAGAAGGGGAATACCGCACCTCTTTGCAATATGTATCCACTAATTCCCAAGAGATTCCCATCTACCTGGATGGTTTAAATAGATTAGTTGCCCGGATGGTGACCTCCACCAATTCCACAATTGTGCCCAGATCAGCCATCAAGTATGAAGGAGGAGCATACATGGATAAGTTGGGTCCCATCTACGTAGTGACAAAACACCCATAATTGATCAATGAGAGAGGAGAGTTAGGAGGGCAAGAAAGTTCAGGGAGACCAGACCCTGAGGAGTTAGTAACTACTCCCAGAGGCAAGTCAGTAGTAACACGAATCTTGAGAGGGGATTTGATACCTCAAGATGACTATTTACTGGAGGTCTATTTGATCCATGGATCAAATTTACTGCTACAAACTGACTCACCTACACAAGGATGGGAAGAAAGCCCGATGACATTCTACGAGTTAAAGGATCCGGAAGACGAGTCTAGAGTAACATATTTGGATAAGAACCAAAGAAGGTATTGGCTTGTCGATGCCATAGATAGGGCTCGATTGAAGTATAGGGCTTAACTGTATTCCCTAAGCAAGAGCATGCAACTATCTCTCATAACCCTTTCGAGACACAATAAGAGTCTGAACATACAATGTTGGGACAAACAAGCCATCAAAGTGTTCCAAACAGAACCCATGTACAATTTACAATGCCCAGAATGCAAGCACACAATCAGACACACCCTGGAGTAGGAAACCTACACAGACCACCAGTAAGGCCAAGACCACCTCTAGGAGCGCAGCCTAGAATGCATCCAATCAGACCAGCAATTCCTGTAATGCCTAGACAGCTAAAACCCATGAGAAGATTAAGACCGATTCAAGTGGCCAAATGTATGAGAAATCATTATGATGGATTGGGAGAACCCTACAACCACATTGCCAAATTTAGAAAAGTTCTAAGAGTTGAACAAGTGGATGATTTCTTTGTGCAGTATGAGTCCTTTGGACTCACTCTCACAAGGACGGCTTTGACATGGTTCCAGCTTCTAGACCCGAATCAATTTGGAGATATTGAACAATTCTTTTAAGAATTCATAGGGGAATTCACCAAAAGAGGGATTAAACACAACTCCTCATCTTTAATCCATAGCTTTAAACAGAACCCCAATGAAACTATAAAAACAGCTGCCCGAAGATTCAATCCGTATGTTGATAGATGCCCAGTAATAGAAAGACCAACACAACAAAAAATGATATCTTTATTCTTGGACGGACTAATGAACGGGACTTTAAGAACTTTAGTCTATGTAAAGAGGCTACATACATTGAGTGAATGTCTTCAAGAATGTATGGACCTAGAGGACAACTTAGCAGATGATCTCAAGAGTACAACCATTCCTACTAAATCAGAAGACACTCGGAGTACGGTTACATCCAACTCTAGTAATGTAGAAGAATTAGCAGAACTAGTGGAAAAGAAGTTAGGAGTTCAAGGACAGAGAAACTACTAGCATCCATCTCTAATAGTACCCATGTTGCAAAGATGTAGCCTATGTGGAGGTGATCACCCCATTCACATGTGTGTACGAGGAGGAATAGGTGTACCTCAGGCTTACTTACCATAGGCAGCCCCATCAAGGGACCGCTTTGTATTGCCACATAGAACAGAAATACACCAATCACACCATGGAGAATTGCCCATTCAACAGGCAGACCCGACCTTCAAACCCACCACAGTATTGACCATATGGATACCCACCTAGAGAGGTGGGTAGAGAGATTCCAAGGTGTTGGATGTGATGGCTGGATACACTCAGAAGATCAAGCTGGTGCTGCAAATCCTGCTTCACACCTGTAGCTCAATGATGAGTAGCACCTCCTTTAATGTCAATCCGAGAAGACGTGAGGATGGTATGAAGACCTCGAGCAAGTGGCTGCACAAGTGCGTGAGTGAGAAGCACACTAGCATGCACACACATACACACACACGCGCACACAAGGCAAGACAAAGAGTGAGAATCAATGGAGCTTTTAGATTACTTTCAAAATGCTCTTACAAGTTCGTTTCAATTACAATCTAACCTCAAAAATGAGCTCTCTAGCTCTTTTTATAGTTTTTGACTAGGTTTTGGCCCTGTCCAGACCTAGTGTCCGGCCTAGTTAAAAATTAGGTTCCAGGGCCAATTTGAGGGCTCAAACGGAGTCTAAAAAATACGAAAATTGATATGTAGGTACTTCTAAGGCTCCTCAAGCTCAAGGACTCCTTGGCTTGCACAAAATGGAGCTACAAAAATATGAAATGGTATTTACAATGATTGTTAGTGATAAGAATCACTGTTAAAAGATGTAGATTTGGGAAAAATTGAAGGGCCTATCTGCCAGATTTGCGTCGACTGCTTTGTCTACTTACTCCTTCACCTTGTTCTGACTCTCTCCGCTGGCTTCCTTGTCTAGTCGGTCCTTGGGTGCCCATACTGCTCTCAACACCCCCCCCTCTCTCGCGTCTGTCGTCCCTGACAGACCCTTGTTGCTGGGAGTGTTGGATGTAATATTCCACAACCTGAGTGGCAAGCTGATGTTCTTGTATGCGTAGTCCTCTGGCCAAATCTGTCATCATACGATCCCAATCGATTGGTCCTGGAATGTCCGGATGTGGCAGACGTAACTGATCTGCATGGATCGCTTGTTCTACTGCGAATAGATGTAGCAAATGTGTGGGTCTGGGAATGAAAATTTCGGAATTGTATTCCCAGAATCCCGTAGAGAACATTTCCTCAAATGTCTGCTTGAAGCATGCGGGCAAGTACTTTATTCATGCATGCCAAGCAAAGATGATAGTGACCGAGGGGGTTTGGCTCATGTCGTAGACTAAATCCTTGTTGCCTTGAGAGAATCCAGGGGCAGAGATGTATGGAGCTTGGACATTCCGAAAGGTTTTGAAGACAATGGTCATGAGCTCGAATATCTTCATACACATTTTCGCCGCGATGTCGGGTACATTATTTAGACGTGTAGACCAGTGTTGAATTGTTGATATCATGTAGGCTACGGTTGGAGTCCCTCGAGGTGGAGCAAAATATGGGTAGTTAACCCAAGCCGAGCACTCTTTATTGTTGCGTACCTTGATTGCAAATGCTTGCCAGGATCTGCGACGTACCACTGGACAATAGCATGGATTATACTTGATATATAGTGGCATGGTTGCCCAGGTACTTATCATCTCTGGGTAATCTGTGAGTAAACGTGCACGCCAATTAGGTTGGAAGATCGAGCCAGCACGTGCATCTGTCGGTAAATCCCCTATCTCAAATTGAGTGGCGAACGTGGGCTCCTTCCCTGTATGTCTTTTGACTTCTGCATTATAATCATGTAGTAAGACAAAATAAGGCATGTATTGCGATTCTGATGTTGTGATTAACCGTTGATGGGATAAATTTTGAAAGTAGGAAGACCGAAGGACAGTTTCTTCCAGATTTGTGAGAGATTGCATTTGCACGGCCACACGATCATCATGTGTCTTACCCACTTTCTCGACCCTTTTGACCCAATCTGGAACTTGAATTTCTAACGTGTCTTGTCCTTCTTCCGTAGTTCGACCACCAGGCGTCGGCATAGGCTCGTATGGCTCTTCATAGCTGTCATCGACGGGGATTTCCACTACTGTTTCAGGTTCTGGTTCTTCAATGGGCAAGGGTGGTCGTTCATATGGGAGGAGGCGTGCTTGGAGTTCTGCCACCTGTTTCCGGAGGGTCTCCATTTCTTCTGTAGAGTGCTGCAAGATTACCGGCTCCTGTTGAGCTGTGGGCACACTGGCAATCTGTTTCTTGAGATCTGCACATTCAGTCTCTAGCTTTTCATATGACTCCAAAAGATTTGCATGCTCCTCAAGTAGGATGCGAATGTCTTCCGATGGGACTGCTCTATATCTGGTAGGGCTAACGGTTGCTCCTACGGTGCCTTCCATAGCTGCTTCAAAGTTGTCTTGGTTTTGTTGTTGGAGTCGTTTGTTATCTTCTAGTGCTGCGGCCATATGCTTCCTTAATAGCCCAATGTTGCGTCTGAGTGTAGCGTTAGAGATCATTTGCGCTTGAAGCACTGTTTCTAGTTCCTTGACTGCTTGGGCATCTACAGTTGATGTCTTTGATTCCAATTCGGAGTGAGCCTGTTGTAGTGTGGTATGCTCGGTTAGAAGCGTCTGGTAGTCAGCTTCAAGAGTGGTGACTCTAGCTTGCAGACGTTGAGATTCTGCCTGGAGGGCAGCAGTGCGTTCTTCCAATTGATGGTAGTCTTGTTGTAGCTGATGTGCACACTGAAGTAATGTGTTGAACGTGCTATTTACATTATGAGATGCAAGGGGAAAAGTTTGAAATGCAGGGGAGGTGGGATTGGGTAGGGGGGTAGTGAATGCTGTGTGTGCCAATGATGTGAGTGGTGAGGTGGGGGGCAAGGGAGGGGAAGATGGTGGAATCGTGGGGAGAGGTGCGGTGGTTGGTGAAATGTCCATTGGGTCAGACAAGGTGGTGTGTACAGGGGCTACCATGTAGGTGGGTATGGTAGGTGAAGTGAGTGTGGTGTTCGTGTAAATTGATGTCGTTGCGAACATCGGAGAAATGTGCCTCGGAAACATTGGAGAGCGGGTGAACGGCTCCACAACGGACGGGTATTGGGGTGGCGTGGTCAAGTTGAAAGAGGTGTAGGGGTCAGATGGGAAGTGAGGGTCATGGAATGGAGGTACCCGTATTCGGGGATAGGTCGGGAAACACAGGGTGCCTTCTGTGGGTGCTGGGTTTCCAACTACACTTGGAATTATTGGATGGCCAGTTATGGGTTCAGAGGATAGACGGGACGAAGTGTACAAGGGATTGGTTACGAAGGAGAAGAGGGTGTCTCATGAGGTGGGTTCTCGAAATGAGAATGATTTGAATAAGGATGGGTTATAAGTGAAGGTAGAGGTGATGACTGTCGTTTCTTCCAAGGTGGAAGGTGGTGGTGGGGGTGGCGAAGGTGGTGATGGAGGATGCTGGGGTGAGATGGGTGATGTCTGAACGAAGGTTTCGGCGGAGAGGTCAGTGGTGGTTGTGGGGGTGGCTGTGGTCTCAATGGGTACTTCTGGTTCTGTGACGGGTATCCTGATAGTCTTACCTGCTCGTGGTAACGTGTCCACTCTGCGTTTGTCATACCTTACGGACTGGCGGACTACGGTGTGGACAGCCTCCGGAACTCCTAAAGAGTCTGACACTAATTTGAGGGTGTCAATGAAGTGTTGGTCCACCCCTTCATCTGATAGCATTTCTTGCATCAAAGCTTGACCTGATACCAGAGAGAGTTGATGCCTTTCTTGTACTGCTTTGATAGTGTCGTATAGCCTTCGTAGTTGAGCTGTATATGCTGGTGCACCTACAAGTTCTGGCACTTCTTGTTGCTCCTCTTGGTGCTCTTGATCATACTCCTCCTCATCATCCTCCTGTTCTTCATCTCCGTCATCCTCGGCATCCACTTCAACAGGTGTGACAGGTGCTTGGGAGGTTGTGGCCTGCGTTTGCACGTTTTCCGCTTGTTGTGCCTCTTCTGCCTCCAACTCTACATCTTGTAATAATTGCTCGAAATCTTCATTAGTGAGTTCTTCCAAAGGTGCACCACTAGGAAATTCGAGATCCGTTGGGATGGGAGGGAATATCAAGGTGGAACCATCGGTGCTGCGTCTTGGAAGTCGGAGTGTGAATGGTCGGACTCTTCGGGGTGGCGGGGTGACGTCTGGTGTTAGGGTGGCTCCACGTGGTTGAGCACATGGGACTTGGACCGTGCCTCTCATCTTCTTAGAAGGGGGTCCAGTGGATGTCCTGCCTCTAAACTGCTCTACCCGATTCCACATTAGGGCCCGTTGGATTGGAATGTCATAAGCCAAACACCTATAAATGATTCTTGTCAGAGCACAGCAACCATATAAAACCTGTTTCCGCGGCCATCATTTGTGAGCTAGGTGTATCTGATCAATTATCCAGTGGGGTAGGTTGATGGTGAGGCTCTGTGTCTCTGCCAGATACAAGCTAAACCAAATCTTTTTGGGCGGCATGGTGAATCTATCCTGCGCCGGGAAAGCAAAGTGTTGCATGCACATGCGAAGGTGTATTGCAATATTAGGCGTCATGGATACCATGTCCTTGAGTTTGGTGAGACTTCGATTCTTCATGTAATCCGGTACTAGGGTTTCCTTTTCTGTAGGAATATGCATTCCGCGCATATCTAGAGCTTCTCTCACCAAATTGTTTGATAGCCTGAACCTCTTGAGCTCATTCCCCTTTGTCAGAGATGGAATCACAAATGAGCTTGCACCTTTTGGGTTCTGGTTTGGAGTCAAGGTGTTGATGAGATAGTAGCATCGCATGAAGTCAGGTTTTGGGAGTCGGGCACTGAAATAGGCACTCAATCCTGCTTTTTCCCATATCGGACGTAGACCTTCCGCATTTTGTAATTTCTCAAATTCTCTTGTAAAGAAATGGTATCTGCCTTGCTTTCCATTGAAGTCCAACTCTGATTCCCATAGGTACGTTCCTTCACCCAAGGGTCCTGCCACCTCGGTAAACCAATGGGAAGTCTTTCCCACGGGCATGGTGTGGCCTCGCGGAGGGTCCGCAATAGGTATGATTTTGACCGCCTGCAATTCTTCTGGTCTTTCAATTGTCTCAGGCAAAACGGGTAAACTGTCCAGGTCCACCACTTGCGGGTTTGTTTCTGTGTGAGAGCTAGTTCCTGCTGCCTCCGCCATGTTGAAAATGTCGCAGCTGATTCTGTGAGAATATATGAATAAACGTTAACATTGCAATGGACACAAAAATGACATGGTGTCCCTTGTTACAACATTAACTTAAAGTTCAGGAGTGGTTAAGGGTTAATAAGTGCTCGGTGCTGGTGTGTGTAGTTAGGAGTTAGGTAGACCTAAGAGCTAAGCGAAATGATGTGATGTGAGAGTGAAGCGGTTAGTAGGTGGTCATGGATTTACAATCGGGGTCCGGGGGTTTGTTACAAGTCTTGGGCTGCCAAATGCAGTGGATAGGTTTTGCTCATGGTTCCGTAGAGATTCTCGAGAGCTTTATAGGTGTGTCAGCTTGAACATGAGGCCTTTTAGGTACCCATTTACAACTGATTCTGTTCGTGCTCATGTGCCTTGGTGTTAAAAATGAGTGGATGTAGGCTGTGCGAGTGAATGGATCATGCTGTGTAGGGTGTGTTCTTGGTGTAGCTATTTGAGCCTGCAAACAAGCCTTAGGCACCCAAATTTGTCTGGATTGTGGGCTAGCCTTCATCGACTTTTTGGGCACCCAAATAGATTTCACATTAGCATAAGAATTTCCGAAAGACTTCTTATTAGTGTCGTGTTGTTGGTTACTAATAAGAGGCTTTGCCCGTGTGGTTGGCTTGAGTGCAACCGGGTGTTCGCCTTTCCGCACCCACACTTTGTTCACTTGCTGAGACATTTTGCTACGCAGGTACTTTTGATTTCCAGCATAGGTAGTAATCTGCTTCTTCTGCCTTTGATCCACTTTTGGTTGCTGCCTCCTTCTGACCTTTGGAAAAGAGGGGAGTTCCGTTGCATCCTTGACTCTTTTTTTGCATCCATCATTCCTCTGCAACACATAGTTTTGGACAAGAACAACATGGTCATCTTCATGTGTACTCCTGGAAGGACCAGGAGTCTGTGCCTTTCCTAGTTCCTTGAGTGCTCCATTATCTAACTCTACTGTAATTCGACTATGATTGACCCATACCTGAAGAAGTCCACTTCTTAGGTTCAAGTTGACTGCTTGGTCATAGATCCAGTCTTGACCCAAGACAAGGGGTTCCGTGAGGTCCTCATCTTGGCACACTAGTACTTTAACTGTCATTGTCTCATCATGAATGTAGAGGGGAAGTTCCACCTCGCCCATGCAAGGGGTTTCCACTCCACCCAATCCTATGAGGTATGCTTCCACAGGATTGACAGTTAACTGTAATTCTTGACAGTAAGACACTCTAACAGCACTAGTGGCTGCGCTTGAGTCAATCAAGGCTCTTACGTTCCTTGCACTCTTTCCTTGTCCTATATCTAGGGTTATGAAAGGACGTCTATCAATTATCCTATGCGAGCTTGTTCCTGCAACTTCACACATGGCCATAGGAAATCCTTGATCTACATAGTCATTCGCTCTAGGCTGATCTCTACCTTGCCTTCGTAACTTCATCCTTCTGATGCGTTCTAAAGCTTCTGCTTGAGCTTCTTCTCGAACTCGCTTTTCTTCCTCTTTGCGTTTCTTAGCAGTGTTGAGTCGGCTGAGCATTTCCTCCGTGAGGGGTTCCTGATACAACTTGACTCTGCAACCGCTAATATAATTTGGGAGAACATCACCTTCTAATGTGGCCAATTGTACTGCTCCACTCGTGGAGATCCTATTGATGATCATTGGTCCGTAGCCTCTCTTTTCTAGCTTCCTCGCGTGTTGTTTTAGTGTATAGACTAAAACTAGATCTCCTGCTTTCAAGCCTTTATCCTTCACATGGGCATCGAAATATGCCTTCTGTCTCTTCTTGGCTGCATATATTCCTGCAGCTGCTCTCAGTCTTGTTTCTCCTAATCGTTCAAGGTCAAAGATCCTAGAGGAGAGCTCATGACCTGTCCATTCGTGCTCTTGTGCTACTCTCAATGTAGGGATCAGGAAGTCCAAGGGTAGCACAGCGTTTTGGCCGAATACCATCTGAAAGGGGGTGGCTTGGAGTACCGTTTTGTAGGCCACTCGGTATGCCCAAACAACATGGTGTAGCTGTTTGTCCCAATCAGAGCGTTTAGTGTTCACTAATTTTGTCAGAACATTGCATAAGATCTTATTAGTGCTCTCAACTTGTCCATTAGCTTGAGGGTGATAGGGGGCAGACTTCTTGTGTATTACCAAGAATTCCTGGAGTAGATTTTCAATCACTTCATTCAAGAAATGAGTGCCTCTATCACTTACAAGTTCTATAGGTAGCCCATATCTTGTGAACACATTCTCAAACAAGAACTTAGCAGTTGTTTGAGCGTCGTTCTTTGTCGTAGCCTTTACCTCTACCCACTTGGTGAGATAATCTGTCGCAACAATGATGTATTCCGCATGAGAACCCTTAGCTGGGGGATTAATAGGACCTACGAAGTCTATTCCCCACTTAGAGAATGCACGTCCACCCATCATAGGTTTCAGTGGCATCTCATCTTTGCGTATAGGATACTGAGTCCTCTGACAGACATCACACCGTTTCACATAGGTATGTGCATCCATGTGAAGGGTAGGCCACCAGAAGCCCGCAAATAGTATTGCCTTGATCACCCGATCCGGTCCAAAGTGTCCTCCTGCTACACCTTGGTGAGCAGTTTCTAAGATCTTCAGATATTCACTTTCGTGGACACACAATCTCAGGTAACCATCTTTATCGCGTTTATATAGATTATCACCTATGAGTGAGTAATCCTGGGCTTCTTGTTCTAAACTCCTTTTCCTAGCCAGCGTCATGTCTGGGGGGAATGTGTTTGTCCTCAGGAAGGATACTAGTGGTTCACTCCAATCTGGCACAATGGATACTTGATACAGAGTGGCGTGTTCCACTGGTGGTTTAGTGCAACAGCTTGGGCATTCCTTGCACAACTTTTGGACATCCGCTTCCATAGTTGGCCAATGCACTCCGAATCTCTTTAGAGTCTGTAAAGTTCGTTGCTTTGAATGGTGTTGCTCTAACGCACCTACATGTGCTAATTGCAACCATTTAGCGTACTCTTCCTCTTCTACGCAACAAGCCAAGATCCCTTGATCTGTGTGCTTGTACATGCTTCCTGCCATAATGTGGTACTTTTGGGCTTTTACAACCTCCCTATTCCGTGTGTTTACCATTGGATGGTTAGGCCCGTATGTCAATACTGGTACTAATGGCTTAGCCCACTGCGGCACCACTTCCAATTTAAACAAGTAAGCATCAGGAAGGTCATCTGATACTCCTTGTGGGGCTTCTCCCGATGTGAGCCTAGAAAGATGATCAGCTCTCAAATGGGTCCTCCCTTTCCTTACCACAACCTCAAAATCATATTCCATTAGCAAGAGAAACCATCTCACTAATCTTCCTGTATTGCAAGGCTTGTTTACGAGGTATAGCAATGCTTGATGATCCGTAAAAAATTTAAACTTATTTGCAAGCAAATAGTGTCTAAATTTCTTAACTGCATATACCATGCCTAAGCCTTCTCTCTCGGTAGTGGTGTAATTCCGTTCAGCCGAATTCAATTGTCTACTGGCATAGGCAATTGGAAGATCCATATTACCTTCACCAGTAGGTTGTGCAAGCACACATCCAATAGCATAATTGGATGCATCCACATGAACATGGAATGGCTTATTCCAATCTGGTGTGGTCAAGATTGGTGCAGAACATAATCTTCGTTTAAGCTCCTGGAAGGAATTCTCGCATTCATCCGTCCACTCAAAGTTTGTCAGAAGTCCGTACATGGGCTTTGCAATGACAGCATACATGTGTATAAATCGTCGGTAATAACCACAATGCCCCATGAAAGCTTGTACCTCCTTGACATTCTTTGGCCTAGGTAGCTCTGCTATGGCTCTCACTTTTTCTTCGTCGGTAGATATGCCATTCTTTGACACTATGTGTCCTAGAATCTTGCCTTGCTTGACCATAAAAACGCACTTTTCTGGGTTCAGGCAGACTTGATATTCTCTACATTTGTCAAAGATTTGTCTGAGTTCAGGAATATGGGTTTGTCTAATATTGGAATGAGCACAAAGATCATCAACATAGACTTCTAAACTGTTCCTCAGGAACTCCTTAAACACATGGCACATCAACCTCTGGAAGGTAGCTGGTGCATTGGTAAGCCCAAATGGCATTACTCTAAAGGCAAAAATGCCCCATTCTGTGGCAAAGGCTGTCTTATGCTGATCCTCTGTAGCTATGGCTACTTGATTGTAACCCGAAAATCCATCAAGGAAGCTGTACACTTCCTTGCCTGCCACTCTTTCTAAGAGATGTTCTGTGATGGGAAGCGGATAGTTATCTCGAATAGTGGCTGCATTAACCTTCTTCAAGTTAATGCACACACGCAGCTTGCCATTCTTCTTGGGCACCACTACGATGGGGGATACCCATTCAGTGTGCTCAATTTCGTAGATAAATCCAGCTTCAACCAGTCTATCTATCTCTTCTTTGATCTTAGCAGCATAATTATCGTTATATGTATAAGGCTTTTGCTTAGAGGGTTTAGCGTCTGAAGTCATGGGGATGGTGTGTGAGCATATGTCAGGGTCAACACCTTTCAAGTCCTTGTAACTCCAAGCGAATACATCTCTGTATTCTCTTAGCAAGGCAATCAATTCGTGCTCTTCTTCTTCTGTCAGGTCATGGCCTATATACGTGCATCTCTCCTCTCCTTCTTCTATGGCCACTACTATTTTCTTGGTGGTTTCTTTGTTATCATAGGCCTCTCCTGATTGTGCCTCTCGTTTAGGCATTCTAATCATGACTCTCCTGTCATCTATCTCATACTTCTTAAAATTTTCTGGGACCTCAAACAAAGATTCTTCCTCTTCTGGTGAGACTTCTCTCTTTTTTCGTTTCTTTCCTTCTTCCTTTGGGCTCACATGTGTTGCTAATCTTACATCATTTGTAAGCTCTCCATGCCTCTGGGGTTGAAATTCTACTTCATGGAAATATTCTTCATCTGATGCAAATGGTGGGTCCATAATGATAGACTCGAGATCGGAGTCACTTGCATCCTCATATGCATCAGGGCTAGGTTCGCATTCTTCTAGAACTGCCTCTCCCCTGATTGGCTCTATGGAGAAGACTGAAATGTCATAGCCATCCTCATCACAGTGAGGTGTCCATTGTTCTTCATTGATGGCTACATCCATTGTTGCTAAAATTTCTGCCCAGCCATGGGGTTCGAATTCCTCATCAGGAAAAACTACAGGTGCATAGGCTGGGTCTTGAATTGCTCTATGTGTCTCTTTTGCACCTATTTCTCTGGCCTTTTCTCTCTTCTCTTCCTCTACTGCTACTTTGCACATCCATAAGTGGGTGTCTTCATGCATCCAAGAGGATCCTGACCCTATGGAATGCACAGATTCCGTATCGTCTTTGGCTCTATGGATGGGATTCCACTGGATAGGAGGTACATCCCTATGAGAGTAATCTTTGAGATTGACTTTGGTCGTAACACCTAAGTGTTGCAGGTACAAGGAATTGGTCCCCCAATCCTGTACCACTTGCAACTGTCGCATAAATGGTCTTCCCAAAATCATCTCATAGGCATGATTTTTGCTAAAGTCACATATAGCAAAACTATGCTCAAACTCAACACCACAAGTGGTGAGAGTTATGCCTTCTAGCAATCCCAAGGGCCTTCTATATGACCATCGGCCATCTGCAATTTCATTCTCGTTGGCCTGAGTGCTGGCTTGCCCCAACGCTTCCATAGGGAGGTGGTAGCGATAGCAACTCCTGCACCTGAGTCCAAAATTGCCTTGGTAGTGTACTCTTGGTAGGTGATGGGAAGATAGGTGTTCCCTTCTTCACCTTCACACATATCTCCTATCTTGTCCAAGGGAATTTCTGGCACTGTCCTATGGGATCCTATTCGGGAACGTGGTTCTGCAACTTCAGTCACTTGACTGGCTACACCTTTCCGCGCTTTTGGTCTATTCTTAGGCAGTTCTTCCAAAGTGAGATCGCGCTGCGCCTCGGTGTTCTTTACTACCTCCGTGTTCCTTGATATGACTGAGTCATCGTTCCTTACCATGACTGTGGGCGCTCTCATACACGTGGACTTTGCTTCCCATGGGCCTGTGAAGTGGGGTAGCTCTTGTATGGAATTAGACTCAAAGTCCAATCTCTCGTGAGACTGAGTACTCTCATGTTCCCCGTAAATAGATGGGATGTCTTGTGGGAATTGATCGTGTGCATCATCCACAAGTTCAAAAGGAGGGGCGACTTCACTTTTGTTATCCCATTTGTCTTCTTGAATCTCTTGTAGGAAGTCTGGTGCAAACCGATTCATAGAAGAAGAAGTGTCTGGCTCTGTAGAATTAGGCACATAAGCAACCTGGGAAGGAGGGCTTATTCTATCGTTGACTCTCTCCTTGTTCTCATAGATGGCTGGCGCACAAGCTTCCTGGGGAGGATTACTTATTCTATTACTCTTCCGAGCAGGCTCATACGCTCCCTGAGAAGGAATGTAGGCAACCTGTGGAGGTACGTAAGCTTTCGAGGGGGGTTCATCTGCCTTTTGAGGGGGAAGATAAGCTTCTTGAGGAGGCACATGGGCTTCCTGAAGATGCTGGCTTATTCGTTCTCTTGCTCTTTCCTTTCTTTGAGGGGCAGGTTCCTTTTCTGATTGTGCAATTAACCTCTCTATTCTTTCTAACAATCCATCAAAATGCAACTGTGTCTTCGCTGAACTTGAGATGTTAAATAGGCGACTGGCCTCAAACATGGTCTGAGCCAATTCCACCATTTTGGCACAAATCTTAGTTCGTTCAAGCTCTAGCTCGGCTCTAGGGTAGCATTTTTCATGATCGGTTATGGTTGGCCCTTCTTGGATTCTGGCCTGATATGCTTTAAGCATCATGTTTAGGTCCTCGGGAGTGGGATCAGCTAATACTGATCCTTCTTGGGGTGGTGGGTGGGTTACGTGGGGTGTATTAGAGGGTGGAGGGATGGAGGGTGATGGGGATGGTAGCGGTGGGATTGTGTGAGAGTGCGGTTGGGATGTGATCTCTATGATTTTAGCCTTGGTTTCGCGTAAACTTTCCTCAAGTTCACTCATCTTCTTTGCCCATTGCCTTTTCATACGTTCACGGCTATCTCTCCAAGCTCTAGTCCTTTTCTTGGTTATGCTCTCAGTTTCACTAGCTGTTGGGCTCTTTTCCTGGTCTACCCCTTGGTTTTGCTGCAATGCTTGAGCTCTAGTGACTACCTGTACGGGAGCAGTGGAAGTGACACTTCCTGTGGAATCTACTACTAACCCAATAACGTTGATAGGCGTGATTTTTGGCATATTATTGGGGTTCTTTGGGCAATCTCGTAAGAGATGCTCTTTTCCACAATCTTGGCAAAAGCCTTGGATTGCCACTGACTGGGGTTGTGTAGGTGGAGGTAAGGGACAATCACGAATGAGGTGATCTCCTTGGCATCTGTAGCACGGTCCTCTTGGGAATGGAGGTCTTACTTGTCTAGGTTGAGGCCTAGGGTTGGGGTTTGCATACATGACGTTTGTATAATCTGACTCCCAACTAGGTTCATTTGGCTCTTCGCTGTAATACGACTCACCATGTTCTGGGGACTGCATGTAGTATGCCTGGGGACTGTCAACATGTGTAGAATCAAAGCTATGGTCACTAAGGTCATTTTCAGAAAGCAAGGATGTTACCGGGACTAAGGCTCTATTCATGTTCTCTTCTGCGGCAGTATACTTTACCGGGATCACATTGGTTGGGGCAGGGGGTTGTTGTGCTAGCACCGGTTGGGGTCTCTGTTGGGCCTGATATTGTGGTTGGTAGGTTTGTTGGGGTCTAGCATATTGTGGTGGTGGATTTTGGTTCTGGTATCTGCCTTGTTGGTATGGCTGAGGGTAGGGTTGCCTAACTGCCTGCTTGTTGTATGGGCAATCTTGTGCGGTGTGATTGGTGTATCTCCGTTCTATGGTGCAGTACTAGCTACTAGGATTTACTTGGGGCTGAGCCATAATGGGGCAGACATTCGCCATATGGTCACCACCGCATGTATAGCACCTTTTCACAGGAGCAAACCTTGGGATTTGTTTGCTAGTTACACCCAATTTCTGAGCTACTTTATCTGCGAGTTCCTCAATTGATGTGGATTGCGTGGAAGAATGACTAGATGCACTATCTGAATCTTTGTAGATTTTGGAAAGCTCTAGTTCTTCCCCTAGGTTATCTTCAATGTCAATGCACATGCGTACACACTCTTCTATAGTCCTAGGGTCCTTCAGATACACGTAGGATCTCAATTTCGTACTCAGCAATCCATCAAGGAATAAGGCTACTTGTTTAGCAGATGTGGGTAGCTCCGAAACAGGGCACCTTTCAAGATATTGTCTAAATCTTCTTCCGGCCAGTCTTACAGTCTCTTGGGGAGTCTGTTTAAAGCTGTGAATCAATGAGGAGGTATTGTGTCTTATGCCGCTCTTAGAGAACTCTACAATGAAAGCCTCTAGGAGTTGGTCTATGCTCCTGAACTGTCGCTCATCCAATGGCTGAAACCATGTAAGTGCTGTGTTCCTAAGGGTTAGACCGAAGGCATTGTACTGCGTGAATAGATCCTCCACTTGTTCAGCTCTCAAGACTTGCCTGAACTCCGCCACATGATCATAGGGATCTCCTGTGCCATCAAAGTAATTCTTCATGGACTTAACTAGCTGGGTTGGTCTCAACGTTCTTGTATGCTCTCTAGGTCTCGGCAGAGGAAATCCATCCACATTTCTTTGGTTCCTGTGAGCTCTAAGCATCTCAGGTTCTGCCCTATTCGTCTCCGTTCTCGTTCTTTCTCTGCCCACTGGGTTGGCAAAACTTACTTCTGGTCTATCTCTACTTCTGTCTCTTTGCATACCATGAGCTTGGGAAGTTCCAGCCCCAGGGTGACCATAGGATACATTTGATCTTGGTTGGGGGAAAATAAATTCACCCTTCCAAGTGTAAGCATGCCTATCATTTTCCGTAACCGCAAAGATCCGTTCTGAAGTGTGATCTAAGTAGGTCACTCTACCTGGGCTATCCGGATCCTTAAACTCATAGATCATGATGTTTCCTATATCAGTTGGCTGATTAGATTTATACCTCCAGAAGGCTTTGTCGGTTTCTCGATTGAGGAGCAACTCTATGCTCTTGTTATCTTGGGGTACCCACTCAGGTGTGATAATCCTAGTGAGAACTGATTTACCTCGAGGGGTTCTAGGTTCCGCACCCATGTTCCCTTGTTCCAAGTCACCTAAGTCCGCTTCTGAGATTACATTCCCAAATTCATCTGTCCTATCCGGGTGACTAGTGACTACATATATAGTTCCTTCTTTGTCCAGGTATGTACCATTTTCAAACTTGACAGCTGGGTGTTCTAGTCCAATGGATTGATCAGGATTCTTAATCTGTATCACAGATCTTCCTAAGCCATCCTCATAGATGCTGGCACCTAATCGGTTGGTCCTAAGGTACTCCAACTGTGTTTTGTAAGGGCCTTCCACCCTGTACAAGTAAGGCACTCCTGAACTTCCCGTAGGTCTGTCCATGCCTTGAGACATCTCTGACTCACTGGTCTCAGAGCTAGGGTAGTACGAGTGGTGGCTCAACTGCTGGGCCCAGGACCTAGCAGTGTGGTTGACACTAGCCTCTGAAGATCTAAGGCTTTGTCTCTCCCTCACTAAATGTCGTCCTGATCTAAGGTTCATATGCCTATCTAAGCAGCCCAATTCTTTGCCCAGAGTACAACCTCGTTGCCGATCAATTGGTATCAGTCACTTGATTCTTTTTAGTTATTTATCGTGTTTAAGGTCTTGTCTGATATTACGTCGTCGGAATACTTGAGTGTTCTTCGTACTTTCAGGTTGATCGTTCCACGTTAGGTTCTTTCCTTTATGTTACCGACAGTACATAGATTAGATTTTTAGCTTGAACTTGAGTTTTTAGGTGGTCTTCAACTTGATACCCGCTTATCGTCGCTCTGACTTACTCCTACCTCTCGTCGTTCTTAGCCTAAGCTAGGAATTGATAAAGGGAGTTGAGAATTTCCAACCTTTTGTTTCCTTCTCGGTTGCCTTGACTGCCCAGGAAGTGTGTTCCCAAGCCTGCACTTACTCTTGCTTAGAACGCCTTTCGATGCTCTCAAAGGATCTGTAAAAGTCCCCAAGTTAGCTTAAAGATTTAAATTCCAAAGACAGAACCAATGATTTTCATTCCTGTAGCACACACACTAGCTTGCATAGTGATTTTTAAGAGAACAATTCTAAAGACCCCTGACTTTGATCCCCCTGGGTATGGTCAACTTCAAAATACCCTATCTGAAAATCAATGCATTATCTTCATAAAAAACAGTTGAGGGCGTGTAGTATATGCCACAAGCTTTACAACAAGCCCTAGAGCTCAAAAAATGGATTTCGTATGAAAAAGTTGTGACCGTTCAGGGTTCTAGGGTTAAGACAGGGTTCAAACAGGGTCACTGTGCAACAGGTTTTCCCCAAGTTGCTTTCCTAAGGCTTCCTCATGTGCCCAAGAGTATAATATTTGTGCCCAAAATTAGCCCAACTCTTCAATTAACAATCCCTAAAAAATTTGGCTAAAATTGGCTGTCAATCGCGATGGACAAGGCTGTCAATCGCGATGGACACTCAGTCAATCGCGATGGACAGAGAGTTCAGTCAATCGCGATGGACACCCAATCAATCGCGATGGACAGGGGGCACTCAGTCAATCGCGATGGACAGGCAGTCGGTCGCGATGGACAGAGGGTTCAGTCAATCGCAATGGACACCCAATCAATCGCGATGGACAGAGAGTTCAGTCAATCGCGATGGACACCCAATCAATCGCGATGGACAGAGAGTTCAGTCAATCGCGATGGACAGGCAGTCGGTCGCGATGGACAGGGGGTTCAGTCAATCGCGATGGACAGAGGGTTCAGTCAATCACGATGGACACCCAATCAATCGCGATGGACAAAGAGTTCAGTCAATCGCGATGGACAAAGAGTTCAGTCAATCGCGATGGACACCCAATCAATCGCGATGGACAGAGAGTTCAGTCAATCGCGATGGACAGGCAGTCGGTCGCGATGGACAGGGGGTTCAGTCAATCGCGATGGACACCCAATCAATCGCGATGGACAGAGAGTTCAGTCAATCGCGATGGACAGGCAGTCGGTCGCGATGGACAGGGGGTTCAGTCAATCGCGATGGACAGAGGGTTCAGTCAATCGCGATGGACAGGCAGTCGGTCGCGATGGACTGGCAGTCAATCGCGATGGACAGAGCTGTCAATCGCGATGGACAGGGCTGTCAATCGCGATGGACTGAAATTTTGCAAGATTTTCAAAAATTTTGGTGGAAAGGTGGTGTGCAGGGTCTCTAGTCCACTGTGGTGCACTCAGATTTACCAAAAGGGGAGAATTTCTGTCAATCGCGATCGACAGAAGTCGGCGACTGCGAGACAGTTTCGTCGAGTTTCGTACCTGCGCAGGAAGCTGGGGATGGTGATGTGACCTGTACCTGCAAGATAGCTCAAGAAACATGCAAAAACAGCACACGCAATTTCGCTCTCTCGCTCTCTCTCACAAGTGAAATGAGGGAAATGAGGTGGAGATGGGGATATAGTCAAAAAACTGAAATTTTCGCGATGATGGAGATGGAGGTGGAAGATGGTGAGGATGATGATGATGATGGTGGTGAGGTAAGAAAGAGAAAAATAGGAAAAATAAAGAAATTACCTACAACTCCAACGCGTCAACTCTACGTCTTACCATCACACGCTCGTCCTCAAAGCTCGATCCCCGGCAACGGCGCCAAAATTTGGTGTAGCTCAATGATGAGTAGCACCTCCTTTAATGTCAATCCGGGAAGACGTGAGGATGGTATGAAGACCTCGAGCAAGTGGCTGCACAAGTGCGTGAGTGAGAAGCACACTAGCATGCACACACATACACACACACGCGCACACAAGGCAAGACAAAGAGTGAGAATCAATGGAGCTTTTAGATTACTTTCAAAATGCTCTTACAAGTTCGTTTCAATTACAATCTAACCTCAAAAATGAGCTCTCTAGCTCTTTTTATAGTTTTTGACTAGGTTTTGGCCCTGTCCAGACCTAGTGTCAGGCCTAGTTAAAAATTAGGTTCCAGGGCCAATTTGAGGGCTCAAACGGAGTCTAAAAAATACGAAAATTGATATGTAGGTACTTCTAAGGCTCCTCAAGCTCAAGGACTCCTTGGCTTGCACAAAATGGAGCTACAAAAATATGAAATGGTATTTACAATGATTGTTAGTGATAAGAATCACTGTTAAAAGATGTAGATTTGGGAAAAATTGAAGGGCCTATCTGCCAGATTTGCGTCGACTGCTTTGTCTACTTACTCCTTCACCTTGTTCTGACTCTCTCCGCTGGCTTCCTTGTCTAGTCGGTCCTTGTGTGCCCATACTGCTCTCAACAACACCTGTCCTCTCTTCTCTTCAGATATGCTTAGTAGACTCCTTGAGCTTCCAAATAACACCAAAATATGCTATATGTACTTTGGAAATGAGTTGAGTAATGATTAGATCAAAACAGACTACTTGTGACTTCAAGAATCCTGAAAACTTTCTATTTTGGTCTTGATACCTGCTCAGTGTTATTCTCAGTGTGAACAGTGTAGTTACAATTAGCAAAATTCCTTCTAGGAATATTCAATTAGCTTAGTAAGCTTCCATTTGCAAGTGGAATGAAAAGAAATGATAAACCACACTCAGAGAAATCACTTTAGCAAACTAAGGTGTACCCCCGATTTTTTAGGAGACTTACAGTTACAGACCAGTGAGCACCCCGACTGAGATTTCTCTGTTATGGTAGATCCAATGGCCTTGAAACTTTGTAGGTGTATAGTAGACTTTGAGCTGAATCCAATGCACTTTGAATCATCCAATTTGGTTTAGTAGATCTTGAGATATGCCTCTTGGAAGTTGACAGAGTTGAAGGTAGTCACTCAGAGAAAACAAAGACTATGAATATATGTATATTGATTAAATCTAATGATTGTACATTCCCATTGGCATGTAATGTGATGCTCAATGGTACTCAGAGGTGTAGGCTATGGTGTAGCTCACACACACTCAATGAATGACTCAGAATTGCCTCGGGAGGAGTGAAGATACCCGCGACTTTTTCTTGAATCTTTTTATAGGAGTTGAATGAGATTTTTGAATTTCAAATCCAAGTTAATCTCCTTGAATCATGTACCTAAAAGTGAATGAGATATTCTCTCAATCATCCATCTACTTTCCACGACTTTCTCAAGTAGGTGAGTTTACAAGAGTGATTAAAGTCATATAGAATTTTACATGAGATAAATGGTAATAACCAATTAAGCATTGGTTCCTATGATCATTGTTCCAAGTGAATATATACTTCAAGAGTTTAAGCTTTAGCCTTCCAAGGTTCCAATTGTCCAAGCCAATGTGTGTAGGCTTGCTTTGCACCAACAGCTCCCCCTCAAGCCAAACACTTTGGCTCAAGTCTTCATCTCTAGTCTTCAATTATTTCCTGCAATCCAATCATGGATTTAAATCTGCATAGCTTGCTTCCATCCAGAGCTTTAGTAAGCAAATCTGCACATTGTATATTAGTAGACACATATGATAGTTGAATTTCTTTGCTAAGTAACTTCTCCCTCACATAGTGGTAGTGAACCTCTATGTGTTTTGTCCTAGCATGATAAATTGGATTAGCTGCTAGGTGAAGAGAACTTGTGTTATCACCAAATATGATTGGTGGCCTTGTGTATAGGCCCAATTCTGAATATAAAAGCTTTAACCATATGGCTTCTTGAGTGGCATTGGCTAGCCCTCTGTATTCTGCCTCAGTAGATGATAGAGCTACTGTGGGTTGTTTCTTGGATGATCAAGAAATTGGTTTATCACCTGCAAAGCATATGTAACCAGATGTACTCCTCCTGTCATCCTTGCAACCTGCCCAATCTGCATCTGAGTATACCTCAATATCAATGTCTGATGAATATGGAAAGTACAAACCATGATTTTGTGTTCCCTTTAGGTACTTTACTATCTTCTTGGCTGCCTCCAAATGTGGTACTCTTGGTTTATGCATAAATTGGCTAAGTACACTAACACCATATGATATATCAATCCTGGTTAAGGTAGCATAATTAAGACTACCTACCAAACTTTGGTAACCTGTAATATCCTTGAGTTCTTCTCCTTCATGTGCACTGAGTTTGTGGTTGACCTCAATAGGAATGTTTGAGACTTTAGCTTCCTGCAAATTAAACTTCTTGACCATGTCCTGAATGTACTTCTTCTGAGTAATAAAGATACCTGAATTTGTGTAGACCAATTCAAGTCCTAGGAAGTACTTTAATTATCCAAGATCATTGATCTTGAATTCCTTCATCATTTGTCCTTTGATGTGTCTTATTCCCTGAACATCATTTCCTGTAATAATGATGTCATCAACATAGACACACAAGTATATTACCTCTGAATTGTTCCTTTTTATAAACAATGAGGTATCTGCTTTACTCATCACAAATCCTTGATCTAGGAGATAGGTTGTCAACCTGTAATTCCATGCTCTAGGTGCCTGTTTCAATCCATACAGAGCCTTCTTCAATTTACAAACATAATGTACCTTTTTTGGATCTTCATAGCCAGGTGGTTGTGACATGTAGACTTCTTCAGATATCCATCCATTCAAGAATGCATTCTTCACATCCAATTGGTACATGTTCCAATTCTTGGATGCAGCTACACTCACCATAACTCTGATAGTTGGCATCTTGGCCACAGGAGAAAATGTCTCCTCATAATCAATGCCTTAGGTTTGTGCAAAACCCTTGGCTACCAACCTAGCTTTGTACCTGTTTATTGTTCCATCTGAATTCTTCTTTAATTTGTAGATCCATCTGGATCCTATCACCTTCATAGAGTCCTTCTTGGGTATCAAGTCCCAAGTATCACTTTCCTTGAGAGCTTCTATCTCTTCATCCATGGCTTCTCTCCATTCTGGTTTAGTAATTGCTTCTTCATAGGTACCTGGTTCTTCATTCAACAAGTCTTTTGCAAGATATACAGAATGTTTAGTTACAAGTGATGTGTCATACCCAAATCTGATAGGCTTCTTCTTCTCTCTTTGAGATCTCCTCATTGCTTGAGTAGAAGTTTCTGGCTTATCCTCTAATTGCTTCATCTTCATCTTTCCTTTAGACTTCCAAGCCTCGAACTCTTCAAGGTTTATTGTATCATCATCTGAGCTTGAATCTTCTTGCTGAGTTGGCTCTTCCTTGGTAAGCTTTGGAAAATCTTCTTCCATGTCATAGGGTAGACTCACTTTCCTGCATTCATTCTCATACCAAGAGTCATTTTCATCAAATATGACATCTCTGCTTACCTTGAACCCTTTGTTTGTGGGGTTGTAGAATTTGTATCCCTTTTGGTTCAAATCATAACCAATGAAGATACATTTTTCAGCCTTAGGGTCTAGCTTTCCTCTTACCTGTGAGGGAATATGCACATATGCTACACAACCAAAGATTTTGCAATGATCCAGAGAGGGTCTCTTACCATGCCAAGCTTCATATGGTGTCATGCCATCAAGTGATTTGGATGGCAACCTATTGATGAGATAAGTGGCAGTGGATACACTCTCTGGCCAAAGATAATTTGGTAGTTTTTTCTCATTAAGCATAGACCTAGCTGTCTCTACAATGAGTCTATTCCTCCTTTCAGCTACCCCATTTTGTTCAGGTGAGTACCTTGTAGTAATCTCCCTCTTGATGCCTCTTTCCTGCAAGAAATCTTCAAAGTCATTGGAGAAGTATTCTCCACCACCATCTGACCTTAGCCTCTTCAAATGTCTACCTGTTTGATTTTCAACTAATGCAAGATACCTTTTGAAACAATTAAATACTTCATCCTTATGTTTCATGAAGTATAAGACAGTCCACCTGCTATAGTCATCAATAAAGGACACATAGTACCTTGATCCAGATATGGATGGCTCCTTGCTAGGTCCCCAAACATCTGTATGCACCAATTCCAGATAATCTTCATGCATAAAACCTTTCTTGGTATAGGGCAACCTGTGTGACTTACCAAATTGACAAGCCCCACACTTGTATATCATGTGTTGCTTGGATACATTAGGTATCCCAAGCACACATTGATCCCTACTCATTTGCTTTAAGGTCCTCTCTCCAATGTGACCTAATCTTTTATGCCAAATCTCCAATTCTGATAGGGTTTGGTCTTTATAATTGTACAAAGCAATACTCTTAGTGTCTTCAAGTTCAAAGGTAAACAATCTACCTGATTTTTCTCCCTTGGCTATCCTTCTGAATCCATGTCTTGGATCCTCCACATATGCACCATGTTGAGTGAACCTGACCTGTAGACCTTTTTCAACAATCTGACCTACACTCATCAGATTCTTGGTGATTGTTGGAACATACAACACTCTGCTTAGTAAATTCTGATTACCATCAGTTGTTTTGACATTGCCTACTTTAACAACTGAATGTTTAGTGTCATCACCTGTCTGCACTTGGTGCTTGCCTTTGGGTTCTTCCAACTCAGAGAGTAAGGCAACATTTCCAGCTACATGGTTAGAGCAACCTGAATCAATATAGAATAAGTGATCATCATTGATACCTGATTTAGATGTCATGTTCATGATCAACAAGGAATCATCTTGCTCCTCTGCATAATTGTTGTAATCCTTCCTATTCCTGTATCCACCTTGATAATTGCCATTGTGATTGTAGCTATTGTTGTAATTATTGTTGTAGCCATGGTAGCCTTGAGATTGATTGAATCTGCCTCTGCCTTGAGAGTATCCTCCTCTTTGGTGACCTCTTCCTCTTTGGTTCTTGTAGTTTTTGTAGCATTCATCTGTAGTATGGTTAGACAAGCCACAAATATTGCATGGAGATTGGTTATAGGGTCTCCCCGTACCTGACTTACCTCCTCTGCCCCTACCTCTAGATGATCTACCTCTCCCTGCATAATTTGCTTGGGAGGTAGAGCCTTCTTCATCAACCTTCTTGCTTTTACCCTTGTCTTTAGTCCTCTTATCAGTATATAGGGCAGAGGGATTGTTACCTTTTGATTGCTCTCCATTCTTTGTGATCTTTGCTTCATGTGTAAAGAGTTGTCCAATCAGAGTTGTTAGATCAGGTGCTTGGATGTCCATGTACAAGTCCATTGCAGTGGTAAAGCTCTCCCACTTGTCATCTGCCTTTAGTCCATTGATCACTTGTCTGACTATTTGTTCTTCCTCAATTTCTTCTCCAACACTTGCAAGTTGATCTGCAATGTCTTTGACTTTGGTGACAAAATCTGAGACACATTGTTTTGATTGCTTCCTAAGAGTTGTAAACTCAATCCATAGCTGATTCTTTCTGGCCCTTGTGCTTGATGAAAAATATGTTGACAAGGTTTCCCAAGTCTCTTGGGAAGTCTTACAATTCCTCACATGAGGTAGAAGAAAATCAGAAATAGAGTTTAGAAGATATGACCTTGCCAAAGCATCTTTTGCACACCATTGGTTGAGCCTCTCATGTTCATCCTTTGTAGGTAGGCCTCTGGTCTTGAATGAGGGCAACTCCTCATCTCCTGATATGTATCCATACAAGCTTCTCCCTTGTAGATAGGTCTTCATTCTCAATGACCAAGCCTGGTAATTATTTCTATCCAATTTGTCAATGAAGGAAGGGAAACCATCACCCATGATTACCTTATTTGCTCTGATACCACTGTTGGATGTGATGGCTGGATACACTCAGAAAATCAGTTGGTGCTGCAAATCCTGCTTCACACCTGTCCTCTCTTCTCTTCAGATATGCTTAGTAGACTCCTTGAGCTTCCAAATAACACCAAAATATGCTATATGTACTTTGGAAATGAGTTGAGTAATGATTAGATCAAAACAGACTACTTGTGACTTCAAGAATCCTGAAAACTTTCTATTTTGGTCTTGATACCTGCTCAGTGTTATTCTCAGTGTGAACAGTGTAGTTACAATTAGCAAAATTCCTTCTAGGAATATTCAATTAGCTTAGTAAGCTTCCATTTGCAAGTGGAATGAAAAGAAATGATAAACCACACTCAGAGAAATCACTTTAGCAAACTAAGGTGTACCCCCGATTTTTTAGGAGACTTACAGTTACAGACCAGTGAGCACCCAGACTAAGATTTCTCTGTGATGATAGATCCAATGGCCTTGAAACTTTGTAGGTGTATAGTAGACTTTGAGCTGAATCCAATGCACTTTGAATCATCCAATTTGGTTCAGTAGATCTTGAGATATGCCTGTTGGAAGTTGACAGAGTTGAAGGTAGTCACTCAGAGAAAACAGAGACTATGAATATATGTATATTGATTAAATCTAATGATTGTACATTCCCATTGGCATGTAATGTGATGCTCAATGGTACTCAGAGGTGTAGGCTATGGTGTAGCTCACACACACTCAATGAATGACTCAGAATTGCCTCGGGAGGAGTGAAGATACCCGCGACTTTTTCTTGAATCTTTTTATAGGAGTTGAATGAGATTTTTGAATTTCAAATCCAAGTTAATCTCCTTGAATCATGTACCTAAAAGTGAATGAGATATTCTCTCAATCATCCATCTACTTTCCACGACTTTCTCAAGTAGGTGAGTTTACAAGAGTGATTAAAGTCATTTAGACTTTTACATGAGATAAATGGTAATAACCAATTAAGCATTGGTTCCTATGATCATTGTTCCAAGTGAATATATACTTCAAGAGTTTAAGCTTTAGCCTTCCAAGGTTCCAATTGTCCAAGCCAATGTGTGTAGGCTTGCTTTGCACCAACACAAGGTATAATCCCTACCCAACACCACCAAGAGCACCTAGACCATATGACCAAGTACAATTTGGAAACCCTCAGCCAGTGTTAGGACCACAACCACCACTTCCTCAGCATGTAGTACCTGTCAAGTATGCTCAACCAGAGGAAAACTTAGAAAGAGCCATAATGCCAGCATCACCAATAGCCAGCGTAGAATCAACAAACCCAGGATATGAGCAATCCCCAGGAGAGTACTATTGCATCATAATGGAGTACGAGCAAGCTTTTGACCCGCAATACTATGGATACAAAGATTATGACAATATCTATGGACCAGAGGTGGCTACATTAATGTACACTGCACCTAAAGCACAGGCACCCGTAAGACCACCCATCAAACCACCCATGCCAAGAGGACCGTGTTATAGATGTGGAGGGGACCACTTTATTAGAGAATGTACTCGGCCATACAACCAACCACTCCCTAGGACATGGGAAAGGTATTGTAGTGTTTGTGGAAAGGAAAATCTCTTTAGAGATTGCCCAAAAAATCCCAATAAGGTCCAAGACACAAGACCTATTAATGTGATCGAAGTGATAGAAGCATCAGGAAGTGACAAGGAATAGACCGTACCATTAAAAGCCATTACACGAGCACGAACAAAGGTACAAGAAGGAAAACGAACAGACCTTGAACAAGAAAACATTAAAACCTTAGATCCTAGAATTCAAATAGTGGAAGATTCAAAAGACCTACGCGAGAGTACCCAAGCAACGAAAATCCAAAAGTGGAAGGAAAGGAGAGAAAAACTCAAAGAAAAATGGATGAAAAACAAAAACAAGGAAGACAAGAAGCATACGCGTAGCAACAAGAAATCTAAAAGACCTGAGGATCAGGAAGAAATTTCCATTACACCGCCTACACGAGAGTCAGAGAAGCCAGGATCAATTCTATCCAACTCGAAACCAGATGATTTAGACATGTGATTGAAAGCCTACCAAGATAGAATCAAGAATGGACCGAAGGTGGAGCAACATGAAAAGCTTTACCCACAAGGAGAGTTAGAAAAGGAGAGGCTAGCGATATGCAAAAAACTCATAGAGGTAGCCCAGGCCACCATAGAGAAGACTATCCGAGATCTACCTGAGACAAGAATATCAGAGGATCAATACAAGGATTGTGTTAAAGCCAAGGACAAGGAACTAAAAGAGATGGACAATAAACGAGAGCTATTGAAAACCCAGGATGAACCTATGTCCACAGTCCCGGATCTAGAGGCTGACTGGCCAAAAGAATTGTGGAATAGAATTCGAGAAGATCAATGGAAGAGGAATGGAGTTGCAAAACCTCCTTTTGAAGAATTAGATGTGGAAGATATCCAACCAACACCAAACATGGAAGAAATATATGAAGAAGTCTCTAGACTAGACCGAAATAGGGAGGAAGCTCAAAGCATTTTGACCCTACCAAATTACATGGGGGAAAACAAAAAAGAATCCATAATCTTCCGTGCACCCACAGTACGAGGGAAAGGAATAGGAAACTCAGATAAGAATTCACACAACCTAAGGGAAATGAAAACCCATCTAATGTACAAATCCCTGTGGACAAAGTTGGTGAATTCAGTGAAGATGTTGATCTGTCACCTACAATGGCTATATGACCAAAGCCATACTAGACACCGGAGCAGGAGTAGGTATTGCTACCAAAGAGATTTGGGAGAAATGGGGAAAACGACCCACTCGTATGAAGCTTCAATTAGCAGATGGCCATGTTGAGAAACCATTGGGGATATTGGAAAAGATCAAATTAACCACCTGTGGAGTAGAATTTGAGCATACTTTAGCCATCTGTCAATTTGGAAAAGCAAATATCTTGAGATGATATTAGGACGACCCTTCATGAGACAACTTAGGGTAGTACAAGATTGGGGACGAGACTCATTATACCTTCAACATCAAGGAAACACCACCAAGATAAATTTGCATACCTTTGCCTACCAAGATGTACCCCCACTACAATGGAACCCCATACATAAGGAGGAGGATGATTTGTCTGTCCATAGTGCTGGATCAATCGATCAATCTTGGATGCATGAGGATGCCCAATTGTGGATGTGTAAAGAAGCCAAGAAAGAGGATAACGAGATGCAGTTATGGCCCATAGGACATCCAAATTATCGACCCATGGAGGACCCAATGTACATGCCTCAAATCTTTCCTGATGAAGCATTTGAACTGCATGGTTGGATGGAAATCCTAGCAACCCTGGATGTATGTGTGAACAAAGAAGTTCTGACGTTGAATGAATGTGTGGACGAAGAAGGCTACGATGTAAATTTGTACATGGTTGTCCTTCAGGAAGTAGAAGCACGAGAAATATTGGAAAAGGAATGGAAAGAAGAATATGAGAGCATAGAAATGGAACCAAAATTTGATTTTGAAGAACGTTACCTAGAAGCCATTCAAACCGAAGACAAGTATGGAATGACCAAAGTATTAGCAATAGAAGTAGCCCCTATAGTACCAAAACAAGAGGGAAGTGTGAGTAAGGTCGAACCAAACCCTGATCTTTTTGAGGTACCGGAGCATTTCAAGAAGTATGAAGTAGAAGAGAGAAAAATATCTATTCAAATGCCTAAGAGAGAGGCGAGAGAAGGAGAAGCGTATGACAACAAGGAGCAAACAAAAAAGATTATAGTGACTGTAGAAGATGGAGAGGAAAGATGTACATACATAGGAAAAGATGTGTCAACAGAAGAGGAAGAAGAATTGATACAGTTGATCCGAGAGTATCGAGATGTATTTTCTTGGACCTATAAGGATCTTAAGGGTGTGAAATCCTCTATTTGTTCTCATAGAATACCAATGACATCGGAAGCAAAACCATCTAAACAATGCCCTTACACGTATAACAAGGTCTATGCTACAAAAATAAAAGAAGAAATAGACAAGCTATTAGCGGCTGTATTCCTTTATGAGATAGAACATACCGAATGAGTGTCGCCATTAGTTCTTGTGCCTAAAAAGAACGGAAAACTCAGAGTATGCATTAACTTGAAGAAAGTCAATGCAACCACGATTTGTGATATCTACCCATTACCTATCACCGATCACCTTTTGGAAAGAGTTGCAGGAAAAGAAGTTTATAGCTTCCTAGATGGATTCTCTGGATACAACCAAGTAGCTATTGCGATAGAGGACCAACATAAGACTGCATTCACGACCAAATGGGGGGTCTATGCTTTCAGGGTGATGCCTTTTGGACTCACTAATGCACTTGCTACTTTTCAAAGGTTGATGTGTCACATTTTCAAAGAATTCCTAAAGAAAAGTATGGAAGTGTATGTAGATGACCTATGTACATATTCAAATCGAAGACAGGAACACATTCCTAAATTGCAGAAAATATTTGATAAATGCCGACAATATAGAATCTGCCTGAATCCCGAGAAGTGTGTCTTCATGGTAAGACAAGGGAAGATTTTAGGACACATAGTGTCTAGGAACGGAATATCTATAGATGAAGACAAGATCAAGGTCATTTTAGAAATTCCTAGACCAAAGAATGCCAAAGAAGTGCAAGCATTTATGGGTCATTGTGGATACTATCGTCGATTTATCCACATGTACGCCATAATTGTCAAACCCTTGTATGGATTGTTGACTCAATTCACTTGAACTTATGAATGTGAAAAAGCATTTATGAGTTGAAAAGGCGACTTAGCACGGCCCCAATTCTGAAAACACCAAATTGGAACAAACCTTTTCATATTCATGTGGACGCTTCCAATTACGCAATAGGATGCATTTTAGCTCAACCGACAGATGAAGGAAAGTTGGATCATCCAATTGCATACGCAATTAGATAACTGAATCAAGCAGAGAGAAATTATATGATTACTGAGAGAGAAGGATTAGGAATGGTGTATGTTGTGAAAAAATTCAGACACTATCTCTTAGCCAACAAGTTCAATTTCTTCATGGATCATCAAGCACTATTGTACACATTATTGCAAGAAGTGTGTATTATAAGGAACCCAATGGCGTACTATCAAGATGTGTCAAGGAAGACGAACAAATGAGGAGGACAATGCTCCTAAAGCCTTTTGTGAAAAAGAGAGATCAGCAGCTTGGAAACCCACTGCCAGTTCCTCGCAATCAAGAAATGCTAACTTCAAGTGGGCTCGCAAGGATAGACTGAAGGAATCAAAGAAGGCAATGCCAATACACATCATTCATCATACAAAGACAAGGGCGGAAAAGGGTTCTTCACCAAATCTGAAACAAAGCGACTTCTCAGAATATGGCTCCCAAAGTCATTAGTAGAAGCTCAACGAACACGGAAGACAATGTGGATTCCAAAGAAGGTCAGACAAGTGGCCACTCAAGAGATAGATAACCAGGAAGAAACATTATATCGACACAACATCACCATAAAGCCAAGCGAGAATCACCAAAGATACCAGAAGAGCAAGAATCCAACAACTCGGACAACAAAAAAGAAAAAGAAAACACATGCAGCATGATGAAGGGAGGAGAAGACAAGGCTTACAACCTCTACTACAAAGTGGACATGAAAACCAAAGCAACAACAAGGGTTGGAACAACAAAACCAAGAAGATTTTGTTTGCACACATGAAGCATCAAATGCACCTAAAGTATGCATGATAGGGCCACATTATGAGGCCAGGAATTTGCCACATGATGTACATAATAGAATTAGTGGTACACATCCCCCACTTGGGGACAGGTCATAGCTTCTACTTTCATAGGAATGGACCTACTATGTAAATAAATAAATGCTTTGGCTACACTAATTCTTGTTTCCTTTCAAAAGTGAAGATGGAAAAAGTATGCGGTAAGAGATCTTACTTATGCAAGCAAGGGGAACGGAGTGATGCAACGAACGAAATGTCACTACAACACACATCACTAAAGACATGTCTTCCATAGAAGCTAATGCTATTTTCATTACAAGTGTAGATGCCTTCCAAAGATTCTGAAGCTACCATTCAGGAGGAAGTGCTGGAATTTCCTTTGCAAAGTGTGACTAAAGCAAAAGGTCATTGGTTCAAAGACGACCAACCAGCAGGGGATTACTTATTCCTAGTGACCATTAAAATCATGGATACCAATCATCAGTTTTCGGTGATGTCCAAAGACTTCAAGGTAGTACATGAGCTCACATCAACCATGGATGTTATGAAAAAGGCAGGCATCCATAAATACTTTGAATTACCAATATACAAACCTAATTTTCAGCAATGTGCCTAAGTTATGAACACTTTGCAGCCTGTCCTGCATGATCCATTGGTGCCAGAGGCTAGAGTCTTGGATGCCATTGGTGAATGGGTCATCATACAATTCACACATGATCTAATCAAAGAAGCTTTTGGATGGGAGAAGGACGGGACAACGGTATTGAAGGAGGAAAGTCAAGGAGAAAAGACCCAAACCTTCAATGACATTAATCGCATTGATATTGAAGACGAAGTGAGACTCATCCATCAACACTTCTGCTTTCCCAACATGCACAGATACACTGCTTCGCAAAAGATCGTAGTACAAATGTTGTCACATGCTATTAAACAAATTGGAAATCAAGTCAATATGACTCCATATATTCAAGAACGACTATTCGAGGCAAAGAAGCAGTGGAATCACAAGAAAATTTTGAATGGCAGTATTGCCTTAACTATATTGATATATCATGCCTTGGGCATTAGAGAGCAATTGAGAGAGATGCCATCATCGAAAGCCATGGCTGAATATGCAAAGGTTGCAATAGTCCCTAGGAAGAAGAAGGGAGCCAAGGTCATTGAGGAAGCAGAGACAAGCTCCCAACCTAGAATGAGAGGTACCAAAAGACTAAGGGAAATGATGCAAGCAGAAGCAGAAGTTCCAGCCACCAAAAGAGCACATGTGCTCCCAAGGACGAGACTTGAAGACTGTCAACCTATCATAGAAGAAGAATTGGCCAAAGCAATGGAAGCCACACATCAGTACACTGAAGGCCAAGTCAATCTATCAGTGCAAGGGCACCATTACCAACAAGCCCATCAAGATATAGAACAAAGAAGGATGACCAAGGCTCACAGATATAGGGGTCGTGGCACATGCCTCTACCCACTTAGTGAGATAATATGTTGTTACTATTATGTATTCAACATGAGATCCTTTGGCAAATGGGCTAATCAGACCAATAAAGTTTATTCTCCATTTTCCAAATGCACCTTTTGACATCATTGGTTTTAAAAGAATTTGATCCCGATTAAAGGATATTTAGCTCTTTGGCATGTATCACACCTACTCGCAAATGTTTGAGAATCCATGCATAAGGTGGGGCACCACATACCAACAAATAGAAGCATTTGTATTGTTTGATCTATAGAAAAATGTTTGTTTATGACACTCAAGTGTGCGGCTTCCAATAATGGAAAATAATAATCTTCATGTACATAGAGGCATAGAAAGTTATTCTTCCTTTGATTGCAAAGCATGTTACCAATAAGAGCATAATCAAGACTATCTTTGTGTAAGGTTCTTTGTTTAGGTATGGTCACATCTTCAAGATAAGTGCCAGATTTCAAATAGTATACTATGTTCTTACTCCACGAGGGTCATGCAAAAACATAATATAGAGTATCATGCTGAATGATGTAAATAACTTGGCAAGTTGAACAAAGATAGTCATGTAGTATTCCTTCCATGTGTGGCCAGTAGATGCCATTTCTTTGCATGTTATGCAAAATTCATGATATAGGAAGATGCCTACAAAAAGCACCCACATGAGCCTCAATTACTCACATTAAATGCTCATCTTCTTGTAGGCAACATGAAAGGACCCCATTGGCATTTCTATGATATAAGAAATCAGCGTTGATGTTGAAGTTCTTGGTGCTCATTACTTTTTTTCGTGGTGAACTACACATGGGGGTGGACTAGCCCATAAGATAGGACAAGAATATCTCGCTCGACCAATTTCGGTATGGTCTCTACATTGAAAAAGTAGGTGTCTAGCAAGTCATCATTGATTGTCACTTGGGGTTCAACACTTTTAATTCTTGACAAATGTTCAATGTGAACATGAGTGATGCCTTTTTTACTACCACCTCAAAATTATGTTCCATGAGGAGAATGAACCATCTTACAAATCTACCACTAGCACAATACTTCTTGAAAATATATAGTAAAGCTTGGTGGTTTACAAAGATCTTGAACTTATGTGCAAGTAAATAGTGTCTAAACTTCTTTATTTCATAGAACATTATTTCGTTAGTAGTATAGTTTTGTTCAGTTGGGACGAGTATTCTACTTGCATATGGAATACGGAAGTCCATGTTGCCCTCTTCTGTGGATTGTTCCAATATGCAACCAATTGCAAAGTTTGAATCATCTACATGGATATGGAATGGTTTGTTCCAATCCGGAGTCTTTAATATTGGTGCGAATATGAAATGTTTTTTGAGTTCTTGGAATGAGTTTTCACACTCTTTTGTTCGCTCAAAATTTTTTAGTGGCACATACATTGGTTGAGCAATGGTTGCATACATATGTATGAATCTTCTATAATAATCAAAATGTCCCATAATAGCTTGGAACTCTTTTTCATTTCTTTGTCTTGGCAATTCAAATATTGCTCTTAGTTTGTTCTCATTACTAGATATATCATTCTTTGAGATTGTGTGCCCAAGGATTTTAACTTTTGGTCCATGAAGTCACATTGTTTAGGGTTTAAGCACACTTTGTAAAAGTGGAATTTGTCAAAAATTCTTTATAGATCTGGAATATGTTGTATAGGTTCATATGTAGATACATGAACATTTTTAATTGACCCTTTACAATCTTATGATGTTATACTTGGTATGCCTTTTCATCATCATTATAACCCATGTATTGACTATCAAATGGATACCTTTAATTTTGAATTTAAAGGTCAACTCATTTCTTTTTCTGTAAGGCATGATTTCCCACCATTTTCATTGATTATTCATACTCAAGTAAAATGTGCATTTATGAAACATTGCAATTCATAAATGATTATACTTATACCCTTTCCAATTCACATAAATCTTCTATCTTTGCTTATAAGGATTGTTTTTTGTCTGATTATCCTTCTAAACTACCACCATCTTGATGATCATTTGACCATAGTATAGACTTTATTCTCGATAGTTCTCCTTCTCATAAAGCACCTTATAGGCATGGTCCTCTTCATAAAAAGGAAATAAAGAACCAAGTTAAGGACTAATATGAAAAGGACATAAGGCTTGGTTCTTAACCATTTGGAGAACCAATTCTCTTAGTGGAGAAAAAAAATAAAACTTATTGGATGTGCATTGATTATAGAGCCTTCAACAAGATCACAATTAAGAATAAATACCCTATTCCTCAAATAGATGACTTATTAGATAAACTTCAAGGATCCTACATCTTTAGTAATATTGATCTTAAATTGGCTTACCATCACATATGTATGATGCATAGTGATATTTACAAGACTGCTTTCAAGACTCAAAAGGCCATTATGGGTTTATGGTAATGTCCTTTGGACTTACAAATGATCTTGCTACATTTGCACATATTATGAACAATGTTTTTCTTGATTTTCAAGCTTTCACTCTAGTTTTCTTCAATGATATACTTGTTTATAGTAAGAATGAAAGTGAGCACGAGAAGCATTTAGATATATTTTTTAGTTTGTTACGAAAAAACACACTTTATGGAAATCTTGAAAAGAGTTACTTTTTCCAAAGTAAACTAGAATATTTAGGGCATATTATTTCTAGTGATGGAGTGCACGTAGATCCAAAGAAGATTAAAGTCATTATAGAATGGCCTATATCTCAATCAATCAATGATGTACATTCTTTTCTTGGGTTGTCTAGTTTATATAGGAAGTTTTTTCAATGTTTTTCTTATATAACATTGCCCCTTACTTTATTATTGAAAAATAAAATAAAGTTTTCATGGAGTTATCCGAACAACAATCGTTTGATAAATCAAACATGCACTTTCACATGCACCTATTTTGTAGCTACTTGATTTTGCACAACCTTTTCATGTAGTTATGGACACTAGTGGCTCAAGCATAGATGTAGTTTTAATGCAAAACAATCATCCCATTGCGCTAGAAAGTAGGAAGCTTGGGACATCCAAAAAGAATTATAGTATGTATGATAAGGAATTATTAGCAGTTGTACATGCTTTACGAATCTAGAAACACTACTTATGGGATCTAAGGTATTAATCAAAATCAACCAAGCAATTAAGCACTTATTAAATCAACCCTTAATCTCTGATCAACATCTTAAATGGGCATCATTTATTCAAAATTTTCAGCCCATGATCTAGTATCAACCTAGAAAATCTAATGTTGTAGCAGATGCTCTTTATTGTTTCCCCTCATCACAATTACATTCTATTTTTCTCCATAATATTTCCACCATCCAAATTCATTCATTTCAAGAAATGATTCCCACTTATGCTTTTGATTTGTATTTCTCACGTGCATGGCATGAGTTCAATAATTCTACATCTTTAACTAATGAACATTATACATTTCATAATGGGCTTTTATATTTCCAAACAAAATTATGCATTACTCAGAATTTTAAAGATTTTGTAATGAAGGAAATGCACAAACCATCTTATATGGACATAGGGGCATATAGAGCACAACATCTACTTGTAAAGATTTCTTCTTTTTGCCCCATATAGAAAAATATATTACACATTATGTTTCCCAATGCATTGTATGTCAATGTGTAAAATGTCATCATGGTAAAGCTTTTGGACTATAATGCCACTTCTGATTCTGAATGAACCATGGGAACAAATTTCCATGGATTGCACCACTGGTCTTCATTGTAATCTCTATTTTTGATGTGATAAAAATCGTATAAATACACACACCCTATAAACTCATTGAACATAGTGCATAAGGAGAGATTGAACCCAATATTGTGTCATGTCTCATCTTATATGCAACTCTATTTCTCTTTGTATTTTCAGATTTCGTACTCTGTGTATGCATATATGTAAGATCTTGCAACAAAGAAATTCCTTAAGAATATGGCACATACACCTTTGGAATGTGGCTAGGGATTGGTCAGTCCAAATGGGATTAATTAAAAAGCAAAAATACCCATTCAATGGAAAAGTTTGTTCTATGTTGATTTTGTTGAGTAGTTGGGACCTGATTATAGCCAAAAAAGTTTTGGATGGAAGCGGTCATGTGGGCAAACTATGTGTTGAATCACTACCCTACAAAAGCATTGAGATTCCTCACTCCTTATGAGGCTTGGAATGGTCATAAGCCTATGGTTAGTCATATGCATGTGTTTAGTTGTTTGTCATATGCTCTTGTGCCATCACAACAACGCCACAAACTTGATGACAAGGCAAAGAAATGTATATTTGTTGGTTATAGTGCTGAAAGTAAGGGATATTGTTTGTATCATCCATTGACAAACACAATTATTGTGAGTCGAGATGTGGTATTTGCTGAAAATTCAGTTTTCCCTCTACTTGAATGCAAAAAACAGCCAACAGTTAGCTCACAAGATGTGTTCGATACACTCATGCCTTTGTTCCAAAATGGTGCGCTTGACTATGGCCATGTAGAAGAGCCAATTGAGGCTCAAAGGGCTGAAAAATTCCAGCCAAATAGGGCTGAAAATGTAGAGAATTTCGAACCAAACATGGCTGAAAAATTTCAGCCAAAAATTGTCAAAACTACTGGAAATTTTCAGCCACATATGGCTGAACATTTGTGTCAAAATATGACTGAAAATGAGCATGAAATTCAGCCCACGCATGATGTACATATTGAGGATGTATTACATAATGAACACATGTCTATCAAGAGTGCACAAAGTATGCCAAAGTGGCTAAAACAAACTTTGAAAGGACAACAAATTGAGTGCACCTTTACTTGGTAGAACAAGATCAAGCTCTCACCATGCATCAAGTAATTTTGTGGATTATTCTCTTATTGCTACAACATGTAATGAAAAGACACTTTCTTTTGATGATGCGTGTGATGATCCACAATGGAGGAGTGCTATGCAATCAGAAATGGATTCCATACATAGGAACGGTACTTGGGAGTTATGTGAATTGCCAAAAGGAAAGAATGCCATTGGTACAAAGTGGGTTTACAAGATTAAGAGAAAATCTGATGGTAGCATTGAGTGCTACAAAGCCAGATTGGTTGCCAAAAGATATGCACAACAATATGGCATTGACTATGAGGAAACTTTTGCACCTACTTCACACATGACTACCATTTGTACCATTCAAGAAGAGGTTTATGTGAAGCAAACTCTTGGATTTGCTATGAAAGAGGTTTATGGTGATTTGCTATGAAAGGGAAAGAGCATATGGTTTGTCACTTGCATAAAGCCTTGTATGGTCTCAAGCAAGATCCACGTACATGGTATGACAAAATACATAAGCACTTGATTGCTCTTGGCTTCACATGTAGTCTGATTGAAAGCACACTGGATGTATGCAAAAATGGGGCTGATCTTATAGTGCTTGTTCTTTATGTCGATGACATACTATTGATTGGGTCATGTGATGCAAAACTTGACATTCTTATGGATGATTTGCAACATACTTTTGATGTCACTTATCTTGGCCTTTTGAGCTACTATCTTGGCATCCATTTTGTATCCGTTGAGGGGGGAATTGTTATGCATCAAGAAAATTATGTTGAAAAACTACTTCAACGTTTTGATTTTGAGGTTTGCAAGCCAGTTTCCACACCAGTTGAGACAGGATTCAGGTTCTCAGTCGAGGATTCTAGTGATGCATTTGACACTTTTCTTTATCAACAAGTTGTGGGATGTCTTATATATGCATGGAACATAAGGCTAGATATACAAGTATGCAGTTTCCCCGTTGAGTCGATTCATGCATAGCCTTGACACTAAGCATTGGCAAGCGGTGAAACGTGTGTTTAGATATCTCCGAGGCACTTTGAGCTTAGGTCTCTTTTATGGAAGATATGTTTAGCCATGCTTGCATGCTTTTACAGATAGTGATTGGGCTGGTTGTTATGATACTTTCATGTCAACTAGTGGTAATTGCTTTTTCCTTGGAGACTCATGCATATCTTGGTTGAGTAAGAAGCAACCTACAGTGGCGACATTGAGTTGTGAAGCTGAGTAGAGGGCAGTTTTCATAGCTACAGTGGAGTGTATATGGCTGAGATGCCTATTGATGGATCTTTGCATGGAGATTGATGCTCATATGCATATTCTCACTGATAGTCAGAGTGCTTTGGCTATTGCATGAAACCCAGTGTTTCATGCACGGACCAAACATATTGAGGTGCATTATCACTATGTGAGAGAGAGCCTTCATGCAGGAGATATTTATTTGGTATATGTGCCTATACAAGATAATGTGGCAGACATATTCACCAAAGCTCTTCCACGAGAAAAGTTTGAAGCTTTTCACAAAGCTTTAGGCTTATTACAGGGCTGATCTATCACTCCCTGTATGTGTTCACATCATTTGCTGTAGGGGGTTTGTTCCACTTATGTGTTCCTCGAGTAGCTTTAATGTGAACCTTTTCCCTATACATGGGTACTTTTTACTCTAGTGCTGGCTAGAGGTTTTTCCCCCATGTTACCACATACTTGATACTCTCATATGCAGTGGTACTTTTTACTTAGGGATATTATTCAGCTCTTACTTCAGTTTAGTTCATCGTCAATAGAGAGAGCTATTCCAACCATCGTCTTCTCCGTATGTCTTGCTGCATTTGTGCTCCTTGTGTGTCTCTCGCACTTCTACACACACCCAACATGTTGATCTTGGTATTTGTGCAATTATTCTTAATGTAAATTGCATTTCCTCCCCAGTCTTGAATCACTTTCTCTGTCGTAGGAATGACCATCCTAAATGAATCTCATAGTTTCTTTCTCTGCCACACTCATATATGGCAATCGTATGCTCGAACTCAACACCATACGTGGTCAAGGAAATATTTTCTAGGAGACCTAACGGTCTCTCCATTAGCTACTTGTAGGTGAATTCTAGTGGGTCATAAGGCACTCTTATCCCACTTCTCTTGTAATCTCTAGGTAGCAATGTCTACTCTTGCATCTTCATATATAATAACTTTGGTAGTCACACCATTATGTTTCATAGGAAATAGGGTATAACCTTCATCCCCTTCACTATAATCACCAATCTTATCAATAGGGATTTCATGTCTGTGTGACTCTGTAACTTTGTTTGGTCCTTTGGGCTAGGGGTTTAGATTCTTTAGCTTTCTTGCACTCTCACGCAACTTCATCTTCTCCAATGTACGATGGAAGAGATTCAAAGTGCATGGCTACACCATCCCATGAGTATGTACTTATGTTCTCTAAGTCAATATGTGTTGTACAATTACAAGTTTGGAACTCTCAAAATGGAGGTTTTTGTTGTGTAAGAGCTTCCTTATTCCATTTTGGCTCTAATACTTGGTCCTAGAGTTCACCTTGCCAAGAACCCTCCATGTCTTAAATAACAATATCCTCTTAAGAAAATAGAATATTGGATTGGATGGGTTTTGGTTCTTTTGTAGTGAATGGTGGTTCAGGGGGTTTTTATTGTGTAAGAGCTTCCTTATTCCATTTTGTCTCTAATACTTGGTCCTAGAGTTCACCTTGCCAAGAACCCTCCATGTTTTAAATAACAATATCATCTTAAGAAAATAGAATATTGGATTGGATGGGTTTTGGTTCTTTTGTAGTCAATGGGTTTTGGTTCTTTTGTAGTCAATGGTTCTTGTGGTTGTTGTTGAGCTTTGATCATCTCTTGATATTCATTCATAACCTTTTGAAGTTATTCTTCCTTTTTTTGGAGTTAAATTTACCTTTCTTGAAGTTTCTTTTACTTTTCTCGAGATTGATCTTCCTTTTGATGGGCTTTAACTACTTGTTGGAAATGCTCCTTGGACATGCATGTTCCAACTTCTATCATCTGTTGAGAAACTTCATCCTTTGGTGGCATTTGTCATGATGATAAATTGAAAGTTTGTCTCTTAATCTATAATGATATGCTCTCAATAATCCTTCTAAATCACTAGGTAGGGGATGAGATAGGACATATCCTAGATGTGGCTATGGATTTGGGTATGCATATGCATGTGATAGTGTTGGAGCACTATATTGCTATGTTTCTCAATCTCGAGTTCTTTCTTGCTCCCTATTGAGCTGATTGTCTTTGCTTTTGAGCTCATATTGCTTCTTAACAAGATCATCTTTCTTATACTTGAGAGATTCTTCAAGATCAATAGCCTTCTTCTTCCAATTGTTGACCTATTTCCCTTGTTAAGAATTCAAGGTCCCCTTCTAGGTGGAGAGTCCTTTGGCAACTCCTCTTTAGCCTTTGAGCTTGATGGATCAAGCACCTTCTTACCCTTATCTTGTTGCTTAGCCTTGGCTTGTGCCCTTGTAATCACTTGTATAGGAGTTGTCATCACCTTCTCCCATTCACTACTAGAGAGAATATTTGTTACAATGTTAATAGGTGCAGACACTCATGTCCCAACCGTGAGGATAATCCTTATACAAGTGTGTTTCTCCACAATCATTATAGAAGGATCTCTTGGTCATTAAAGGTGGTAATTGGGAAACTTGTGTATGTGGGGACCCTCTAACAAAATGGTCCCCATTACACCTAAAACAAGGGCCTCTTGGTGGAGTAGGTCAGGATTGAGGTCTACCCATATTCTAAGGTGGAACAAATATTTAATAAACTTGACTATATTTTGTCTTGCTATACCCATAACTTTGACAATACTAGTCATGATATCCACTTGAATATTCTAGGTAACCCAAGTAACTAGTGGATGGGTCATATTGCTGAGTGTATGCCTCTTGTTGACTACCTTCTATGACATGTTCTTGTCCCATATGTTTTATAACAATCAGAGGAGATGGCCTTATAACCTTCTCAAGTGGCCCTTGAGATTTTCCATACTTCACTGGAATCACATGTTGAGAAGCAAGTGGTTGTTGCCTCCATCTAGGTCTACCTGGGTATAAAGGATACTCTAGTGTTGGTTTAGGTATGAGCATCAATGGGGATAGAGGTATTGTTTTTGTGCATTGGGACTTGGTAATTTCCCACATCTGTTCTATTTTGATACAAGCCTTGTGTAGGATACTACCTAACTAGTTGCTTATTGTACGAACACTCAATAATTGAGTGATTGGTCCACTTTTGCTCAATTTTACAATATTGCAACTGTGGTTGTGCTAGAGGAGGTGGTTTTTTTTTACACCCATGGGATGGATGATCTCCTTCATAGTGCAAGAACTTCCTAGATGGAGTCCTAGTTGGTTGTATGTTTAACTTCTTGGCGATAGCCTTTGACATTTCATCGATTGTTGAGGAACTTGAATTTACACTTTGATTAGACTCAGTTGTTGATGACAAGACTTGAATAGAATTACCTAAAGCATTTTCTATGGTGATGCATGATGTGGACTCTCCTTCTTGAGAGCTCCACAATAATATCCTTGCTGTAGAAAACTCGAACCTAGTGCTGCACATAATACTCTGCACAGGGGGTGCAAAATACACAAGAAAACACACATAGTAAACGGACCATGAACATAGATTTCTTAGTTCATACAAATGTGGTCAAACCTAGAGCCTATGGTTGACCGTGCCACTATATGTTTTATTAAAGAGCATATACAAAAGTTTCTAGTGGCCTTTTGGCCTTTCACATGGTCACTAACGATAACAATCTCCCCTTAAAGGCCAATATGGCCAAAGTGACTATGGGAGAAAAATAAAGAATGATAAAGAATACCTGAGTGTAAGTATACAAACTATACCTCCCACCTGATGGGCATGTTACAAAATATACAAGTAACTATGTAAGATCATGAATTAAGTAACCTCCATCAAGTGACAATAGTTGAAGCATTTGTAGCATTATTTCAAGTATGAACCTTCTCAAGAATAATGTGCTCTGTGGCTAAACAATCTCTAATGAAGTGATACCGCACCTCAATGTGCTTGGTCTTTGCATGATAGATTGGATTCTTAACCAATGCAATGGCACTCTAACTATCATTGAGCAAAAAAGGTACATGCTGAGGTAGACCCATATCACAAGCAAGACGAGGAAGCCGCAATGCTTCCTTACATGCCTCACTTGTTGCAACATACTCTGCTTCTGTGATGGAAACAACTGTACATTCTTGAAGATGAGATCTCCAAGAGATAGCACCTCCAGCAAAATGAAAAATGTACCCTGTTGTAGACTTACGATTGTCTACACAACCAGAATAATCAGAATTTTTATAACCAATAATGGGTGCTTTCCCTATACCTAAGCATAGAAACTTGTCCTTAGTGACACTCAAATATCTCAAAATCATCTTGAATACTTCCCACTACTTCTTGCCAAGATTAGACATATATTAGATCACAACTTCCATTGCAAATGCAATGTCTGGTCTTGTAGCTGCCATAGCATACATGAAACTACCAACAATAGACTAATAAGGAATTTTGGTCATGAATTTCTTTTCCTCATCTGATTTGGGGCAATCATTCTTACTGAATTTCACAAATGTGTACTCAATGCCTTTCCACCTTGCATATTGAACGTGTGAAGTACTCTAGACATGTCCTCACTTGTGAGACAAGTATATGCATCTTTTACTCCTATCACAAGCAATGCACATGCCAAGAATATGTTCTATATCAAATGTTTTACTCAACTTCTTTTTGAGAATTGACAAGTCATAAGAGGACTTCCCAACAATTACATTATAATCAACATAAAGTATCAAGCACATCAAGCTTCCATATGAGCATCATGCTTCGAGAATAGCCTTGAGACTTCATAAAAGCATCAAACTTTTGGTACCATTGTCTAGGGGATTGTTTAAGTCCATATAAACGCTTCTTCAACTTACAAACTAGACTTTCTTTGGAAAGAACTACTATTCACTCCTCATGGCATGCTCCCATGACATGATCTTAGGTCTGCATAGCCTCTTTGTAGCAAGAGGGCTCACCGACATCTATTACCATAACAAAATCCAAACCTAGAACATATCTATCAGGTGGATTTGAGACACGTGCAGAGCATCTCAATGACTATTGCATAAGAACATTTGCAAACTAATTTGATTGGTCCTTTTTTTTACGATCCCTATGTGCAATATTTTTATGCATGCGAATTGGAGGAATAATATCCTTAAACACTACTCTTCTCACTTCAATCTCCTTAATGGGCTATTTATGCATCTTAGAGTCATTGAAAATGACATCACTACTTTTGATCACTGATCATGTTTTAGGATCCCATAAGCAATATCCAAATTGTCCTTCTTGACCATATCCAATAAAAATGTATCTCTTTGAGTTATGGTCTAGATTTTGTCTAAGATTCTTGGGTATATGAACATATGCTTCACACCCAAAAACTCAAGATGATCATAATATGGTGGCTTCCTTGTCCATAACTCTTATGGCACTTTCATACCTTTGGAAATACTAGGAAAAAGGTTAATCTCGTGAATTGCAATGAATACTGCTTCTACACAAGAGCCTTGTGAAAGTTTTGCAAGATGTAGCATAGAAATTACTCTATCCTATATTGTTGTATTCATCCTTTTAGCTACACCATTTTGTATTGGGGTATAAGGAGTGGTATAATAAAGTGATAGGAAGGAGATGATTGAACCACAACCTTGACAGATAGTAGATGGTTGAACTACACCCTAAGAGAGGATTATGAAGTAATCCTCAACCATGGCTTTTGGGGCAAGTGGTTAGCCCATCACATTCATAACCAAGAGGTTGTGAGTTCAATTCCTTACATTGGTATCAGAGCCTAGCAAGTAGGCTTGGGCAAGGTGGAATGATCCAATGGCCTCTAAAAAAGGCGCTTGGGCATCTCTATATGAAAGGGTACAAATTAGTGCACGTCGCTTTCACAAATTAGCCTAACAAAGATTGAGGTGTATCTCTCAATCCATAGGTCAGATTGAGGCATGTAAGATACCATTGGAAAGATCTCGGAGTGAGATTTTGAATGAGATAGCTTGCAAGTTTTAAGTCCTTGGGGATACTTGGGTGGCACTTGATTGAGTGTTCAAGATACTGAACATGGGTGAGAACAAGGTTCAAGATACCAAGGTTGAGAACAGGGTTCAAGACACCAAGGTTGTGAACAAGGTTCAAGAAATTGTGCGAGGTTGAGGGACATCAATTCAAGGGTACCAAGGGAGTTCAAGAATGGATCACCGAGGCTAGAGGGATAATGAGTAGATCATTGAGGACAATGATCAAGTAAGGGGGAAGAATGTAATAAAGTGATAGGAAGGAGATGACTGAACCACACCCTTGACATATAGTAGATGGTTGAACTACACCCTAAGAGAGAGGATTAGGAAGTAATCCTCAACCATGGCTTTTTGGGCAAGTGGTTAGCCCATCACATTCCTAACCAAGAGGTTGTGAGTTCAATTCCTTACAAGTGGTAAACTCTTTATGAATTCCTCTATATTGATAGAAAAGGCTGAATTCATGTGAGGTATACTCACCCCCATTATCTGAACATAAAGCCTTAAGCTTAGTTCCTTTTTCTCTCTCAACTGAAGCAAGCCAATTTTTGAAAATAGGGAATACTTCATCCTTCGATTTGATAGGATATACCCATAATTTTCTAGTAGCATCATCTATGAAAGTGACGAAGCACAGAGAACCACCTAATGACCTCGTGGGAATATGACCACACACATCTATATGCACAAGATCTAAAGGCTGAATTAAGAGTCAATGTGCATTTTATGTACATTTTTCATACTGAAAATGCTCAAAAAATGAAAGATCAGAGAAAGATAACACAGGTAAGTAGCCAAAACGAGAAAGATTTTCCATTCCACTATGAGATATGTGGCCCAAATGCCCATGCCATATACAAGCCATAGGCTATTCAACAATAGCTAACAAGTGTTCTTTCTATGATAGAAATAAAGGATAAAGTGAGCCAACTTTGCTTCCTTTTCCAATAACCATATTACCCTTTGATATGTGAAAGGAGTGAGCATAGAAAACCACCTTGTAACCAAGGTCATCAAGTTGACCAATTGACATCAAACTACATGATAACTAAGGTACATGGCATACATTATGCATAGTAAATTTTGAACCAATGTATAACTACATCTCCAATCCCAACAACATCACACTAGTAAGAGTCACCAAATCTCACAGTACTAAGAGACTTTGTTGCATAAGTAGACAACCATTCTCTATGTGGTGTCACATGGAAAGAAGCGCTAGAATCTAGCAACCATGTGTGGAAAAGAGAATCAGCCATAAGAGCCTTAGTAGGCACAATACTGTCAAGTGTCAACACATCATCATCATCAGAAATAACATTGATTTCTTCAATCTTCACACTCAAAGTATATGGTGCAAGTAGCTATTTAACATGCCCATCAACATTTCCCCCTTTACATTTAGCATTCTTTAATGAATAGCATTCTTGCTTCATGTGTCCTTTCTTATGAAAATAATGGCATTCTATATCCCTCTTCCTTGATTTACTTCTACTCTTATTCTACTGACCATTCTTTTCCTTGTTCTTGCTCTTGCCACATTGCTGATTCTTTCCTTGGTAAGAATCAAGGAACATTATATGCATCTCCACTCTGAGTGCCAACCATAATTTTTCTATGAATCGTCTCACTCAAGAGTGCTCCACATATGTCATCATAGGACAATTTACCACTAGGTGCACTATCCATCTCCATTTTTTGATCATATAACTGAGAGAATATAGCATCAAACTCATTTAGATGAGTAGCAACACTATCTGTGTCCTTCATCCAAAGGTCATATAACTTTCTCATCAAGTACACTTTATTTGATTTTTTTTCTTTTTCATATGTATTACATAACTTCTTCCAAAGCTCCTCTGCACTTTCACAGTCCAATTCTGTAAAGTAAACATTATCTTCCAAGTGAAATCAAATGGTAGACCTAGCCAATTCATCCAACTCTTCCCAATCATCATCATCTATATCAACAAGCTTCTTTGAGATTCCATTTACTGGCTTCCACTGTCTCATTTGCATCATCCCATCTTTAATATGATTCTTCCATAGAGCAAAGTTTGTGCCATCAAATCTCTAGATCACAAAATGTTATTTACCTTGCAAGTTATAGCTCCTCTTGGGAACAGTGGCACTAGATCAAGATCTAGTAGATGTACCTAAGATTTTTGATGCCATGATGATAGAGAATTAACTAGAATGAAAATGGAACCAGAATAGTCCAAACACCACAAAGGCTCAAGAAAGGATGACAAGTCTCAGATTCTAGAAAAAATCAATAATCTCCCTAGAAAAATGGATTAATGACTAGTAATGACCAACCAAAAGGATTATGTGAGAGTGAATGTGCTCATATCAATAAGTGTATCAAGGAATAAATCGATCACTGTATAGTTGGCAAAACAAAAAATCTAGAAAAAATTTTGCCAGATTCTCCTATGCAAAAAGAGCATATGTACTAACATATCTCATAAAACTACAAGTAGTGACATGGAAACTTGCAAGTGAATCATTGAATGCATTGAATATAATTAGTTACCTGAAAGAATCCAACTATGCTTATCGAGCACCTATGAACAACTAGCATACATCTCCTATGGCAAGGCTGGGTAATCCTTCCACCTACGTCACTGAAGAGACCCAGACATCTAGGTATCTATTAGTTAAGAAAACCTCACCACGAACCTCTTTATCAAACATAAAAGGCTTTATGCAAAAAATGTAGTCACTATATCAATGACCACATGGATATACATAAACGATATCCATAGAAACGTCCATAATGTGTATGTGCTCAATATGTGCATTAAAATGGCATTGAAAAGCTGAGTTGATAGCCTAACACTAGCCAACAACACATGCAAGTGATTGTCAACTATGTTCTTCAGGCTCAAAAACTTGCATAAACGTGTAGTGATTGGTCCCACAACTAAAAACCTTTCAAGAAACCTATAGATTTACTAGTGTGGCTAAAAACATAGCCCCAAATCCAAATATTTGTTGTCGTAGAAGTACAAAGAACACTCTTCTTAATGTTCTAGAACCTGTGTAAAGAGAACTATGCATAAAAGTACTCCAAAATGGCTCCAAAAATCACCTAAAAATGCTTCAAAATAGGCTTTGAAAACAAAGAATGAAGCTTTGAGGGCCCAAAATATGTTCAAGGTAATGTGAACATTAGTCTTTCCTCTTCCTCAAGCACCACAAGAATGTATCTTAGTCAAAAGATCTTTGTCGGTGAAGTGAGCTCTAGGGGGGAAAAAACTGGAATGGGTGACCTCCCCAAAAGTACTAGGAATCTCTGTCTTCTTTGATCGTTCAGGTCCCCCCTTGTGCATAGCCAATGATGAAAATGTTGACTTCAGTGACTTGGATGACACCGTATGCCAAGGTCTATGCCTCGATCGCCACCTTAGTCGTAAGCCTTGGAGAAAGGGTGGGTGGTTGCTCGCTTCACTTGCACAAAAGGAAACAAGATTTTGTGTCAAAATGCTGTAACACCAATAGAGTATTTCTATGGTGATGCATGACGGTGGACTCTCCTTCTCAAGAGCTCCACAACAATACCCTTGCTATAGAAAACCCGAACTCCGATGCTGTACACAATGCTCGACACAGGGGGTGTAGAATACACATGAAAACACACATAGTACATAGACCACGAACACAAATTTCTTAGATCATACAAATGTGGTGGAACCTGGAGTTTCTGGCTGAACTAGGCCACTATATGTTTTATTAAAGGGCATATAAAAAAGTGTCCAACAACCATTTGACCTTTCACATGGACACTATGATAACATTACCCAAGTCATCCTCAACATGGATGCACTTTTTAATGCAATCCTCCAAAGTGGTGGGATTCATCAAATAGGCTACACTTTGTAATTGAGAACTCATTCATCCATCGAGGAAATGTGCAATCAACTTTGCCTATGATGGAAGGTCCCATTTTATCCATTGTGATATGTATTGCTTGTAGTGAAGAGAAGTTAATCTCGTGTCCTCATTGGCTTCTTATTTGAAGCTTGTTATCATTGATGAGGTGTATGCCTAACTCGTGTCTTAACATAGTTCCTTTCAAAGTGAGTCCAAAGACGTCAAATTGACTAATGAAATCATATACATTTTTTGCCTACAATACTTGTCTCAACTCAGAGTCGTATGCACGAGGATCAACTTATCCTTCATATTACTCTTGCATACATTTGGCCACTTGGGAAGGTATGAGCCTTCTACCAAAATCTGTTCTTATAATCTGTACTTGTGGCATTTGGGGTTGTTGCACAAGCCTTGAGAAATGGGTTTGGATTGTGGCACAATAGGCACTCATTGTCCTGGTGGTCTTACCGGATATGGCATTTGTGGTGGCCATTGTGGGAATATTGGTAGTATAATAGTTGGGTTGATGGCATATTTGGCATTGGCATTGTGAATGGAATTTTCCCAAATGATGCAAGTTGCCATGTGGTAGTCATATTCAAGGGTATAAATGTGACATTTGCGGTGATAGGTGTAGAGATTTGTGTTGTCCAGGTCATTGAGATAATATTACTCTGTGTCAATGTAGCATTATTAATAGATGATGCACTTGAAGTGGATGCTATAGAGGTGACTATGGGATTGGTTGGAATTCTCAATATCAAGGGGTTGAGATTCCTCTAACCTTGATTCAAAATGATTACTATCCTTGAAAGGTTGTTCACAAAAATAGGTAGACCATGATGTGTAAAGTGTTGTTGCCCATCTACTCTTGGTGAGTATTATGGTCTATTCCTTTCATCTTCTTAGATCTGCAGTAAGGTTGCATCTGAATACTTGAACTCATGAATTTATAGATGATAAGGACCTATGCTCATAGGTGATGGTAGAGTCCAAAAGGACTCTTTTGACTCCGAAGCCAATTAGAACTCAAGAGCCAATCCATCATGAATTACCTTGCTTACATGGAAGGTCCTTGTTATTGATGACAAGCCATTGGGATCGATTTTACTTTGATCTTGTTGGGGGTCAATATCTATACCTTTATTATTTAGGTTTTCTATTCCATGTGGAGTGATTCTCTCTGGTTTGTTTTTTACCATGTAATAGGCTTCCATCTTGTCTACTAGTAACTCTCCTTCATGTCTTCAATGTGGCTCAAAGCTTAGATCCATACCTGAGTGTTTCAATAAATAAACGCAATGCTTAGTTGAACCTTTAGAAGTCTCGTTTTACCTCCAATCACTCAAGGATCCATACACTTGTAAGAAAAATATACCACAACTTTGTATACATCTCTGAAAAAATAAAGATCTTATGTCTGGGTATGATAGGACTAGTAAGGAATATGCTTGGTATTTTACAATGCCTTTTGTTGAGTGGAGAATTAAAATCTCCCCCCTCCCTAGAGGTGTTCTATGCCGTTGGATTCCTTGTCGTTCAAGTTTGGATAAGATTCAAGTGTCTTTTGGTGGTCCTTTTCCCCCCTTGTATTCAAAAATTCTCTAGAGGCTCACTTGATTTTCAATCTCTCTTAAGGATCAATTTCGAAATATCATATTTTAACATTAACATATGCGCTTTACAAATTTTTTTTTTGAGAGTGTGGTATTTCAAACAAGCTTTCTGATGAGCTATAGAGCTCAAAAGATGGATTTTTCAATATAACATTATGGAATATTAGAATACCACAGACAAGGTCCTTCATATGAGTGGTCAAAGACCAATGGGCTACCCAAAACAAAGGAAATAGTGGAGAAAAGGTTCAAGCCCATGAAGTTCACACGGGAGAAATATGGATACATATACTAGTGCACTGTTGTGTTGCGAAGGCATCATGTTCCTTTGTGCCATTGATGCATTATATATATATATATATATATACATATATATATATATATATATATATATATATATATACATATATATATATATATATATATATATATATATATATATATATATATATATATATATATATATATATATATATATATATATATATATATATATATATATAACAAACTTCATGTACAAGTTTTGCATGCACTCATAAGAGTGAAGCACATAGAAATATGGTTGAAACATGAAACCAACTTTTACTAAACTTGTTTTGTAAATGTAACACACACTTCCTATATGTATTTATATAACTCCGTATATAACACCATCCAATGAAAAACATATCTGCTTAATTTCCCCCAAATATAGAACTTAAAAAGAAAGACTATAAAACCACCTCTAGAAAAACTCCTTCAACATTAGATTATAAATTATACTTGAAAAAGCAAAAATTTTAATACAAAAAACATTATACTTTATGTGTATGTGTATGTTTATGTGTATGTGTATTTACATTTGCATGTGTATGTGTATGTGTGTGTATGTGTATGTGTATGTGTGTGTATGTGTATGTGTACGTGCATGTGCATGTTGTTGAAAGTGTGAATTATGCAAGATCTAGGTGGACATTGAGGGGGGATGTTAGATATGCTGAATGCCTTACCCTTATGTAATACCATCATTGTTCCATAACACTCTATTTTGTAAGGCCTCCATTATGACGAGAAGCCATGTGAGAGTATTGGACATTGGTAGGTTCCTTACTTTGAGGTCATATGAGGTTTAGAGTAGACCGTAGAGGGATAGTTAGGAAGGTTACTTCTAAGCCTTTGTATTTGGAATTGATCATATGTGAGGATCAACCTAAATCAAGGGCTAGAAACAAAAGCAGCTTTCTTAACTTGGTGAAGGGTATATTTGTTGTGGGTCGTTGGATCTAGAATTGATCCTAATTGTGGATCAAGCAAGATCAAGGGATACAAACAAATGGTTGTTGATCATAACTTTCTACCATTGGATTTACCCCATAGATCAATGGTGGAGATTATTTTGGGCATGGATCAAGCTATCCCGACCCTAGAACATCGGTGGACTAACTTAGGCTTGGAGGACCTTATTAGGATGGTCCCCTCCCCATGGAAGTCATGGAAGTCTTGTAGGCCATTGAAAATCAAGAGACATATACTCAAGGAGGCTCAAGGAGAGAGTCACCCAAGGCTCAAGGAGCTGAAGCATAACCTTCCAAGATAGGAAAAACATAGAGGAGGGCTTTATATGCATAGACGAGTAAGGAGGAGCTATCAAGCCCACATCCCCTCTAGTCTCTTGTAGGTATAGACATAGTCTACTTGTAAGAGTTGTATATCTTGGCATATCCAATTCAAGACATTTAAAGTGCATTCAATAGCTTATAGATGTCTCTTACTTTCCCTAAGAGTTCTTCTTGAAATCAATTTTATGTGAAGAGAAATTGGTGTATCTCTATGATCCAAATTTTTTGCAGATCCTACATCTCTGCATAATCTATTTTGTATAGAGTTGTTGACTAACCTAAGCAAATCCATTTGAGGTTTTCTATAGATTTTTAGAAAGCTTATAAACCACAATAAGCGTGGCTAAAATTTCAGGTGATTTGGATCAGTAAGGAAGGTGAATCAGAGTTTTGCTATAGGGTAGCAAGAAAGGTGTATGAAGGGACCTAGGTATTGGGTTCATTTCACTTCTAGTGTGCAAATCTGAGGGATTAGATCCCATCAGCTAGTATGAGAGTAGGAAACATCTTTTGAGGAATCGAGGAGAAGGAAACAAAATCTTGGACATCAAGGCTAAGAGGTACGTCTCTGTGTAACCCTAATTTCCCATTGATTATGGTAGATCTAGGTCAAAAAGTGGAGTTGCTTGACAAAGACAACTATCAATCATGGAGGTTTAGAGTCATGAACTACCTCATGAGCAAAGCTTTATGGCCTATTCTATGTGGAGATGAAGATAAGCCTGATGTGGATCCCAAAGATCCAAAGGTCACCAATCAAGAATTGAAGATGTTGAAGGATTGGGAGGAAAGCAATAAGACAAATATCTTCTACATATCACAAGTGATCCCTAACACTATGATTGGTCATATATCAGAGTTTGATCATGCTATAGATGTTTGGGAGGCCTTAGAGAAGATATATGCCATTTTCACAAGAAGTAGAAAGATGCAGCTCAAGAATGAACTCCATTCTTTGAAGAAGGGTAGTGGTCAATCTATTGTTGACTACACCTTGAGGGTGAAGGAGTTGATGGAGCAATTGGCATCCATTGGGTGCAAAGTAGATGAGGAAGACCTTGTTTAGATTGCTCTCAATGGGTTGAGAGGGGAAGACACGTGCAAACCCCTCATTACTACCATCTTGTATAGAGATCCTCTACCAACTCTTGAGGAGTTGATCCCACACCTACTGGCAGAAGAAGTTGCCATAGGAGACATATCGAAGAACGATGTTCACTCACAAGTCCTATATGCTAGCAAAGGCAAAGGTAAGAGTGGCAAGAAGGGGAAAGGAGGAAAAAGCAAGTGGAAGTAGTCCAAGGACGAAGATTCAGATTTAGAAGGAAATAGCAAGGCATCATCTTCAAGGAAGGGCAAGATTGGCAAAGGGAAGAACAACCCTCATCAAGCTAAAACTTATTTTATATGTGGTAAGCAAAATCTTTTTTTTTTTTTAATTTCTGGTTCAAGGATGACAAAGGCAAGAAGAAGATGGAGCAAGAGAAATATGCTAACAAATCCAAGAAGGATAGATGAGAAGGAGTGGAGGTTCAAAGCTCTTAAGGAGAACAACACTTGGGAACTAGTACCAAAGAAGGAAGGCATGAAGATAGTCCGAAACAAGTGGGTGCAGAAGACCACGAGGAATGCAGATGGTAGCTTGGCAAGGTACAAGGCTAAACTAGTAGCCAAAGGCTTCACACAGACACAAGGGATGGATTATGAGGAGACTTTTAGCCCTGTGGAAAACAAGGCTACCATTAGAGCTCTCATAGCCCTATGTGTAGTAAGGAGGTGGCCTATCTACCAAATGGACATAAAGGATGCTTTCTTGAATGGCGAGTTACAAGAAGAGGTGTTCATAGAACAACCTCAAGGGTATGTAGATTCACAACATCCTAGCTATGTTTGCAGGTTGAAGAAGGCCTTGTATGGCCTTAAGAAAGCCCCAAGGGCTTGGAATCAAAGGCTAGTGGACTTCTTGAAGAGATGTGGTTTCTCTCCAAGTGATGCAGATCCATCCTTGTATATGAACAAAAGAAGTGACATGATATGTTTGATATGCATATATGTAGATGATCTTCTTATGATAGGAGATGATGATTCAAGCATAAGGACCATCAAAGAAAAGCTTGGAAGAGAGTTCAAAATCTCAGATTTAGGTACAAAGAACCAAGTTGCAGATATTTTCACCAAAATCTTGGATGTGACTGAGTTAACAAAGTTTTCAAAAGCTATGAGCTTACTTGATATGGACACTACCACCTTAAGCTTGAGGGGGAGTGTTGAAAGTGTGAATTATGGAAGCTCTAGGTGGACATTGAGGGGGGGTGTTAGATATTCTCAATGCCTTACCCTTATGTAATACCACCATTATTCCATAACACTCTATTTTGTAAGGCCTCCATTATGAGGAAAATCCATGTGAGAATGTTGGACATTGGTGGGTTCCTGACTTTGAGGTCAGATGAGGTCTAGAGTAGACCACAGATGGATAGTTAGGAAGCTTACTTCTAATGCATTGGATTTGGGATTGATCCTATAAAGATCAAACTAAATCAAGGGCTAGAAACAAAAATGGCTTTCTTAACTTGGTGAAGGGTATATTTGTTGTGGGCCATTGGATCTAGACTTGATGCTAAGTGTGGATTAAGCAAGATCAAGGGCTACAAACAAATGGTTGTTGATCTTACATTTCTACCATTGGATCCCATAGATCAATGGTATTTATGTGTATGTGTATTTGTATGTGTGTGTATGTGTATGTGGATACATATGTGTATGCATATGCATATGCGTATGCGTATGTGTATGTGTATGTGTGTGTGTATGCTTTTGTGTATGTGTATGCATATGCATATACATATGCACATGTGTATGTGTGCGTGTATGTCTATGCATATGTATATGTGTATGTGTATAAATATGTGTCTGTGTCTGTGTATGTGTATGTGTATGTGTATGCATATGTGTATGTGTATGTGTATGTGTATGTGTATGTGTATGTGTATGCATGTGTATGTGTATGTGTATAGGTATGTGTATGTGTATGTGTATGGGTATGTGTGATTATGTGTGTGTATATGTATGTGTATTTGTGTTTTTGTATGTGGGTATGTGTATGTATGGTATGTATGTACATAGTATTTATATATTTGGTGTAAATTACAAGCCTACACATTTGGCTCAAAGGATGCATTGAAGTCTATACATACATGAAGAAGCATAGGAACATATATTAGGAACATGCTATTTTATTTACATATGTAGTATCATGTATGCATGTGCAATGTAGTATGTACTATGTAGCATAGTACTATCATCTATGTATTATTTAACATGTATGTAATATGTATGTATAGTTATATGTGATATGTGCATACTGCATGTTACATAGTATATGTTACATACATAATACACACATGTTACATAGATGATAATAGATGAGAATAGTAAGTAAATAGTACATACTACATGGCACATACATACATGATGCTACATACACATATAAAATATCATATGCCGTATATTACATACTACATATATGATAGTCCATCATACATGTAATGCAGAGCGATTGATTATACATATTATGAATTTACATCATGATATTAGAATCTAAATAGAAACATACTCCATTCATATTATATGCAACATAAAACATGCATGGCTTATACATCATGCATGATCACATGCATCATGCATGATTTCATGCATCAATGTGGATTCAAATTTTAAATTTCATTTATGACTTTTTTCTAAAGTCTAATTTGTTCTAATTTTAATGTTTCACAAGTAAAGTTATATACTCTCATATCTTCTAGGCTATTTTTGAATGGTTGAAAGAATGTTATGCAAGACATTACCAATAATGGGAATAATTTTGTGGCCATGGACAAGTTATTGAAGGTTGAGTTTCCCTCCATTGTGTGGCACCCACATGCTACACATAGCATTAAACTTTTGATAGAGGAACTGCATTAGGGCAAAAAACGGCCAAAAAAGGGTTGTTTGCTAATGATGGATTAAGGAAATTGACAAATAGAGTCTTTCCACGTGTACAAGAATATAACATTGTTGTCTCCTTTAACCGTATGAATAAATTCCTTTTTTAAGAAAATATGCTCTAAAAGCACCACTAAAGTGATGAAGATTCTTGTATTCAGCATACAATTTTTCAGTTTGATGCAAAAAAAGATATTTTTGCACACCACACAATGCATATTTTTAAATTTCCAAGAAGGAATTGATTTTTGAAGATACGAAATATTTTTGGGTTCACAAAATTCCATGGTCGTTCGGTGATAGGGTTTACATCAAATCAAAAGTTTCCACGTGTACAAAGCCTTTTTATTTATAAGTACTGGCAAAGTTTGTGAATGTTGGTTTCTCGCTTTGAGCATTCTTCTTCTTCTCAATTTGAGTGGCTTCTTCTTCTCGTCGTCCTTCCAATCATGTAACCTCATGTGAGTTTTACAACAAAAGAGAGGATTCTTTGTGGAAACCTCTTTCTGTGAAAGTAAATGAATGGGTAACTATGCTTCCTAGCTGCAGAGGTGCCCATAAAGTCAAGCGTGCTAAAAGAGACAACACAAGAAACTATTGGAGGGGACATATTCTCAATTTCAAATTGAAGAGATGCAATTGGTTTGCAAGAGTACAACATGTGTACAATGCTAAGGATCTTATTCTAGAAAATCATCTGCAATTCCCTTCGTACTGTAAGTGAAGTTTTACAATGATCTTCTATCATTTCAGTTGTTTTTGTATAACAACATATATGTTGTTTTACAATGATCTTCTATCATTTCAGTTGTTTTTGTATAACAACATATATGTTTTTGTATTGCAGATATTTTTCCTTCCAATATTGTGGAGTGGAAACCTGTTGAATCTTTAACATGAATATTTAGAGTTCTTCATAAGGAATATGCATAACTTATGTATGCAGACAAATCTGTTCAATTTTTCAATAGCATAGAGTTATTTGTCCATTTTGTAGATTATCAGGTGCCATCAGGGAGGGCTCTTATGGAAATCTTGTACATCTGCCTGCTCCTTGCATCTCTTCATTAGATTGGGATGCTCCTAATCATTCAACAGTTTCAAGTTTTCTATGAAAAATGAAATTTGACATCCAGAAGGCAATGTCAGCAAGCCAAATCTCGAGAAGGATAAAGATTCAATGGTTTTTGCCTATTCATGTTTTTGTAGCATGCTTTAAAAACATGTTATTACAGAAAACAAAAACAATGGTTGATAAGAGAGTCTCTATTTTAGAGATTGCTGATGTTTTAGGTAGGGAATGGGATAACAAAGAAGTTCAAAAGCTAAGTGACATCATTTTATGTAAAGTTAGTCCAAATTCTGTTTGAATCTCATATCAGACATCTCGACAATCTTTGGTTTTAGGATATGACTACAAAAGGTGGAAAAGAAAGCTTGGAATCTAGATAGCCTTGGACTCAGAGGAGAGTTGTCCAGAATTTGAGTTAGAAGTACTGATTCATCTAGATTTTCAATCTAGGAAAATAATTGTCACTGCAAATTGGAAACTCAGAAATGTAAGGGAGCTCCTAGAATACTTTGATGAGGTATCATCACAGTTTAGATTCTCAATTGATGATGCAATAGTTAACATTAGATCAGAGAAAACATTATCTTGCATAAATTGCCTACCACCTAGGGTGATCAAGTTCCAACCCTTAAGATTGTAACAAGTCTAAAAAAAGTTGATTGAATAGAAACCAAGACATTCTTACATAATATATCTCCCTCTTTTATAAGCTTTTTTTCATACTTCCATTGATTTTTCTTTGTAGGATGGTGACTAAGAATGTGACTGATTAAATCACTTCAATTATGTCTTTTTATGGACTATATTCATATTGGCATTTTTTAATTTAATTTCAACATTGTGATGATGTTTCTATTGTGCAATGATTATATAGGAACTTGCATGAGTAAATTCTAGGTGACTCAAGAATATAAACCAAGACATTCTTACATAATATATCTCCCCTTTTTAGAATCTTTTTGCATACTTCATGTAATAAAGTAAGTCTATGATCTAGAGATCCGACTGCTTCAAATAGATCTGAAATTGGATACCGTTTGGTCACTCATCTGTAGGACCAAAGATCTAAAGAATAGACTCAAGCATAAGTTCATGTGCTCTCATATTCAAGCATTCCACTTAGCCTAGTGGTTAAGTCTCATGGTTGTTGAAGAAGGAGGTCTTGGGTTCAATCCCCATGGGGAGCATGGTGTTGAAGCTCAAAGTAAAGGACAAAGCATGGAAGCACATCAAAAGTTGGACACACAAGGAAAGGGAGCAAGTAGGGAGCTCCATGAAGTGTATGTCAAATTTTCATATGAATCCCCTACAAAAATAATGATTTTCATCACTAAAAACCATTGTAAATACCATTATCTATTTTTATAACTCCATTTTGTTCAAGCGAGGAGTCCTCGAGCTTGAGGAGTATTAGAAGTACCATCGTACCAATTTTCATAATTTTTAGACTTCGTTTGAGCCCTCAAATAAACCCTGGAACCTAATTTTTAACTACGCCGGACACTAGGTCTGGACAGGGCCAAAACTAGTCAAAAAACTATAAAAAGAGCTAGAGAGCTCATTTTTGGGGTTAGCATGTTAGAGAATAGAACTTTTGTAAGAGAACTCTTTTGCAATCTAAGCTTTCCATTGTTCCTCTCTTGATCTTACTTTGTGCGCGTGTGTGTGTATGTGTGTGCATGTTTGTGTGCTTTCACTCACGCACTTGTGCCTTCACTTGCTCGTGGTCTTCATACCGGTCCTCACGTCTCCGTGGATTGACAAGTAAAGGAGGTGGTGCTTACGCTTGAGCTACACCAAATTTTGGCGCCGTTGCCGGGGAGAGAGCTTCGAGGACGAGCGTTGTGATGGTAAGATCGTAGATTTGCAACGTTGGAAGGTAAAAAAACTGTCGTTTCAGTTCATTTTCTGTTTTTTCCTCTTCATCTTCATCATCATCATCATCTCCACCTTCTTCCATCTTCTTCTTCATAGAAATTTCTTGTTTTTTAGTGCATTTTCACCATTTTCATACCATTTTTCATGCATTATTGTGTGGGAAGGAGTTAGGAGGTGGAAGGGAGAGCAAGCACTGTGTTTTTTTCATTATTTTCTGCTCATACGGAGCTCGCCATAGCCGGCGCTCAGAAATTTGAATTTCCCGCCCAAAAACGCGATTCTGTGAAAATTCAAAATTTTTTGAAAAATCACGATTTTCTGTTTTCCCGCCTAAAAGTTGGTTGAAAAAATCACGATTCTGTGGTCATTCTCAGAATCGCGATTCTGTGATTGTGCTCAAAATCGGGATTCTCACAAATCATTTTTTCAGTCAAAGAAAAACACGATTTTGAGAAAACAGGATTCCCTACTCAAAATCGCGATTCTCAAAAAATCATGATTTTCAGTAAAAAACACGATTTTGTGAAAAAAGGCGATTCTGTGTAAACACGATTGTTTTGCTCAAAATCGTGATTTTCTAAAAACTCGATTCTGTGCTCAAAATCGCGATTTTCAAAAACACGATTCTCTGCTCAAAATCGCGATTTTCAAAAACACGATTCTGTGCTCAAAATCGCGATTTTCATGTCAAAAAACACGATTCTCTAAAACACGATTCTGTGCTCAAAATCGCGATTTTCAGAAACATGATTTTGTGCTCAACATCGCGATTTTCATGTCAAAAACACGATTCTGAGAAAATACGATTTTCAGCGAGCTCAAAATCGCGATTCTCACAAATCACGATTTTCAACCAAAAACACGATTTTGTGAATCACGATTCTCTGAGTCAAAATCGCGATTTTCAAAAACACGATTTTGTGCTCAACATCGCGATTTTCAAAAACACGATTGTGTGCTCAACATCGCGATTTTCAGAAACACGATTTTGTGCTCAACATCGCGATTTTCAGAAACACGATTTTGTGCTCAACATCGTGATTTTCAGAAACACGATTTTGTGAACACGATTTTGTGCTCAACATCGCAATTTTCAAAACACGACTTTTAGCTCAAAATCGCGATTTTCATAACCCGATTTTGTGCTCAACATCGCGATTTTCAGAAACACGATTTTGTGCTCAACATCGCGATTTTCTGAGTTCACAGCATCGCAATTCTCTGAAAGTTCACAAAATCACGATTTTCTCCAAAGGTCCTGTTTGCCTGTTTTGACCCCCAAGAGCCTGATTTGACATAACTTTTTCATCCAAAGTCCATTTTTTGAGCTCTATAGCTCGTTGGAAATCTCGTTTCGAATCCTACACGATCTCAACTGTTTTTTTCAAGAATAACACATTGATTTTGAGATAGGATAATTTGAAGTTGACCCTCAAGTGAGACTAGGGAACCAAGGGGGCTCCAAATAATTTTGAACCATACCAAAGGGAAAATTTGGACTCTTGACTAAAGCTTATGAACCTGAGATCTAGTAGACTCTTAGGCAAGGATAAACAAAGCATTAGATCTTCTGAGGCTAGTGTCAACCATACAGCTAAGTCTTGGGCACAACAACTAAGTGGTCATCCTTACGGACTAAGTTTAGACACAAGTGACTCAGAAATGTCTTTTAGCATGGGGAAACCTACAGGTGGCTCAGGGACTGCCCATCTACAAACACCAGAAGGTCCCTATAAGACACAGTTGGAATATATTCGGACCAACCGATTAGGTGTTCGCATCTATGAGGATGGCCTGAGGCGATCAGTGGTCCAACTCAAAAATCCAGATCAATCCTTTGGACTTGAACACCCGAGGGTCAAGTTCGAAGAGGGTTCATACATTGATAAGGAAGGAACCATGTATGTGGTTACCAACCAACCAGATAGGACCGATGAGTTTGGAAATATCATTCATGAGAATGAGATAGGAGACCTAGAACAAGGAAATGTAGGACAAGGACCCCAGACTCCTAGAGGCAAGTCAGTTTTGACTAGAGTGATCACTCCAGACTGGATCCCTCAAGACAACAAAAGCATAGAACTATTTTTGAATAGAGAAACAAAGGAAGCCTTTTGGAGATTCAAGCCAGAATAACCTAGCCAATTGGGCATAGTCATCATCTACGAGTTCAAGGATCCAGAGATACCAGACAAAGTTGTCTACCTAGATAACACGTCAGAGAAAATTTTCTTGGTAACAGAACATGATAGACATGCATATACTTGGAAGAATGAATTTATTTTCCCTCCACCAAGATCCAATGTTTCCCATGGCCTCCAAGGAGTAGGATCATCCCAAGCTCATGAAGCCCAGAGAGAAAGAACTAGAGAGAGACCTGAGGTAAGTTTTGCACACACCGTGGGCAGGAATAGATCAGGATTTGAAAATGAAAGACCTGAAAGAGAGAGACATCAAGCACATAGGCAACAAAGAGATGAACATGATTTTCCATTGCCTAGACCCCGAGAGCACCCAAGAACCCTTAGACCCACTCAAGTGATCAAGGCAATGAAGAATTATTTTGACGGGTCAGGAGATCCTTATGATCATGTGGCCGAGTTCAAACAAGTGTTAAGAGCTGAACAGGTTGAGGACTTGTTCACCCAGTACGAGGCATTTGGTTTGACTCTTAAGGGCACTGCCTTGGCTTGGTTTCAACCACTGAGTAGTCGCAACTATCGCAATATAGGTCAACTGCTAGACGAGTTCATTGTAGAATTTTCCAAGAGTGGTATCAGGCATAACACATCATCCTTGATCCACAGTTTCAAGCAGACACCCCAAGAAACAGTGCGACTAGCAGGTAGAAGGTTCAGATAGTACCTAGAAAGATGCCCTACTCCAGAGTTACCCACACCAGCCAAACAAGTGGCTTTGTTCTTAGATGGCTTACTGAGCACAAAGTTAAGATCATATGTGTACCTGAAAGAGCCTAGATCCATAGAAGAGTGTGTGCGGACGTGCAATGACATAGAAGATAACTTGGGTGAGGAGTTAGGATTATCCAAACTCTATAAGGATTCAGATAGTTCTACTAGTCATACTTCAAAAATCTCCATGGAAATAGAGGAGATAGCTGAGCAAGTTGCCAAGAAGCTGGGAGTCCAAAATAGACAAACACAAAGAGTCACCCCATTGAATCGGTGTTATACTTGCGAAGGCAATCACATGGCTAATGTATGCCCAATGCACAACCAGAACGTGAGAGAAAGGAATACCCCATACTGCACTATTGAAAGGAAGTACACAAACCATACGGCTCAAGATTGTCCCTATAACAGGCAGGCTGTTAGACAGAATTATCAACAACCTTACCAACCAGGTAGGTATCAAAACCAATACCAACAGCCATATTATAGACCACAACAACAATATCAGGCACAATATAGGCCACAACCAGTCTTAGGAAACCAACCACCAGTTCCTGCCAACGTGATTCCAGTCAAATATGCTGTCGGAGAGGAAAATCCAAATAGAGCATTGGTGCCACTAACCCCATTGATACCAGATAATGACTCTCATGCTCATAGTTCAGACTACTCCCATGAAGGTAGTCCACATGCTTATTATACAGAGTCACCTGAACATAGTGAGATTTTCTCGTATCAATATGAGGCACCATCTATGGAGCAAAATTGGGAGCCAGAATACTCCAATGTCAGGTACACAAATCCTAACCCTAGGCCCCAATTGAGACAAATGAGACCACAAGCCCCTAGAGGATCTTGTTTCAGATGTCATGGTGACCATTTCATTCGTGACTGTCCCCACCCACCATCTTTGAGTCAAGGACACGCTATCACAATACAGGCTTTTTGTCCTGATTGTGGCAAAGACCATCTCCCCAGAGATTGTCCAAGAAACCCCTCCAGTGCACCCAAGATTACACCCATTAATGTGGTAGGCTTAGTGGCAGATTCAAGTTCAAGTAGTAGCAATGTGGCTCCTATACAAGCTATCACTAGAGCACAAGCCTTAAAACAGGATCAACCAACAGAACAATCAGAGTCGAGTGAATCAAGAGAGCCTAGTAAAAGGAAAACAAGAACATGGAAGGATACCAGAGAGAAGGCCACTCGCAAGTGGAATAAAAAGTTATCGGAACTAGAAGAAAGCTTAAAAGAAGCGAAAACAAAAATAGAAGACATTGCATCTCAAAGCCCCTCGCATGCCGAAACTCCATCCACTCCACCTCATCCCACCCCACCACCCATTGTAAATAGGCCGCAATCAAGGTCTGTTCTTGCAGATCCAACCCCAGAAGGTTTGGACATGATGTTCAAGGCCTACCAGGCTCGACTTCAAGAAGGGCCTACAGCTGCAAACCTAGACAAGAGTTACCCTAGAGCAGATTTAGAGATTGAACGGATGAAAATGTGCATGAAAATGGTAGAACAAGCTCAAGCTATACTTGAGACTAGTCAAAAGTTCAATCAGACAAACTCTGTCAAAACGGATTTGCATTTCCAGGGCTTACTAGAACGATTAGAGCACTTGGTAAACAAACCACAAGTTTCTTTACCTCCACAGGCTCAACCAGTTATTGAAAGAGGAAGCTCACCACCAATGGGACCTTATGTTCCTAATTCCACGAATCCAGGAATACCTCCTTCAATTCAACAGTACTCTCAAGAGTTCTTGTGGGAAATACAAGAAGAGAAATGGGCCAAGGAGAAGGGTAATTCCCCTCCTATTCCTGAGATTGATGATCTTCATGATCAATTTCCCCAAGACATTCCATCTATTTACGGAGATGAAGCATAACAACAAGAAGACAAAAGGTTAGATTTTGAATCTAATACCTTAGAAGAACTGCCTCAATTTCCAGGCCCATGGGAATCTGAATCTCTCCAGATTAGAGCTCCCACAATACTAGTAAGAAATGAAGACTCAGTGGTTCCAAGGAACACGGATGTCGTGAAGAACACTAAGGTTCAGTGTCATCTCACTGTAGAAGAGCTTCTCAAAGCAAAACCTGAGCTTTGGAATCATGTGAAGGATCAAGTTCCAGAACTTGATTCCAACATGCCAAAAGCAGGCTCTAAGCAAAGGGTACCAGAGATACCTCTAGACAAAATAGGGGACATGTGTGAGGGTGAAGAAGGTAATACTTATCTTCCAATCACCTACTAAGGTTACACAACCAAAGCAATCATAGATTCAGGTGTTGGTGTTGCTATTGCGATCACCTCCTTGTGGAAGCAATGGGGCAAACCCACATTAAGACCAACTAGAATGAAGCTTCAAATGGTTGATGGTCATTTTGAAAGACCTCTAGGATTGCTCGAAGGGATAACTCTAACCACTTGTGGTGTAGAGTTTGAGCACACATTTGCTATATGTGACTTTGAGAAAAATAATGTTTATGAGATGATCCTAGGAAGACCCTTCCTACGACAATTGCAAATAGTACAGGATTGGGGAACGAACTCCTTGTACTTACAGCACTTAGGGGTCACCACCAAGGTCAATTTGAAGGATTAGTCCTTCAGAGATGTACCACCCCTACAGTGGAATCCTATCCACAAAGCGAAAGAAGATTCCATCTCTGTGCATTCTGAAAGTTCACCAAATTCATCATGGTTGCATGAAGATACTCATTTGTGGATGTGCAAGGTCGTAGAGGAAGAGGAAAAACGTTTAAAGGCAAGAGAAGAAGGAACTTCGCCAGGAGATAGACCAATTAAAGACCCAGCCTATACACCGATGATCTTTCCAGATGAGGAGTTTGAGCCTCATGGCTGGCCAGAAATCTTAGCCACCATGGACATTGCTCTCAATGAGGAACAGTGGACACCTCATTGTGATGAGGAGGGTTATGATATCTCAGTGTTCATGTGTCAGCCCTTGCTAGAAGAATGTGACCCTAGTGATGTCATAGAAGAAGAAGAGAATGACGATGATATAGAGTCCATTGTGATGGATAGTTGCTTTAACTCAGAGCAGCACTATCTAGAAGATATAGGAGTGTTCACCCAGAAAGAAGAAGAACCTCTCACAAGTATTAAAACGGTAAATTCGAAGGCTGGAAGTGAGAGTAGTCAAAAGAAAAAGAAAAGAAAAGCAGTGAAACAAGAAGAGGAGGAATCATTGTTTGAAGTACCAGAAAACTTCAAGAAATATGAAGTTGACGATCGCAAAATTTTGGTACGAATGCCTAAGAGAGAGGCCATCATAGGAGAATCATATGATAATAAAGAAAAGACCAAGAAGATTGTAGTGACCATCGAAGAGAACGAAGAGAGATGCACATATATAGGAGATGACCTAAGTGCAAGAGAAGAAATGGAGCTTGTAGCTCTATTAAGGGAATATAGGGATGTGTTTGCATGGCACTATAGAGACTTGAAAAGGGTAGATCCAAGAATTTGCTCTCATACTATCCCCATGACTGCTGATGCCAAGCCCACCAAACAGAAGCCCTACACATATAATGATACTTATGCAGCCAAGATAAAAGAAGAAATTGATAGGCTGATTGAAGCTGGATTTATCTATGAGATTGAGCATACTGAATGGGTGTCCCCCATTGTAGTGGTGCCCAAGAAGAACGGAAAGTTGCGAGTGTGTATTAACCTTAAAAAAGTTAATGCCGCTACTATCAGAGATAGTTATCCACTTCCAATCATAGAACACCTTTTGGAACGTGTTGTAGGCAAGGAAGTTTATAGCTTCCTTGATGGATTTTCAGGGTACAATCAAGTAGCCATTGCCCCAGAAGATCAACACAAAACAGCTTTTGCCACAGAGTGGGGAATCTTTGCATTTCGTGTGATGCCATTTGGGCTCACCAATGCACCTGCAACATTCCAAAGGCTCATGTGTCATGTCTTCAAAGAGATCTTGCGAAAGAGCTTAGAAGTGTATGTGGATGATTTATGTGCTCATTCCCAAGAAAGAAGGTTTCACATCCTTGAGCTCAGACAAATCTTCAACAAGTGTAGAGAATATCGAGTGTGTCTGAACCTAGAAAAGTGTGTGTTCATGGTGCGTCAAGGTAAAATCTTAGGTCATATTGTTTCTAAGAATGGAATCTCAACAGATGAAGATAAGGTACGAGCCATAGCGGAGCTACCAAGGCCAAGGAATGTTAAAGAGGTACAAGCCTTTATGGGCCATTGTGGATATTACCGTAGGTTTATCCACATGTACGCAATCATAGCTAGACCCCTTTATGCCTTGTTGTCTAATTTTGAGTGGAACGACGAATGCGAGAATTCTTTCAACGAACTGAAGAAACGTTTGTGCACGGCACCAATACTGACCACTCCTGATTGGAATAAACCATTCCATGTCCATGTGGATGCATCCAATCATGCCATAGGATGTGTGCTTGCACAACCCACAAGTGAAGGAAACTTAGATTTGCCCATAGCATATGCTAGTAGACAGCTCACTGCAGCTGAACGGAACTATACCACAACTGAGCAAGAGGGCTTAGGCATGGTATATGCTGTGAAGAAGTTTAGACACTATTTATTGGCCAACAAGTTCAAGTTTTTCACTGATCATCAAGCTTTGTTATATTTGGTCAATAAACCTTGCAATACTGGACGCTTAGTAAGATGGTTCCTCTTACTAATGGAATATGACTTTGAAGTTGTTGTCATGAAAGGTAGAACCCACCTTCGGGCAGATCACCTTTCTCGCATTACTTCAGGAGAGTCACCACAAGGAGTGTCTGATGAACTACCTGATGCTTATCTGTTCAATTTGGAAGTTGTTCCCAAATGGGCAAATAAGTTGGTACCAGTCCTAACCTTTGGCCCTGCAAATAAGAATGTGAAAACATCACAAGAAGAAATTGTAAGATCACAAAAATATCACATATTGGCAGGAAGCATGTACAAACAAGATACTGAGGGTGTATTAGCTTGTTGTGTCGAGGATGATGAACATAGTAGTTGGTTGCAGCAAGCTCATGAAGGATTGCTAGGAAATCACTATTCTAAACAACGAACATTGCAGAATCTGAAGCGTCTAGGAGTGTATTGGCCTAGCATGGACAAAGAAATACATGAGTGGATTAAGAATTGTCCAATGTGCAGAGAGAGACCCCCAGTGGAGCATGCGACCCTTTATCAAGTGTCATTAATTCTAGATTGGAGTGCTCCATTGGTAGAGTTTATGAGGTCGGGAAGATTACCCAAAGAGGCTAGTCTAGCAAGAAGACGAAGCATGGAGCAAGAAGCTCAAGGCTATGCCTTAGTAGGTGACAACTTATATCGAAGAGGCAAAGATGGTTACTTAAGACTGTGCATTCATGAATCAGACTATTTAAAGGTCTTAGAGACTGCACACAATGGTGTTGCAGGTGGACATTTTGTTCCTGATCGAGTGATTAAGACCATTCTATTCTTAGGACTTTGGTGGCCCACTCTTCATATGGATGCACATACCTATGTGAAGAAATGTGACACATGCCAACGTGCACAATATCCAGTTAGAAAAGACGAGATGCCTTTGAGGCCAATGATGGGAGGGCGTGCATTTTCCAAGTGGGGCATAGACTTCATAGGTCCTATTAATCCCCCTGCTAGAAACTCCCATGCAGAGTATATTATTGTAGCCACAGATTACCTTACAAAGTGGGTAGAGGTGAAAGCCACAACAAAGAATGATTCTCAGACGACGGCTAAGTTCTTATTCGAGAATGTGTTCATGAGATATGGGCTACCAATAGAGTTAGTGAGCGATAGAGGCACACACTTCTTGAATGAGGTCATTGAAAATCTTCTCCAAGAATTCTTGGTGATACATAAAAAGTCTGCCCCTTATCACCCACAAGCTAACGGACAAGCCGAGAGTACCAATAAGATCCTTTGTAACATATTGACAAAATTGGTAAATAATAAACGCTCTGATTGGGACAAACAACTTCATCATGCTGTTTGGGCTTACAGAGTTGCCTACAAAACGGTACTCAATGCCACCCCATTTCAGATGGTCTTTGGACAGAATGCGGTGTTACCACTGGATTTCTTAATCCCTGCTTTAAAAGTAGCACAAGAGCATGAGTGGAATGGACATGAATTGTCATCTAGGATCTTTGATCTAGAACGCTTAGGTGAGACAAGGCTACGAGCGGCTGCAGGCATCTACGCTGCAAAGAAAAGGCAAAAGGCATACTTCGATGCACACATTAAGGATAAGGCACTGAAAGAGGGAGATCTAGTGTTGGTTTACACACTAAAACAACATGCCCGTAAGTTGGAAAAATGAGGATATGGACCCATGATCATTAACAGAATTTCCACTAGCGGCGCGGTTCAATTGGCTACTTTAGAAGGTGATATCTTGCCAAACTATATTAGTGGTTGTAGAGTCAAGCTATATCAAGAACCTCTTACTGAGGATATGCTTAAGAGACTCAACACTGCTAAGAAGCGAAAAGAAGAGGAGTTAAGGGTGAGGGAAGAAGCACAAGCAGAGGCTAGAGAGTGCATAAGGCGAAATAAGTTAAGGCGACTAGGCCTAGATGTCAACTCAAAAGCTCCAAAATATCACATGGATATGTGCCAAAAATCAGGCATAGCGACTTCTCAAGTCATTGACTAATGACCCTTTGTGAGCATAGAGATAGGACAAGGGAAGGATACAAGGACTGTGAAAGCATTAATTGACTCAGGTGCAGCAAGTAGTGAAGTTAGACTTTCCTACTGCCAAGACTTGCAGTTGAACATCAATCCCATAGAAGCTTATCTCATAGGTTTGGGAGGTGTGGAAACCCCTTGTTTGGGCGAGGTGGAACTTCCCATCTACCTTCAAGATGTTCGAATGAACGTCAAAGCGCTAGTGTGTCAAGATGAGAACCTTACAGAACCACTTGTTTTGGGTCAAGATTGGATTTATGACCATGCAGTAAACTTGAACCTAAGAAGTCAAATTCTTCAAGTATGGGTACATGAACAATGCATTACAATAGAATTAGAGAACTGCATGCTCCCAGATCAGTGCACCACACACTCTCTTAGTTCTTCTAAGACTAATCATATAGAAGAAGATGTATGTGTCAAAAGCTCTATGATGCAGAAGGAGTCAATCATGGAAGAACAGGCTCAACGACAAGCGGACTCCTCCTCTGGGGCAAGGACTAATGCCACCACAACAACTCAACCAACAAAGCAAGCACAACCGAACAGAACAATTGCTATATCAAATAGACAACGAGATTTCCAAAGGAAGGTAGTGCCGAGCATGAAGCAGATATGGGTACACAAAGGAGAGAAACCACCAGCCTTGGCCCCACAAATCCCATCCAGGCAAGCCAACCAGGTCAGAAGACGAAGGATGCAGCTCGGACAAGCTCAATCACAAGGTATCCAACAAGTTTGGGTGCCTAAGAAATTAGTTGAAGCTCAACAAGGGTGATTACAAATGTGGGTACCTAAGAAGCTCTTACATCTACAACAACCTGTGTTCTCCCACATGTGAAAGGTCTCAACGAAGAAGGCAAAAGGAGAAGAGGGTAAGAACCACGTACAGAGACCGAAAGGAGATCAAATCAGCTCTTCAACAATAGTAGGAAGACGTGCAAAAAGGATATGGGTTTGGAAGCCAAAAGTACAAGTAGCCTCCATCAAACCAAAGCGCCAACCACATTGGATACCATAGTTCAGAAAGCATCCAACGAGGAAGACGCCTGAAGTAATCTCTATAGTGCCGAAGGCTGCTCAAAAATGGATCCCTATAAAGAGGAAGGATCAGTGGTCATCTCGAGATCCAATGGATACCTCCAACAAAGATGACACCAACATCTGCAAGTGACATCAGGCCTCGACGAGCGACAACCATGTGCTCCTTGCACAACCTTGTCTTTTGCACCATTCTGGTCATGCATTTCCAAAGTATGCATTAATATAGGGCCACATTACACGGCCGTGCATAGACACACTTGAGAATCCCAGGCACAAGAGCACATTGACATATGTCAAAGATTTTTATTGATTGATACTAAATTCTGTCTTCTTGTTTTGTGATATTGTTCCTATTAAATATAAAAAAAAAAAAAAGAGAGAGAGGAAGAACTTGTTCCCAGGTTTGGCTCATGAAACATGAATGAGACATGCTTAGTTGAAGATGGAACTATTGATTACTGGGCATTTATCAGTTGGGATAGAAGTGTGTCTCGGCTAGCAGATGATATTATTGCTGCCTTATCTGGTAGATGGCAAGAACTTGGCATGAACATGGCATCTACAATTATGATTTTCTCTTACCATGGTAGGAATGAAGAGCTTGAAGGTCCGCAACTTAAGTGATGCTTAACTACTTCATGTACGAGAGCATCCAAGGAGATATCTGCAAAGGGTAGTTCTGGAGGAGAAGACTCCTGCGTATGGTGAGCTAAAGAGAATATGTGAAACTCAGCTTGGTGTAGTTACCCAATGTTGTTTGCCAAAGAATATAAAGAAATTCAATTCTCAGTATTTGGCAAATGTTGCTTTGAAAAGAGGAGAGAGGATCAACCACTCAACAGATTTCATCAGTGGATCATCAACATGGACATTCGTCAACAATGTTCCATCCCAAAGGCTGAGTGTACAACACGAAGAGATGAACATCGATCAACCTTCTCCATGGTAAGTATCTTTACTCTGGCAACACCATAACCATGATAGATTAGGAAACCTCTTCGTCAGCATACCCTTGAGCATTTAGCTCAAGACCCGCAATTTTCGCACCATACTTCTTCCAATGCATTTTCCAAGTAAGCATTCATAGGGCTACATTACAAGGCCGTGCACAAGGCACATATTTTCCTCAACCCATGCACGAACACACTTACCCATCACTCAATATGGGTTAGGAGTACTTGGCATGACTACTATGAACATCAGCTGTGGAAGATCTAGAAAACATCAACGGAGACTCACAACAACACAGTCATGCTGGAATCCCAGGAAGAAGCATATACCAAGAGACTACAACTTGCAAAGACTCGCAGTGATAGATGAAGAACCAGACACATCTGGAAGTCAGATGATTTTTGTTCAGACAGACGGGACGCTCCCTCTCAAGGCACTACTTGGAACAACCACTACAACAAGGGACTGTCAGGGACGACAGACTCGAGAGGGGGGGAGTGTTGAAGCTCAAAGTAAAGGACAAAGCATGGAAGCACATCAAAAGTTGGACACACAAGGAAAGGGAGCAAGTAGGGAGCTCCATGAAGTGTATGTCAAATTTTCATATGAATCCCCTACAAAAATAGTGATTTTCATCACTAAAAACCATTGTAAATACCATTATCTATTTTTATAACTCCATTTTGTTCAAGCCGAGGAGTCCTCGAGCTTGAGGAGTATTAGAAGTACCATCGTACCAATTTTCATAATTTTTAGACTTCGTTTGAGCCCACAAATAAACCCTGGAACCTAATTTTTAACTAGGCCGGACACTAGGTCTGGACAGGGCCAAAACTAGTCAAAAAACTATAAAAAGAGCTATAGAGCTCATTTTGGGGGTTAGCATGTTAGAGAATAGAACTTTTGTAAGAGAACTCTTTTGCAATCTAAGATTTCCATTGTTCCTCTCTTGATCTTACTTTGTGCGCGTGTGTGTATGTGTGTGCATGTTTGTGTGCTTTCACTCACGCACTTGTGCCTTCACTTGCTCGTGGTCTTCATACCAGTCCTCACGTCTCCGTGGATTGACAAGTAAAGGAGGTGGTGCTTACGCTTGAGTCAATCCACGGAGACGTGAGGACCGGTATGAAGACCACGAGCAAGTGAAGGCACAAGTGCGTGAGTGAAAGCACACAAACATGCACACACATACACACACATGCGCACAAAGTAAGATCAAGAGAGGAACAATGGAAAGCTTAGATTGCAAAAGAGTTCTCTTACAAAAGTTCTATTCTCTAACATGCTAACCCCAAAAATGAGCTCTCTAGCTCTTTTTATAGTTTTTTGACTAGTTTTGGCCCTGTCCAGACCTAGTGTCTGGCCTAGTTAAAAATTAGGTTCCAGGGTTTATTTGAGGGCTCAAACGAAGTCTAAAAATTATGAAAATTGGTACGATGGTACTTCTAATACTCCTCAAGCTCGAGGACTCCTCGGTTTGAACAAAATGGAGTTATAAAAATAGATAATGGTATTTACAATGGTTTTTAGTGATGAAAATCACTATTTTTGTAGGGGATTCATCTGAAAATTTGACATACACTTCATGGAGCTCCCTACTTGCTCCCTTTCCTTGTGTGTCCAACTTTTGATGTGCTTCCATGCTTTGTCCTTTACTTTGAGCTTCAACACATGGGGAGAGAGTTTTGCCCAAAGAGCTCTAGAGCCTTTTAACTCAAGTTAACATGAATTAACTTGAGACCAGTGAACTTAACTTGAGTGGCGAGTACAACCACCACTAGTGGACTCTAGTGGAAGGTAGTAAAGAAGTGGTCGAGAACACTCCAGTCACTAGTAGACTCTAGTGGTAGATATGAAAGGAGTGGAGGAGATTGCACATGCACTTGTGGACTCTAGTTACATTTGTGGTCCTCATTGATTCAAGCAGCTATATATACCTGCATAAGTTTGGGAGGAGAGTCATCTCTCTAGCACGTGGTGGTCGTAATTATCGTTCTCTTGCGTTGGTATCATAGCTCTAGGCAAAGCTTTCATGGTGGCCTTGGTGACTCGTCATCTTCCCTAAACTTCCATGGAAACCTTATGTTTTTGCTTTTCTCTTTCATGGCAAAATATCTTTATCATTCCATGTTATGTCATGCATGATGTTTGCCTCGCTCGACTCTCTCATATTATGCACTCCGTCGGACTGCGTCAATCTCCATAATTCCATACATAATGGTTAGCAAAAATAATAATAGCTTTCCTGCGATCTAGGGGATTTGATCCATCGACCATATGATTATAATCAAAGCGCTCCATCGGCTGAGCTATCTGTAGCGCACATCAATTAATTTTACCTTTGCCAACAAATTCTAACATATTTGCAAGCTTGTCTGGGGTCCTTTTGACTGCCCATCATTGTCACCTGCCTATCATGGTGCGCACAGATAAGTATGGAACCCACGACCCCGTGGGTATGAAGGTTCACCTCAACCATTGGCCTGTAATCCGAGAAATCGGAGGGACACGGGCTGGGCATTATGGATGGGGAGAGGTTCTGTGAGCGGTGGCATTGAGAATATATCGATGGATGGTGTCAAGCTGGGCATTGATCTCATGGCATGATCATGCCGAAATCATGAAGCAGCGAAAGAAGCAAAAAGGAGTATTAAAAGTTTTCTGGTTTCAACTCCAAAGGTAGAAGGAATCAAACCCGTTACCTGCTGTTGGGAGAAAACATGTTCTAACCAAGGAAGAATAACATTTTTATATGTCTATGCATGCAGCAGAAGTTTAAAAAATCAATTTTGCTCAATGTATGGGGTTCGAACCCACGCAGTTGGATACAACAATTGCAGAAAACCTTTGAGAACGGAATACTAAGATGCTCAAGATTCGAACCCACTCCTCCATTGCAGGATGGGATCTGGTTTATCCAGAAGCACAAGCGAGTTGTATGGTTTTGCAAAGGCAAAATGCATGCCCAACCCATAGCCAAAGTGAAGCAATGTCGAATCAAAGCAAGGACAATTTTGCTTTCGATTTTTGCTTCTTTTTTATCGATAAAAGGTTGGAGAGATGTGAGCATGACTATGAAGAATCGCTCTTCTTGAGGAACAGAGGATGGATGAAGCTATGATCAAAGCTAAGTATTTTCCAATTTTTACTTGGCTTTAATGCTTGATTTATCTTGTTTTCATTATTCTACACTTAATCCTAGATGCACATTGAAATAGCCAAGATTTCAATTGATTAAGTCTAGATTAGGATAATGAAAAAATCAATTTTCATTCCAAGCATTAGTTTGCATTAAGATATGAAGTAAGTAACTTCCAAGATCTTCTTGAAACACTTCAAGATAAAGTGTTGTTAATTCGAAAATATTTCTTAAATTTCTGAAAAAAGTTGGACTTTGATTTTGAGTTGATCTTTTCAACTAAGGATTTGATTGACTAAGTCAAGCATCAAGTTCCTAGTATAACTTGGTAAATTCACTCTTTTGACTCAAAGAAATGCACAAGAATTGCATTCCCAGTAAGGAGTCAGAAAGACTGAATGTGACCTGAACTTAGTCTCAAGTGAAGCATTATTTGAATTCAAAACTCATCTACAGAACCTCAGTGGGTCGACACACTGATGTTGGTTACCACACTAGTATCTTGTGGTTGGATGATGTTTTTTATTTGCTTTGAATGTTTTTGAGAATCCAACTTATTTCTCTTAAAGATAGATAAAAATGCTTCAGTATCCTATTGAAACAGATCTTTGAAACGTTACAATCATGAGTCATCTAGACTTTGACTCATAGCAAGTTTACATATCTTTGAAGTTTGAATTAGTGGTACAGAGTTCTAGTTATTTCTTTCCGCTTTTCAAATCTTTTGGAATTGGCTGAGATATGGTATCTGATTCCTTTTACAAACGACTAGGGTTAACTGGTTAGAACTAGATAACTAAATTAAAACATCCTAGATAGATGTTTTGTACATGAACCTTTTTCAAACATCGAAAGATGACAAGTAGAGATTAAGTTATTCATTTGAGTTAGCTTCAAGTTATAGCATAAAAGATTTCCTAGAGTCCAGTATACTCTAGAATAGAGAAGTTAGGAATTGCTCATCAGATTGACAATTCCCAAGAACTTTCAGTTAAAATCTTTGAGAAAAGTGTCCTAAGTTGGGCAATTTTCATTTTGAATTTGAATTGGTCAAGGTAGTATGGTTAACTCAAAGAAAGTAGTCCTCTAGTCGGGAGAAAAAATCAAGTAACTGTTGGATCAAAGTAAACCATTGAACAAACATCTAAGTTAGATGTTTGGGACAACCAAACTTCAAGTTATCCAAAACAAATTCAAGTGAATCAAGAGTTCTCAAAGTCTTGCAAGGGATAAGAATCCCACCTTCATTACTAAGTCCATGCACCAATTATGCCTAGAAATGGACTAGTAATTTGAATCCACTTAGTTCACATGTTTGTGCCTAGATCGCACATCTAGAAACTATGAATTGGCCAGGGATGTGTTTAGATCCACCCTTATTATTCTTTCACTAGTTTGTACTTTGTCTAGTTAACCAAAGTGCAAAATGAGATAGTGTTTTGAATCATTTGGGCAGGGATGCCACCATAGCGATGAGACATGTTCTTCCAGTTTTAGAACATGAGGCTCGGGGGTTGCCTATGGTTATATATATAGCTTTATTTTTGAGGATGAAAATCTTTCCTAAGGGGGGAAGAATGTAATAAAGTAAGTCTATGATCTAGGGATCCGACTGGTTCAAACAGATATGAAACTGGATACCGTTTGGTCACTCGTCTGTAGGACCAAAGGTCTAAAGAATAGACTCAAGCATAAGTTCATGTGCTCTCATATTCAAGTAATCTGGACTCTAGTGGAAGGTAGTAAAGCAGTGGTCGAGAACACTCTAGCCACTAGTAGACTCTAGTGGTAGATATGAAAGGAGTGGAGGAGATTGCACATGCACTTGTGGACTCTAGTTACATTTGTGGTCCTCATTGATTCAAGCAACTATATATACAGGCATAAGGTTGGGAGGAGAGTCATCTCTCTAGCACGTGGTGGTCGTAATTATCGTTCGCTTGCACTTCCATTGATTTTTCTTTGCAGGATAGTAACTAAAAATGTGACTCATTACATCACTTCAATTATGCTTTTTATGGACTATATTCATATTGGCATTTTTTTGTTTAATTTCAACATTCTGATGAGGCTTCAATGGTGCAATGATTATACAAGAACTTGCATATGAGTAAATTCTAGATGAACAATACTTTTACTTTTCAATAACTAGTTTCAATTTAAGTATTTGAGTCTATCCAAGGTGCACATTAGAAATTCTCCATGCTTGTCTGGCCTCAAGGTATGCATGAGAAAGTCTCCATGGTGCACATAACTAGGAATATTAAAGAGGGTGGAGAACGTGGTGCAAATTCCAACTCAAGTGATATTCAAAATATGTAGAGCATGAAGTTTAGTCATATTACACTATAGATGAGATTAGAGAAGATGACCGATTCAAGCAATTAGGGCAATCCAAACTTGTCAGATTGTCCTAATCGCTTGGATTGGTCGTGTATTACAAACTATTGAAACATGCTTCAAAATGTGAATTTTTCATTAAGGTTTGACTTATGCATAGTTGTCTTAAGAGGATGGTATGACAAAATGGAAAAGATTGGATGACACGACCGATACAAGCGATACAGACCATCCAAAATTCTTTGATTGCCCATATTTCTTGTATTGGTCGTGTCATAAAAACTTCTCTATCCTCTTCACATTTAACTTTTCAACAAGAATAAAGCAAAAAACACACAAAATATAGACATTTTGATGACACGACCAATTCAATTTTGCTTGAACCATGCAATGAAGTCACTTTTGCTTAGTTCTCAAGAGGATCAATTCAAGATTATATTACTCAAGACATATAAATATAGTTACAATGGCCATCTTCTAGATGACGACTGGAAAAATTGCATACAATTTGCAACATATGTTGGTTACACATTAGATTACAATCTTACATTCAAAAAATATATTGTTTCAACCTTCTTTTCCGTCATTTTTGGAGCCCTCACCTCTGTTCTACTTTGTGGCCCTTTTTGGAGCCCTCACCTCTACTCTTATTCTTTGGCCCATGCTTCAATGGGGAGTGAAGAGGAAACTTTTTCTTCTTTTCTTCAGAATTATTTTTATCTGGTGGTGGTGGTGGAGGTGAGTCTGGATCATGAGGGTAGACTGCATGTTTCATAATGGCATTTATTGCTGTCTCCCTGGTCAAGATGACCCGTGCATCTGGATAGTCCGACAAGTTTAACTCAGGACTGTAAAACCTTCTTTCCAAGAACTGTACTACATTTGCAATCATTCTCTAGCCACATGAGGTGCTGTCTTTCTATAATGGCACATGTATTTGAATGTATCCAAACCTTTTTTCTTCATTCAATTTAGGAATTCCTAGAAAGTTTTGATCAATATGCATTTTGGCAAGACTTTAAAATAGAACACAAAAAAATGTATGGCAAGGTTTACACTTTGTAATTCCATGTTGTGATCATAGAGAATTCATGAAAAGTGCTTGATATTCATTGAAGTCAATGATAATAAGACTCTAGTGGCCCCTGTCAATGAGTGGCATGTAAAAATAACTTCTCTATTGAAAAAAATGTTACTTATTTCAAAATGAAGATGAATACTTACTTTTCAATATAGGGGTAGAGAATATATTCTAGCCTTTCTGTAAAATTCTTTAGAAAGAATTTCACATCTCCATGCTTATACAAAAAGCATTGAGTCCCAAGAGGATCTATGATGAAAATTTTTCTTGAAACTGCTTCCTCACATTGTTGCAGAAGGGCCCTAGAATTCAAGAAATATAAATTTAGTATAAAAAATACAAAATTAAGGAAAACGTGAGCATTTTATGGCCTATAGATAATACTTGAGTGCAATATTGACTACTCTATCAGATATTTCAACATTGAACTCTCTCAGCATTTTGTTGTCTTCTTGTCTTATATCAAGCAAGAATTCCTCCTGCCAAGGCATTGTAGCATTTACTATCGCCTGCCCATCTCCTTTTTTAAGAAGTTCTTTATTTGCCTTTTGTAGCTTCTGAATCTGGTTCATGATAATATTTTCCTCTGACAACAAACCCTATTTTCTCCTCTCCTCCTCACAATTTGCTGCATTTCTTGTTGCATGATCATGAGGGACCTGAGGGTGGACCTCTTCAATTACAACTGATGACTTAGGTGCTCGTGTTGGAGGTATATTGAGAATATCAAAGAACTTTTGATCAAGGTTATCAATTGGCACAATAGACTTTTCAAACTTATATCTGAGCCTTGATACAATCACATAATCTTTTGCCATCAATGTCACCCTGTGACAATGAGCTACACACAAGTAAGCATCATTCATGAAGTCAATTGCAAAGTCTTCTACAACTTCTTGCAAGCATAGAAGAGCTTGAGTTTGCCACTTCACGTTTACGAAGCACGTGGTCTTCATCATGGAACAGAGATTAGCTGAAATTTGCTTAACAAATCTCATGAAAGGAAGTCTGGGATCAGGAGTCCCACAAACTTTTGAGCCTTTCTTATCTCCCTCAAAGACTTAACATGGTAATGGATCCTTTTTTTTGAAGACTTCTTTGATGCATTAAGGCCTTGATTAGTTGTCTGGGGAGAAGGTCCCTTGTCATCTTGATTCTGGCCATTTTGCTCTTGACCCTATGGATACAACTTCCTTGCTATCTTCTTTGTCCTCGCCATAACCTGCATAAAAAAAGAGTTAAAAAACTTGGAAGAAATTTAAAAAGCAAAAAAAAAAAGTAAAAAAGCTTTCGCAAAGCACTCTACATTCAAGAAACACAGCTAATGCAAGTGATTAAGATCATTCAGAAATCCCCGGATGTTCCTAATTGCTTGTATTGGTGGTGTTGTAAAATGATTGATCATGATGACCGATCTAAGCGATTATGGGCATTCGAAACTTCCCGATGCCCCTAATCGCTTGGATCAGTCGTGTACAAGCTTTTGTGATCCAGCATACCTCACTCAAAATGTCATCTATGGAAAGTTTTGAAAAGCAATTAAAAAACTTGAAGGCAATGCCAAGTCGGCGCTAGCAAGGAGTTCACAAAAAAATGAAAAAAAGAGGAGCTTAAATAGGTCTCTGGAATGAGTTGACCTTCGGTGACATGTGGCAACCTATGATTGGTCCACATCATCTAGCCATTACGAATCCCAATGTACAAATTCCACATGGCATCATTTGAGTGGGCCACATCATCTAGCCATTGCGATTCCCAACATCTATTTGCCACGCTTATTGATCCACATCATGTGACCATTACTCAGTCCTCCTCAACTATAAATACTAGTCCCCTTCACCATTTCACATTTTCAACCTTCATAGAATTTCTCTCTTCATCACCCTGCATACTTGTGTTTCATAGCCGATACGACCGATACAAGCGATTACATGCATTTGACCTGCCTTTGACTAGCTTATTTTGCTTGCATCGGTCGTGTTCTCCACTAGGACACACTAGAATAACTAGAGCTGAGATGGAGGAAAAGAATGTGATCCTCAGTGTTTTTGAAGTACTTTTGGAGAAAACAAAAACCTTTCTAAGGATGAGTGGGCGAGCTTCCTGGGTGTGGTCAATGGAAAGAAGCTTCCTATCTCTGGAAAAGCCAATATCCATCCACACATCTTTGGAAATAATCCATTGGATAGGGCAAAAATCACTAGAATATGCAAGAGGATATCCCCTTTGCCAGGAAAGCTAGATTTATGCCCAGAGCATGAAAGGGACTGTACTTTGCTCCCCTTGAGCATTGCCTTCTTAATATGGCTTGATCACATGTCAAATGACAAGGAGGAAGAATGTGTTCATGTTGAAGAGAAAGAGCCATTCCTTGAGCTCACACTTGAGGGAGCTCAAAAAGTATGAAAGGTGTCATGGAGATTGTTGAAGAGATCAATCTCAAAGCAGAAGAAGAGCAGGTCAAGAATTTTGATGTGGCTACTTTTAAAGCAGAGACTGCTATAAGGGAGCCAATTGAAGATGTGAAAGTTTCTGAGAAGTCCCTTCTTCTCCCAAAATCTACCATTTTATTTCATCTTTGGAAAGGAATTCATTCCACTCTAACTCTTCAGCCTAAGGGAAGACTACTGCCTTGCTGCTATAGCTAAGTCAGAGGAAGTTGCAAGGAGATTTATCAATGAGAAGGGAGAAAGAAAAGAAGAATTTCTACGTCCTTTTATCATTGTCAAATGAAGAATTCCAAGATTCATCAGAAGCTCTTTCAAGCTGCTTTGAAAGAGCTATTTCAGAGAAGCCAACACTTGTTAATGAAGACCTTGATCAGCATTAGAAGGATCTTGGTATATACTCATTTGGACATGGCTATTCATTTTTGGACATTGCTGAGGACAAAGGAACCATATCGATTGACTCAAAAGAGCTCATTGAGGAGTAAGATGAGGTCAAGGTATGTAAAACAAGGGTTCCTGTGATGTGTTAGAGATGACCGATTCAAGCGATTATGGTCATCGAAGAATATCCGATGAGTCTTATTGCTTGAATTGGTCGTGTCTATGACTTGCATGCATCATTGATAATTAACATCTTATTGTGTGTATAAATACTATTTTCAACATTAATTATATGTTTCTATAAAGTTTAGGGTGAATAATCGAACACGAGCGATGCAAACAATTAGGCCCATCCGATATTCTCTGATGAACCTAATCGCTTGAATCGATCGTGTCTCATGCTTTGCTTTTGCTTGTGTTTCCAGTTATTTCTATGACTTTAAAAGTTTCATTGGACTTCTTCTGACATAGGTTTTCAATATTTTCCATAGTTATCTATATTGGATGAAGACAAATACCTTGGCAGGGGGAAGGAAAGAAGGAAAACCATAGAGGAGAAAGGAAAGACAAAGGTGGATATTCATTTAGTGATCCACTATCTTCCAAAATTGAATCCAAAATTATTTTGTGTTATTCATAAGCACTATAGTGAAGAGCCAGATTTTTCACTATTCTCCTTGAGGACTCTTTCAAGATACATGGGTTTTACTTCAATACCCTTCAATGCATACAGAGTTTTGCTACTTGAAAGGACAGTTGCATTTAGAATTTTTGGATATGCCCCAGGATTCAATGCTTCAAGGGCAGACTACTTCCTTTGTTACTCAAGCTATGCAACTCCTTTGTTACTCAAGCTATGCAATGATTGTAGGGGTGTCAAATGTTAAAAGTATTGCTCACTACAGGAGAAAAGGGTACCTAAGATATAAAGGAGATTCACCAGAGCCAAGCTCATTCAAAAGACTCAAGAAGGATTAAATATATTTCTTTTCAAAGCCTATTACTCATGAAATGTACATAGATACACATATGTATTGCCCAAAGGGATACAATACATTGCAAATATGAAGGATGTAACTTTTTTTTGTGTAATTGATCCATGTCCTAATATTAATCCTTATTGATCCATGATCTATTTTTCTCTCGTGAAAGTCCTATTTATCTGATGATAATATATTGCATGAGCTCTTTTGTAATTGTCTTCTCAAGAATCAATCAAAAAGCTCTTTGAAGGCAGATTTGCCAAATTTGAGCTCATTCAGAAGACTCAAAAAAGATGTATGTAGACATATTTCTTTTCAAAGCTTATTACATCATGAAATGTACATACATAGACATGTTTATTTCTCAAAGAAATAAAAGACATTGCAAATATTAAGGCTTCCTTTGGAATGTAATCTTTTTCATTTTGTGATATTGATCCACGATGTTTTGTCTAGTGAGTCCTAATCTTTTGATGACAATATTTGGCATGAGCTCCTTTGTAATTGTCTTCTAAAGAACCAATCAAAAAGCTCTTGAAGGCATTACTTTTTGTTACTCCTCCTCCTTTCCTTGTGCACCTAAAGAAGCTTGTCCTTGCTTGATAATGAGATTTTTCCATGCCTTGGGTGTTCCATATGGCAAGTGTTTCCTTTTCTACAAAGAATGCACCATGCACAAGAAGAATATGCTAGAAGAACAGAAGAGTTTCATCAGATGTTTATTTCAATTAAAGAAAAATAAATTGAGTAAATTATCTTTGAGACTCACCAAGTAGTATGTTATGTCTTTGGCACTCCATGCCTCTATGATGGTTTCTATAAGCTCAATGGTCGCCTTTCTGAAATCTGTCACATAGCTATTTGATGTTACCTGCTACCTCATGATCTTTAAATAATTATCTTGTTTGACCCACATCTCCATTCTCTTATTTGATATTTTTGGTTTGCTTTTTACAATAGTCGTGAACTCACAAAATTTTTTCCAACAATTCCACATGGTGTTTAGTTGTTTGTCATCATGGTTGCTAAAGAATCTCCTTGCTTTTGCACCTCCTATTGAGACATCTTGTAGTACATTACCTCTATTTTGTGAAAGCTTTGGATCTTTTCTTAGATGGACATCATCACCATGAGATCCCATTTGTGAAAGTAGGGATTCGCATATTTTTATGCACTCATCTGCAAGAGTTGTAGGCTTGATAGAATATGCATAATCCAAGTGGAGACAGACCAACTTGTCAATGATCCTTAACTTTGCATGTAGTGTACATATGTGTACATTTGTCACTGCTATTGGAAGTATTGTTGATATATTTAGGTAGTGATGTGTGTGAACACTCTAGGACCGTCGGGGCACTTTTTTCACTCTTTAGGAGGTTTTTTTCTCTTGGCTTGTATATATGCCTATTTCCCTAATGGGCTACTTATCTTTGTACATTCTGTAGTAATACATTCAGTATTGTCTGTTGTGCTCCAAGCTTCTTCTTCTTCCTTGTAATGTTCGCATGCTTCCATAGATGTCTAACTCCAACAATTGGTATCAGAGTAGGTCGCCACTTCATCTAGGGTGTTGTCTACACCTCTCCAGTTGCAGTCTGAAATTCGCACGAAATTTGGTGAGAATACTCAAGGTGTTTCAAAGATCAAAACCGCTTCGCTCTATGGTGCCAAAATCACGATCTAAGCTCGTTTCGACCTCCAAATGTACTATCGTAGTGCTTGTGCAGGCTATTTTGTCTTTTTGTGCCAAAGGTATATACCTATTTCGGTTCGCCAATATAAGCATTTCGAAGTCTGCTACAGGTTTAAGAGAACTGGTATGGATAGTTCCGTTCAACTTTTTGAGATACAATCAATTTTCTGCATCAAGGTATTTTAGTCATCGGCCATGGTTGAAAGCAGTGATGTATTTCGTATGTTGGTTGTTGAGGATAAGTTGGATGGTACCAAGTGCCCGTTGTGGGCTTAAATGATGCAACATGTATTGGTTGCAAAAGGACTGTGGAACATTATGTAGGGTTTTGAAAAACACCCTATCAAACCTGCAACTGTTACAACTGTAAGTATTGAAGCTGATGCAGAAGGTGTCGAAGATGATGATATCTGTATATTCCTGTTCGTGCTACGATTTCTGTTGCACCTACTGCAGAGCAAATTCGTTGGGATGGCAAAGATGCCCAGGCACATGCATTGATAGCTTTGTTTGTAAAACGTGCCATTATTCCTCACATTCACTCTTGCAGAACAGCTAAGGATGCTTGGGATACACTTATCACATTGTACCAAGCTAGGAATGAGGCTTGTGTTGCTTACCTCCGAAAACAATTGGAGAGTGAGCACATGAATGAAGGTGATTCTATGAATTTTCTAACAAAGATCAAAGACTTGAAGGAACAATTGATTTCTGCTGATGAGGTTATACTAGATAGCTCACTTGTGCACACCGTTCTGAATGGTCTTCCTGATTCATATCAGAGTTTTGCTTCTACTCTTCAGTTGATGATGAAAGGCAATCCAAATGCCTTGTCATTTGAGGAGTTAGTCGTTGTTCTGTTGTAGGAAGATCAATCTAGGCACAACAAGTCCATTATGTGTGTTGCAGATCAAGTTTTCTTGGCTAGTCAGACGGGCAAAGGAAAATGGAGCTCGTCTAAGTAAGCAGAAATCTACAAATGTTGCACATTCGAAGAACCAAGATAAAGATGAGAAGAAATCAGAAAAGCAGAAATTGTTTTGCAAGTACTGTAAAGGGAATGATCATATCATAAAGAACTATCCAAAACTGGCTGCTAAAGAGGCAAAGAAGAAAGAGGCTGGAATGGTTGTTGTAGAAGCCTCTACACCAAAAACAAAGTTTGCTTATCTTGTGCAGGAAGAAGAATGGGAATTAACTACTGTTTGCAGTTTTGACCCATCTTCTCATGAGCAGTGCATGTCTGCAGTAGACTTAGATGTTTGGTACTTTGATAGTGAGGCGACCAAACATATTACCTCATAGCATAGTTTCTTCTCTTTAGTTGAGTGTGCCCCTATAGGGAATACTGTTACATGTGCCAACAACTCCTCTTATCCTGTTATGGGAGTTGGTAAGATCATTTTGAATACTGTTGATGGTAGTTCTTTCACTTTGTCAGATGCTTTTTTTGTGCCAGGGATCAAGAAAAATCTGTTATCAGTTTCTGCATTAGCCAATATTGGCTTGGTTGTGAAATTTGTTGATGACAGATGTACAATTCATGATCTGTCAAATGGCAACGTGATTATTGCTTCTAGCATTCTATGTCGTGGGCTATATAATCTCTTAAACTATGAAAGATCTGTAAATGATTTGGCATGTGCAGTACATAATTCTCAGACTATGTCAGATGCAAAGCTTTGGCATGCACACTTTGGTCATCTGAATTTTGCTAGTTTGCTACACCTGTAGAAATCTGAAATGGTGTCCTCTTTGCCCAAACTTGAGGCACTCGGAGACCATGTTTGTGAAGGCTGTATTTTGGGCAAAATGCAACGTTCCTCGTTTCCAAAAGATGGTTCAGTTCGGGCTACTCGAAAATTGCAGCTTGTACATAATGATGTCTGTGGTCCTATGCAAACACCTTCTTTTGGAAATTATCTTTACTTCGTGACTTTCATTGATGATTTTTTTCAGGCATGCATGGGTATATCCATTGAAGGCAAAGTCCGAAGTGTTCATGTGCTTCAAAAATTTCTTGGTTTTGGTTGAAAATCTATGAGCATGTAAATGGGCACCCTCCATTCGGATCGAGGGGGGGAATATATGTCTTCTGATTTTAATGCATTTTTGACTGAACGTGGGATAAAACACCAGTGTACAGTGCCGTATAGACCTCAACAAAATGGAGTTGCCAAACAAAAGAATAGGTTACTCATGGAGATGGCGAGGTGTATGGTCAAGAGTCAGGCTTTACCACACAGTTTCAGGCTTGAGGCTATCATGTGTGCAGCATATGTACTTAACATGTGTCCCACTAAAGTGTTATAGTCTATCACTCCATATGAGGCTTGGCATGATCGCAAGCGCTCATCTGCATGTTTTTGGTTTTTTGGCATATGCATTAGTCAGATGTTCATTATGTGCCTGAAATGAAGAAGAATCTGCCATCTATATCTACATTTTTAGGTGATGGTTTTAAAGTTGTATTTGAGAGATATCTTTTACACGGTGAGCATAGAGAAGGGATCTTTGTTTCATCAAAAATCAGTCAGGCATATGTGGTCAAATCTTCATCATCGGTGGAAGATATGAAGCTATGGCATGAAAGATTTGGACATATCAGTTTTGGAGCTCTCAAAAGTATCAAAGACAGAGGTATGGTTGAGAATTTACCCTCATTCAAGCTACCAGATGATTTAGATATATGTGAAGGTTGTTTTGAAGGTAAGATGCATAAACTACCTTTCAAGAAACATGGTCATATTACAGCTACCAGGGAATTGCAGATTATTCATTCAGATTTGAATGGACCTATGAGAGCAGACTCTATTCAGGGCTTCATGTATTTTGTTCTATTTGTTGATGATTTTACGAGATATTCATGGATCTATGGTCTTAAGTTGAAGTTAGAAGTCTTTCCTATGTTCAAGAAGTTTGTAGCTATGCTTGAAAATGAAAGTAAAAAAACTATCCAGATTCTCAGAAGTGATAGAGGTGGAGAATACTTGTCAAAAGAGTTTCAGACATTTCTTGATAAGAAAGGTATTACTTGACACCTTACTATTGCTTATATGCCTCAGCAGAATGGTGTTGCAGAAAGGAAGAATACAGTACTTGGTGAGATGATGCAGAGCATGATGGCATCCAAGAGGCTTTCACTGAAATTCTGGTTTGATGCAGTACATACAACTAACCACATTTTAAACAGTTCATCTACAAAAGCTTTAAAGGTAATCACACCGTATGAAGCTTATTATGGTAGAAAACCTAACGTGAGTTACTTCAGAGTGTTTGGATCTCTTTCTTATGTACATGTTGAGAAAAAGGACCGAGGCGAACTAGATGTAAGGGCAAAGAAAGTTGTTTTCATTGGATATCCTATTTAGAGTAAAGGATGCAGGTTTTATGTTCCAAGAATAGGTGAAGTTATTCTTTCACGTAATGCTTATATTGTTGAAAATAAGGTTTATGATAAAGAAGCAGAATTTCCAGAGTTCATTAGTGAAAATGACTATGGATTTTTTAGAAAGATTCTGGATGTACATGTTCAGCCATATCAAGAGGGAGTTAAAATTCCTAGGATTCAAGAAAGAGTTGAAGAAAGAGAAATTTCACAACCTTCTACAGAGTCAATTCCACATGAGACTTTGGTTCCAAAAATGGAAGAAGTTAAAGTTCAAGAAAGTCCTAGTACCTCGGCAGGACAAGTTCTAGAACCTGTGGAAGCTAAAAGTTCAGAAAGAGTTTCACCACTATTTAAGGATACACCTACGTGGTTATATCAGACTTGGAAAGATAGTGATATAAAGACTTTTACTGGAAGAACAAGGAGTCAGACTAGACAACAACAACAAGATCATGTAAGAACAAGAAGTCAGACTAGACAACAACAACAAAAAGATCATGTAAGTTTTGTTGAAGACTTTGAGATTCATGATATTTTGGCACTTATGTTGAAGATGAACCTGCATGTGTTAAAAATGCACTTAACATTCCTATTTGGAGAAAAGTTATGCAAGAAGAGATTGATTCTATTCATAAGAATCAAACTTGGCAGCTATGTGAGTTACCAGAGGGAAAGAAGGCTATAGGTGTAAAATGGATCTTCAAAATCAAAAGGAAAGCAGATGGTACTATTGATAGATACAAGGACATGTCAGTTGTCAAAGGATATGCACAACAAAAAGGTATTGATTATGATGAGACATTTACTCCTACGTCTAGGATGACTGTTATTAGGTCAATACTGGCTCGAGCAAAACATTTTGGTTGGCATATATATCAACTTGACATTATTACTGCTTTTCTAAATGGTGATTTACATGAGGATGTGTATATCCAGTAGCTAGAAGGTTTTGAAGAGACAGGTAAAGAACACTTAGTGTGTAAGCTTATAAAAGCTTTGTATGGTTTAAAACAGACACCTAGAGCATGGTATGAAAAGATACATACATATCTTTTGTCCATTGGTTTCCATAACTCAGATGCAACTCCAACTCTTTATGTCAAAGCTAAAACAGGTATGATGATTATATCAATCATTTATGGGGATGATATTATAGTCACATGTCCCAGAGATGAAGATTTGTAGATGTTCAAAGAACAATTGAAGCAAACATTTGATGTGAATGATTTAGGCATTTTGCATTATTATCTTGGGATTCAGTTTCTATTTAGAGATGAGTGTATCTACATGACACAACAAAAATACATTGAGAAACTTTTAGAAAGGTTTCAAACGAGTGATTCTAAACCTATGCAAACACCTGTGGATCAGAACATGTCTTTACAAATGGTAGTAGATGCAGAGCCATTTGATGCTACTCTATATAGTCAAGTAGTTGGTTGCTTGATATATCTTTGTAATACACATCCTGATATACAGTTTGCAGTTTCTCAAGTATCAAGGTTCATGCAAAATTTGACAGTGTTACATTGGAAAGCAGTAAAGCGGATCTTTTGATATTTGAAGGGAACTTCAAATTTTGCCATGGTATTTTTGAAATCTACACATTTGTTACTAAAAGGATTTTCAGATTCTGATGGGCAGGTGATAGAGACACAAGAAGAAGTACTAGTGGATGTTGTTTTTATCTTGGAGATTGTCTTTTCTCATGGCTTTCAAAGACACAACCCACTATTGCCACTTCATCGTGTGAAGCTGAATATTCTGCAGCATTTACAACTACTCTAGAGTCAATCTAGTTATAGAAGATTTTCAGTTATCTTGATGTGAGAGTACATGAACCCATTCAAATATTTTCAAATCACCAAAGTGCAATAGCTATAGCTAAGAATACAGTGCATCATGCAAGGATAAAGCATATAGAGGTACACTACCACTATATTCGAGAGCAGATAGCTAAGAAGCACATTGAGCTAGTATATGTTCCTTCTAGTGAGAATGTTGCAGATATATTTACGAAAGCATTCACTAGAGATAGTCATAAGAAGATTTGCAGGTTACTCAAGCTTGTATCAATATGACATTGAAGGAGGGATTGTTGGAATCAATGTCAATTTGGTCCAACAATACTCTTGGAGTCTCTTGAAGTCTCACACAATCCTGTGCACAAAGTGCATGCTTTTTAGTTTGTAGTTTTTTCCTGAAAAGCTTGCGGACACATACAACACCGTTTCCACAAAGGATGAGTTTTTTTGTTAACGATCAAATTTGATCGTAGTTGTTTTATTGATCGTAGCTTTTCAATATTGCTTTTTCTTGGGTACTTCAAACTATATAAGAGGTCCTTGGCTCATTGTTCACTCACTCACTCAAAGATTTCAAGCTAGAGTTTGAAGGTCTTCTTGAAGAGAGAGTGTTCACACACTCTTGAGGAGGTGGAGTTGTGGTGAAGGAGAGACTACTCTCTTGGAGCAAGAACTCTTCTACAAGGTGGCGGTAACTATCTTTTGTGAGTTAACCTTATATTTTGTTTTTAGGGTTCCTCTACCCTAATCTCAAAATTAGGGTTGGTTAATTTACAATTTTGTTAAACTATTTTGTGAGAATAAGGTTAGCTTCGTTGCTCATTCACTTCAACACTTAGATTATTTCAACATAATCTAAATTTTGTATCATCATCTTATTGGATATTCTTCCATTAGTGAGTGCACCACTTTATATGGTTGAGTAGTACTCCCATGTTGTAATTTGGACATATATTTTTTAGTGAGTAAGCTTTGGCTTACGTTCTCTAATCTTGTCTCAAGATCTTTCTTTTTTCTCACTTATCATCTTAATTAATTAAGTGTGTATGCTCAAAAGGTTTTGGTATTGTTAGTCGGCTGTCGGATTGGGACAGGTATAACGAAAATCTTTGAAAAACACGCGCGAAAGGTCGTTACGCGCATATTTGTAATTTCTATATAAAGCAATGAAAAGGAATGCGCGGGGGGGGGGGGGGGGGGGGGGCGTTTCTCAGGCCATAACTGGGTATCACCAGACTCTTCATCTGGGTGAATGTCTGAGTGTTGATGTAGTGTGTCTTGTTTAAGTTCTGCGTACTCTGGTGTACTGTGTATCTGTGCTGTTCTCTATTGATCTCGATTGCGTTGTGAGTTTAATTCCATTCAGTAAGTCGTTGGATCGTTGTTTGAGAGAGGTCGCTGTGGATCTTTGTGACGATTTATTCTGGTAAGACGTACGACGTGGCGCTCCTCTTCTTGTTTGAACTGCTAAGTACTGATGAGTCTGTGTGACTGTGGTAATCTTTCCCTAAGAACGTTGTGTAGAAGTCGTGTTGTTATCGATCTGTAATTGTACGGTTAGAATTACCTATAGTTAAGGGAAATTCCAGTGTGTGTTAGTCGTCAGTACTGTAGGTTTGGAACTGTAGGGACCTTCTGTGATCCGGTTTGCCTGATTGTGAGCGCTGTTTGGTGAAGGTTGGACTACTGCTAAATGGTACAGTAGCGTATTGTTCTGAATTAACTCGGTACCAAGATACTGACAAGTCTGGTACAATGTAGTCGGTACATGTGGTTGAGCTAAGACTGTGATGGCATTGCCTAAGGACAGTATATTCCGATAGAGCTCTTAGTATCTGTACCTGAAGAAGTTATTTTGGGAACTAAGTATAGGGCCTCTGTCTAACAGACCCCTACCACTCCCAAGGACCCACTTAGGTGTTTAGATGCGTTTCTGACAGTTAGAAGAAACTAACAGCATTTAACACTAGTGCAGTAGCTACGTTTAATACTGGCGCCGTCTGTGGGAAGGTGGCATCAAGATTGCCGTTTATCTGTCGAAAGTGTTATCAAGATTGCCATTTAACTGTGGAAGGTGGCAACAGATCAGATTGTTGCAAACCTATTGTGGAAACGTGACTAAAATTTTTTTTCGACAGTAATAGTACGCGATTAGTACAAAAGATGATACATGCCGGTTACTCGATCCGGTGAAACGTATCCAAAGAATAGCCTGCCCGGGGTACTTAATTTGTTAAAAACGACTCCAGGAGGTAGAAGTCCAACTAGGTCTAACTCAGTTGTCAAGAAAGTCAAGAATGTTAGTAATGATTCCGGTCATATTTCGGTGGAACGTGTTACACCTCTGGTAAATTCCGGTACTATTTCGGCATAGTCTGTCGAAGACATAGTAACTCCAAAATCTACCAGGACGCAGTCTGAAGTTAGTTTAACAATCTTGGGTAAAGATTCAAATTTGTTTACGACTAGAAACACTTTAGCAAAGGAAATCAGCGAAGGCGAAAAAACACCTTGTTTTGACGAAATCTCGACACATTCCGGTGATATTTCGGTAACAAAATCACAGTTTTCCGGTGACGGTTTACCATTTCTTGGTGAATCTTCAGCCCAGTCACCGCTATTGGGAGTAAGCTTTCCTACATCTGACATCAGAAAGGAAGGTAGCCTGTTTGAAACCGAGATTCAAAGCATACTGAACAAGATTATTGAACCGGAAAGTGCACAGTCCGACGATACAGATTCCGATAGTTCAGATATTCAGCCCCGAGATACAGAAGATAGTCACAATACACTCGCCATGAACGGGCAACAACAACAACAGCAGCAGCAACAACAAGTATGCCCACCAAGGCCGACTCCGACAGGAGTAACGTACACCAAATTTGGTGGATTCCCAAGAGATGACCTGGATGCTCATGTACGCACATTTGAGATAAGCTACGCAGTTCTCAACCATCCACCTGATCCGGCATATAAGGCTATTGTTTTTCAATCGACATTGGTCAACGAAGCAGCTATATGGCTTACAGAATATGATATTAACCATTTCGGCACCTATGAAGCAGTGAGGAATGCATTTCTGCAAAGATTTAGGCTAAAGAAGAATCCAGCCGAAATTTTTGATTACCTGCAAAAAAGTAGACAGAAGATAAATCAAACTGTACAGGAGTACGCTACTCTATTCAGGACGCATCTAAGGCAGTTACCACCAGCACACGCCAACCTATTGGACGACGTTATTACTCAGTGGTTTATCAATGGATTGACCCCGCAACTTAAACAGATTATGATCATACGCTGTGTAGGAGCTATGACGCTAGATGCAGTAATTGCAATGGCTCTGCAGCTGGAAAACAAGGTTGGAGGATTTACAGAAGATCTAGAGTGGCTAAAAGCAAATAGAAATACCACCGAAGACCCGACCAGACAGATGTACTGCACTACATGCAAGAATTCAGGCCATACTAGTGCCACTTGTGCACTCAATCAGTTGTTTTGTGCTATCTGCAACACTACCGAACACACCACCGAAAACTACGCATATAACGCCAAAGTGCAGGGAACAGCGACTGTCAATGCAATTATACAGGAACCAGGGCAGCCTTCCAATCACTATGTTCCTCTGCAAATGAGAAACAACTAGCAACAAGGATATCAAAATTATAGAGGACAAAGAAATAACAACTATAATGCAAACCGCTGGCAGACTGGACCACCACCGGAAAATCCCAATTTGCCACCACCGCGCTGTCATTTCTGTGGTGAATTTGGTCACATTAGAAGATTTTGTAAAGATGAAGCTGAGTATGATCAGAGGAAGAAAGAACGTCAAAACCCAATGGCTAATATGGTACAAATTACACCAGTAGAAACACACGCTGCAGTAGTTCAGACTAGATCTAGAAGGCCGTTACAACCAGCAGCCGAAATATTTGAACCAGGCATCAGAGAACAACAAAGGATTTAAAGCTAGTCAATGGACCACCGTAGAACCTCCAGTCTTCCCAGATCCTATTCTGGTAACCCAGACTCCGTTAACCGAAGAAGGAACACAACAACAGGATTCCAATTCAGTAGCAGGCACATCATCAGCAGTAGGCACATCATCTTCAGTAGGCGCATCATCTTCAGAATCTGTGGAAACAATCCAACCACAAAAGGCCTGGGAAATTTTATCTAAAGCATCCATCACTCTTCCTTTGGGCCAATTACTTGCACTAGTAACGAGAGTTCGACAGCAATTTCAACAACAGTTCAGTCCTGTGCCTCCTTGCATTCCTGCGATAGCAACCGTGCAACCGGAACCTGATTCTACAGTCGATCATTCAGTTCCTTTGATAACGGTATGGTATAAGAATCATAAAATCACACAGGTACTAATTGATGGAGGATTTGGAGTCAACATTGCTACTGCTGCACTATGTAAAAAGTTAAGGTGGACCAAAATCGAACTAGTTCAGTTTTTTGTCAAAATGGCCGATCAATCAAGAGTCCATCCCATAGGACTTGTACAAAATGTACCAATCACTTTACAAGGTACAACATTTAGAATGACCTTTGTCATACTAGATTTACCGGAATCCACTCTTGATTACAACCTCCTTTTCGGCCGACCTTGACTGAAGCGTGCTAAAGTGATACAGGATTGGTCTGCACAAGAACTCACTTTCAAGGATAATAACCGTAAATACGTTGTAAAATTAGATGCTATACAACCTTGTGAGTTGCATGCTAGACCGTATTTGGCAAAACCAGTCCATATGCTAGATGGATTGTCAGATGATGAAGAAGAAGAGTTTCTAAAAAATAACATTGACTTGATTTCCCTAGGAACTGTTGATCTACAATCTGTTGTAGATAATTGGAATCCTTCAGTTTGTACGGTGATGACTGTAACAGAACAAGATATGAAAGAAGAAACAGCCACCATAGATGACGGTGATTTACAACAACTGTTTAAGCCAGCAGAGAATACAGAGAAGCCTCGACAATTTTATGTTCCAGAAGATCAACTGACCACTTACAATTTAGGTGATGAAGAAAATCCACGACCTGTTAAAATAAAGGAGAACTTACCAGAATTATTTCAAGCAGATCTAATCCAAATACTCCGCGAATTTTTTGATGTATTTGCATGGGATTACAAAGATATGAAGGGTTTGGACCCGCGCATCTATCAACACAGGGTCATGCTGAAGCCGGAAGCAAAACCACTTAAGCAACCCAGTTACCGGATGAACCCGAACTATGCATCACAGGTAAAGGCAGAACTTGATAGGCTACTCAAAGTTGGATTTATTGTACCAGTAGAGCATGCTGAATGGATCTCTCCAATTGTTATTGTCCCTAAAAAGAATAAGCAGTTACGAATATGTGTAGATTACCGGAAACTGAACGCAGCAATAGTGCCTGATCCATTTCCGCTCCCTTTTCTTGACACAATGCTTGATAGAGTAGCAGGACATGAAATGTATTCATTTTTAGATGGTTACAGTGGATATAATCAAGTTAGAATGGCTGAACAGGATATACCGAAGACAACCTTCATTACCAACTGGGGTGTTTTCGCCTGTACTGTTATGTGGTTTGGATTAAGAAATGCCCCAAGTACATTCCAAAGGTGCATGCAGGAAATATTTTCTCCTTACCTTACTTCTTTTGTGCAAGTATATCTTGATGATTTTTCAATCTTCGGAAAGATGACAGCACACTTGTTCCATTTACGGTACTGCTTTGAAAAATGCAGAGAATACAGACTCTGTTTGAACCCAAACAAATCTGTGTTTGCGGTTTCATGTGGCAAGTTACTTGGTCATATTGTATCTGCACAGGGCATACAGGTGGATCCAGATAAAATTTCAGCTGTGTTAGAAGCTCTAGTGCCCACTACATCGAAGGAAGTAATGCGCTTCATGGGCCAAGTAAGATGGCATGGTCGACACCTACGATGGCTTGCTCACTTGGCAATACCTCTGAACAGATTAATCACCAAGACTCCTCGACAGTTTGAGTGGACTCAGGAATGTCAGATAGCATTTGGTCGCTTAAAGTGTTTATTAACACAAGTTCCCATCTTACAACCTCCTAACTGGGATCGCCTATTTCATGTATTTGTTGATGCTTCAGATATAGCAATAGGGAGCGTTTTAATGCAACAAATCGATAAGTGGTTTAGACCAGTGTATTATGCAAGTCGAAGATTAGCCCCTGCTGAAAAGAATTACTCGGTAACAGAAAGAGAATGTCTAGGTCTAATATATTCTGTCAAAAAATTTAGACATTATTTGCTGGGCCGTAAATTTACTTTTCATGTAGATCATGCTGCACTTGTCTATCTAGTTCGGCAACAGCATCTAGGTGGTCGATTAGCACGATGGGTTCTGCTTTTACAGGAGTTTGACTATGAAGTCATTCATCGCCCAGGCAGTTCACATGCCTTAGCAGATTTTCTCTCTCGCTTAGATTCCGGTGAAGCTCCGGTAGGTATAGATGACACAACCCCCGCAATTTATGTCTCTGAGCCAACGAATGATGACATTACAGACCCGCCTATGCCATCTACATACTATGATAAAATATTGACCTTTCTCGCTGATGGATGCCTTCCATCTCAGACTTCTACGCAATACGTAGGAAAATTGCAGTTTTCAGTCGCCGATTTCGGTTGATTGCTGGAGAATTATACTATGTGGATCATACTGGAATTTTACTTCGATGTATTCCACCACATGAAGTTAACTCAGTTATTACTTTGGCTCACTTGATTCCTTCCGGTGGCCATTTTGCAGCAGACTTAACACACCGGAAAATTCTGCAAAGTGGTCTCTGGTGGCCTACTATGTACAGAGATGTATAGCAGTTTGTTAAACAATGTGATACTTGTCAAAGATCTGAACAGCCCCTGCAACGACATCTTTTCCCTCTACAACCTGTCTTGCCATTAGAACCTTTTCAGAAGTGGGGTCTAGATTTTATCGGACCGATTACACCGCCAACAATCCTCAGTAACAACCATTATATCTTAACATGTACTGATTATGCTACCAGATGGGCAGAAGCCTGGGCTTTACGGTCTGCTACAGCTGTTGCGGTAGCAAAGTGTCTGCTAACCGATGTCTTTCCACGTTTTGGCTTACCACTGGAACTTGTTACAGATCAAGGCACTCATTTTGTCAACAATTTAATGAAAGTACTCACACATTCATTTCAGGTCACACATAAATTTAGTTCACCATATTATCCTCGTGCAAATGGCCTGGCTGGGAGTACAAACAAATCTTTGCTGAATATGCTTCGGAAACTCATTTTAGAAGCACCGGAAAGATGCGATCAACTGCTACTTGCAGTATTATGGCATATCGGACCACATACAAGGTAACAACGGGATTAACACCTTTCAAACTAGCTTATGGATTAGAAGCAATAGCACCAATGGAGATAGTTATACCAAGTTTACGAGTAGCAATCGCTCAGAAACTGCTACCGGAAGACTCACTGTCATTTCGGTTGAATACACTCAGAGAGTTAGACGAGCAACGATGGCACATTTTTTTGACTATGCAGGAAGTACAGCTAAGACAAGCTCGAACACATGATCGATATCTAAAGAGTCCAATTTTTTTGATGGGACAACTTGTACTCTTTTACAATGCAAAGTCGAATCGGTCCGTCGGCAAATTCAAATTACGATGGTTCGGTCCCTACCGGATTTTTGCACAAGTAGGCCCATCAACTTTTCGGTTGACTACGTTGACCGAAAACCCTCTTCCGAAAGTCATCAACGGTTCGAAGCTGCGGCCGTATCAACACACGTCTAACCCGCACTGAAAAGTTTTGCGGTTAGCCGCATCTTTTGGCGTTCACTTTTCTTTTCTTTTCTTTTCTTTTATTTTTGCGTGCTTAAATAAATAAGTCTGTAAATATCCACGTTTTGAACCCTATTTATGACTAAAGCTGCCCTGCCCTTTCGAGCTCTTCATGCATGCATACCGAAGTTAAGAATTATCATCTCAATGCCACGTGATTATTACTGCTTTTGATTACTCTCCGCTACAGCACAACTACATAACCTTCTCCATTTCGCCAAAAAATGATATTGCGCTTGTGTGACTTGTGCTCTGTGTTTATCCTGTGCTCTGTGTGCCTGTGTTCTGTGTCTTCGTGTGTGCCATGGAAGCCTTGGCTAACTACGCCGCTTTCCGTGACGGTCTCCCTACCGAGGTAGGAGAGTACCTGCGCATACGTGGGTTGGCAAACTTGTTCGTGCATGACAATCATCAATTGAAGGATTATGGAGAAATGAAGTCAAGGAGTCAAGAAGGAAACAAAGTCAGATGGTTGAAGGAAGGACATTTTCAGAAAACTCAAAGATATGTACACATATGTACATTAGCTGACTTATACCCTTGTTTAAGTCATACACTTGTATATATTCATCTATAAATATGTTTGAAAATGTCGGGCAAGTAGAGCAGAAAAGATTTGAGAATAGGAAGAGAGAAATTAGTGTCATTAGACACATGAAGAGTGAGTGAATTGTCCATCCTCACTTAGATGTAAATTTTCTGAGAAATCGAAAAATTTTGCACCCGATATTTTGCTGTCTGCTCCCTCTGTGTTTAATCTTTTGAGAAATCCTTTTGCACGTATCTAAGTCCATAGCTAATCCATCTATGGCTAGAATTTGAGAGGTTAATTGTAATCAGGCTGTGAGAATTTTGATTAGGAACATTCATATGTAAGAATGTTCTAACAGTCGTGAAATCTGGCGCACATTTCATCTTCAATGAAATGATCATTGCTCAGTCTACAGTGTAAAGTTTTACACAAATGAGGGCTTAAAATCTAAGTTGGAAGGTAAGCTATCTATGGCTAAAAGATCTTGATCAAACGGGATTTACTTTGGGAGAACCAGTGCTAAGAAGTTGCAGGTGTCAAAGTCGCCATTGCAGAGAAGCATTTTCAGACATAGGTAAAGTGTTTCACACATTTCTCAGTGTGTACTTAATCTTTTTGAGAGATTTAACTTGGCAAAGTTGCGCAACCTTAAGGTGAAGTGTTGTGCAAAGTTTTATAAAAAACTTTACAGGATTGATTAGTCAATGAGTGACTAATCTGCAGCAGACTTTTCTGAAGAAACTAAAATTTTCATAATAATCAATTTTCTGATAATTTGGTGAAGATTCTCTAAATTAGGTGGAGTCTAAAGTTGATCTTGATATAGAGGTGATCTAAATTCAAGGTTAACTTGTTCTTTTGGAGATTAACACTCTCCATCAGTGGTATCAGAGCAGGTTGTGTCAAAATTGAAGTGAAGAAGACTCCGACTATTGCAGAAATACAAAACTTTACATTTTGAAGGTGCAGAAGGGTAAAGGTTGAAGAAAGATCAAAGGAAGACATACAAAGAGCATCAAAAGGATCAGAAGGAGCAACATTCAAAGTAAAGGTACATTTATTATCTGTAAAGGTTAAAGATTTGAAGCTACAGGTGAAGTAAAGATGGGAGATAGTCTCCAAATTGAAAAATTGGATAGAGAGAACTATCCTGCATGGTCTATGAGGATGGAAGCTCACCTTATGAGCAAAGATCTGATAGGATACATCACAGGAGATGAAGAAAAGCCAGAATTCAGAGATCCTAGTGTTCCAACTAGGGAGGAGCTTGCAGATTTGAAGAATTGGATGAAGAAGGATGCTCAAGCAAGAAGCATCATCTACATGGCAGTCAATGACTATTTGCTTCCTCACATTAGAGGACTTGAAAGTGCTTGTGATATTTGGAATGCTTTGGAAGAGCATTTCCAAAATACAACCAAATCAAGGAAGGCTTCACTATGGGCAGAGTTTACTACCTTCAAGAAGAAGGCCTCACAATCAATTTCTGATTATGTGACAAAGATGAAGGACATTGCAGATTCTTTAGGTGCAGTTGATGAAGATATTGAAGAAGACAAATTGGTAAGACAAATACTCACAGGACTAAGAGGAGATGAGAAATGGAAGCCTTTCATTTTATCTACAGAACTTTCATTAGATCACTTTACTCCTGATTTGAATCAATTGTTAGGACATATGCTAACTTTTGAGAATGATATCAAAGGAGATGTTGATAAGAGTGCAGGTCATGCAATGTATTCTAAAGACAAGAAGAAAGCCAACAAAGGGAAGCAACAATCAGGTGAAGAAGAAGGTACATCAAACCAAGCAAACTTCATAAGAGGAAGAGGAAATGGCAGAAGTAGAGGAAGAGGCAGAAACAACAAAGATAATGCAAGAGCTTGTTGGATATGTGGTAAGACCAATCATCTATCTCATGATTGTTGGCACAATAATCAAAACAATGGTAATTATCAGAACTTTAATCAAAGAGCAAGAGGAGGTAGATTTCAGAGAGGAAATTTCAGAGGTAGAGGTGGTAGGAATTCTTTTGGAAGAGGTGGTGGAAGAAACTTCCAAAGTCAATCCTATAATAACACCTACTACAACTATGCATCAGATCAAAAGGAGGATTCGACTCCCATTATGAATACATGTGAAACCTCACATGAGGACATGAGAGTGTTCTATATTGATTCAGGATGTAGTAATCATTTAAGTGGAAATATTGCTTTGATGACTGACCTAGATCATAATGCAATTAATCATACAGTGCAGACAGGTGATAATACAAAGCATAAGGTAAAGTCAATTGGTTCAGTCAAAGCTAAGGATGGGAGCACTCTTCTGAGTAAGGTACTTTATGTTCCCACAATTCCAAAGAATTTGATCAGTGTAGGTCAAATTGTGGAAAAAGGATATGAGGTAAGGTTCACAAATGATGGAGTTTATGTGGAAGACCCTAGTCAAGGGTATAAACAAGTTATTGCAGGAAAGAAAGAAGGAAGGCTTTTCACATTGAAGGTACAAGGAAATGTTGGACATGCTATGTTCACATATGGAGAGCAGAAGGTGTCAGAATTGGATCTTTGGCACAAAAGACTTGGACACTTTAATGAAAGAGGTATCAAAGAAATGATTAACAATGATTCAGTGCTTGGAATGCCTAACATTGCAGGTCAACACATGACATACAGATGTGAGGCATGTCAATTAGGTAAGGCTCATAAGCAATCCTATTCCAAGCATGGATTTATGTATTCAGAAAGACTTGAATTGGTGCATACAGATGTGTGGGGTCCTTCAAAGGACTTTAGTATAAATGGTTCAAGATATTATGTCATATATGTTGATGATGCTACCAGGTGGATCACAATTTATGTGATTAAGGAAAAGTCAGAAGTGTTTAATACATTTAAACACTATCATGCATATGCAGAAAGGATTACAGGTCAAAAATTGAAGAGACTAAGGTCAGATGGAGGGGGAGAGTATTTTTCAAATGAGTTCAATGATTATTTGTGGAATGCAGGTATAAAGAGAGAAGTTACTTGCAGGTACTCTCCTCAACAAAATGGGGTAGCAGAAAGAAGAAATAGGACTCTTGTTGAGTTTGCAAGGTCCATGATGAAAGAGAAGAATTGCCCAAATTATTTGTGGGCTGAGGCTGTTAATACAGCTACATATTTGGTTAATAGATTGCCTTGTAAAGCTTTGCAGGGTATGACACCATATGAAGCTTGGTGGGGTAAGAAACCTACCTTGGATCATTGCAGAATATTTGGATGCTTGGCATATGCATATGTGCCATCTCAATTGAGGCATAAGTTGGAGCCTAAGGCAGAGAAGTATGTATTCATTGGTTATGATGATAAGCAAATGGGATACAGGTTGTGGAGTCCATCCACAAAGCAATTTATTGTATCCAAGGATGTTACATTTGATGAGCAAGGTACTTGGTATGCAGGTAAATATAATGTACATGCAGATGATGAAGAAGTAGTGGAACAAAGAAAAGGTAAAGCTAAGGTTCAATTACTTGATGAAAGTGAGAGTAATGAAGTACAGATTGAAGTTGAAGAGAGGCCAAGGTTTGATCCAGAATGTGATGAACCAGAGACCTCAAGAAGTGCAGAAGTTAGGAGATCATCTAGGCACAAATGGCAACCTACAAGGTATAGCTATGACACTTCATTCTTGACTACTAAAGATTATGCTTATTTGGTAAAAGCAGATGAAGACCCTTCTACATATGAAGAAGCCAAAGGGAAGAAGAATTGGGAAGATGCTATGCAAGAGGAGTATGATGCATTGATAGAGAATCAAACATGGGATTTGGTTCCTAAACCTAATAGTCAGAAGATCATTGGATGTAAGTGGGTTTACAAGACTAAAAGATTTGCAGATGGAAGTGTGTCTAGGTACAAAGCTAGACTTGTTGTGAAAGGGTATGCACAGACATATGGAGTGGACTATGATGAGACTTATAGTCCTGTGGCAAAGATGACAACCATCAGGACACTCATTGCAATTGCTGCTTGTAAAGGTTGGAAGTTGTCTCAATTAGATGTTAAAAATGCTTTCTTGAATGGTTACATTTCAGATGAAGTCTACATGGAGCAACCAGATGGATTCAAAGATCAAGTGAGTCCAAATTATGTGTGTAAGCTCAAGAGAGCTTTGTATGGGTTGAAGCAAGCCCCAAGGGCTTGGAATTATAGGCTTGTAAAATTCTTGAATGATCTTGGATTTCAAGCATCAAAGGCAGATAGTAGCTTGCTAGTCAAAGCAAGTGAAGATGGGTTTATTTATGTGTGTATTTATGTTGATGACATAATACTTACAGGAACAGATGATAAGGGGATACAAATGATCAAAAAGCAGATGGAGAAAGAGTTCAAAATTAGTGATTTGGGGAACCTATCATTCTTCTTGGGAATGGAGATCTCTTATACTCAACATGGAGTATATGTGACCCAAGAAAGGTATCTTAAAAATTTGCTAACCAAATTTAAAATGGAAGATTGCAGGGTTGCACCTACACCTTTGGAAGTGAACCATAAATTGTCTAGGTTTGGAGGAGAAGAGTTCAGAGATATGAAACTCTATCAAAGTTTGGTTGGTAGCTTGATTTATGCTACATTGACAAGGCCTGACTTGTCATATGCAGTTGGTGTGCTTTCACAATTCATGCATTGTCCTAGAAAGGAACATTGGATTGTAGGACAAAGAGTACTTAGGTACATCAAGGGTACATTCAAAGAAGGGTTGTACTATGGGTTTACTTCAGATACAAGAATCAAGATATATAGTGATGCAGATTGGGCAGGTAATGTGGATGATAGAAGATCAACACATGGATACTTGTGCTATGTAGGAGACAAATTGATTTCATGGTGTTCCAAGAAGCAACATACAGTTGCTTTGTCATCTACAGAAGCAGAATATAAAGGTATGGTGGAAGCTGCAAAAGAGGTAATATGGCTAAAGACACTTTTGAAAGTTTTTGATGTGATTCAGAGTACTATTATTTGTGGAGACAATATGAGTTCATTATACTTGGCAGCTAATCCTGTATTTCATGCTAGAACTAAGCATATTGAAATACAGTATCATTTTCTGAGAGAGAAGGTCATTGAGAAAGAGATTGAAGTCATACACACTCCCACAAAAGATCAAGTTGCAGATATGATGACTAAAAGTCTAGATGGACCAAAACTACAAAGATTCAAGGATATGGCTGGAGTAAAGAAGATAGAAAAGAACCTCAATTAATGATTGAGGGGGAGCTGTTGGTGCATGACAATCATCAATTGAAGGATTATGGAGAAATGAAGTCAAGGAGTCAAGAAGGAAACAAAGTCAGATGGTTGAAGGAAGGACATTTTCAGAAAACTCAAAGATATGTACACATATGTACATTAGCTGACTTATACCCTTGTTTAAGTCATACACTTGTATATATTCATCTATAAATATGTTTGAAAATGTCGGGCAAGTAGAGCAGAAAAGATTTGAGAATAGGAAGAGAGAAATTAGTGTCATTAGACACATGAAGAGTGAGTGAATTGTCCATCCTCACTTAGATGTAAATTTTCTGAGAAATCGAAAAATTTTGCGCCCGATATTTTGCTGTCTGCTCCCTCTGTGTTTAATCTTTTGAGAAATCCTTTTGCACGTATCTAAGTCCATAGCTAATCCATCTATGGCTAGAATTTGAGAGGTTAATTGTAATCAGGCTGTGAGAATTTTGATTAGGAACATTCATATGTAAGAATGTTCTAACAGTCGAGAAATCTGGCGCACATTTCATCTTCAATGAAATGATCATTGCTCAGTCTACAGTGTAAAGTTTTACACAAATGAGGGCTTAAAATCTAAGTTGGAAGGTAAGCTATCTATGGCTAAAAGATCTTGATCAAACGGGATTTACTTTGGGAGAACCAGTGCTAAGAAGTTGCAGGTGTCAAAGTCGCCATTGCAGAGAAGCATTTTCAGACATAGGTAAAGTGTTTCACACATTTCTCAGTGTGTATTTAATCTTTTTGAGAGATTTAACTTGGCAAAGTTGCGCAACCTTAAGGCAAAGTGTTGTGCAAAGTTTTATCAAAAACTTTACAGGATTGATTAGTCAATGAGTGACTAATCTGCAGCAGACTTTTCTGAAGAAACTGAAATTTTCAGAATAATCAATTTTCTGATAATTTGGTGAAGATTCTCTAAATTAGGTGGAGTCTAAAGTTGATCTTGATATAGAGGTGATCTAAATTCAAGGTTAACTTGTTCTTTTGGAGATTAACACTCTCCATCAAAACTTCGCTGAACTGCCTTGGCATTCAATGGAGTCCCACCCATTCTTCGCCCAGATCATTTCCGCCATCACTCAAGCACCCGCCAACGAGTGAAGTTGGGCTTTCACATCTTTACCCGCCCGAACAGTAATCACCTTCCAAACCTTCGCTGAGTCGTTTCGACTCCCATCGCAAGGTCGCGAAAATGGCCCGAGTCTACCAGTTGCCAGAATGATAGAGTTGTTCCCCAGATACTCATCCAATGAATACACAATCCTATGTCGACCAGAACCAGAAAGATCTGCCCTTCAATTCCTAGTAGCCATCCTTAACCTCCAAAAGCGGACTTACGGCATTTCCCGTCCATTCTACTCAGCCATAGACCTAGCAACCAGAGAACCAGTAAACTTTGCGTCATATTTCTTCCACAGAATCCACAAAGAATGCGTAGCTATCATGAAACAGGTAAACAAAGGAGGCATGCCGAGATCCAGCCTGCCACACATCCTATCATTTCTCTTTCCGGCCATCCTTGCAGCACAACCTCCACCGCAAGGACCAGTTCTGCGATAGGAAGAGTCAGTACAGCTGTGGGACGACGAAGAAGAAGACGAAGAGGAACTAAACCAGCTATTCCGCAGAAAAAGAATAAGAATTAGCTCTTCTGAAAGTGAAGCACAAGGATCTGCCGGAGGGAACAAGGATGGCGACAAAGAAGATGATAAATAGGATGAAGAAACATTCCACGACACCACAACCTCCATGCAGAATGAATCCTTTGCACAATCTTCCCAGGAGCAACAACAAGAAACTCGTACTAAAGCTGAAACAACATCGACCGAAGAAACATCAAAGCAGCAGTCTGAAGGAGAACAACAAATAGAGGAAGAACAAGCTGCTAAAGAAGCACTGGACAGACTACTTAAGGCAGTGGAATCCACATTTGCGGAGCAGGAACAACAAATCATAAATCAGGTAACAACTCAAACCGTAACTCCCACTCCCCCACCGAACCCATCATTCCCATTCAGCCCATCCACCCTGCCGAACCCACCGATTCCACATCCTCCTCCCTCAACTACTCTCCACCGAATTCCCAACAGCTCCTCAACGCATCCTCTTCCCAACCACGACCCCAGTTACCCCTCCCTTCCATTCCAATACTTTCCGAACTGGCCAATATGGGTCAAGTCCTCATCAGCCTATCGTAGCAATTGCCCATCCAAATGAAAGCAGCCATAGACAGTATCCGGAACGAACTGCAACATAAAGTGGATATTCTAGAAGCTGACATCAGCCCCCTTCATGAAGAAGTGCTAATTGTCAAAGCTGAAAACCAATCCCTGCAAGAGAGGTTGAACGAATTACAGGCAAAACTTACCAAACAAGAGATGATTATTAATCAAAGAGATGCGGCTGTGGCAGAACTTACAAAGAAAGAAGAATTATTGCAGATCGCGAATGAAGAAATCAACAAATTGAAGCAAGACATACAGGACAAGGAAGATGCAAGGATTGCCTTAGGAAACCTACTGGAAGAGACCTGGACACAACTCACTGAACTAGTGCAACAGAGTCAAGAACAGCAGATGCAGCATAAAAGAACAGAAGAAGAGCTTCAACGGACAAATGAAAATCTAGCAGATGTAAATAACATGCTAAAACATTACTTAACCAAGGAGAAACAGACACAGAAAGTGATTACAGATCTCAGACATGAAAGAGAATCATATATAAGAACAGTGAATTTTCAAGTTCAAGAGATCGAGCGACGCGAAAACCAACTAGCCAACCAAAAAGAACGAGTACAGAAGATGGAGCAGCAGCTGGACGATATTAAGATTTCCAGAGATGCAACGCTGGCCAACGACTTTTACCTGCAAGAGGTTTTTTTGCAGAATCAAGCCGAAATTTTGCTAACCGAAGCCATAGCCATGAGTTCTGTTAGAGTAGATGCGCAGTTACTAGAACCAGATACATTAAAACAGTTATTAGAAACACTTAAGAAAAAGATCGCCCGTACATTTAGATTAGCCCGAAACATGTACTTAGAAGGAATAGTCGATGAACAATAGTTTTGCAACATGCGGGTTCGAGTCCACCGTGCGTGCCAGTGTTAGTCGGCCGCCGGATTGGGACAGGTATAACGGAAATCTTTGAAAAACATGCGCGAAAGGTGGTTACGCGCATATTTGTAATTTCTATATAAAGCAATGAAAAGGAATGCGCGGGGGGGGCGTTTCTCAAGCCATAACTGGGTATCACCAGACTGTTCGTCTGGGTGAATGTCCGAGTGTTGATGTAGTGTGTCTTGTTTAAGTTCTGTGTACTCTAGTGTACTATGTATCTATGCTGTTATTTATTGATCTCGATTGTGTTGTGAGTTTAATTCCATTCAGTAAGTCGTTGGATCGTTGTCTGAGAGAGGTCACTGTGGATCTTTGTGACGATTTATTCTGGTAAGACGTACGACGTGGCGCTCCTCTTCTTGTTTGAACTGCTAAGTACTGATGAGTCTGTGTGACTGTGGTAATCTTTCCCTAAGAACGTTGTGCAGAAGTCGTGTTGTTATCGATCTGTAATTGTACGGTGAGAATTACCTATAGTTAAGGGTAATTCCAGTGTGTGTTAGTCATCAGTACTGTAGGTTTGGAACTATAGGGACCTTCTGTGATCCAGTTTGCCTGATTGTGAGTGCTGTTTGGTGAAGGTTGGACTACTGCTAAATGATACAGTAGCGTATTATTCTGAATTAACTCGGCACCAAGATACTAACAAGTCTAGTACAGTGTAGTCGGTACATGTGGTTGAGCTAAGACTGTATGGCATTGCCTAAGGACAGTATATTTCGATAGAGCTCTTAGTATCTGTACCTGAAGAAGTTATTTTGGGAACTAAGTACAGGGCCTCTGTCTAACAGACCCCTACCACTCCCAAGGACCCACTTAGGTGTTTAGATGCGGTTTTTACAGTTAGAAGAAACTAACAACATTTAACACTGGTGCAATAGCTACGTTTAACAGTATTGGAACGATCCTGGGGCCCCAAATTCCAACAAACAGTCTAGTGCTGGCCCTAATGAGGCAACTTCTCAACCTTTATAGGTTTCATGTGATGATGCAGATCATCCCATTTCTTATGCAGATTTACATGATGCACTTGTTGATGAGATAGCTTACATTGAGGAGGCAAAAACTGTGCCAAAATGGCTGGTGTAGACTTTGCATGATAGCAAATAAGATGCACCTCTATCATATCCTACTCGATCAGGCTCTCATATGTTGGAGTTAGACGTCTGCGGAAGCACGCAAACAACACAAGGAAGAAGAAGAAGCTTGAAGCACAAATACACAATACTGAATGTATTACTAGAGAATGTGCAAAGATAAGTAGCCCATTAGGGCAATAGGCGTATATACAAGCCGGGGGAAAAAAACCTCCTAAAGAGGGAAAACAGTGCCCCGTGAAAAGGTCTGCAATGTTCTCTTGCGTGGGCACATATGCCAAGCTGATCTCCTCAGCAGAGAACCTCTCCCTGACATAGTGATAATGCACCTCAATGTGCTTAGTGCGAGCATGGAACACAAGGATCCTCGCAACTGCCAATGCGCTCTGACTGTCAGTGAAGCTGGTGGTGGCAGAAGACTGACCAACACCCAAATCAGCCATAAGGCGTCTGAGCCACACACACTCACCAGTAGTTGTAAAAGGTGCCCTATACTCAGCCTCACAACTGGAAGTGGCCACAGTAGGCTACTTCTTGCTCAACCAAGATATACATGAGCTACCAAACATGAAGCAAAAGCCACTAGTGGCACACGAGTGTCATAGCAACCAGCCCAATCAGAGTCAGAAAAAGCATGCAAATGTGGGGGTAGTGATCCCCCCTTGGGATAAAACAACCCAAGTAGCCGAGTACCACTCAAGTAGCGAAAGATGCGCTTAACCGCCTGCCAATGCTTGACTCCTGGGCAATGCATAAATAAGCTCATCTGTGAGACAGCAAACTGAATATCTGGCCGAGTAATGCATAAGTAAATCAAGCATCCAACAGCCTGCTGATAGAGAACAACATCAAATGCATCTCCAGCATCATGAAGACTCAATCGTAAACCTGTCTCCATAGGAGTGGCAATAGGCTTACAATCTTCAAGGCCAAAACGCTGCAATAATGTGTCAATATATTTCGTTTGACACAAAGCCATTCCACCATCAACTTGCATAAATTGAATGTCCAAATAGTGATGCAAATGCCCCAAATCAGACATCTCAAATGAGGTATGCAAATCAGCTTTGAAATCAGCAATATGCTTTTCAATAGGACTAGTGAGCAGCATGTCGTCAACATAGACAACAATGATCAGAGGCACATCATTAGCATGCTTTACATATAAGATGCTTTCAGTTGGACTATTCTCAAAACCATGTGGTTGCGGTTTTTGAAAAGTTAAAGGGTTGCCTAAGTGCTAGATTTGCGTGAATGCTCATACTTGCTTCTTCATGAGGAAAATTATTGGCCTATTTGCCAGATCTTCTTTGACTGCCGTGTCTGCTTGTGCTGTCTCTTCGCTCTGACTCTCTTCGTCTTGTAGCTCCTTCTATTCCCTGACTGCTGCCAACACCCCCCCCACTCTCGCGTCTGTCGCCCCTGACAGACCCTTGTCTAGAGGATTTTTGAACATAGTATTGGACGACATCGGAGGCTAGGTGGTGTTCTTCGAGTCGCAGGCCACGTGCTAGATCTGTGAGCAGCTCATCCCAATTCACAAGACCGGGAACATCTGGATGAGGCACCCTCAATTGTTCTGAGTAGATAGTTCTCTCCACAGCAAATAATTGGAGGAGATGGGATGGTCTGGGTATAAAGATTTCGGAGTGATATTCCCAGAATCCGATGATGAACATCTCCTCAAAGGTCTGTTTAAAGCAGGCTGGGAGGTATTTGATTCTGGCGTGCCAAGCATATATTACTTCAATGGACGGGGTGGTACTCATATCATACACTAGATCTTGGTTTCCTGTCATAAAGCCTGCACCTGAGAAGTGAGGGTCCTTAATGTTTTTAAACGTCCTGAAAGTGATCAGCATTAATTCAAATATTTTCATGCACATCTGGGCCATCACATCAGGATTATTGCGTAGCCTAGTACTCCAGTGACGGATTGTAGAAATCATGTAATTGACTGTGGGAGGTCCTCGTGGAGGTGCTAGATAAACATAATTCAACCATTTTGCACAGGCTTTGATGTCTCTGACAGCTATAGTGAATTCAGGCCAGGTGCGTCGTCGCAGAACTGGAATGTAACAAGGGTTGTACTTAATAAACAACGGCATATTATTCCAGGTTCGGACCATTTCTGGATACGTTTCCAAAAGCCTGATTCTCCAGGTGGGTTGATGGATGGACCCACGCTGAGCACTTTCCGGTAGATCATCTGGACCAAATTGTGTAGCAAAGGTGGGAGGTTTGCCACATTGTCGTTGAATCTCCGCGTTGTAATCGGCCAAAAGTATACAGAATGGCACATATTGGTCATTATTGGTGCCGATCCATCTATGGTGAGACATGCTTCTGAAGTATTCAGACTTTATGACAGTCTCTTCTAAATTCGCTAGTGATTGGATCTGAATTGCCACCCGTTCTTCGTGAGTGTTCGCTGTCCTTTCCAGTGTCTGAAGCCACTCGGGTGCTTCCACTTCCAATGTGTCTAGTCCCTCTGAGGTTCGTCGCCCGCCTGGCATTGGCATAGGAACATACGGTTCCTCGTAAGAATCATCTACCTCAATAGGGACTAGCTCTTCTTGCTCTGGTTCTACCACAGGGGATGGCTGCCCCTCGTATGTCAGTAACCTCTTTTGTAATTCTGCTACCTGCTCGGTTAAGGCCTTTACTTCGTCTGAGGTGGAGGTTGATGGGACACTCTTCGGTTGTTCTTCCTGTTCCTTCAGCCTGCTCTGAAGTGTGTCACGCTCTCTTTCCAAGTCATCATGGGCTTCCAGGAGATCTGAATAGCTTTCCAGAATGGTTTTCATCGTCTCCGTGGGAATTGCTTTAAATTGCTCTGGATCTATCTCGTGAGGGGAGCCTTCCATTGCTGCTTCCAGATTCTCTTCATTTTGTTTTTGCAGTCTTTTGTTCTCCTCCAGTGCTGTGGCCATATGTTTCCGTAGTAGCGCCAAGTTGCGCCTGACTCGCAGGTTATCGGTCTGGTATACTTCGAGCAAAGCTTCTAGTTGTTTGACACCTGATTCTGTCGATGGTTGGGGTGCCTCCAATAGTGTTTGGTGAGCCTGCTCAAGCGTTGAATAGCGTTGATTCACTTCTGCATTTTCCTCTTGTAGAATGTGAAATTGCCTTTGTAAGTCCTAATGGTGTGTTGTCAGTTGTTGATACCGGCCGTCCAGCGTTCTGTACTCATTCTAAAGCTGATATACACATTGATTTAATGCTAAAAATATGCTATTTACATTAAATAATGCTGGGAGGGGTGAAGATGCAGGGGGAATGAGGGCGGGAATGGGAGTTGTGAATGATGTGGACGCAAGTGGGGATGTGGGTGGAGGGGGTATGGGAGATGAAGGTGGCATGGGGGGAGGGAGCGGTGTTGTGGCAGGAGACGTTTCCATAGTGTCGATTGTTTGAGTGACAGTGTAGATGGGGATCGTGGGTGGAGTCGATGGGACGTCAGTGAACAGAGTGGTGAAAGTGGGCATGGTGACTCCCCCGAATTGGATTCCCGGAGAGAGTGGGATTCCCATGACAATGGTAGTGGTATTGGACGTGGTAGTGCTAGTGTCATGTGGTGGAGTGAATTGTGTAGTGCGAGGTGGGGATGGTGGTGACAGTGGTGCTTCCTGATATTCTTCTGCTTGCGTTGTCTCTCCTGGTGCTGATACATTGGTATGAATTTGTTTCCCGGACCTCCTGGGACGAACGGGAACCCTCTTCTCAAATCTGTGAATGTAGGCCATTGCCTCATGGATGGCCTCATCCAATCCTACTGCGTCGGCATGAAGGTTTATGGACTCAATGAACAACTCGTCCACACCTTCCTCAGCTAGCAACTGGTTCATGAGTTTCTTGCCCGATTCCAGTGACATCTTATGCTGTTCTTGAACCAGTTGCATGGTTCGATATAGTCTCTTGATTTGTGCCGAATACGCAGGGGCACTTGCCAGTTCGGAGAGCTCGTCATATTCTTGTTCCTCGTAGGTTTCTTCTTCTTGTTCTTCCTCTTGTTCCTCGGCGTCGACTTCTACCACCTCTGGTCGGGTGGGGGCTGCTGTTGTTGTCTGGGGTTGTGATTCCTGAGCTTCCGTCTCGAGATTAGAGTCATAGATCAGTCTAGCCACTTCTTCATCCGTGAGATCGTTGAGAGTAAAACCTTGTGGGAATTCCAGATCTGAAGGGACGGGTGGAAATACCAGATTAGGCCCCTCTGTGCTTGGTCGTGGTAGCCGGATTGTGAATGGCCTAATGCGTCGTGTTTGGGGAGGGGTAATTTCTGGTGTAGTGGTGGCTCCCCTTGGTTGAGCACAGGGTAGTTGCACTCCCCCCCTCATCTTCTTTGATGGGGGACCTGCTGCTGATAGTCTTCTTTGGAATTCCTGGGCGCGGGGCCATATGAGTGCCCGCTGAATAGGCACATCATAGGCCAGACATCGGTAGATTATCTTTGTTAGAGCGCAACATCCATGAAGCACATTTTTCTGCTTCTTGTTCCACCTTTGATGGGCTAGGTGGATCTGATCTATGATCCAGTGTGGCACATTGATGGGAAGGCTTTCTGTCTCTGCTAGATACAAGTGAACCATATTTTCTTCGGGGGCATTGTGAATCGTTCCTGGGCGGGGAAAGCAAAATGTTGCATGATGGTCCGCAGGTGAAGCGCAATGGTAGGTGTCATCGCTACCATATCCTTCAACTTATTAAGATCTTTGTGTTTCATTCGACCTGGAACCATGGTTTCCTTTTCCGTGGGGATGTGCATGCCATACATGCCCAATGCTTCTCTTACCAGATTGAGGGTCAACTTGAATCTTTTAAGCTCATGACCCGGCAGCAGTGATGGCAACACAAAGGTGCTGTCGCCTCCCTTGGCCCTGCTTGGCGTGATGGTACTGATCAGATATGAACATCGTAAGAAATCCGGCTTTGGTAAGTGGGCCCTGAAATAACTGTCCACACCCGCTTTGATCCAAACTGATCGCATGACTTCGGCATTTTGATAGCTTTCAAACTCGCGCGTGAAAAAGTGGTATCGACCCCATTTGCCATTAAATTCCAATTCTGCTTCCCAGAAATAGGTTCCATCGCCCAATGGTCCAGCGACATCACTGAACCAATGCGCATGCTTACCTACTTGAGAAGTGTGCCCTTGAGGAGGATCCTGAATGGGGAGTACGTGCACGGCTTGAAGTTCTTGCGGCCTTGCGGTGAGATGTGGCTCGAGGAGGAGTGTTTCTATGTCCACAATCTGGGCACCGGATCCGGCTTGAGAACTGGCACCTGCGTCTGCCATGGCCCTGTTTGCTGGTTGGTTCTGTGAGAATATAGAACCACGTGTTAACATCGTAATGGACAGAATAAATCCGTTGTTGTCCCCGTTACCACATTAACATGAGGTAGATGATGAGTTAGTGGTTAGTAAGTGCACGAAGACAGTGTGTGACGTTAGTGCTTGGGTAGTCCTAGGAGACTAATGCAGTTAGTAAGTGGGGATGCATTTACAACTTGGGGTCAGGGGGTTTATTACAGGTCTTAGGTTGCCAGATGCAGTGGATGGGTCTTGTTCTTGGTGTCGTAGAGGCTCTAGAGAGCTTTATAGGTGTATCGGCTTGAAACTGAGGCCTTTTAGGGACCCATTTACAAGCGATTATGTTCGTGCTCATGGGCCTTAGTGTGTTCTTGAGTGTTGAAAACAAGTGAATGCTGGTTGCGCGGGTGAATGGGTTACGCTGTATAGGTTGTGGCTTCGGCGTAGCTATTTGCGCCCGCAAGCAAGCCTTAGGCACCCAAATTTGTCTTGATTGTGGGCTAGCCTTCATCGACTTCTTGGGCACCCAAATAGATTTCACGTTAGCAGAAGAATTTCCGAAGGACTTCTTATTAGGGACGTGTTGTTGGTTACTAATAAGAGGCTTTGCCCGTGTGGTTGGCTTGAGTGCAACTGGGTGTTCGCCTTTCCGCACCCACACTTGGTTTACTTGCTGAGATATTTTGCTGCGCAGGTACTTTTGATTTCCAGCATAGGTAGTACTCTGCTTCTTCTGCCTTTGATCCACCTTTGGTTGCTGCCTCCTTTTGGCCTTTGGAAAAGAAGGGAGTTCCGTTGCATCCCTGACTCCTTTTTTGAGAATATCATTCCTCTGTAACACATAGTTTTGGACAAGAACAGCATGGTCATCTTCATGTGTACCCCTGGAGGGACCAGGAGTCTGTGCCTTTCCTAATTCTTTGAGTGCTCCATTATCTAACTCTATTGTAATTCGACTATGATTGACCCATACCTGAAGAAGTCCACTTCTTAGGTTTAAGTTGACTGCTTGGTCATAGATCCAGTCTTGACCCAAGACAAGGGTTTCAGTAAGATCCTCGTCTTGACACACTAGTACTTTAACTGTCATTGCCTCATCATGAATGTAGAGGGGAAGTTCCACCTCGCCCATGCAAGGGGTTTCCATGCCTCCCAATCCTATGAGATATGCTTCCACAGGATTGACAGTTAACTGTAGCTCTTGACAGTAAGACAATTTAACAGCACTAGTGGCTGCACCTGAGTCAATCAAGGCTTTCACGGTCCTTGCACTCTTTCCTTGTCCTATATCTAGGGTTATGAAAGGACGTCGATCAATTATCCTATGCGAGCTTGTTCCTGCAACTTCACACATTGCCATATGGTATCCTTGATCTGCATAGTCATTTGTTCTAGGCCGATCTCTACCTTGCCTTCGTAATCTCATCCTTCTAATGCGTTCTAAAGCTTCCGCTTGAGCTTCTTCTCGAATTCGCTTTTCTTCCTCTTTGCGTTTCTTAGCAGTGTTGAGTCGGCTGAGCATTTCCTCCGTGACGGGTTCCTGATACAACTTGACTCTGCAACCGCTAATATAGTTTGGGAGAATATCACCCTCTAACGTGGCTAATTGTACTGCTCCACTCGTGGAGATCCTATTGATGATCATAGGTCCGTAGCCTCTCTTTTCTAGCTTCCTCGCGTGTTGTTTCAGTGTATAGACTAAGACTAGATCTCCTGCTTTCAAGCCTTTATCCTTCACGTGGGCATCAAAGTATGCCTTCTGTCTCTTCTTGGCTGCATATATTCCTGCAGCGGCTCTCAGTCTTGTTTCCCCTAATCGTTCAAGGTCAAAGATCCTAGAGGAGAGCTCATGACCTGTCCATTCGTGCTCTTGTGCTACTCTCAATGTAGGAATCAAGAAGTCCAGGGGTAGCACAGCGTTTTGGCCAAATACCATCTGAAAGGGGGTGGCTTGGAGTACCGTTTTGTAGGCAACTCGGTATGCCCAAACAGCATGGTGTAGCTGTTTGTCCCAATCAGAGCGTTTAGTGTTCACTAATTTTGTCAGTACATTGCATAAGATCTTATTAGTGCTCTCAGCTTGTCCATTAGCTTGAGGGTGATAGGGGGCAGACTTCTTGTGTATTACCAAGAATTCTTGGAGTAGATTTTCAATCACTTCGTTCAAGAAATGAGTGCCTCTATCACTTACAAGCTCTATAGGTAGCCCGTATCTTGTGAATACATTCTGAAACAAGAATTTGGCAGTTGTTTGAGCATTGTTCTTTGTCGTAGCCTTTACCTCCACCCACTTGGTGAGATAATCTGTTGCAACAATGATATATTCCGCATGGGAACCCTTAGCTGGGGGATTAATAGGACCTACGAAGTCTATTCCCCACTTAGAGAATGCACGTCCACCCATCATAGGTTTCAGTGGCATCTCATCTTTGCGTATAGGATACTGAGTCCTCTGACAGACATCACACCGTTTCACATAGGTATGTGCATCCATGTGAAGGGTAGGCCACCAGAAGCCTGCAAATAGTATTGCCTTGATCACCCGATCCGGTCCAAAGTGTCCTCCTGCTACACCTTGGTGAGCAGTTTCCAAGATCTTAAGATATTCGCTTTCATGGACACACAATCTCAGGTAACCATCTTTACCACGCTTATATAGATTATCACCAATGAGTGAGTAATCCAGGGCTTCTTGTTCTAAACTCCTTTTCCTAGCCAGAGTCATGTCTGGAGGGAATGTGTTTGTCCTCAGGAAGGATACTAGAGGTTCGCTCCAATCTGGCACAATGGATACTTGATAAAGAGTGGCGTGTTCCACTGGTGGTTTAGTGCAACAGATTGGGCATTCCTTGCACAACTTTTGGACATCAGCTTCCATAGTTGGCCAATGTACTCCGAGTCTCTTTAGGGTCTGTAAAGTTCGTTGCTTTGAGTAGTGTTGCTCTAACGCACCTACATGTGCTAAATGCAACCATTTATTGTACTCATCCTCTTCTACGCAACAAGCCAAGATCCCTTGATCTGTGTGCTTGTACATACTTCCTGCCATGATGTGGTACTTTTGGGCTTTTACAACCTCTCTATTCCGTGTGTTTACCACTGGATGGTTAGGCCCGTATGTCAATACTGGTACCAATGGCTTAGCCCACTGTGGCACCACTTCCAAATTAAACAAGTAAGCATCAGGAAGGTCATCTGATACTCCTTGTGGGGCTTCTCCCGATGTGAGCCTAGAGAGATGATCTGCTCTTAAATGAGTCCTCCCTTTTCTTACCACAACCTCAAAGTCATATTCCATTAGCAAGAGAAACCATCTCACCAATCTTCCTGTATTGCATGGCTTGTTTACGAGGTATAGCAATGCTTGATGATCAGTAAAAAATTTAAACTTATTTGCAAGCAAATAGTGTCTAAATTTCTTAACTGGATATACCATGCCTAATCCTTCTCGCTCTGTAGTGGTGTAATTCCGTTCAGCCGCATTCAATTGTCTACTGGCATAGGCAATTGGAAGATCCATATTACCTTCACCAATAGGTTGAGCAAGTACACACCCAATGGCATAATTGGATGCATCCACATGAACATGGAATGGCTTATTCCAATCTGGTGTGGTCAGGATTGGTGCTGAACATAATCTTCGTTTAAGCTCTTGAAAGGAATTCTCACATTCATCCGTCCACTCAAAGTTAGTCAGAAGTCCGTACATGGGCTTTGCAATGACAGCATACATGTGTATAAATCGTCGGTAATAACCACAATGCCCCATGAAAGCTTGTACTTCCTTGACATTTTTTGGCCTAGGTAGCTCTGCTATAGCTCTCACTTTCTCTTCGTCAGTAGATATGCCATTCTTTGACACTATGTGTCCTAGAATCTTGCCTTGCGTGACCATGAAAACACATTTTTCTGGGTTCAGGCAGACTTGATATTCTCTACATTTGTCAAAGATTTGTCTGAGTTCAGGGATATGGGTTTGTCTAATGTTGGAATGAGCACAAAGATCATCAACATAGACTTCTAAACTCTTCCTTAGGAACTCCTTAAACACATGGCACATCAGCCTCTGGAAGGTAGCTGGTGCATTGGTAAGCCCAAATGGCATTACTCTAAAGGCAAAAATGCCCCATTCTATGGCAAAGGCTGTCTTATGCTGATCCTCTGGAGCTATGGCTACTTGATTGTAACCCGAAAATCCATCAAGGAAGCTGTACACTTCCTTGCCTGCCACTCTTTCTAAGAGATGTTCTATGATGGGAAGCGGATAGTTATCTCGAATCGTGGCTGCATTAACCTTTTTCAAGTTAATGCACACACGCAACTTGCCATTCTTCTTGGGCACCACCACGATGGGGGATACCCATTCAGTGTGCTCAATTTCATAGATAAATCCAGCTTCAACCAGTCTATCTATCTCTTCTTTGATCTTAGCAGCGTAATTATCGTTATATGTGTAGGGCTTTTGCTTAGAGGGTTTAGCATCTGAGGTCATGGGGATGGTGTGTGAGCATATGTCAGGGTCAACACCTTTCAAATCCTTGTAACTCCAAGCGAATACATCTCTGTATTCTCTCAGCAAGGCAATTAACGCATGCTCTTCTTCCTCTGTTAGGTCATGGCCTATGTATGTGCATCTCTCCTCTCCTTCTTCTAGGGCCACTACAATTTTCTTGGTGGTTTCTTTGTTATCATAGGCCTCTCCTGATTGTGCCTCTCGTTTAGGCATTCTTATCATGACTCTCCTGTCGTCTATCTCATACTTCTTAAAATTTTCCGGGACCTCAAACAAAGATTCTTCCTCTTCTGGTGAGACTTCTCTCTTCTTTCGTTTCTTCCCTTCTTCCTTCGGGGTCACATGTGTTGCTAATCTTACATCGTTTGTAAGCTCTCCATGCCTCTGGGGTTGAAATTCTACTTCATGGAAGTATTCTTCATCTGATGCAAATGGTGGGTCCATAATGATTGACTCTAGATCGGAGTCACTTGCATCCTCATATGCATCAGGGCTAGGTTCGCATTCTTCTAGAACTGCCTCTCCTATGATTGGCTCTATGGAGAAGACTGAAATGTCATAGCCATCCTCATCACAGTGAGGTGTCCATTGTTCTTCATTGATGGCTACGTCCATTGTTGCTAAGATTTCTGCCCAACCGTGAGGTTCAAATTCTTCGTCTGGAAAAACTACAGGTGCATAGGCTGGGTCTTGGATTGATCTATGGGTTTCTTTCGCACCTACCTCTCTGGCTTTCTCTCTCTTCTCTTCCTCTACTGCTACCTTGCACATCCATAAGTGAGTGTCTTCATGCATCCATGAGGATCCTGACCCTATGGAATGCACCGATTCTGTATCATCTTTGGCTCTATGGATGGGATTCCATTGGATAGGAGGGACATCTCTATGAGAATAATCCTTGAGATTGACTTTGGTCGTAACACCTAAGTGTTGCAGGTACAAAGAATTGGTTCCCCAGTCCTGTACCACTTGCAACTGTCGCATGAATGGTCTTCCCAAGATCATCTCATAGGCATGATTTTTGCTGAAGTCACATATAGCGAATGTATGCTCAAACTCGACACCACAAGTGGTGAGAATTATTCCTTCTAGCAATCCTAGGGGTCTCTCTATGTGACCATCGGCCATTTGCAATTTCATCCTCGTGGGCCTGAGTGCCGGCTTGCCCCAACGCTTCCATAGGGAAGTAGTGGCAATTGCAACTCCTGCACCTGAGTCCAAAATTGCCTTGGTGGTGTACTCCTGGTAGGTGATGGGAAGGTAGGTGTTCCCTTCTTCACCTTCACACATATCTCCTATCTTATCCAAGGGAATTTCTGGCACTGTCCTATGGGATCCTGCCCGGGAACGTGGTTTTGCAACTTCAGTTACTTGATTGGCTACATATTTCCACGCTTTTGGTCTATCCTTAGGCAGTTCTTCCAAAGTGAGATCGCGCTGCACCTCGGTGTTCTTTACTACCTCCGAGTTCCTAGGTATGACTGAATCTTCGTTTCTCACCATGACTGTAGGTGCCCTCATGCAGGTGGACCTTGCTTCCCATGGGCCTGTGAAATGGGGTAGTTCCTGTAAAGAATTAGACTCGAAGTCTAATCTTTCGTGAGACTGAGTACTCTCATGTTCCACGTAAATAGATGGGATGTCTTGTGGGAATTGGTCGTGTGCATCATCCACAAGTTCAAAGGGAGGGGCGACTTCACTTTCGTTATCCCATTTGTCTTCTTGAATCTCTCGTAGGAAGTCTGGTGCAAACCGATTCATAGAAGAAGAAGTGTCTGGCTCCGTAGAATTAGGCACATAAGCAACCTGGGAAGGAGGGCTTATTCTATCGTTGGCTCTCTCCTCGTTCTCATAGATGGCTGGAGCACAAACTTCCTGGGGAGGATTACTTATTCTATTACTCTTCCGAGCAGGCTCATACGCTCCCTGAGAAGGAATGTAGGCAACCTGAGGAGGTGCGTAAGCTTTCGAGGGGGGCTCATCTGCCTTTTGGGGGGGAAGATAAGCTTCTTGAGGAGGCACTTGGGCTTCCTGAAGAGGCTGGCTTATCCGTTCTCTTGCCCTTTCCTTTCTTTGAGGGGCAGGTTCCTTTTCTGATTGTGCCATTAGCCTCTCTATTCTTTCTAGGGAGGGGGAATTGTCTGGTTCAATGGAATTTGGCACATAAGCTTCCGGTGGGGGCTGGGTCATGATTTTACTTACATTCTCCCTTTCTTGATTTTTTTCTTCCTTGGCAGATCTAGCGATTATTCCCTCTAATTTCTCTAGAAGTCCATCCAAGTGTAATTGCGTCTTGGTTGAGCCCGAGTAATTGAAAAGGCGACTGGCTTCAAACATAGTCTGAGCCAATGCGACCATTTTCGCGCAAAGCTTGGTTCTTTCTATCTCTAGGTCAGCTCTAGGGTAACACTTGTCATGATCTGTGACATTTGGCCCTTCTTGAATTCTGGCCTGATATGCTTTAAGCATCATGTCTATGTCTTCCGGAATGGGATCAGCTAATACTGATCCTACTCTAGGGGGTGGTGGAATCGTATGACGTGGGTTGGAAGGTGGCGGGTCGGATGGCGATGGGAATGGTGGTGATGGGATAGTGTGAGAGGGAGTTTGAGAGGTGATTTCAGTTATCCTAGCTTTGGTTTCTCTTATGCTTTCCTCAAGTTCACTCATCTTTTTAGCCCATTGTCTTTTCATTCTTTCTCGACTATCTTTCCACGCTCTAGTCCTTTTCTTTGTTATGCTCTCAGTTTCACTAGCCTCTGGGCTCTTATCCTGGTTTACCCCTTGATTCTGCTGCAATGCTTGAGCTCTAGTGACTACCTGGACGGGAGCAGTGGAAGTGACACTTCCTGTGGAATCTACCACTAACCCAATGACGTTGATAGGAGTGATTTTTGGCATATTATTGGGGTTCTTCGGGCAATCTCGTAAGAGATGCTCTTTTCCACAATCTTGGCAAAAGCCTTGGATCGTCACTGATTGGGGTTGTGTAGGTGGAGGTAAGGGGCAATCACGAATGAGGTGATCTCCTTGGCATCTATAGCACGGTCCTCTTGGGAACGGAGGTCTTACTTGCCTGGGTTGAGGCCTAGGGTTGGGGTTTGCATACATGATGTTTGTGTAATCTGACTCCCAACTAGGTTCATTTGGCTCTTCGCTGTAATAGGAATCACCATGTTCTGGAGACTGCATGTAGTACGCCTGGGGACTATCGACATGTGTAGAATCGAAGCTATGGTCACCGGGGTCACTTTCAGAAAGCAAGGATGTTACAGGGACTATAGCTCTATTCAGGTTCTCTTCTGCAGCAGTATACTTTACCGGAATCACATTAGCTGGGGCTGGGGGTTGTTGTGCTAGCACAGGCTAAGGCCTTTGTTGGTTTTGATATTGTGGTTGGTAATTTTGTTGTGGCCTGCCATATGGTTGTGGAGGGTACGGGTTCTGGTATCTTCCCTGCTGAGGGTATGGCTGAGGGTGGGGTTGCCTAACTGCCTGCTTGTTGTATGGGCAATCTTGTGCGGTGTGATTGGTGTATCTCCGTTCTATGGTGCAGTACTGGCTACTAGGATTTACTTGGGGCTGAGCCATAATGGGGCAGACATTCGCCATGTGGTCACCACCCCAAGTGTAGCACCTTTTCACAGGGGCAAACCTTGGGATTTGTTTACTAGTCACACCTAATTTCTGAGCTACTTTCTCTGCAAGTTCCTCGATTGATGTGGATTGCGTGGAAGAGAGGCTAGAGGCACTATCTGAATCTTTGTATATATTAGCAAGCTCTAACTCCTCCCCTAGGTTATCCTCAATGTCAATACACATGCGTACACACTCTTCTATGGTCCTAGGATCTTTCAAGTACACATATGATCTTAATTTGGTACTTAGCAATCCATCCAAGAATAAGGCTACTTGCTTGGCTGGTGTGGGTAACTCCGAAACAGGGCATCTTTCAAGATATTGCCTAAATCTCCTTCCTGCAAGTCTTACAGTCTCTTGCGGGGTTTGCTTGAAGCTGTGAATCAGCGAGGAGGTATTGTGCCTTATGCCACTCTTAGAGAATTCAATGATGAAAGCCTCTAGGAGTTGGTCTATGCTCCTGAACTGCCGCTCATCCAATGGCTGAAACCATGTAAGTGCTGTGTTCCTAAGGGTTAGACCGAAGGCATTGTACTGCGTGAATAGATCCTCAACTTGTTCAGCTCTCAAGACTTGCTTGAACTCCGCCACATGATCATAGGGATCTCCAGTGCCATCAAAGTAATTCTTCATGGACTTAACTAGCTGGGTCGGTCTCAAAGTTCTTGTATGCTCTCTAGGTCTCGGTAGGGGGAATCCATCCACATTTCTTTGGTTCCTGTGAGCTCTAAGTACCTCAGGTTCTACTCTATTCGTCTCCGTCCTCGTTCTTTCTCTGCCCACTGGGTTGGCAAAGCTTACTTCTGGTCTATCTCTACTTTTGTCTCTTTGAGTTCCATGAGCTTGGGATGTTCCAGCTCCAGGGTGACCATAGGATACATTCGATCTTGGTTGGGGGAAAATGAATTCACCCTTCCAAGTGTAAGCATGCCTATCATTTTCCGTAACCACAAAGATCCGTTCTGAAGCGTGATCTAAGTAGGTCACTCTGCCTGGACTATCAGGATCCTTAAACTCATAGATCATGATTGTTCCTATATCAGTTGGCTGATTAGATTTATACCTCCAAAAGGCTTCGTCAGTTTCTCGATTGAGAAGCAATTCTATGCACTTGTTGTCTTGGGGCACCCACTCAGGTGTGATAATCCTAGTGAGAATAGATTTGCCTCGGGGCGTTCTAGGTTCTATTCCCATGTTTCCCTGTTCCAAGTCACCTAAGTCTGCTTCTGAGATTACATTCCCAAATTCATCTGTCCTGTCTGGGTGACTGGTGACTACGTATATGGTTCCTTCTTTGTCCAGGTATGCACCATTTTCAAACTTGACTGCTGGGTGCTCTAGTCCTATGGATTGATCAGGATTCTTAATCTGTACCACAGATCTTCCTAGGCCGTCCTCATAGATGCTAGCACCTAATCGGTTGGTCCTAAGGTATTCCAATTGCGTTTTGTAAGGGCCTTCTACCCTATACAAGTATGGCACACCTGAACTACCTGTAGGTCTGTCCAAGCCTTGAGACATCTCTGACTCACTGGTCTCCGAGCTAGGGTAGTACGAGTGGTGGCTCAACTGCTGGGCCCAAGACCTTGCAGTGTGATTGACGCTAGCCTCGGAAGACCTAAGGCTTTGTCTCTCTCTTGCTAGGTGTCGTCCTGATCTAAGGTTCATATGCCTAACTGATTAACCCAATGTTTTCCCAGGTACAACCACGTTTCTGAGTCCTTTTGTATCTGTCACTTAGTTCTTTTTATGTTGATTATCGTGTTTATACTCTTGTCTGATATCACGTCGTCAGGAATACTTGAGTTTAGTTTCGCACTTTTAGTTTGGTCGTTTCACGTTAGGTTCTTTTTCTTTTAAGATTGTCGTTCGCACACACACAGGTTATCTCTTAACTTGCGCTTGATTTTCTTAGATAGTCTTTGATTTAGCTCGTGCCTATCGTTGCCTGGAATTACTTTTAACACTACCCGCACTTAGCCTAAACTAAGAATTGACAGAGAGTGTTGCGGGTTTTCCAACCTTGAGTTCCTTTCCTTGTATTGTTGCCCTGGTGTGCCCAGGACGCGTATTCCCAAGCCTGCACTTACTCTTGCTTTGCGTACCCTTCGCTGCTCTCACAAGACCTGTAAGAGGCCCACTGTTAGCTCAAGACTTAATTTCAAAAGACAGAACCAATCACTTCTATTCATGTAACACTTCACCAATTTACACTAGGACTTTTTGGACACAACTCTAGAGATCCCTGAATTTTTGTTCCCCCTGGGTATGGTCAACTTCAAAATACCCTATCAAATATTCGTGATCTTAATTTAGCTATAACCAATCGATGTTTTAGTTGTGCTCCCCATGAGCTTTCCAACAAAACAAAAATCACAGCAAACGGATTTCGTATGAGAAAGTTATGCCGGTTCAGGGTTTTGGGGCTAAAACAGGAGGTGAGCTAGGCAAACAGGAATTCTCGAGTTACTTGGGTCGTGCCCTCGTAATGCAATGCTATACCCTAATGTTTGTCCCACACTCGGCCAAAATTTAGACCCCCCTTTTTTGCCTTAAAAATTTGACCTAAATTGCCCTTCTAACGTGTTCGCAAAGTCTGTCGGTCGCGATTGACAGGTCAGTCGCGATCGACGTGTCGATCGCGATTGACAGGTCCGTCGTGGCTGTCAGTCGCGATTGACTGGTCAGTCGCGATTGACAGAGGTTACGAAAAGTCAATCAGTCGTGGTCAAAGGGTCGTTGACTCTGTCGGTCGCGATTGATGGGTCGATCGCGATTGACAGGTCGGACGCGAGGGTCTGTCGGTCGTGGTCAAACAGTCGTTGACTGTGTCGATCGCGATTGACGAGTCGGTCGCGATTGATGACTCGATCGCGATTGACACGTGTCACGCGTATGGTCAGTCGGTCGTGGTCAATCTGTCGTTGACTCTGTCGGTCGCGATTGACAGAGCCGTCGTGGGCTGTCGATCGCGATTGACGTGTCGATCGCGATTGACAGATCTGTCCGTCGTGGTTTGTCGGTCGCGATTGACAGAGCGATCGCGATTGACATAAATCTGAGGAATTTCAAGAAACTAAACACATTTTTGGGAAGCTCTAGGCCTGTAGATCATGGTTTTGCACTTTGTTTGGTGATTTGAGCGTTTTTTCTGTCGGTCGCGATTGACAGAAGTCGGCGACACACAGACAGTTACTTCGAAATCCGTACCTGCGCAGAGTGCTGCGGACGATGATGTGACCTGTACCTGCAAGACAGCTCAAGAAACACGCAAAAACAGCACACGCAATTTCGCTCTCTCGCTCTCTCTCACAAGTGAAATGAGGGAAATGAGATGGAGATGGTGATATACTCAAAAACTGAAATTTTCGCGATGATGGAGATGGAGGTGGAAGATGGTGATGATGATGATGGTGATGAAGATGGTGAAGAAAAAATAAGAAAATAGATGAAAGTGAAGAAAATACCTACAACTCCAACGCGTCAACTCTACGTCTTACCATCACACGCTCGTCCTCAAAGCTCGATCCCCGGCAACGGCGCCAAAATTTGGTGTAGCTCAGTGATGAGTAGCACCTCCTTTAATGTCAATCCGGGAAGACGTGAGGATGGTATGAAGACCTCGAGCAAGTGGCGGCCCAAGTGCGTGAGTGAGAAGCACACTAGCATGCACACACATACACACACACGCGCACACACGGCAAGACAAAGAGGGAGAATCAATGGAGTTCTTAGATTACTTTCAAAAGCTCTTACAAGTTTGTTTCAATTACAATCTAACCTCAAAAATGAGCTCTCTAGCTCCTCTTATAGTTTTTGACTAGCTTTGGCCCTGTTCAGACCTAGTGTCCGGCCTAGTTAAAAATTAGGTTCCAGGGCTTATTTGAAGGCTCAAACGAGATCTAAAAATTACGAAAATTGGCAGGTAGATACTTCTAAAGCTCCTCAAGCTCAAGGACTCCTTGGCTTGCACAAAATGGAGCTACAAAAATATGAAATGGTATTTACAATGGTGTTTAGTGATGAGAATCACTTTTAATTGGTGTAAGGGTTTTTGAAAAGTTAAAGGGTTGCCTAAGTGCTAGATTTGCGTGAATGCTCATACTTGCTTCTTCATGAGGAAAATTATTGGCCTATTTGCCAGATCTTCTTTGACTGTCGTGTCTGCTTGTGCTGTCTCTTCGCTCTGACTCTCTTCGTCTTGTAGCTCCTTCTGTTCCCTGACTGCTGCCAACAATGATCTTACCAACTCCCATAACAGGATAAGAGGAGTTGTTGGCACATGTAACAGTATTCCCTGTAGGGGCAGGCTCGAGTGAAGAGAAGAAACTGCGCTGCACGGTAATATGTTTGGTTGCCCCACTATCAAAAAATATCTGAGTCTACTACAGACATGCACTACTCATGAGAAGATAGGTCAAAATTGCAGACAGTAGTAAACACCCATTCTTCTTCCTGCACAAGATTTGCAGACTCTGTTTTTGGTGTAGAGGCCTCTCCAACAACCATTCTAGCCTTTTTCTTCTTTGCCTCTTTAGCAGCCAGTTTTGGACAGTTCTTTATGATATGATCATTCCCTTTACAGTACTTACAAAACAATTTCTGCTTTTCTGATTTTTTCTCATCTTTATCTTCCTTCTTCGAATATGCAGAATTAGCAGATTTCTGCTTACTAGTTGAAGAGCTCCATTTTCCTTTGCCCTTTTGAATAGCCAGAAAAGCTTGATCCGCAACTCGCATAATGGACCTGTTTTGCCTCGACTGATCTTCCAGCAACAGAACAGAGACTAACTCCTCAAATGATAAGGCATTTGGATTGCCTTTCATCATCAACCGAAGAGTAGAAGAAAAACTCTGATATGAATCAAGAAGACCATTCAGAACGGTCTGCACAAGTGAGCTATCTGGTATAACCTCATCAGCAAAAATCAACTGTTCCTTCAAGTCTTTGATCTTCGTTAGGAGACGATCCATAGAATCACCTTCATTCATGTGCTCACTCTCCAACTGTTTTCGGAGGTAAGCAACACGAGCCTCATTCCTAGCTTGGTACAATGTGGTAAGTGTATCCCAAGCATCCTTAACTGTTCTGCAAGAGAAAATATGAGGAATAATGGTAGGTTTGATAGACAAAGCTATCAATGCATGTGCTTGGGCATCTCTGCCATCCCAGCGACTCTGCTCTGTAGTAGGTGCAGTAGAAACAGCAATACGAACAGGAATCTACGGAATATCATCTTCGACACCATCTTCATCAGCTCCAGCACCTGTATTTGCAGTACCTGTAGTCAGAGGTGTAACAGGACGTCTTTCAACACCCTGCACAATGTTCCACAATCCTTTTGCAACCAATACATGTCGCATCATATAAGCCCACAATGGGTAGTTAGTACCATCCAACTTATCCTCAACAGCCAACATACGGAATACATCACTGCTTTCAACCATGGACGGTGACTAAAATACCTTGATGTAGAAAATTGACTGTATCTCAAAAAGTTGAATAGAGCTGCCTAGACGAGTTCTGCTAGACCTGTAGTAGACTTCAAAGACACTTAAACTGGTGAACAAAAATTGGTATATACCTTCGGCACAAAAAGACGAAATCGCCTGCACAAGCGCTGTGATAGTGTGTTTAGAGACCAAAACGAGCTCAGATCGCGATTTCGGCACCACATAGCAAAGATGTTTTGATCTCTGAAACACCCTGAGTATGCTCACCAAATTTCATGCAAATCTGAGACTGTGAACGGAGGAGTGTTGAGGCGCCCTAGATGAAGCGACGACCTGCTCTGATACCAATTGTTGGAGTTAGACGTCTGCGGAAGCATGCGAATAGCACAAGGAAGAAGAAGAAGCTTGAAGCACAAACACACAACACTGAATGTATTACTAGAGAATGTACAAAGATAACTAGCCCATTAGGGCAATAGGCGTACATACAAGCCGAGGGAAAAAAACCTCCTAAAGAGGGAAAAAAGTGCCCCGACGGTCCTACTATGTTCACACACATCACTACCTAAATATATCAACATCATAGTGCCTCTTTTGCATCAGATTGCTATGCTATGGCTGCATCGAGTCTCTGTGTTGAGAATGAGCATGTTTCATTTGATGAAGCACAAAGTTCAGAAAATTGGATGGCTACTATGGAATCTGAATATGATGCTATAATGAAGAATGGTACTTGGCCTTTATGTGACTTGCCTCCTGGCAAGAAGGCCATTGGCACTAAGTTGGTTTATAAGCTGAACTGTAAGCCTAATGGAACAGTCGACAGGTATAAGGCTAGGCTTGTTGCAAAGGGTTATGCACAGGAAAGAGGCATTGATTTTGATGAGACCTTTGCACCTACATGCCGTATGACTACTGTTCAGAGCATCTGTGCACTTGCAACCCATCATGGTTGGAATGTACATCAGTTGGACATTAAAACTGCATTTCTGAATGCTGACTTGCATGAAGAATTGAATGTTTTTCAGCCCCATGGCTTTGTGCAGAAAGGGCATGAAAACCAGGTGTGCAGGTTAAAGAAGGCATTATATGGTTTAAAGCAAGCACCACATGCTTAGTATGAGAAGATACATGCCTATATGATTGCACATGGTTTTGAGAACAGTCCAACTGAAAGCACCTTATATGTTAAGCGTGCTAATGATGTGCTTCTCATCATTGTTGTCTATGTTGATGACATGCTGCTCACTGGTCCTATTGAGAAGCATATTGCTGATTTTAAGGCTGATTTGCATGCCTCATTTGATATGTCTGATTTGGGCCATTTGCATCACTATTTGGGCATTCAATTTATGCAAGTTGATGGTGGATTGGCTTTGTGTCAAATGAAATACATTGACACATTATTGTAGTGTTTTGGCATTGAAGACTGTAAGCTTATTGCCACTCCTATGGAGACAGGTTTACGATTGAGTCTTCATGATGTTGGAGATGCATTTGATGCTATCCTCTATCAATAGGCTGTTGGATGCCTGATTTAATTATGCATTACTTGGCCAGATATTCAGTTTGTTGTCTCATAGATGAGCAGGTTTATGCATTGCCTAGGTGTCAAGCATTGGCAGGTGGTTAAGTGCATCTTTCGCTACTTGAGTGGTACTCGATTACTTGGGTTGTTTTATCCCAAGGGGGGATCACTACTACCAGATTTGCATGCTTTTTCTGACCAGACTGGGCTGGTTGCTATGACACCGTGTGTCCACTAGTGGCTTTTGCTTCATGCTTAGTAGCTCATGTATATCTTGATTGAGCAAGAAGCAACCTACTATGGCCACTTCTAGTTGTGAGGCTGAGTATACGATAGCTTTCATAGCGACCGTTGAGTGTGTTTGGCTTAGATGCCTTATGGATGATTTGGGTGTTGGTTAGTCTTCTACCACCACCATCTTCATTGACAGCCAGAGCACATTGACAGTTGCAAAGAACCCTGTGTTCCATGCTCACAATAAGCACATTGAGGTTCATTATCATTATGTTAGGGAGAGGTTCTCTGCTGGGGAGATCAGCTTGGCATATGTACCCCTGCAGGAGAACATTGTAGACCTTTTCACGAAGGCTCTGCCTAGGGAGAAGTTTGAAGCTTTCTGCAAAGCTTTGGGCTTACTTCCTTTTGTGGAGTGATTTCCACATAGCTTGGCACTTGCTTATACATGAGTGCCAACTACTTGTTCACTGCATCACTCCCAGGGGGGATTTGTTGATATATTTAGGTAGTGATGTGTATGAACACTCTAGGACCGTCGGGCCACTTTTTTCCCTCTTTAGGAGGTTTTTTTCCCCCGGCTTGTATATACACCTATTGCCCTAATGGGCTACTTATCTTTGTACATTCTCTAGTAATACATTCAATATTGCGCGTTGTGCTCCAAGCTTCTTCTTCTTCCTTGTGCTGTTCGCGTGCTTCCACAGACGTCTAACTCCAACAAGTATGGGATCCCAAATCATGGCAGAAGATGAGTAGTTATGAAGAATAAAATTATGTCTTGAAGGAGCCTGCTCAGCCTCAACTCTAGTAATCCATCCTCTTGTGCCTGGACTTTGCATGTAGTACAAGCAAGGGTACTTAGAATTTGCTCCTCCACTTATACCAAACATGCATTTGAGCGTCTTTAGGTCTCCACTCAAATGCCACTCAACTTTAAAGTTTCCATAGTCTTTGACATTCAACAATTCTCCTGCATGATGCCTCTAAACAACATTTGGAATGTTTGTCTGCGAGAATAACCATTTAAGTGTTTTATCACTCTCAAATGGAACTTGAGCAAAACCAACCCATCATAACTCCATTTCTGATTGTACTTTGCGAGATGGAGTATCCAATTTCCCAAGGCTATAGTCCAAAGCTCTGTTCATCAGTGCAATACTTATTCTCTCCATCTTTTGATGTTTTTTAAGTTCAACTTTGTCAAGATTGATTACAAATTTCAACAGTCCAGAACATTCATGTTCTTTTATATATATATATATATATATATATATATATATATATATATATATATATATATATATATATATATATATATATATTTTGAGAGTACAATGAATTGGAAAGACACACACACCCGATCTCGTAAGGTAGAGGCACCCATCTTGGGGAACTCTAAGGCATCATGTATATTACATAATTGAACCATGTATATTTGAAGTTTTATTATATATATCCATATATTGTTGAATGCATTGTAAGTGAAATGTAACTTTTGTTTTCCTACTTCATAAGGCATGTTACCATGAATATGTTTATATTCACCAGAGATTGATGTGATCTTCTTATTCAAATAGAGCTGGAACTTTCCTACATGATGGGGTCTAGGCAATCCAAAGCTTTTAACTTTGTTAAATTTTAAAAATTCACACCAAACTTTTGAAATTGCTCTATAACCTTTCCTACTCACTCCAACGCCATCACAAATCTCTTGAATTTGAGATGGTTCTAGCAGCAAATTCATGTGTGTCATGAATTTTTGGAAAACGAAGCATTTCAAGCATGCATTTCCTTTTAGTTTCAATAGTCTTAAAACATCATTTTGACTCATAATTTCATTACAAAAATGTACGCACTCAAAACTGTTCAACATATTGAAACCTAGAACATTTGTCCCATGATCCAATTTTCATTCTTTTCTTCTTTTGGCCAGGTTTTTCTGTCAAATCTAGAAAAGGTGTTCTCTTTGACCACATTCTCAAACCTATAGGAGTTTCTTTCATTTTTTTGAAAGAGTCTAACCAGAAGATAAAGCGGATAATTTGTATTCTAGCTCCCTCATATGTAAATCCCTCTGATGTAGTGTGTTTTGTAAATAGTTTATGTATTGTACATAAAATCTCCCAGAGCCTTGAACAATAGCCTCATAAACCATCCTCACCATCTCTCACAAATCTAATCAGATCATGAAGATTATGAAAAGGGGGATACCTTCTAGTTTGTGGATTAATTGGATAAACAGATCCATCTGCCCATATGTCGATATGTTTTTTGCCTTCTTTCCTACATTATTAGGGACTCCCCTTCATATGCCATTCTAACATTTGTTTGCATAGCCAAGATCTCAATGTGCCCTTAAGTTGTTGCTCAACTCACACATGAGAGGGTGTGTCCTCCTCTAAACATCCATTCTTTGTTTTGCTTATGTTTAAATTCTTATAAATTCTAAGCAACAACATTGTATTAAAAAAAAGTTTAGTGTGGTAGGAAAAAGCACAATAAATAATCAGATACTCAAATGAGTAGACTCCACAATAACCACGTGGTCTCAAAGACTCATACGGGTCATTCTTAGTGCACACAAGAGCTAAAATTCATGTGATTGCAGAAAACTTCTAGTGACTATCCTTGTGCGTTAGCTTGGTTGGATGTGCCTTCCACCTCTTGAGGTAGGATCAAAGGTTCAATCCCTATCTATGGTAGAACATCTTGTGGACCTAACACCAATGTAACCGGGATATATCCAGTTGAAACCAATTGCCTTCAGGTAGTCCTCTCTTGTGTCGCCTTCCAACAATCTAACCCCTACTTTGTGAGATACGAGAAAGTCCATAAGTACTATGCCCATTTACTTGTATAATTGCAATTTCAAAATTAAAAATCGAAGAAATAAACTTTGACTGAACCTTCATTTTTGCAAAAAAAACATTTTATTAAAAAATGAAAATATCCGACCTCGTTCATGACGAAGTGGAGGAGACTTTTATATATATATATATATATATATATATATATATATATATATATATATATATATGTGTGTGTAAACACGGAAGAGTTAGACCTTTAACTACATATCAATAATGCTCAACTTTATCATTAAGCTACGCCTACTCAACTAACTATTCTTTATTGCATTAACATTGAATGTAGTTTATGTTGTAGAGGATGTCAAATAGCAGATACGCCCATGAACTGGTGTTGCTTAACATGATAGTCAACTCAGCTACGCGGCTTTCCCAAACAATGAACATATTCAGCTAAGTCGCCTCCCTCAGCAGCGAAAGAGACTCACGTATATGCAGGGGCCGTGGCCCCTTGTTTTTGATGTAGCTCATCCTTTTTCTTTGATATTGAGAATCATGCATTATAACTTCGCGTTTGAATGAATGCTCATCTCCTTGCCAGCGTCCAGTCTACACTCTGGAGTCCACTCTGCACACCAGACTAGACTTCGTAGTGACAAGTGCCATGCCAACTTTTTTCGTAACGCGGTTTCCGTAATTTCAAAGTCAGACACAGAAGGACCGAGAATTGCCATTGAACTCGAGGCTTAACCCATGGTTGAATGGTTCGCATCTGAACCGCATCCTTGGAGCCGGGAATAATAGATGAGTAGCTGGTCTGGTGCAGTGTGCGTTTCTCTTCATGTAGGTTCACGTGCACAGCGAGAGAGAGCATCACTTACATCGGTCTCAGTGTGCATGCATCTTCCAGCTAGGTCCTTATCCTTTCGTCACGCAGTTTGCACGCATCATGCTTCATCTTCTATATAGTAGCGCACTAGTACAGAATCATTGAATGGGCAATAGTTGCGTTACACCAGTCCCGAAGAGAAGTATTGGTGGCCTTTTATCAGGTGCAGATTTATCTCTCTGCGGATTCTGGCGAGCAAAGCCGGAGCCGTTGGACGAGAAACAGCATTCGATCGTATGCACACAGCGATCTGAAGCGGAAGTCTCTTTCGACAGTTATTGCATGCCTCCTGCGATGATGACTATGCATTTGCATGTAATGCCCTCTCCCCCTGGAGAAAATCTAATGCAGAAGCATAAAACAGAGGACATTTTTACCATGGATTCCCCTCTTGACATAGAAAACTTGCGTGATCATCAGTATGCAGCTGCTGCGAATCAGTGTATGCCCATCGTTGAATCCCTGCATGCAATGTCGCCTCAGGAACCCCTTGCTATGCCTGTGCAGATTCCGCAGGATGTTCTCGGGGTTCCGGGCAAAAACCTAACCACATCTGTGTTGGGCCGGATCACTGAAGATCTCAAAGACTTGTACATCCTTGGCGCGAAGCTTGGACAGGGCCAATTCGGTACTACGTTTCTTTGTATCGAGAAAAGCACTGGCAAGAAGTATGCCTGTAAATCTATTGCCAAACGCAAACTCATATCTGAGGAAGATGTCCTCGACGTGCGGCGTGAGATTCAGATCATGCATCATGTTTCAGGCCAACCTAATGTTGTCAATATTAGAGGAGCCTATGAGGATGAGGATGCCGTGCACCTTGTGATGGAATTGTGCTCTGGTGGAGAGCTTTTTGACCGTATTGTCAAAAGAGGCCACTACAGTGAGAGGAAGGCGGCTCAGATAATAAGAAGGATTGTTAGAGTTGTAGAAGCTTGCCATTCGTTGGGTGTCATGCACCGAGATCTAAAACCAGAGAATTTCCTTTTCTTGGATTCTGGGGAGGATTCTGCATTGAAGACCATAGACTTTGGACTCTCCGTCTTCTTCAGGCCAGGTAAGCTAGTTGTCATGCTGGATTCTCTCATTTTATGGGTGATCTGTTTCGTATTCCAGATTGAAAATACGCTTAACTTTCTGGATGACATTGTCTTATACTGCGATTGGTCAGGTGAAATTTTCCATGACGTCGTTGGAAGTCCATACTATGTTGCTCCTGAGGTGCTGAAGAAGAACTATGGGCCAGAAGCAGATGTGTGGAGTGCAGGGATTATTCTTTACATTTTACTTAGTGGAGTACCTCCCTTTTGGGCAGGTTAGTAGAAGGAATTCCTTATGTATGTTTGCTTAAAAAAAAAAAAAAAAAAAAAAAAAAAAAGTTTCAGCGTTTTGCACTTTCAGTGCTATGGTTTCTAGATTGATCTTTGTGTCAAAGTTGTGAGCTGTGCTGTGATCGCGTAAAGTTATTTGATGATGGCCTAATACTCGTATTGGAATAGAGAATTCTTACATATACCGAATCAGGATATACAATCTTTTAGAAACTGTGGTGCAATACCTAGTGATTGGAGATTTTTCTTTGCCCTTGGAATTCGGAAATCAATTGCGAGGATCTTCAAAGGAAGTCCTGCAGATACTTAAACCTTTATGAAAAAATGCTGGCAAGAGAAAAGAGGTGGTTATTGTTTTTAAGGTTTTCAAATCACAGTTTTGCCTGTCAGGGAAACACCTCTGTGATTGCTTGACATGATTATGACAAGTGGGTTCTGCTGAAATTCTTCTCCATCTGGCAATGGATGTACTGGTCGATTTTTTGTTATTATTATTATTTAATTTTATATTTTTCCATCTAGGGACACAGCACCTAAGAATACTCATTGTCATACACCTATTTTTCAGTCTCCTCATAAATGGAAGCAGTGACATATGACACTGCCTAGTTTGATGAACAGAACTGAGTATGAATATTATTCACAGTATTGGCATAATATTTGACGACTAGTATACCTTATGGCATACATTTGTTTCACAACTTCCCTTAAAAATTGTTCTGTTACTGAAGTTGTTCTGTCACAACTTCAGCCTCTGTTATCCACAGCATCTGTCATGGTTTATTTCAGACTTTCTTGGTTGAATGCATAGACTGTATGAGTAACAGAACTGGAATAGCTTACATCTGTTATGCTTATGATGACTAATGTTTCATGTACATGTATGATGTAGTCCCTGTGTCCATTGACAGTTGATATTTATTAGAGTCAATGAAAATTTTGATTAACTTGATATGAGAATTTAAGCTGTATCGTGTGACCAAAGTGCAGATCTGAGGTCCTATGTTTCTATGAAAAGACCATGAGGATGACATTTTTTATCTTTATGAGGCTTGTGTAGCGTGTTTACTATCAATCCATTTTTGTTACTTTGTTTCCAGAGTTGGATTTTGTTGAGCTTTTAAGGGATTATTGTCAGTACCCTAACAAATGCATTGGGCTCTTCAGAAACAGAACAACAGATCTTTGAAGAAGTTCTGGTAGGAGATCTGGATTTTGAATCTGATCCTTGGCCTAGCATTTCAGAAAGTGCTCAGGACTTGATTATGAAGATGCTTAATAGGGATCCAAAGAAGCGGCTAACAGCTCACCAAGTATTATGTGAGCCAAATGTCTTCTTACATTTTTATGTAGTAAAGTCTTCTCGTGTGGATTCAGTATGGGTGCCTGAACAATTTATTCATGTTTTGTTGCAGGTCATCCTTGGATCAAGAAGGATGGTGTGGCACCAGATCGGCCCATTGATTCAGCTGTTCTATCAAGGATGAAACAGTTCACTGCCATGAACAAGCTGAAGAAACTAGCTATGAGAGTAAGTTTCCATACTCTGTGCTTACCAAAGAAAGATTATGCTGATTACCGAGTCATCAGCATTGCGAATCTGTTCGAGTTAAGTTTGACGGAAGCGAAACCATCAGGTCATTGCAGAAAAGCTGTCTGAGGAGGAAATTGCTGGGCTCAAAGAGATGTTTGAAATGATTGATGAGGATAAAAACGGCACTATCACGTTTGATGAGCTCAAAACTGGGTTGAGAAGACTTGGTTCCAGCCTGAAGGATACAGAGATTCAGGCACTTATGGAAGCTGTAAGTTCTTGGTATCAAGATCATATTCATAATATCTAGGAAAGAATTCAAGACAGTATACTGTGTTAAGTACGGATACAGATGTACTATAACATCCTTTGTAAGCGTGGACTATGTAATGAAAATTCTGTTTTTACAGGCTGATGTTGACAACAATGGAACTCTTGATTATGGAGAATTTATTGCAGCTACCTTGAGTCTGAATAAGGTAGAACGGGAGGAAAACCTATTTGCTGCTTTCTGCTTCTTTGATAAAGATAACAGCGGGTACATAACAGTGGATGAGATTCAGGAAGCTTGCTTAGAATACAACATAGGTGATGCTCGCATTGAGGAGATGATAATGGAGGCAGATCAGGATGATGTAAGTGCACTTCAGACATTCAGTAAACCTTTGCTATATTGCAGTGTTTATTTTGCCATTGTGGCACTAATAGTTCTCAATGCTGTGGCAGGATGGTAGAATTGACTATAACGAGTTCGTAGCCATGATGAGGAAGGGCAATGGGGGCTTCGGAAGGAGGACTATGCGCAACAGTCTGAGTTCAAGCCTACGAAACGTGGTCCTGTAAGAATGAACGACAATGTGGAAGTCGCTCTTTCACCTTGTATGATCATGCTACCATCTATCTTTACATATGATGTGATGACGATATCGATTGAAGGATTGGATGGATGGAAAGGTAATGCAAATGTTGCTCTTTCTCTTTGTATGATTGTGCCAGCATCGATCATGATCACATAGGAGATGCCTGAAGAAGGATTCATATTTGCTATTCCTATGCCTCAAATGGATATGCCATACCTTGTGATTAAGAATCCTGAAGATAAGGGGGGCCTTCGCATGGAATACAGAGTGCCAGTGTGGTCTTTGTATTTGTGCCGTGGCTGGTGCTGACCGCTGCTTATAATTAATCAGTCCCTTTCAGAGTTAATCTCGTGATGTAACTTGACCACCCTTGAACAATCAATATAAGGTTTTCATCACGATGAATTCTCATTAAGATCACTCTTCATCGCCTACCATGAGAAGCTATATCTGCTCTGGAAAAGGGAGTAAACTCATCAACATGATCGAAGGAATCCCATATATCAGTCATTCTGTCGCCTTGGATATGTAATTAGTTCCTGGTTCTATTCAATTAACTTGCTGTATGGGGTCTATACTTGATCTTTGTGCAAGGATGTTCCATGTACTCAGAGAAATGTGATGCATACTATCCTACACCCAGTATGAAATCGCATTGTCAACCACCAACACTCGTGATTCATTTGGTTCAGTGGAGCGCTTGAAATTGACCTTTTATCGAATTTCAATGAGACTTCAAGGACATGCCCTGTTACCACTCGAAATGAGTTGTTTATGTTACAAGACACCAACGTTCCTTTCGATCGAGTATTTTGTAGCACACGTCTGCAAGTCGGCCATGAAGAGAGTGTTGGTTTTGAGACGCAGACTCTTGATACCAGATTAACAAGTAAATTAATAAGGTAACGAATTAAAGAAATAAACGAAAGGTTACATCAATACACGAGGGAATTTTATTCTTTCATTTATTTCCAGGAGAATTATTAACCTCCGAAAGCAAAAGCTGAAATTAACAAGGTATTGATGCATGCATACATTATACACACACACATACATAACATACATATACACACAAGCATACATGCATACATATATACATATCTGGATCCATGCATACATACATACATACATATGTACCAGGCAATGGGTTAGCAACGGGGCAATGTTTGGAGATAGGAGTTGCTTCAAAGTGATTTATTTTATGTACTCGTTATACATATAATTTTGGATATTTTGGGTTCTCTTACATAGATAAAGGTGGTATTATTATATATACCATAAAATATAGTAATCTATATTATGTATATATATATATATATATATATATATATATATATATATATATATATATATATATATATATATATATATATATATATATATATATATATATATATATATATATATAGATATATATATAATATAGATTATCAAGTCTAGATTAGTCACTACATGTCACATGATTCACCATTCATGTTGTATAGTTTATTTTTTATGACAATGCACATGTCACACGATTCACTATTTGCGATTTAAAGCTTATTTCTTGTAACGATGCACATGTAAGCAACTATGACATCATAACATTTAGCATCGTAGATGGACATCATAACATCTAAGTTCTAACATCATAACCTTTATCATCATAATGTTTGACATCATAATATTTGATGTTATGACATCATAACATTTAACAACATGATTCATAACTATTAACTATTGACATACCATAAATGAACATCATAACATTTAACATCATAAATTTGACATAATAACATTTAGCATCATGATTCATAACTATTAGCTAGTAAAACTAAGTTACTAACATCATAACATATCATTTAACAATGTAACATGGCACATAAAAATAGAAAGATAGAGGCTCACAAACTAAGTTACTAACATCATAACATATCATTCAACAATGTAACATGGCACATATAAATAGAAAGATAGAGAATCTCTGAGAAAAATCATATGAAATAGATAATAAGTGGCAAATGACAAATCACAATTGTCATCACTCATCAATGATCAATGTTGAATGATCAATCATCATTCGCTAGTCTCACAATCTATATCATGAAATTTGGTCTTTACAAATGTCAAATATCAATAATTAAACTTTTTCACCCTAACATGGTGTCAAATGAGAAATCATCTCTCTCCTCCTCATCCTCATCTCTAGTAGTAGTGGTTTGTGGTGTGATGCTAATGGATGCATTGCCACAATGGCTAGTCGACGATCTTGTTGGAACCATCTAGTTCCTATTTCTACCTAGATTCAGATATTATCAGTTTGTATCATATTCACACATTGGGATTTGACATTGGAATGTAAGATGGTGTAGGTGAGCATCCTAGCTTACCGTACACTTTAAAAATATTTTCTATTATCTCTCTATCTTTCACTCATCTACTTTAGAGTCTTAAGGTGTGTATGTTAAGGTGCATGTGTTGGAAGATCTTATCAACATGTGATTTTTTTGTTATTGAGGCCCACCCACTTCCAACATTTGGCATCGGAGCATAGTTGACATACACTCCTAACAAGATGAGTGACTATAGACTTGAGAATGAAGACAAGCTTGAGGGAACATCTAACTATCCAATGTGGAGTTTTATGATGATGAATCTGTTAGTATCAAAAGACTTATGGAATATTGTCAATGACACTTATCCAAGGCCAAGACAAGTCGGAGAAGATGGTACTTCATCTTCTAGAAGAACTCGTGTTACTATTTTTGCTCAACATGAGGTTAGTAAGAAGAAGAAACTCTTTCATCATCAAGAATCCCATACTACTACTAGATTACTTCCTACAAAAGAGCAATCCAAATGGGATTCAAGGGATGCACTAGCACTTTCATATATTGCTATGGGATTCAAGAGGCATATTATACCCTAAATCAGGTCATGGAGAACCTCTCGTCAAGCTTGGTTGGAGTTAGAGAATCTCTATCAGTAGAAATCTTGCTAGGAAAGCTCATCTAAGGAGACAACTAGCCAACACAAGGATGAAAGTTGGTGAATCAGTCCAGACACATATTTTGAAGCTCAAGAACTTATGAGATTAGTTACTCAATGTTGGAGTCAACAATTTAGATGAAGAGATGGTAAACACACTTTTAAACTCACTTCCATCTTGTTATCGTGCTTTTGTTACTTATTTATCTCTCTCTACAAGAGATAGAGAACTTTCATTTGAAGAGCCATAGTTCTCGTTACTTCAAGATGAAGATCAACAAAAGGTATGGAAGAGAATGATGAAGCAATGTTATCATCATCGAAGGAAAAGAAGAAGGAGACAAAAAAGTAGAAGAAGAGTCAGCCATCCAAGAAGGAGAGTAAGTCTTCTAATCTTCAGTCTTCCAATACTTTTCCTAATGCTTCCTCTACACCCAAAGAAAATTCTTCAACTACATCTGATTCAAAGAAAAGATTATGCCATTACTATAAGAAATCATGTCATTACATAGTAGAATGCAAAGCAAGGGTTTTCAATGTGAAGAAGAAAGCATCAAGTAATAGTGCAAAAGATGATCCAAAACCTAAATCTTCAAAGGTAGATTCATATGCATGTGTTACTATCGAAGAGCTAGCTTTTGATCAGGCAACATTAAATGCAATCTTAGATAATCCTTGGATTTTTTATTCTAGAGCTTAGTAGCATATGATAGGTTGCAGAAAGGTATTTTCTTCCCTTTCTAACTCTTCAAGTAGAAGAGTGACCATTGTAGATGGTCATGATTTAGATATTGGATGTGTTGGGAGAAGTGAACCTTAAGTCCAAAACAGGTGGAAATTTCACAATTTTCAATGTTCTTTATGTTTCAGACATGAAGAATTTGCTCTCTATCTCTACTTTCTTGTTAAATGGTTATAAAGATGTTTTTAAGAAAGATTCATGTCAAATCCTCTCACCTAATGAGGAGCATTGTCCACTTCAAGGTGAAAATAGGAGTGGCATGTTTGTATTGTACAAAATAATTCTTGCTAATGTTGTTAGGTCTTCTATACCTATGGAGAATATGAAGTCATGGCATGGTATATTTGGTCATATTAGTTATATAGCTCTCAAAAATATCAAAGATTAGGGTATGGTGGAGAGTTTGCCTACTTTTGCTTTACCAGATGATGTAGAGCCATGTGAAGGTTGTCTTGAAGGAAAGTTTCACAAACTACCTTTCAACAGGGATGGATACATCACAACCACAAGGAAGTTGGAGATCAAACATTCAAATATGAATGATCCAATGAGAACAGATTCTATTCAAGGATTTAGGTACTTTGTTGCTTACATTGATGATTTCTCAAGATATTCGTGCATTTCTGTTCTTAAAGTGAAGTCATAGGTTTTTCCTACTTTTAAGGAATTCTTAGCTATGGTTGAAAATGAAAGTCAGTCAAAGATCCGGATTTTAAGAAGTGATAGAGGAGGAGAGTACATGTCTAAAGACTTAAAGTCTTTTCCTGAAGACAAAGGTATCTCTCATCAACTCACTATTGCTTACACGCCAAAATAGAATGGTGTTGTAGAGAGAAAGAATATGAAATTTGTTCAGATGATGCGTAGTATGATATCATCCAAAAAACTTTCTTCCAAGTTTTGCTTTGATGCAATACATACAAATAATCACATTCTGAATAGGTCTTCCACAAACGCATTGAAGATCATTACACCTTATGAAGCTTATTATGGGAAGAAGCCCAATGTGAGTTACTTCAAAGTTTTTGGTTCTCCAGCTTATGTTCACATTGAGAAGAAGGATCATGGTAAGCTTGATGTAAAAGACATTAGAGTTGTCTTTATTGGTTATGCAATTGAAAGCAAAGGATACATATTCTATGTTCCAAATACAAGTGATATCCTACTCTCACACAATGCATATATTGGAGAAAGTCACATTTATGATAAGGAAGAAGAGATTCCAAATTTCATTAAGGAAGAAGACTATGCATTTTTTAGAAGGAATTTGGATTCTTACATTCATCCATACAAGGGGGGTGATGAACCTTCTCGAATCCTAAGAGATACAGGTGAAGAGAGAGTTACATTACTGTTGGAGTTTCAGGTTTGTGGAAGCATGCGGACAACACAAGGAAGAGGAAGAAGATTGGAGCACAACATACAATACTGAATGTATTACCAATAAGTGAATCGTTAGGGCTATAGGCATATATACAAGCGGGGGGGGGGGGGGGGGGGGGGAACCTCCTAAAGAGGGAAAAAAGTGCCCCCGTGGTCCTAGTGTGTTCACACACATCACTACCTAAGTATATCAACAAATTCCCCTTGGGAGTGATGCGGTGAACAAGGCACTGACATTCATGTATAAGGAAGTGTCAAACTATGTGGAATCAATCCAGAAAAGAAAGTAAGCCCTAAGCTTTGCTCAAAGCTTCAAACTTTTCCCTAGGTAGATCCTTCATGAAAAGGTTTTAAATGTTCTCCTGCGTGGGCACATATGCCAAGATGATCTCTCCAATAGAGAACCTCTCCCTGACATAATGATAGTGCACCTCAATGTGCTTAGTGCGAACATGGAACACAAGGTTCCTTGCAACTAACTATGTGCTCTAACTATTAGTGAAGATGGTGGTGGAAGAAGACTAACCAACACCTAAATCAGCCATAAGGCATCTGAGCCACACACACCCAAGAGTCATTGTGAAAGCTTCCTATGCTCAGCCTCACAACTGGAAGTGGCCATAATAGGCTACTTCTTGCTCAACCAAAATATGCATGAGCTACCAAGCATGAAGCAAAAACCATTAGTGGACACATGAGTGTCATAGAAACCAGCCCGGTTAGAGTCAGAAAAAGCATGTAAATCTGGCAATAGTGAACCCCCCTTGGGATAAAACAATCCAAGTATCTGGGGACCACTCAAGTAGCAAAAGATGCGCTTAACTGCCTATCAATGTTTGACACCTGGGCAATGCATAAACCTACTCATGTGTGAGATAGCAAACTGAATATCTGGCTGAGTAATGCCTGAGTAAATCAAGCATCCAAGCATCCAACAATGTAAAAGAACTACCATCAACAATAGTCATAATGATCTTACCAACTCCCATGACAAGATAAGAGGATTTGTTGGTGCATCTGACAATATTCCCTCTAGGGGCAGGCTTGAGTGAAGTGAAGAAACTGCACTGCGAGATAATATGTTTGGTTGCCCCACTATCAAAGTACCAAACATCTGAGTCTACTCCAGACATACAATGTTCATGAGAAGATGGAACATAATTGCAAATAGTGGTAAACACCCATTCCTCATTTTGGACAAGATTTGCAGACCCTCTTTTCAGTGTAAAGGCCTCTACAACAACCATTCCAAACTCTTTCTTCCTTGCCTCTTTAGCAACCAATTTTGGACAACTCTTTATGACATGATCATTTCCTTTATAGTATTTGCAAAATATTTTCTACTTTTTTGTTTTCTTCTCATCTCTGTCTTCCTTCTTTGATTGTGCAGAATTAGCAGATTTTTGCTTACTAGTAGAAGAGCTCCATTTATCTTTGTCCTTGTGACTATCCATGAAAGTTTGATCTACGACATGCATAATGGACCTGTTCTGCCTAGACTGATCTTCCTGCAACAGAACAAAAACTAACTCCTCAAATGTTAAGGCGTTTAGATTTCCTTTCATAATCAAACAAAGAATGGAAGAAAAACTCTAATATGAATTGGGAAGACCATTCAGAACAGTCTACACAAGTGAACTGTCAAGCAAGTCTTCATCAACAGAAATCAATTGTTCCTTCAAATCTTTAATCTTTGATAGAAAATTTTCCATCGAATCAGGAGCCTTATTCTTTGCCTGGTATAAAGTGGTAAGTTTATCCCAAGCATCCTTAGTTGTTCTACAAGAGAGAATGTGAAGAATAATGGCATGTTTGATATACAAGGCTATCAATGCATGTGCATAAGCATCTCTATCATCCCAACAAATTTTCTCTATAGTAGGTGTAGAAGGAACCGCAACACGAATAGGAATATGAAGAACATCCCTATCTTTAATGCCATCTACATCACCTTCAACAACTATTCTTGCAGGTGAAATAGGAAATTTTTCAACACCGTGTACAATATTCCAGAGTCCTTTTGCGACCAATACATGATGCATGTGCCTAAGCATCTCTATCATCCCAACAAATTTTCTCTATAGTAGGTGTAGCAGGAACCACAACACGAATAGGAATATGAAGAATATCCCTATCTTCAATGCCATCTACATCACCTTCAACAACTATTCTTGTAGGTGAAATAGGAAATTTTTCAACACCGTGTACAATATTCCAGAGTCCTTTTGCGACCAATACATGATGCATCATATAAGCCCACAATGGGTAATTGGTACCGTCCAGCTTATCCATAACAACCAACATATGGAATGCATCATTGCTTTCAGCCATGGCCATTGACTAAAATACCCTGATGCAAAAAAGTGCTTATATCTCAAAAATTTGAGCAGAAGTACCCTATCAAGTTTTGCTAAACCTGTAGCAAACTTTGAGACGCTTACACTAACGAACCAAAACTTGTATATATATTTGGTAGAAGAAGATGAAATTGCTTGCATAAGCATTGTGATAGTGCATTCAGAGCTTGAAATGAGCTCAGATCGCGATTTCAACACCATAGAGCAAACATGTTTTGATCTCCTAATCACCCTCAGTATGCTCAGCAATTTTCATGTGATTTTGAGATTGTGACCGGAGGGGTGTTGATGATGCCCTAGATGAAGTGGCAACCTACTCTGATACCAATTGTTGGAGTTCGAAGTATGTGAAAGCACACGAACAACACAAGGAAGAAGAAGAAGATTGGAGTACAACACACAATACTGAATGTATTACCACTAGAATGTAGAAAGATAAGTGACCCGTTAGGGCTATGGGCATATTTACAAGCCGGGGGAAAAAAGCTCCTAAAGAGAGAAAAAACTACCCCTGTGGTCCTAGTGTCCTCACACACATCACTACCTAAATATATCAACAATTACCAACATCAGTACCTAGTTCATCATCAATACCTCTTGAAGTTTCAACTCAAGAAGTTGAAGAAGGTTCCAAAGTTCTAGAAGAAAGAGATACTAGAGAACCAGAAATGATTCGACCACTTTTCAAGGATATGCCAAAGTGGTTATATCAAACCTATAAAGACAGTGGTATAGAGGAATACATGCGAAGAACCAAAATTCAGACAAGGTGGCAACAAGAAGACCATGTAAATTATGCAAAACATTTTGAGATTCATAATATTCTAACTCTTAGTTCAATTGGGAATGAACTTGCTAGTGTTCAAGATGCACTACAAAGTGATATGATTATCACAGGTCCCAAAGATTGAGATCTTGAATTGTTTAAAGAACAAATTAATCATACATTTTGTTATCAGGATCTTAAATCATGTACACACAGGGGTTATGAATGTTGAAAACACACAAAGAAAATAAATATGCAAGGAGACAAGACTGAACACAATATTGGGTGCAATCTCCCCCCATGCACTCTATTTTGACAGTCCATAGAGTGCATGTATTTATAGGAATTTTTTATGATGTTGAAATAGTGGTTACATGAGAGCGGCTTCAAAAAGCACGCGTGAAAGTAAAAGTTGGTAACTTTTGCAGAAAGCCTTCACTTTTAAGATGAGAAATTGCGGTCTACAAAAACCCTTATTCTAACCACTACTTTACTAACTATTTCTAAAAATAGCACCCTTTATGCGGGTTTATTTACAAACTATATAAATTATAAATTGAATTATTGATGTCCGCCCTTTCTTGCCTTTCACGCTGTCACGAACCTTCAACTGCTGTAACTCCTTCTTCACCACATTCCATAATTCATAACACATTTAGTATTTTACATTATAAACTTGGGATTGAATTCATATACGGAGATGCGTTTATCTACATGACACAACAAAATTACATTGAGAAATAATTGGAAAGGTTTGAGATGATAGATTCCAAGCCTATGGAGACACCTATGGATGCCAATGTGTCATTACAATCAGAAGCAAATTCCAAGTAGTTGCTTGCTTGATATATCTATGTAATACACATTCAGACATTCAATTTGTAGTTTTTCAAGTATCCAAGTTCATGCAGAGTGACTGCAAGATTCACTGGAAATCAATTAAGAGATATTTATAGTCATAGGAAGTTTTGCAAGTTAGGTTATTATAACTTGTACTATTTTGACATTGAAGGGGGGGTTGTTGGAACCAATGTCCAAATTGGTCCAAATCCTTAATAAGATTGAGGATTATTGCCTATCTTTAGATATCCTTCTACAACAAATCATGTGCGCTTGTTGGCTAAAGCATGCACCTCCCAAAGCACCCAATAGGGATTGAATCTCAACAAGCCCAGTTTAGTGGCATCGATGGCATTTTGCCATTTGCGTTAGATTTTATTCACCAATTTACATGGTGGCTCATGATCAATTTCAGGATCATTGAGTAGTGCTTTACTGAGATGCTTTTGGTTTTGGAAGATACATCGTGGCACACCTTCAAGGCTATATAAGAAATACCAAGGCTCATTGTTCATAATCACTCAAGCTTCTACAAGCTCTAAATCTTGGAGACTGTTGGTGATCAAGATCTTGGAGAAGATCTTTGGAGGTTCTCTACTTGGAGGAGGTGTTCTCATACACTCTTGTAGGAGGTGTGCTTTACATCAGGAACCATCTTGAGGACTTCATATCAGCAATATACTATGAGTAATAGGTCTATATCTATCCTCACTTGTTCATTCACTTGTTTTTGGTTTAGATAATCGGAATTCGGGTTAATTGTAAAACAATTCTAAATTGTTCATATTCTCCATATTCTCTCACACACAGACACTCTTCATACCTCTTAGGCACACAATTTCTTGTATCTAGTTCCTATTTCTGCCTAGATTCAGATATTGTGAGTTTGTACTCAGATTCACACATTGTGATTTGACATTGGAATATAAGATAGTGTAGGTGAGCATCCTAGATCATTGTACAATTTGAAAATCTTGTCTATTTTCTCTCTATCTCTCAATTGTCTACTTTTGAGTCTTAAGGTGTGCATGCTAAGGTGCATGTGCTGGAAGATCCTGTAAACTTGTGATTTATTGTTATTGAGGCCCACCCACTTCCAACATATCTTTGCCCTCTGCATTTGTGAGATGATCTTGTATCATGTCAAGGCAAGGTCAATTCATGGTACAACATTGTATATGAGTCCCTTTCTTTTGGAAGAATATAAAAAATATCTTTCACTTTCTGAAAATATCTATTGAATCCACATATACCTCCTGCAAATCTCCTATATGGTTGCCACCCTCTACGAGATATAAGTTCTAGTGGAAATAAATAAGCCGCTCCAACTACATTGTAGATAATTTGTTCCTCTTCTTTGTATGGAAAAGGGTTGATGTGCTCTAATTACTTTCACAAGGACTCACATGCTAGTCTTGTGAAAAGATGTAAATAACTAAGTTTATGCATATCATATAACACAAATTTCATAAAATAATAAATATTAGCACATGCCACAAATTGAAAAAGAAATTAGAATTATTAAGTAATGAGTACATACTAATTTATTGTAAGTACTTACCACGATCTAAAGAATGCTAGCACCATACATCCCTCACGATGATATTGATCGTAACTCATCAGATCTCTACCAAGCCATATCCTTTCAAAAATAGCCACCACCATCTTGGAAAACCAAAGTCTATCTCTCCAATTAAAATTTCAAGTCTATTTCAGATGGACAAATCCTATATATGTATGTGTTCCATGCACTCTGTTAAACGCTGTGTTCTAACTGTCAGAACGCGTTTAAACGAGTATTGGGTTCTTGGGAGTGGAAGGGGTCTGTAAAAACAGAGGCCCTATACTTGTTTCCCAAAAATTACTTCACACCACCATATACCAACATTCAAGACTCTATCAAGAATTGGTACAACCTTCTCAATTGTACGGTTCGTCGTTCTAACCCTTCCAAATACTATCAAATACAATGTACCAGACTATTAGTATCGTGATACCGAATCACCTCAGAACCCTTTTCACACCACTGTAACGTTAGGGACAGTCATAGTAATCCTAGCTTTACTGAATAGTGCTCATAGTCAAACTCAACCGGAGACACAGAAGGAATCAACAGTTATAGACACACAATGCTGAAGATTCGGTACAAAACTTAGGATGGCTCTTACCGTAGTTTAATCTTTGCCGTATGAACATAGACCTCAATACTGAAGACAACACAGTACAAACCCGAATACCAAAAACACTACCACAGCTACACAAACTTTACCAAACACTGGCAGAACATTCCAAGAAAGAATAACAACACGATACGCGAACTAATACAACAATCCCAATAAGGACTGGCAAACGACTTATTCAGACAACAGTCTAACAATCTATCGGATGTAAATGAAACTCACAACCGCAACAAAGATCGATAGACAACAAACACGGATACACACAGTATACTCAGAGTACTCAGAAATTAGATAACAACACTACAGTAACGCTCGGACAATCACCCAGACGAACAGTCTGGTGATTCTACGAGTCGTCACTGAGCATCTCTTTTCATTACTTTATATAAAAGATTACAACTGTTAGTGTAACAACTTTTCGCGCGTGCGAAACAAGATTCAGTTATACAGTTGCCAATCTGGCGGCCGACTAACACTCTGGCACGCACGGTGGACTCGAACCCGTAGGTTTTACAAAATTACTGTTCATCTATAATTCCGTCTAAATACATGTTTCTGGCTAATCTAAAGGTTCGGGCTAGAGTTTCTAACAACTGTTTGAGAGTATCCGGTTCTACTAGTTGTGCATCTACTCTTACAGAACTTAAAGCTATAGCTTCGGTTAGCAAAATTTCTGCTTGCGTCTGCAGAAAGGCTTCTTGTAGGTAGAAATCGTTGGATAAAGCCGCATCTATGGAAATCTTCATCTCTGCAACTTGTTTTTCCATTCTGACTACTCTTTCTTTTTGATTTTCCAACTGATTTTCCCTTCTTTCGATCTCTTGATTCTGGAACTGTATGGTTCTGGAGTATGCATCCCTTTCTCTTCGGAGATCTGTTATTAGTTTCTGTAATTGTGCTTCTAATGTCAGTTTTCACCGTAGAATGTCGTTTACCTCGTCGAATTCTGTCTTACATCTCTGGAGTTGTTCGGTTGTTTTCATCGCGAGATCGTATTGTTCTTGGCCTCTTTGTACCACTTCATCGAGCTGCACTCTGGTCTCTTCTAATAAATTGCCTAAGGCTACTCTGGCATCTTCTTTATCCTATAGATCTTGCTTTAACTGACTGATTTCGGCCTGTGCTTCGCTTAATAACTTGTCCTTTTGGTTGAGATCTGCCAGTGCTGTATCTCTCTGATTAGCAATTGTCTGCTGTTCTGCAAGCTGGGCTTGGAGATGGGTAATTTGGGAGTGCAGCTGATGGTTTTCTACTTTGACCGCATCTATCTCTTCATGTAGAGGCGTGATATCTGCTTCTAGGACATCCACCTTGTGTTGTAACTCATTTCGGATGTTATCAGTGACTTCTCTCATCTGGATTGGTAATTGGTGTGATAACTATATTAACAGTTGGCCCATGTTTGCAAGTTCAGAGATCGTAGGGATTGAAGGAATTGGAAGCTGAGGTCGAGGTTGGGATGAGGACGCGGTGAGCAGCTGTTGGGAGTTCGGTGGAGAGTAGTTGGGGGATGAGGAAGAAGAGGCAGTGGGTTCGTTGGGGTGGATGGGTTGGATAGGGATAATGGGGTCGAGTGGCGGCTTTGATGGGGGAGTGGGAAGGACAGAGTGAGACGGTGTTACCTTATCTATGGTTTGTTGTGCAGTGTCGGCGGTATCAGCAACTGTAGATTCTACTGCTCTAAGCAGTTCGCCGAAAACATCCTTAACGACCTGTTCTTCATCTCTTTGTTTTTCCGGCTCCGATTGTTGCTGTGATGCCTCTTCTGACGAGCTTGTGTCGGCTTCAGTGTGATCCTCCTATTCTTGTTGCCCTTCTGACGATGACTGCACGGATGATTCGTGCTGCATAGATGTGGCGGTGTCATGGAAGGTTTCTTCGTCTTGCTTTTCTTGTTCCTTGTCATCTTCTTTGTTTCCTTCGGCTGATCCCTGGGCTTCACTTTCAGATGAACTGATTCTAATTCTTTTCCTGCGGAAGAGTTGATTTAGTTCTTCTTCGTCTTCTTCATCATCCTCCAATAATTGCACAGACTCTTCATGGCGTAGGACCGGGCCTCTGGGTGGTGGTTGTGCTGCAAGAATGGCCGAAAACAGGAAGGATAGGATATGACGGAGTCTCGATCTTGGCATTCCTCTCTTGTTTACCTGTTTGATGATTGCCACACATTCTTTGTGAATGCGGTGGAAGAAGTACGACGCAAAATTCACTGGTTCTCGAGCAGCTAAATCAATAGCAGAGTAGAATGGACGTGATATTCCATAAGTACGTTTCTGTAGGTTCAGGATAGCTACTAAGAACTGAAGGGCGGATCCTTCAGGATCCGATCGACATAGGATCGCATATTCGTTTGACGAATACCTAGGAAATAATTGTATCATCGTTGCTACGGGGAGGTTCGGGCCATTTTCCCGACCTTGCAAAGGGAGTCGAAACGACTCAGCGAAAGTTTGGAAGGTGATCAGTGTACGGGATGGTAGGGAGGTGATTGGCCAACTCTGCTCGGTGGCAGGAGTGGCAGCGATGGCGGCTATTATCTGGGCGTAGAAGGGGTGGCAATCCACTGAATTCCACGGCAATTCAGCGAAATTGCTTAACCCTCTAGTGCGCAGAAACTCTCCTACCTCGGTAGGGAGTCCGTCACGGAAAGCGGCATAGTTCGCCAGAGCTTCCATGGTGCACACAGCGAAGCAATCACAAGTACACGGAACACAGGGTACGCACAATGACGCAAATCACACAAACACAATAGCGATTTTTGGCGAAACAGAAAAGGTTAAGTAGATGCATTGCCGGGGAGAGAAATCAAAATCACTAATCATTGCGCCGTATTGAGATGATAATCCTTAACTTCGGTGTGCATGCATGAGTAGTTGGAAAGGGCAGGGTGGCTTTTGACATAACTAGGTATCAAAACGCGGATATTTACAGACTTATTTTATTAAGCACGCAAAAAATAAAAGAAAAGAAAAGAAAAGAAAAGGAAAGAAAAGAGAACGCCAAAAGACACGGCCAACCGCAAAACGTTTCATTGCGGATTAGATGTTTGTTGATACGGCCGCAGCTTCGAAACGTTGATGACTTTCGGAAGAGGAATTCCGGTCAAAGTAGTCAACCGAAAAGTTGCTGGGCCCACTTGTTCAGAAATCCGGTAGGGGCCAAACCATCGTAACTTCAATTTGCCAGCAGAGCGATTTGATTTTGCATTGTAAAATAGTACAAGTTGTCCCACCGAAAAAATTGGAGTCTTTAGATATCGATCATGTGTTCGAGCTTGTCTTAGCTGTACTTCCTGAATAGTCAAAAACTGTGCCATCGATGCTCGTCTAATTCTTTGAGTGTATCCAACCGAAATGACAGAGATTCTTCAGGTAGCAGTTTCTGAGTGATTGCTACTCGTAAACTTGGCACAACTATCTCCATCGGTGCTATGTCTTCCAATCCATAAGCTAGTTTGAAAGGGGTTAATCCTGTTGCTACCTTGTATGTAGTCCGGTATGCCCACAGGACTGCAGGTAACAGTTGGTCCCATCTTTCCGGTGCTTCCAGAATGAGTTTTCGAAGCATATTCAACAGGGTCTTGTTCGTACTCTCAGCCAAACCATTTGCACGAGGATAATATGGTGAACTGAATTTATGCGTGACCTGAAACGAATGTGTGAGTACTTTCATTAAATTGTTGACAAAATGAGTGCCTTGATCTGTAACAAGTTCCAGCGGTAAGCCAAAACATGGAAAGACATCTTTCATTAGACACTTTGCTACTGCAACAGCTGTAGCAGACCGTAAAGCCCAAGCTTCTGCCCATCTGGTTGCATAGTCTGTGCAGGTCAGAATATAACGATTATTACTGAGGATTGCTGGAGGTGTAATCGGTCCGATAAAATCTAGACCCCACTTCTGAAAAGGTTCCAATGGCAGGACAGGTTGTAGAGGGAAATAATGCCATGGTAACGGCTGTCCAGATCTCTGACAATCATCACATTTTTTGACAATCTGCAATACATCCCTGTACATAGTAGGCCACCAGAGTCCACTCTGTAGAATTTTTCAGTGTGTTAAATCTGCAGCAAAATGTCCGTCGGAAGGAATTGAGTGAGCCAAAGTAATGACTGAGTTAACTTTGTGTGGTGAATACAACGAAGTAAAATTCCAGTGTGATCCATATAGTATAATTCCCCAGCAATCAACCGAAATCGGCGGCTGAAAACTGCAATTTTCCTGCGTATTGCCCTAGAAGTCTGAGATGGAAGGCATCCATCAGTGAGAAAGGTCAATAGTATGTAGATGGCATAGGTGGGTCTGTAATTTCATCATTAGTCGGTTCAGAAACATAAATTGCCGATGTTGTGTCATCTACACCGACCGGAGCTTGACCGGAATCTAAGCGAGAAAGGAAATCTGCTAAGACATGTGAACTGCCTGGCCGATGAATAACTTCGTAGTCAAATTCTTGTAAAAGCAGAACCCATCATGCTAATCGACCACCTAGATGCTGTTGCCGAACTAGATAGACAAGTGCAGCATGATCTACATGGAAAGTAAATTTACGGCCCAGCAAATAATGCCTGAATTTCTTGACAGAATATACTAGACCTAGACATTCTCTTTCTGTTACAGAGTAATTCTTTTCAGCAGGGGCCAATCTTCGACTTGCATAGTACACTGGTCTGAACCACTTATCGGTTTGTTGCATTAGAACGCTGCCAATTGCTATATCTGAAGCATCTACAAATACATGAAAGGGGTGATCCCAGTCGAGAGGCTATAAGATTGGAACCTGTGTTAGTAATCCCTTTAGACGATCAAAAGCAATTTGACATTCCTGATTCCACTCAAATTGTCGAGGAGTCTTGGTTATCAATCGGTTCAGTGGTATTGCCAAATGAGCAAGCCATCGTAAGTGTCGGCCATGCCATCTTACTTGGCCCATGAAGCGCATTACTTCCTTAGGTGTAGTGGGTACAGGTGCTTCTAACACAGCTGTGATTTTATCTGGATCCACCTATGTACCCTGTGCAGATACAATGTGGCCAAGTAGCTTTCCACATGAAACCGCAAACACAGATTTGTTTGGGTTCAAACAGAGTCTGTATTCTCTGCACTTTTCAAAGCAACACCGTAAATGGAACAGGTGTGCTATCATATTACCGAAAATCGAAAAATCATTAAGATATACTTGCATAAAAGAGGTAAGATAAGGAGAAAATATTTCTTGCATACACCTTTGGAACGTACTGGGCGCATTTCTTAATCCAAACCACATAACAGTACAAGCAAAAACACCCCAATTGGTAATGAAAGCGGTCTTTGGTATATCTTGTTCAGCCATTCTAACTTGATTATACCCACTGTATCCATCTAGGAATGAATACATTTCATGTCCTGCTACTCTATCAAGCATCGTGTCAAGAAAAGGTAGCGGAAATGGATCAGGCACCGTAGTTGGTTTTAGTTTCCGGTAATCTACACATATTCGTAGCTGCTTATTCTTTTTAGGCACAATAACAATTGGTGAGATCCATTCAGCATGCTCTACTGGTACAATGAATCCGACTTTGAGTAGCCTATCAAGTTTTGCCTTTACCTGTGATGCATAGTTCGGATTCATCCGATAGCTGGGTTGCTTAATTGGTTTTGCTTCCGACTTCAGCATGACCCTGTGTTGATAGATGCACGGGTCCAGACCTTTCATATCTTTGTAATCCCATGCAAAGACGTCAGAGAACTCTCGGAGTAACTAGATTAAGTCTGCTTGAAATACTTCCGGTAAGTTTTCTTTTATCTTGACAGGACGCGGATGGTCTTCATCTCCTAAATTATAAGTGATCAACTGATCCTCTGGAACATAAAATTGTCGGGGCTTCTCTGTATCGTCAGCTGGCTTAAAAAGTTGTTGCAGGTCAGCGTCGTCTATAGCAGTAGTATCTTCCTTCTTTTCTTCTTCCGTTACAGGCATCATCGTATAAACTGCGGGATTCCAGTTATCTATAATAGATTGTAGATCAATAGTTCCTAAGGAGACCAAATCAATATTGTTCTTTAAAAACTCTTCTTCATCATCATCTGACAAACCATCTAACATATGAACTGGTTCTGCAAAATACGGTCTAGCATGCAATTTGCAAGGCTGTATAGCATCTAATTTTACAACATATTTACGATTGTTGTCTTTGAAAGTGAGTTCCTGTGCAGACCAATCTTGTATAACCTTAGCTTGCTTCAGCCAAGGACGGCCAAAAAGAAGATTATAATCAAGGGTGGATTCCGATAATTCTAGGACGACAAAAGTCATCTTAAATGTGGTACCCTGCAAAGTTATTGGTACATTTCGGACAAGTCCTACTGGATGGACTCTTGATTGGTCAGCCATTCTGACAAAGAACTGAACTGGTTCGATTTTGGTCCATCCTAACTTCTTACACAGTGCAACAGTAGCAATGTTGACTCTAGATCCTCCATCAATTAGTACCTATGTAATTTTATGATTTTTATACCATACCGTAATTAAAGGAACTGAATGATCGATCGTAGAATCAGGTTCCGGTTGCACTGTCGCTGTGGCTGGAATGCAAGAAGGTACAGGACTGAACTGTTGTTGGAATTGCTGCCGAACTCCTAGTACTAGTGCAAGTAATTGGCCAAGAGGAAGAGTAATGGACGCTTTAGATAAAATTTCCCAGGCCTTATGTGATTGGATTGTGTTTTCCACAGATTCTGAAGATGATGCACCGACTGAGGATATGTATCTGCTGAAGATGATGTGCCTGCTACTGAATTAGAATCTTGTTTTTGTGTTCCTTCCTTGGTTAGTGGAGCCTGGGTCACCGGAATAGGATCTAGAAACACTGGAGGTTCGGCGGTGGTCCATTGACTGGCCTTATCATACATCCTTTATTGTTCACGTATGCCTGGTTCAAATATTTATACTGCTGGTTGTAGTTGTTTACCGGATCGGGTCTGAATTACTGCAGCTTGCGTTTCTACTGGTGTGATTTGTACCATATTAGTCATTGGGTTGTGACGTTCTTTCTTCCTCTGATTATACTCAGCTGCATCCTTACAAAATCTTCTAATGTGGCCAAATTCACCACAAAAATGGCAGCGAGGTGGTGGCAAATTAGTGTTTTCCTGTGCTGGTCCGGTCTGCCAACGGTTTGCATTGTAGTTATTATTTTGTGTAATTTCGGTAGCCTTGTTGCTGGTTGTTTCTCATTTGTGGTGGTACATAGTGATTGGCTGGCTGTCCTGGTTCCTGTATAATAGAATTGACAGTTGCTGGTCCCTGTACCTTGGCATTATATATGCAGTTTTCGATGGAGTGTCCAGTAATATTGCAGATAGAGCAAAACAACTGATTAAGTACACAAGTGGCACTAGTATGGCCTGAATTCTTGCATGTGGTGCAGAACATCTGTCTGATCGGATCTTCGACGACATTTTTATTTGCTTTTAACCACTCCAGATCTTCTGTAAATCCGCCAACCTTGTTTTCCAGTTGCAAAGCCATTGCAATCACAACATCTAGTGTCATAGCTCCTACACAGTGTATAATCATGACTTGTTTAAGTTACGGAGTCAGACCATTGATAAACCATTGAGTGATAATGTCATCCGGTAGGTTGGCATGTGCTGGTGGCAATTGCCTCAAATGGGTTTTGAATAGGGTGGCATATTCCTGCACTGTTTGATTTATCCTCTGTCTATTGTTTTGCAGGTAATCGAAAATTTTGGCTGGATTCTTCTTTAGCCTGAATCTTTGCAAAAATGCATCCCTTACTGCTTCATAGGTGCCGAAATGGTTAATGTCATATTCTGTAAGCCATCTGGCTGCTTCATTAACCAATGTAGACTGGAAGACAATAGCCTTATATGCCGGATCGGGTGGATGGTTGAGCATTGCGTAACTTATCTCAAATATGCGTCCATGAGCATCTGGGTCATCACCTGGAAATCCACCAAATTTGGTGTACGTCACTCCTGTTGGAGTCGGCCTGGATGGGCATAGTTGTTGTTGTTGCTGATGTTGCTGTTGCTACTGCTGTTGTTGTTGTTGTTGTTGTTGTTGGTGTTGCCCGTTCATCGTACTGATGGTTGTATTGTGACTATCTTCTGTATCCCGAGGTTGAGTATCTTGACCGTCGAAATCTGTATCGTCAGCCGGTGCACTTTCCGGGTCGATAATCTTGTTCATTATGTTTCGAATCTCAGCTTCGAACAAGCTACCTTTCTTCTTGATGTCAAATGTAGGAAAGCTTACTCCCAATAGCGGTGACTGGGCTGAAGATTCACCAAAAAATGGTAAACCGTCACCGGAAAACTGCGATCTTTCAGCAACTGGTACCGAAATATCACCGAAATGTGCCGATTTTTCACCAATACAGTGTGCTTTTTCACCCTTACTGATTTCTTTGGCTAAGGTGTTTCTATTCGTAAATAAATTTAAATCTTTACCCAATGTTGTTAAACTAACTTCAGGGTGCGTTCTGGTAGATTCTGGAGTTACTATATCTTCGACAGACTGTGCCAAAATCGTATCAGAATCTGCCCGAGATGTAGTACGTTCCATCGGAATATGACCAAAATCACTACTAACGTTCTTTACTTTCTTGACAACTCGGTTAGACCTATCTGTGCTTTTACCTCCTGGAGGCGTCCTTAGCAGGTTAGGTACCGAAGGCTGTCTGTTCTTTGGATACGTTTCACCGGATCGAGTAACCGGCATGTATCATCTTTTGGTACTAATCGCGTACTAGTAATGTCGATTTACAATCTACAGTCACGTTTCCACAACTGGTTTGCAACAATCTGATCTGTTGCCACCTTCCCACAGACGGCGCCAGTGTTAAACGCTGTGTTCTAACTGTCAGAACGCGTTTAAACGAGTATTGGGTTCTTGGGAGTGGAAGGGGTCTGTAAAAACAGAGGCCCTATACTTGTTTCCCAAAAAATTACTTCACACCACCATATACCAACATTCAAGACTCTATCAAGAATTGGTACAACCTTCTCAATCGTACGGTTCGTCGTTCTAACCCTTCCAGATACTATCGAATACAATGTACCAGACTATTAGTATCGTGATACCGAATCACCTCAGAACCCTTTTCACACCACTGTAACGTTAGGGACAGCCACAGTAATCCTAGCTTTACTGAATAGTGCTCATAGTCAAACTCAACCGAAGACACAGAAGGACTCAACAGTTATAGACACACAGTGCTAAAGATTCGGTACGCAACTTAGGACGGCTCTTACCGTAGTTTAATCTTTGCCATATGAACATAGACCTCAATATTGAAGACAACACAGTACAAACCCGAATACCAGAAACACTACCACAGCTACATAGACTTTACCAAACACTGGCAGAACATTCCAAGAAAGAATAACAACACGATACGCGAACTAACACAACAATCCCAATAAGGACTGGCAAACGACTTATTCAGACAACAGTCTAACGATCTATCAGATGTAAATGAAACTCACAACCGCAACAAAGATCAATAGACAACAAACATGGATACGCACAGTATACTCAAAGTACTAAGAAATTAGATAACAACACTACAATAACGCTCAGACAATCACCCAGACAAACAGTCTGGTGATTCTACGAGTTGTCACTGAGCATCTCTTTTCATTGCTTTATATAAAAGATTACAACTGTCAGTGTAACAACTTTTCGCGCATGCGAAACAAGATTCAGTTATACAGTTGCCAATCCGGCGGCCGACTAACACACTCAATACCTCCACATCCATGATCAACTTTTGGGATCTCCATAAGGGATGCAATACGTGAGCCATTCCATGAATCGGGCCATGAAACCTATCCCATTGCCCTTCACACATCTCTAATCTGCTCAATTTGACAGATGAAAATTTAGAAAAGTTTAGAGACTAATGTTTCAGATAAGAAGATTTAATCATTAAAATTGATTCTTGAAAATTAAAATTTAAAATTATATTAAGAGCTTCAAATATCAAAGTATGAAGTATCTATCCAATGTCAAGTATGAGCATCACCAAAGGGACTTGTTTATTTGTAATGGATGTATGCCATGCACCAGTCCTCTACATCCCTCCAAAAAGCATTCAGAAAACAAGAACTGCATACGAAATTTGTTATGGGGGAAGTGTGCTTATCCCCCAAACTCCACATTGTAGATACAATAGCCTACATCAAAGCCATCCACATAGTATCCATCACAATGCACATGCATGCAAATATGGCCTTCATAGGCCTTAGTAGATCCATCTCACTAAATTATATGAAAATAGCTAATAGCTTTGGTCTCTTTGTGAAATAAGACACCATCTTATGGAAGGTGGAAAAAAGAGAATGAATCCAAGGGATCTTTGTTAGTTCCTCTATCAAAAGATTAATCCTACGTGTAGCATGTGGGTGCGAGACAATGGAGGGGAACTCGACCTTCAATAACTTGTCTATGGCACACAATTACTGCCATTCCAAAATAGCCTAAGAAATATGAGGTCTATTAATTTACTTGTGAAAAATTGAAATTAGACCAAATTAGACTTAAGAAAATAAATTCATAAATGAAATTTAAAAGTTGAATCTACATTGATGGATGAAATCATGCATGATGCATGAACCATGCATGTTTTATGTTGCATGTGATATGAATGTACTACATTAGTATGTAGTATGTTTGTATTTAGAATCTAATATCATGACGTAAATTCATAATATGTATCATCTATCACTCTACGTACTATCAAATATATATACGATAGTATGTATTATATGGCATATGATATTTTATGTGCCTATGTAGCATCATGCATGTATGTGCCGTGTAATATGTATTATTTACTTAGTATTGTCATCTATGTAACATGTGTGTATTACGTATGTAATATATACTATGTAACATGTGTAATGAGGAAGGAGATAAGGAAGAGAGCTCACACACACACTCTCACTCTCAAGGAGAAGCACACACACAAATTGAGGCAAGGAATAATGATCTTCTTCTTATTCTTCTATTACATAAAAAGGAATGTACAAGAATGACCTAAAAAACAAGAATAAAACCAGCGCAATATATAAAGATCAGTACATAAGGAAAAACCTAATGTCCGCGAATGAGTGAACTGGCAAGAAACAAATGTGCCATCACTCTCGGTAGATAAATCTAATAAAGCTCAATGAAGTGTCCCTGACATATACTGGCGTGACCACTATACATGTGAGAGAAGCGAAAAACTGGTACGCGTCATCCTGGATCATCACATGTTGAGATTGATATCTCAACACTCCCCCTCAAGCTCAATGCCATATCCTGTAATCCAAGCATCTCCCGAAACTTCTTCAACTTCTCAGCTCCAAGTGCTTTGGTGAAAATATCAGCAACTTGCTCATCTGTTCGCACATAAACAAGATCAATATCACCTGCTTATACCTTCTCTCTGATGAAATGATAATGTACCTCGATATGCTTTGTTCTAGCATGGAAAACAGGGTTCCATGCTAATTGTATGCTGCTAAGATTATCACAATAGATAGTGATAGGCTTTTGCACTTCCACACCTAAATCTACAAGTAACATCTTCAACCATGATGCCTCACATGCTGCCATTGCAGCACCTCTATACTTGGCCTCTGTACTCGACAAAGCAGCAGTGGGTTGCTTCTTGCTGCTCCATGTAATAGTTGCACCTCCAAGTGAGAAAAGAAAGCCACTAGTAGATCTTCTATCTGGAGTACTACCAGCCCAATATGCATCGATGTATCCATGAACCTGCAAATCTACACCAGCTTCATAAAACAATGCATAATCCAAAGTAGCACTCACATAACGTAGTGTGCCTCAAAGCATCCAAATGTGGCTTCCTGGGAACCTGCATAAACTAACTTTCAAGTCCAATAGTGTAGCTTAGATCAGGCCTTGTAATTGTGAGATATATAAGACTTCCCACAATTTTCTTGTACATAGTAGCATTTTCCAATGCTTCACATGATTTAGTATCCAACTTCAAATTCTGTTCTAATGGCATAGAAATTGGCTTACAATCAGCCATGCCATACTTTTGCAGCATATTCAAGGCATATTGCCTTTGCGACATCCATATACCTATTTCTGTATGTATAAACTCAATGCCCAATAAATAGTCCAACACACCAAGATTTTTCATGTCAAATTCCTGAATAAGAAGTTGCTTTACCTCTTTGATGATTGCTTCATTATCACCACCTACAATTAGGTCATCAACATAAATAGCCACAATAGTGATGCCATCATCAGCCTTCCTTCCATATAGTGAGTGATTTGCATCACACATAGAAAACCAAATGCTGGTTAAGTAATCAGCAATCCTTGCATGCCATGCACGAGGGGCTTGCTTTAGTCCATACAAAGCCTTTTGCAACCTGCAAACATATTCTGGATGCTTTGAATCTTCATATCCTTGTGGCTGGTCCATATATACTTCTTCCTGTAACTCACCATGTAGGAAAGCATTCTTCACATCCATCTGATGCAAAGTCCATCCTTTTGCTATAGCTAATGCAACAAGTGTTCTGATAGTAGACATTTTAGCTACAAAGCTGAATGTTTCATCATAATCAATTCCATATGTCTGTGCATATCCTTTAGCTACCAATCGTGCTTTATACCTGCTTATGCTACCATCAGCATTATGCTTTACCTTGTAAACCCATTTACAGCCTATGGGTTTCTTTCCTTGCGGCAATGGAACCAGCTTCCATGTATCATTTCCATAAAGTGCAGCCATCTCCTCATCCATAGTTTTTTCCCAATCTGCAATTCCAATTGCATCTTCAAAGCAAGAAGGTTCAGCATCTTGTATTACCTTTGTCATGTAGGCATAATGACGAACCATGTAACTATCATATGTCAATCGTTGCACTGAATTCTGCATCCTTCCATATCTTCTTGGCCCTGGGTCACTTCTCCTTGTATTATCTGCATGTGCCCTTCTTACTCTTGGAGTCTTCATAGAGGGCAATCCAAGTTCCTCATCAAGAATCTTTTCTGAACCGCTTGAATCTCCATCAACGTCTTGAAAACCTACACATGTTTTATGACCAGCAGAAAGCGTTTCTTTACCTTTCTTGGATGTATTTGATGAATTTGCTGGACTGAAATTTCCACATAATCTTCCACTCCATGGATTTGAGTTGGAACTATTGCTTGGTGATGCATCCGGCCCACTCAAAACCTGAGATTCTGCACTTGATTTTTCAGCATTTTCTTTGTCATTTGGTTCAAGACTGAGTCCTTCTTTGGCATCTACATAGAAGCTTGACATTTCATCAAATACCACATCTCTGCTCACCTTTACCTGTCATGTGAGTGGGTTATAACATTTATATCCCTTTTGCTCAAGGGAGTATCCAATGATGACACACTTTTCTGCTTTTGGATCAAGCTTTGTCCTCAATTCATCTGGGACATGTACATATGCAATACAGCCAAAAACTTTTAGATGTGATAAGTTTGGCTTTTTACCTGTAAACTTCTCTTCAGGTGTAACTTGATGTACAACAACAATCGGAGTTCTGTCCATGATGTATACAACAGTATGCACAGCTTCTGCCCAATAACAATGAGGCATATTCTTCTCAACCATCAAGGCCCTTGCTATTTCTACAATATGTCTATTTTTGTGTTCAGCAAGGCCATTCTGTTGTGGTGTGTACCTGCATGAAAACTGACGCCGAATTCCATGATTTTTTAGAAAACTACTGAACTCATTTGACATGTATTCACCTCCTCCATCAGATCTTAATGTTTGAATGTACTTCCCTGTTTGCTTTTCCACCATAGCTTTAAAATTGTGAGTGAACACCTCGCTCTTCTCTTTCATGAAATATACCCATACTTCGCGTGTATGGTCAACAATGAAGGTAACATAAAACTTGCAACCGCCCATAGATGTGGTCTTTGGTGGACCCCAAACATTTGTATGTACTACTTATAGTACATTCTCACGAACATGCTTGTCATGTGGAAATGATGCTCTTTACTTTTTACCATAATTGACATGCTGCACATACCTTTTGCATTTCTGCAACTTTGAAATTTGGTAGTCCATGGACAATCTCCTTTGACTGCATCAATTTCAGCCTTTGCAAGTTTGCATGTCCAATCCGTTTGTGCCACATCTCTATATCTGCAATAACTCCTGCACCTTTTGCAAACATGACTGCATTCATTTCAAGAATCTTCACATTTAAGATAAACATCCTACCCACTTTGTTTCCTTTGGCAATCAATCGTCCATCCTGCTTGTACTCTTCTACATATAATCCATCAACATTGAACCTGACTTGTAATCCCTAGTCAACCATTTGTCCAACAAAAACTAGATTCTTTGTTATATTTGGAACATGCAGCACATCAGCAAGATGTTTTACCTTCCCGTGCTCCATAGACAATGCTATGTTTCTTGTATGCTCAATAGGATGCGATATATCATCACCTGTTTCAACATATCCAGGAACTGACATTTTTTGCAAACTACTAAACCATTCTGCATGACTGGTCATGTGATTTGAAGCACCTGAATCAACATACCAGACATTATCATTCGATTTTGAAATACCAGAAGAAATCATATTCATCATGTGATGTTGAACCATAAATAGCTTCTTAGAATCATCTACACTCGTGGATGCATAGTTGTTTTGCTACCTTCTGTTATTTTGATTCTTCAACCTGCAATCACGTTCAAAGTGTCCAGGTTTACCACAATTCCAACATCCTTTACTATCATTACTTGAATCATTTCTTTGGAAATTTCTGTGACCTCTTTGGCTCCCCCTGCCTCGAAACTATCCTCTTCCTCCTGCATGATTATGTTGTTGACCTTGGTCTTGGTTACTGTTTCCTCTTCCACTTCCAAAACCTCTACCTCTGCCTCTTCCTTTGGCAGAGTAGAATACCTGCTCAGAACTGTGCTTTCCTTGGGAGTTTGAATTCTCACCAAGATTCTTTTCTTTAATAATCAGCATAGATACCAGATCAGCAAAATTCCAAATATTTTCCCTGATCTGTATGGAAGTTCTGAACTGCTTATATGCAGCTCCTAAACCATGAAGGCACACTTCCACCTTATCATCATCATCTACATTGATGCCAATAGATGCAAGTGACTCACATATGCTTTTGATTTCTAGAGTGTAGTCACTTACCGACATGCTCTTCTTTTCCAATGTATGCAGCTCGTTCTTGAGTTGTAATTTTCGTGCCTTTGTATTAGTCTCATACAAAGTGACCAAACTGTTCCAAGCCTCTTTTGGAGTCTTGGCATCCTATATGTGTCCAATAATGCTATCCTGTATGCTAACAGATAGCCAATACATTACCTTTCGTGCTCCTTGATTCCATTCCTCATATGCTCTTAACTGGTCTGCAGTCCGATTCCTCTCTGGTAACTGTGGAGCATTTTCATTCTCTCCTTCGATGTACTTCCAGTAGCCTTTTCCCATCAAGAAATTCATCATTATGAATCTCAAAGCATGGAAGTTGTTCTTATCCAGCTTATTGCTCATAAGCTGACTCATTCCATCTGCGTTTGCCATTTTTGCAGCAATTCACAACACTACAAAACACTACAAGAAGCACTTCTGCTTGAACACTGTCGCACTATAACGTGACAATTCGATCTCAGAAAAACACAGTTTTCGTGTATCAATACTACACTGAATCGCTTGAAATTCTAGATCTGGAATATATGAGTGTTGTCAAACACAACGCAAGTTACAATTTTTGAAACTGACCTGGTTTTTTTGTGGGCCCCACCTTATGGGCTCAAAACGAAGGTCGAGATGGCTCCAAAACTTTGATCTGATGATTTTTGTAGCAAACGGAGGCTGTTTGTGAAATCACGTTTTCTCCATGCCTACTATGTACTCTTCACCGTCACCTTCTCCACGAGCTCTCTATAGCCACGCTGGCTCTGATACCATGTCACGAGGAAGGAGATAAGGAAGAGAGCTCTCACACACACTCTCACTCTCAAGGAGAATCACACACACAGATTGAGGCAAGGAGAATGATCTTCTTCTTCTTCTATTACATAAAAAGGAATGTACAAGAATGACCTATAAAACAAGAATACAACCAGTGCAATATATAAAGATCAGTACATAAGGAAAAACTTAATGTTTGCGAATGAGTGAGCTGCCAAGAAACAAATGTGCCATCACTCTCAGTAGATAAATCTAATAAAGCTCAATGAAGTGTCCCTCACATATACGGCGCGACCACTATACATGTTAGAGAAACTACGTGTCATTCTGGATCATCACATGTTGAGCTTGATATCTCAACAACATGCAATATACACATATAACATATAACTATACATACATATTACATACATGTTAAATAATACACAGATGATAGTAGTATGCTACATATTACATAATACATTGCACATGCATACATGATACTACATATGTACATAAAATAGCATATTACATATATTACATATATTACATATATTACATAGTACATAGATGATAGCAGATGTGATATGGCACATGTAATAGACCAATCCTGATACATATTTCAAATTTATATCATGATATTAATTATTAAATACATACATATTACATAATACATGCATGATGTATGGAACATGCTACATGCGACAATATACTTGTAGTATGTAAATCGTAGATTTAAATTTCACTACTTCAAAATCTAGGCCTGTCGATGCTAAAATATATGAAGGAAAATGCGTGCATTTATATACCCATCCAAAATTCATCAAAATCTATTGAATACAAAAATTCATCAAAATCTATTGAATACAAAGTTTCTTTTTTTTTGGGCTACCAACACATCCATTGACTTGATACCAAATGGGGCTATTGATTATCATTTTTTTAGAGTTTTCATAATTTTACTAATTTTTACTCTTTTGGTTTATTGACTAGGTTGTCAACTAGGTTGTCAAGTGATCCACTGAAAGGGCTATTGACTAGGCTATCGACCATCTCGATCTAGCTATTGTGAGAACCGAGCCCTCACACTTTCCAAAATTTTTATAACTTTTTCAATTTTTTAGGTTTTTGTTCTATCGACGAGGCTTCCAACTTGTTTGCGGATTGGGCTACGAATAGATTGAAACTACAAAAAATTTTCCTGAGCAAGGCTCTTTGCATTTTGCATTTGCAAAGAACCACATGAGCAAGAAATTTTCACACATAGCTTCTCACAAACACTAGGGGTAAGAACTAGGCACACTCTCACCTTTGCAGCACTCTCTTGGCATATTCTCACCCTTGAAGCACTCTCTTGGTGTATACTCTCCCTCAAAGTGTACCCTTGGAGCACTCTATTGGCAAACTTTCACTCTTGAAGCACTCTCTTGGCGTACTCCCTCCCTTGAAGCATGAGTGCTCTCTTGGCATACTCTCTCCCTCGGAGTGTGTACACTAAGGTTAGTCTCTTTTGTTCTCTCTCTCTCTCTCTTGTCTTTTTGTTCTTTTCTCTCTCTTCTTTTTTTTCTCTCTCTCTCTCTCTCGCGTTAGAGAACGAGAGAGACAAAGGGTTACACACATATATATACACACATACACTCACATATATACATACATATATACATACATACACACATACATACATACATACATATATACATACATATATACATATATACATACATACATGCATACATGCATACATACTTATACAAACTAACATTGTTTTTAACTAATAATTACACAGTAGGGCACAATTGTACAATTACACACACTTGAGGATGTTTTTACATATCCACACTCCTAAGACACCATTGTTAGCACACATGCATATATACATGTTTTGATCTCTCACCTATTTCTCCCATTTGTTGACCTACTTCTTCCATTTATTGCCTATTTAAAAAAGTGTTTGAAAACAAGTAACATCTCCATAACATCTGTTGTCAAGATCTTGCTCACGCGCATACAGAGATTACGGACGCAGAAAAACACACAGAAAATAGAGGCAACAAGAGACGAGACCGAACGCAAGATTGGGTGCAATCTCCCCCCATGCACTCTGTTCCGACAGTCCACAGAGTGCATGTATTTATAGGACTTTTGATTACGTCGAAAATAGTGGTTACATGAGGGCGGCTTCGAAAAGCAGGCGTGAAACTAAAAGTTGGTAACTTTTACAGAAAGCCATTGTTTTTAATAACAGAAATTGCGATCTACAACGACCATTATTCTAACCATTACTTTTCTAACAATAGAACCTTCTACGCAGGTTTATTTACAAGCTAAATAATAAGTATTTCGGATTATTGATGTCTGCCCTTTCACGCCTTGCACGCTCCTCATGAACCTTCAGCTGCTATATCAAAAACATAAAAAAAAACACATTAATACATTAATAATTTAACATTTTAATAATGCCTTGTTCAATAATATACAACATGCCTCTCAGTTGACAAGCAACTGACCTCAGTTGATAAAATAATTTAACACTTTAATAATGAGAATACATTGTTCAACATATTCCATGTTACTGTTACAATCCAACAATGCATTGGCCAACATAGTCCATGTTATAATCCAACAATGCATTGGCTATTCGATATTTCAATCCAACAATGCATTGGCTATTCCATATTTCAATCCAACAATGCATTGTTCAACATATTCCATAAGGTATAACATGCCCCGCAGTTGAACAAGCAACTGACCTCAGGTGATAAAAGAATAACCATGGATGGCCAGTCACATGTTTCATCACTGAATAAAAAAAATAGGCATGTGCCATAAAAAAAAATACATGCATGGAAATGTTCATGGAGCTGTTACATTAATGTGTTTGTGTATGATATGCAGAAATTAAGTGGTCATAATGAGGTGTTAATTGTGTTTTATGTATCCATTGACATTCTTCAATAGAGTGATTTTTGTACTTAACCAAATATCGATGATATTGAGTACCTGTGCGTGTAGTAGTGACATCATAATCAATGATTTTCTCAGGAACTAAGATTTCATATTATTCTTCAATTAAAGGAGGATCATCAAGAAGTGGAGCAAGTGGTAAAGTTCCTTTAAATGGTTTAAGTAAACTAATATGAAAAGAATTATGAATGGTCCAATGGGATGGAATATCTAATCGAAATGAATTATCATTAATTTTTTCTATAATGCGAAACGGTCCATAATAGCATGGTGCAAGTTTAATTTTAGGATGCTGCAAAATATTTTTGAGACGTCTTTTAATTATTCGCGACCATACAAAATCATTCTCCTTGAATTCTTTGGCTAATCGTTTAGTATTGATAATACGTGTATATCGCTCTTGACTTTTCCTAATGTGCTCGTGAACATTATGAAGTATAGAAACGTGATCTTGAGCAATAGAATCAGCCATCGGAATGTCGGTTTGGGTGAGGGACATGGGAGTGGGAAGCTTTTTACCAAAAACTATTTCAAAAGGTGCACGACCAGTAGTGTTATTGTAAGCAAATTGAAGCAATGGCAACTTTTCATCCCAGTTATTAGGATTATCTAATGAATAACAACGCAATAAATCAAGAATAGTACTATTTGTAGCCTCACTCTGTCCATTACTTTCAGGATGAAATGCAGAGCTAAAATCTATTTTAGAACCAAAATGTTGAAATAAGGCAACCCAAAAATGATTACAAAACCTAACATCACGATCAGATAACATGACTTTAGGAAATCCATGATGTGGAAAAATGCATTTAATGAATAATTTTGCAGCTTGAGGTGCAGTCAAAGTTTTTCTACATGGAATGAAATATGCATATTTACTAAACCTATCAACTATTGTCCAAATCATATCATTATGTGATGAAGTGGTAGGAAGACCTGTGATAAAATCCATAGAGATTTGTTCCCATGGTTCATTTGGAATAGGAAGTGGCATTAATAATCCAAATGGTTTACCATGATGACGTTTGACACGCTGACATACAATGCATTGCGAAACATAATGTGCAATGTCTTTTTCCATGTGTGGCCAAAAGAAGAAATCTTTGCAAGGAGAAATAGTGCTCTGTATGCCTCTATGACCCATGTAAGATGGTTCATGCATTTCTTTAATGACAAAATCTTTAAAAGCTTGGGTTATGCACAATCTATGTTGAAAATAAAGAAAACCATTATGAAATGTATAATGTTCATCAGATAAAGATGCACCATTATTGGAGTCATGCCATGCATGTGAAAAATACAAATCAGATGCATAAGTGGAAACCATGTCTTGAAAAGAATGAATTTGAATGGCAGAAATATTATTCAAAACAACGGAATTCGAAGGAAAACGGCTAAGAGCATCAGCTACGACATTAGCTTTACCAGGCTGATATTGTATCATGGGTTGGAAATTTTGAATGAATGATGCCCATTTAAGATGCCTATCAGAGATTAAGGGCTGATTTAATAAATGTTTAATAGCCTGTTGATCGGTTTTGATTAAGACCTCAGAGCCCATAAGATAGTGTTTCCAAATTCGCAAAGCATGCACAACTGCTAATAGTTCTTTATCATACGTACTATAATTCTATTCTGAGGGTTTAAGCTTTCTACTCTCAAATGCAATGGGATGGTCATTTTGCATCAGAACAGCACCTATTCCTGAACCGCTAGCATCAGTAACAACATGAAAGGGTTGTGAGAAATCAGGTAATTGTAAAACAGGTGCATGTGAAAGTGCATGTTTAAGTTTGTCAAAGGACTGTTGTTGGGTAAATCCCCATGCAAATTTTATTTTCTTTTTCAACAACAAAGTAAGAGGCAATGCTAAATAAGAAAAATTTCGAACAAACTTCCTATAAAAACTAGCCAACCCAAGAAAAGAACGAACATCATTGACTGATTGTGGTGTAGGCCATTCTATGATAACTCTAATCTTTTTCGGATCCACATGCACACCTTCACTTGAAATAATATGTCCTAAATATTCTAGCTTACGCTGAAAGAAATAACTCTTTTCCGGATTAGCATAAAATGTGTTTTCTCCTAACAAATGAAAAACTGTTTCAAGATGCTTTTCATGTTCACTATCATTCTTACTGTAAACAAGTATGTCATCAAAGAATACAAGAACAAAAGCTTGGTAATCAAGAAAAATATTGTTCATCATTCGCACAAATGTAGCAGGGACATTAGTAAGTCCAAAGGGCATTACCATAAATTCATAATGGCCATTTTGAGTTCTAAATGCAGTCTTAAAAATATCACTTTGTGTCATACGAATCTGATGGTAACCCGATTTAAGATCAATTTTACTAAAGACACGAGCTCCTCGTAACTTATCTAAGAGATCATCTATTTGAGGAATAGGATATCTATTCTTGATCGTGATCTTGTTAAGGGCTCTATAATCAATGCACATTCGATAAGTTTTATTCTTCTTCTCTACTAAGAGAACTGGTGCTCCAAATGGGGAAGAACTAGGCCTTATAAGTCCTTTTTGTAATAGGTCTTTTACTTGATTTTGTATTTCCTTTTGATGTAGTGGGCCATGTCTATAAGGTGCTTTATGAGGAGGAGAACTACCAGGGACTAAGTCTATGCTATGGTCAAAGGATCCTCGAAATGGTGGTAGTTCAGAGGGATATTCAGACATAAAACAATCCTTATAAGTACTCATGAAAGGTTTATATGCATCTGGAAGTGTATGAGTATAATCATTGATGACATTGACAAAAAAAATGCATGAGTTGAATCCTTTCCTAAATGCACGCTTTACTTGAGTGTGACTAATCAATGGAAATGGCTGGAAATCATGCCATGCAGACAAAGTAATGATTTGACCTTTGAAAGCAAACTTAAAGGTATGAGTATGGTAGTCAATACGTGGGTTATAATGGTGACGAAAAGGCATACCTAGTATAACATCATAAGATTGCAAAGGTGCAATTAAAAATGTTCGTGAATCAACATAAGGGCCTATGCTAATCGTAACATCTTGCACTTCTCGTGTTACATTATAACGACTACCTTGAAATGCGGCTTTCACTTTATACAAAGAAGGAAACGTTTGTAATTTAAGTTCTTGTACTAATAAATGTGAAATGAAGTCATGTGAACTACCATCGTCATGTAGAATTTTAACTAGTTTGTTATTTATTGTACCCTGCATGCAAAGAAGAGAGTGTAGAGAGATATCGTTACCCAAGGTACTTAAATCCTTCTCCAGTGATTCCTCTGTCCAAACAGAAGGAATTTCTTCATTATAGACCTCCATGTTATGCAATCGAGCTGTAGCCGGTTTTATATGAAGAGGTTGCAATCTGCACCTTATTTTTGTATGTCCAGGTTTACCACAATTCCAGCAAGTGATTCGTGGTCGCTTCTGTTGGGCATTCACTGCTGAAGTTTGAAGGGTAGGTGGTTTGGTTGGTTGGAGAGATGAAGCAACGAGTGGAGTTGAGTAATTGGATTGTGGAGGACGAGGAAAACTAGGGTAAGATGGGACATTAGAATTACGCTTCATAGGAAATGAAGGTTTAACAGGAAATGATCGTGGACGTGGTTGTTGTAGACGGAGTGACTTGGTTATGGACTGGAATTCTTTTTCTGCATCATAAGCAAAAGATATAGCCTCGTTGAGGGTTGTAGGTCGTAAGGTGTGAAGCTTAGCTTGGATTCCCACCTCCAAACCATCTTCGTATTTCTGCTGCAAGATATCTTCTGATACATCTTCAAACATTCGTACAAGTAGTAAATTTTGCCAGGAAAGCTCTGTATAGGTAGTAACCGTATCACCCTCCTTCCATGTAACGGTCGTCCATGCTCGTCGAACATGCAAATGGTATTGAGGAGGAAGAAATGAATCCTTCACGTTTCTTGAAAAGCCTTCCAAGTTGTTGGACGCTCCATACTGTGCCGCAGGACATTCCACCAGAGTTGTGCTTTACCTACTAAATAGTTAGTGGCAAATTTAATTTTTTCACTTTCAGCATACATTTCATCGATATAAAAATCATCAAACTGCGACAACCAAGAAAGTACTAAAGGCCCATCCTTTCGGCCATCAAATCGTAGAAGCTGGTAGTTTCTATTACCAATCTTTGAATGAGTAACATCAGATTGGGCAGACACAATAGTTTACTACTCTCGTCAGGTTGTCTTCCTCAGCTTGCATCTTTTGGAGGATTTCATCACGTTGTCGGATCTCGTTCTGAGCTCCTTGAAGCTCATACCACAAGAGCTCTAGTTGTTGTTCAAGTGTTGCCACAGGTAGAGGTGAATTACTGTAATCCTCCATGGTGCTCTTGGACCCTTGCTCTCAATCTTGCTTGGTATCTTGAACACTCAATCAAATGCCACCCAAGGATTTTTAAGGGATTCACACTTCCAAGCTAGCTCATTGGAAATTCGTTTCGAGAGCTTTCCAACAGTATATTACGTGCCTCAATCCGACCTACGGATTGAGAGATACACTTGATTCTTTCTTGGGTCCAATCTTGAAATCGACGCGCGCGCCTTCCACAAGTAATAAAGAGAGAGAACTTGAGTATAACTCCAAGAGATGGTGGAGTGGTCAAAGTACTTCCCTTGAAAGTAGGAGGTTGTGGGTTCAAATCCTCCTACCTTAGGGACTCTAAACCTCTCTATTACCACTCAAAAATTAAAATTACAGAAACAGAACAGAAACAAAAACCGAAACCGGAGACGGAGACAGAAATGGAAATGGAAATGGAAATGGAATCGGAATTCAGAATCGCGAACAGAGAACAGAACCCTCTGTATTGCCGCGTGCCTGGATCTGATACCACTATTGTCAAGATCTTGCTCACGCGCATACAGAGATTACGGACGCAGAAAAACACACAGAAAATAGAGGCAACAAGAGACGAGACCGAACGCAAGATTGGGTGCAATCTCCCCCCATGCACTCTGTTCCGACAGTCCACAGAGTGCATGTATTTATAGGACTTTTGATTACGTCGAAAATAGTGGTTACATGAGGGCGGCTTTGAAAAGCAGGCGTGAAACTAAAAGTTGGTAACTTTTACAGAAAGCCATTGCTTTTAATAACAAAAATTGCGGTCTACAACGACCATTATTCTAACCATTACTTTTCTAACAATAGAACCTTCTACGCAGGTTTATTTACAAGCTAAATAATAATTATTTCGGATTATTGATGTCCGCCCTTTCACGCCTTGCACGCTCCTCACGAACCTTCAGCTGCTATATCAAAAACATAAAAAAAAACACATTAATACATTAATAATTTAACATTTTAATAATGCCTTGTTCAATAATATACAACAACATCACCGTAATAATGTATATGATTTGCAAATACATCTTATTGAATTGTTTCTTAAATATTTATAGGCACGTGCCCTACTATGTACTTTATATGATGTTCACCTTCTTCGATATTAGAATTGTTTTTTTTTTTTGTATAAATAAACAATGATCGATAATATTAAGGATTAGTTCTTGGCAAAAAATGAAAGAAATAAATTGTTTTTTTTTTTTCAAATAGAAATACATAACTGCATTTTTCAAAACGAAATATAAGTGCTTGTAACTTCAATGTATCTTAATCATTAGATAATGATGATATAGTGCAAACTTGGCTCTAGTAGATCTGGTATCTAACAAATTTTATGGGAGGATCCTTGAATCTGCGCATTTATAAAATTGTACTCGGAAGGGATTCATGACACATTTATTCTAGCAAATAAATCATACTAGTTGATATCGAACTACTTTGCATAGTTTGTGTGTTATCTAAAAGATAGTTTACCAGAATGCTTGTGTTTTTCTTAAACCTTATATATGTCTCAACCTAGTAGTCAGAGATTTGAACAAAGATGTTATCCCTAATCTCTTTGGTGGGTTTTTATGTTTGATTTGAGGTTTGCATATCTATAGTGACTTTTTGATAGATCTTATATATTCTAAAGTTCATTTTGTCAAAACTTATCCCTTTGCACACCCCAAATAATCCATGAACAAGATTTTACATATTTTTGGTTAGAAGGACAACAATAATACATAAAGATCTAAAGGTCTACCCTTAATTTCTCTTTACACACATACAAATATAAACATACACACACACACATACACACATACATCCATACATAGATACACACATACATATGTACATACATAGACACATACATGCATACACATACACATACGCATACGCATACACATACGCATACGCATACGCATACGCATACGCATACGCATACGCATACGCATACGCATACGCATACGCATACGCATACGCATACGCATACGCATACGCATACGCATACGCATACGCATACGCATACGCATACGCATACGCATACGCATACGCATACGCATACCCATACGCATACGCATACCCATACGCATACCCATACGCATACGCATACGCATACGCATACGCATACGCATACGCATACGCATACGCATACGCATACGCATACGCATACACATACACATATGTACACCCAGATAGACACACATGCCCATATGCATACACATACACATACACATATGCATACAAATACACATACGCATATGCATACACATGCACATATGCATACACATACACATATGCATACACATACGCATATGCGTACACATATGCATATGCATACACATACGCATATGCATGCGCATACGCATATGCATGCGCATACACATATGCATGCGCATACGCATATGCATACGCATATGCATACGCATATGCATACGCATATGCATACACATACACATATGCATACACATATGCTTATGCATACACATATGCATATGCAAATGAATATGCAAACACATACACATACACATATGCATATGCATACGCATACGCATACGCATACGCATACGCATACGCATACGCATACGCATACGCATACGCATACGCATACGCATACGCATATGCATACGCATACGCATACGCATATGCATATGTGTACAAATACACATAGACATACATACAAACACACATATATACACACATACACTCACACAAACACATACATACATATACACACATACAAACACATAAACATACACGTACACATACATATACACACACATACAAATATATACACGCACATAGATAACCACACATACATACACTTACATACATATTATACATACACATACCCACACATACACATGCATACACACATACATACACACATACATAGATACCTACATATACACATACATATACATACACATAAACATACATACATACTTATTTACTTACATATATACATAGTTACATACATACCTACTTGCATACATACATAAATACATACACACACATACATTCATGCACATAAACATACAAACCTACACTATCTCTCTCACACATGCACACATACATACATACATACATACATTCATACATACATACATACACACATAAATACATAAATACACACATACATACATACACACACACATACACACACACATACACACACACATACACACACACATACACACACACATACACACTAATGCACATACATAACACATACACATAGATGTACACATACCCACACACACACATACACATACATATGCACACACATACATACACACATACATACTCACATACATACTCACATACATACACACACATTCATACACACATACATACACACACATTCATACACACATACATACACACATACATACACACAAATACATATACATACACACAAATACATATACATACACACACATACACAAGCACATACACATACACGTGTTAAAAATCAAGTCTCAATCATGCAAAAAGGCTCAACCACGAGTTTTGCAAGTGGACCAATCAAAAAAGAGGACCCAAAGTCATGGAATAAAGTTAGAAGCTCCACCAAACTCAATCAAATTCAAATCTCATCAAATCAGCCACCAAAAAGTGCACCTACACTAATTGGTGGATGGTAAGCTAGATTGTAGGAAAAGTAAAACTCTACATAAGAATCATCCTGCCTTTGTTTCTTGAGTTTTATGCATTCCAGGAGTTTCCCACTTAGTTTAGTGAAGTCATAACTTCCAGCAAGTAGCCCCCTTGCTTGCTTACCTCATTTTCTCATGATTATGCTCCTCTCTATGTCGACGTGTAGTTAGGCTTTTCCAAATCTGATTGTACTAGATTGCAGAGCATTGTTTTCTCTCTCATTGTACTCATTTTCATTGATTTCAAGCTTCATTTGGTCTTTCATATTGTGCCTTGAATTTTGCCAAAGTTTCAAGTTATTTGGCTGAGTGAGTTGTGAGAAATTGCCAACTTGTGAAGGTATATCTCTGCACATAGGCAGAGAGTGTTGCAAACAGGTAGCTTGTTTTGCAGAGGGTGGTTCTCCCAGCTAGAATATCCATTTGGGATGATTCAAATCTTGTTGGGTAGCTCTTATAGTTTACTACAAGTTTGAAAGATTTAATTTTAAGTCTTTGTACTAGTGTAGAGAAAATTTCAGAACAGTGAGCATATATCACTGCTTGTGGACCTAGTGGTGGGTAGCCATCTTCCATTTTTTGCATTGGGGTGTTAGAATCATCCCCTATCAGTGGTATCTGAGCCATTTTGGAGGCTTGGAGACATCAGTGGCATCATATTGAAGACTTTAAGAGATCAAGACAACTCGTGGAAGCACAAGGAGGACTCATCAAAGCAAGAAGACATCGAAAGGGGGCTACATCAATCGAGATCTCAACTAGTCGAAGGTTAGCAAGGGAGAAGCTATCAAAAGGTGATATCCACACCTTCTAAACCCTACAAACACTTGAGGAGAAGCTGGAGGAGCATCTTAGAGCTCATTATGGCTGAGTATAATGCACAAATAGAGAAGTTAGAGAAAGGCAATTATCAACCATGGAAATTTAGAGTTAGCAACTACCTTATGGGCAAAGGATTGTGGGGATTAGTGAGCAGCACAGAGCCAATGCCTCATGTACATGATACATCACTTCAAGGTCAGGTGAAGGCACTTAATGAATGTATAGAAAGTGATAGGAGAGTCATATTCATTCTATCCTAACACATAAACAATAGCATGATAGGTCATATACAAGACTTGGACACATCCAAGAAAGTTTGGGAGACCTTGGAGAGATTGTACTCTTCATCAACCAAGGCAAGGAAGATTCAACTCAAGAATGAGCTGAATAATATTAGGAAATCACCAAGTACTAACATAAATGAGTACATTTTGAAGGTTAAGGAGCTTGCAGATGCTTTAAGCTCAATTTGGAGCCCAATCGAAGATGATGATCTTGTTGCGCACACCCGTAATGGCTTGAGAGAGGATGAAAGGTGGAAAGCATTCACCACATCAGTTTATGCAAGGGATTCCCTACGAGAATTTGATCAATTAGTCACACTTATGGTGACCGAGGAGATGAACCAAGGAGGTTCACAATCAAAGGGCAGCTAAGCCCAAGTTTTCTATGCAGGTAGAGGCAAATGCAAAAGAGGTGGACAAAACTCCCAAGGTAGAGGGAGAGGAAGGTCAAGCTCAGGCTCAAGCAACCAAGAAGGCTCCAACAAAAGCTATGGATCAAGAGGAAGAAGAAGGAGTAGAGGAAGAGGAGGAAGATCACATGGAAGAGAAGCATCCAATGGAGAATGCTACAATTGTGGAAAACTGGGCCATTATGCAAGAGATTGTTGGTCCAAAGGAGGAGGCAATCAAGGATACAAAAGGAACCAAGGTAATTATGCTAGTACTTCAACAAATATAGAAAATGAGAACTTGCTTATGATGTATGGGTCAAGTGAAAGAGTCAATTCAGATTTTACATGGTACATTGATAATGGTTGTAGCAACCATATGAGTTGCAATAAAGATGTTTTCTCTAATTTACATTCACCCATCACTCAAGGACATGTAGAGATAGGGGATGAAACTGAGCACAAGATTACACAAGTGGGACATGTTGCATTGAATGGATCTCAAAGCTCCAAGGTGTTGAAGGATGTGTTGCACGTGCCAACCATCACAAAGAACTTGGTTTCGGTAGGTCAAATGGTTGAAAGAGGTTATGGGGTGAGGTTCAATGAGCAAGGATGTTTTGTTGAAGACCCCATGTAGGACTACACGCTCATAGAAAAAGGAAAGAAGCAAGGAAGAATCTTCACCATGGAGGTAAAACCATCAACCCCTCACACTATCTACTTGTCAATTGGAAATAAATAGATTGCAGAAATCGACTTATGGCATAAAAGAATTGGGCACATAAACTTAGAAAGGATGAAGGACATGCAAAGGAAGAGCTTGGTGCGTGGTCTACTTGATCATCTCAAAATGTGCAACATTTGTGCCATGCTTGCCAATTAGGAAAACAAAGCAGATTGCCATTGAAGAAGGGAGCACATGTGAGCAATGAAGTGTTGAATCTCATACACACAGATGTGTGGGGACCTACAAGGGAGCCATCCATTGGAGGTAATAGATATTTTGTCACATTTATAGATGATCATTCAAGGTTTTTTTGGATGTATTGCATGAAGTCAAAGTCAAAGGTATTTTACCACTTCAAGAGGTTAAAAAACCTAGTGGAGAAGGAAACAGGGAAGTATATAAAGACTCTCAGATTGGATGGAGGGGGAGAGTATTTTTCAAATGAATTTTCAGATTTTCTACATGACCTTGGCATCAAAAGGCAATTCAGTTGTAGGTATACACCTCAACAAAATGGGGTGGCATAAAGGAAGAATAGATACATAGCATAAGTGGCTAGATCTTTGTTAAATGAAATGAATGTTCCTAACTCTCATTGGGCTGATGCAACAAATATAGCCATATACATTATGAATAGGTTTCCAACCTCAGGAGTACATGGGGTTACACCTTATGAAGTTTGGTGTGGTAAGAAACCCAACCTTTCACATCTCAGAGTATTTGGTTGTGTGTGTTATGTTCACATACCTCAAGAATTGAGACACAAGTTAGACCCGAAGGTAGATATGTGTATATTTCTTGGATATTCTTTAACCTTCATATGGTAGCAAAGATGTGTTACATGTTGATGATGCATATGAAGCCGAGAAGAAATTCAAAGAGCAACAACAAAGCATGGAGATAAGTGGTCCAACCACTTCAAGCACACCATCAGAGGAGAGTACTACATCAACTCGGCATGGAAGGTCAAGGAATGAAGCTCATTCAAGTGAAGGAAGTAGCAAAGGAAAGGAAAAGGCAAATGACGAAGACCATCGATGGATAGACATGGAATCTACAAGTGATGAAGATATGGAAAAATTAGAAACTCCAGGATTTAAAGCATCTGCCTTTAATCTCTAGAAATAAGAGTTCACACACCAAAAAATCTCTCTCAAAGAATTTCCAAAGCAAGTTGAACCTCCTAAAGCAACTAGGGTTCTTGTGATGAAAATATGCTTCGCTGTGTTTTGCTATTTCAAAGATAATAACCTCTGAATTTGTAGTTTTGAGCTTCCAAACTTCTAGAAGTCTTTCTTGGCTACACAAAGATATAAAAGAATGCCTCAATCGGAGGTGTGTAGCTCAAGATATGCACAAAACAAGCATTGGCTATCAATTTCACCTTCACCTGCAACATTGTTGCTCTGTATTGTACAATTTTGGTGACCAAACACTCAAATTTGGAATTCACTTCTTCCAAAAAGTTGTGGTTATCTTTCCAAGGTACACTCAATGAGTTGAATCATATGAATTGGATTTGTAAAACTCAAGTTACATCCCAAACGTTGACCTACTATCCAAGTGATTGTAGAATCATCTTCTACTCTACATTTTTCGAATTTTCGGTGGTTTAGAATTTTGAAACCAGGTTCTGCACCATTCTGTCAAGGTCTAGGCTTTTATTTCAGCTATGCACAAAACTTTACAATGCGCTCATGTTATGGCCAAAATACTAAACAATTGTTGAGAGGTGCCGACTTGCACACTTACCTCTTGTGACCTAAGCTTCCATTGAAGCTTCTTGCACACCATCCTTCAAAAAGCTTTGATACTAATGAAGGGCTTTGGTGTGCAGAACAAGAGGAGCAAGGAGGAGGTGGAAGGAGAGAGAGGAGAGGAGAGACATGCACATATGCATGGGAGCCTCGAAACCCACATAATGATCTCTCTTGAGCCAATGCTGCATAAATGATGTATATATATGAATATGGAAGTGAGGTCACATGACCCTTACATCCCCGACAGATGAGAATAGTGACGAGGACTTAGAGTCCATTATCATGGAACCCTTCTGCTTGACAGAAGAGGAATATCTCTACTTTGTGGAAGCCAATACCCCTGAGATGGACAAGGAAAATCAAATCGAACAACCCAAATCACTCACAAAAGATACAAAAAGTAACCAAAAGAAGAGAAAAAAATCACCTAAGATAGAAGAAGAAGAACCACTCATGGAAGTACCGAAGACCTTCAAAAAGTATGAAATAGAAGATAGAAGAATCATGATGCAGATTCCTAAGTGAGAAGTAGACATTGGAGAAGCATATGATAATCGAGAGAAAACAAAAAAGATAGTGGTTACAATAGAAAAAGGAGAAGAAAAATACACATACATAGGGCACAATTTGACTAAGGAAGAAGAAGAGGAGTTAACGGCCCTATTGTGAGAATATAGAGATGTGTTCACTTGGAGTTACAAAGACTTGAAAGGAATAGACCTAGATATATGCTCTCATAGGATCCCTATGACTCTAGAGGCCAAAGCTTCCAAGCAGAAGCCATACATTTATAACAATAACTATGCGGCCAAGATTAAAGAAGAGTTAGATCGATTGATAGAAGCAGTATTTATTTATGAAATTGACCATACCCAATGGGTATCCCCCATGGTGATAGTGCCCAAGAAAAACACAAGATGGTGTCTGCCATAGAGTGGGGCATGTTTGCATTTCATGTAATGCCATTTGGGATGAGAAATGCACCCACCACCTTTCAACGACTCATGTGTCATGTTTTTAAGGAATTCTTAAGGAAGAATTTGGAAGTTTATGTGGATGAATTATGTGCTCATTCTAACATGAGACAAATCCACATCCCTGAATTAATGCAATTTTTTGACAAATGTCAAGAATATTAGGTTTCAACATGGTTGAGGACCCTACGGACAGATGGATGGGCAAGGGTAGGGTCATCGATAGTCGGGAGAAAGAAACGTGGGACAAAACTAAACTACACTTGGATTTGGTCGAATTCAAAGACTCGAAGGGCTTTTCTTGGTCAAATCTCCAAGCAGGCGAGGACCTGAGGAAAGCTAGACTTGATAGATGCTACATCTCCCAGAGTTTTACTCATCAGTGGGGCCACCCTTCCCTCTCGCAATGCACCGACCTCACCATCTCTGATCACTACCCGATCGTCATCACTTTTCAACCCCCCACCAAGATTCGTAAGGCTCCGTGGTTCCATGCCAGTGTGCCCTCCTTCTCTCTCCCCTCCGTCCATCAAGAAATTTCTGATGTGTGGAAGGAGGCATTTGCCTCTGGCTTGTCCCCAGCCAAGTGTTGGAGAAGTGCGGTCGATAAGTCACGACAGATCATGATTAGATCCAGGAAGATGCTAGAGACTGTGCGGCGGGCTCGTAGAGAAGCTCTATATCATAGACTCTGGCGGCTCGAGGAGGAAGTGAACAAAGGAAAATCTCAAGCCCAGAAAGGACTTCGAAAAATCAGAGCGCTGCTGAGATATGAGGAAGAGATACAAAGGAAAAACTTGCAAATTTTCTTCAAGGAGTGGTGGGCTGGCAAAGCCGACAAACCCACCAAAGAGATGTGCCGTATCCTCAAAAGGAAACACAACAGAGAATCGATCCCTTTATTGCTAGACGCAAATGGAAATGTATGCAATACGGAAGAAGATAATTTTGGGATCATTGAAGGACACTTCACGAGACTCCTGGGGACCTCAAACCCCCTCTCCCACCATAGAAGGGACTGTATGGCAGCCATATCTAGGGTCTCCCCCCACAGGATACCACCCAACCTTCACTCTCTGCTTCATGCCTCTATCTCTGAAGCCGAAATCATTGAGGTCATCGATGCCCTCCCCTCAGGTAAAAGCCCGGGCCCCGACGGGCTCACTAATGAGTTCTTTAAATCCTTCAAGTTGGTGGTTGCCACCCCTCTCCGTTTGGTTTGGCAAGAGGCACTCAAGTTTGGCGCGCTTCCTTCTTGCCTCAACAATGGCATTATCAAGCTAGTACACAAAAAAGGGGAAAAGAACAGAATAGAGAATTGGCGTCCCATTACAATGCTCCAAACAGGATACAAGATCATCGCCAAAGTCATTGCCAACAGAATCTCTTGCCACTTGAGAGCGTGGTTAAGCGAGGACCAAAAAGGTTTCATCAAAGGCAGGTCAATTTTGGAAACCATAATAGATATCTGGGAAGGTCTTGAATTTGCAAATGAGTCTAAACAAGAAGTGGTCTTCCTCAAGATCGACTTTGATAAAGCCTACGACAGGCTAGAATGGGACTATATTCTTCAGTCGCTACAGGATCTTGGATGTAGTCAGAAATTCACCAAGATGATCGCGACCCTTCTCGGAAACGCATCGACCCAAATTAACATTAATGGAAATCTTTCAAAGGTGATCAAACTTAGAAGATCTATCAGACAAGGGTGCCCATTGGCTCCCCTTCTCTTTGCCATTGCCACGGAAGGTCTTAGCAGGCTGGTGGAGCATCAGGTGGAAGCTGGTAACATTAAAGGACTTCGTTTGCCGCATGACCACAGTCAGATCACCATGAGACTTTTTGTCGATGATATGAACGCTTTTGTGCACAATGATAGTACCAGCCTTGAGACGTTCTGGAAGTGTCTTGCTACTTTTTGTGAAGCCTCTGGATCCATAATCAACCACTCTAAGACCGCCTTTAGAGCTATTGGTGGGTCACAGCCCGACCTTCTCATTGACCATGGCTGTCAAATCATCCCGCAGGGCCAAATTTTTTGGCTTCTGGGGATTCCCTTGGGGTTTGGCGTCTCTATGGAACAGCGGTGGAACTGGGTGCTTGCCAAACTCGAAAACAAGCTTAACTATTGGAGAGGTATGCAAATCAATCTTGCTGGTCGTGCTATGGTCATCAACACGTTCCTCTTATCATCTACCATTTATTTCCTTTCTTGTTGGAGACCGAAAGAGCAAGATCTGTCCAAACTGGATAGTATTTGTAGAAACTTCCTTTGGACGGGCGACCACAATAGGAGGGGGGTGCCTAAAATCAAATGGTCCATCTGCACCAGCCATAGAGATAGTGGGGGACTTGGTATCTTGGACATTGGGTGCATGGCTAACAAACTGTCGGCCAAATGGATGACTAAGGCTTGGTGCAACGGGGAGGCCTTGTGGGCCAAGCTGATCTTCAGAAACAAGAATGAGTTGGCGCTCATGGGTTTCCCAAATTGGAGGAATCTTGACATCTTGACCTTGCTGTTTTCCCCGATCCCCGTCTTCCCGAAAGGCTCTAATCTGGTGTGCTCCCTCTGGAAGAGTTGGAATAAAGTCAAAAGCTTCACAAGAATAAGTGAAGACTGGAAGTGGGCTGCCGGTATCAGACAAAACGACTCTATCTGGTTTCCGATCCATGGCATCCGGAGTGTGGAATCTTGGAACATTCAAAACGCCAAGAAGCTATGGAACAAAGGCTTCAAAAAATGGAAACATCTATGGAAACAAGACACCAACCGCTGGATCAACTTTGAGGATATTGACCCTAGCATCAACATTTCGCATGAAGAATGGAACACTTTGCAAAGCAGATTTCTCGCCTGGGACCGACACAAAGTTCGCCTTCTAATGGGACACGACATGCCGAGCTCGCTTGGTCTCAAATGGCACAATGGGAATAGTCTATCAAAAATCCCGAACATCAAAGAAACGATCGACTATCAGGTTAACCTCAACAAAAAGTGGTGCCTGTCATGGACGCGGCTTCGGTGGGACATGAAGTTCATGGCTATCTGGCACCCCCTCATAGAAATCAAAAAGTCTGTCCTCTTATGGCAAATTCTTTATCACGGAATCTGGACCAACCTTAAGGCTAGCAAAATTTGTGGGATCCCTCCCTGGTGCAAACGCTGCCACCGGTCTATCGAAGATGTTTCACACATCTTCTTTTCCTGCCCCAACTCCAACAGACTCTGGCAGGTGGTTGGAAAGAGAATTAGACTTCAAAAACATCTCAGTTGGCAGCAGGCCCTGCTGGGAGAAGCAATCGGCTGCTCCGCGACCCTCTGGAACGCCATCAGAGGGGAGGTTCTATGGAAAATCTGGCGGGAAAGATGTGCTTTCAACTTCGGTGACTCCCCCAAGGAGTGGTCAATTGAGAAATCGCTGTTCCTCCTTGGCAAAAGGATTGTCAACTATAAAAAATCCCCCCCCTTTAGGCATCATCAAGTACTCCTTTTGATCAATAACAAGCTTAAACCCAAGTGGGCCCCACATGAGGGTGATGAGAGGGCAATTAACCTTCTTTGTAACGTCATCTAAGCTCTGTAAAAGCTTCCCCTGCTTTGTGGGATTTGGGGGGTCCCGTGGGCACTAGTTCCCTTCTCTTGTACTTTTCTTTATTTAATTCAAGTCCGGAAGAGTAGGCTATTGCCGAACTTCCTTTACATTAAAAAAAAAGAATATTAGGTTTTCTTGAACCCAGAAAAGTGCATTTTCATGGTCATGCAAGGAGAAATTCTAGGACACATTATGTCAAAAAATGGAATCTCTACGGATGAAGAAAAGGTTATAATGATTGTGGAATTACCAAGGCCGAAAAATGTAAAGGAGGTACAGGCTTGCATGGGTCATTGTGGTTATTATCGACGATTCATACACATGTATGCTATCATAGCAAAGCCTTTGTACTCTCTTTTGACCAAGTTTGAATGGATGGATGAATGTGAGACATCATTTAATGAACCTAAACAACACTTGTGTTCAACACCCATATTAACGATTCCAGACTGTAGTGAGCCATTCCATGTGCATGTGGATGCATCCAACTATGCCATAGGATGTGTGTTGGCACAACCTACAAATGAAGGTATTATGGATCTTCCCATAGCTTACGCAAGTAGAAAACTAAATGCAGCAGAAAGAAATTACACCACAATGGAGTGCAAAGGATTAGGAATGATTTATGCGGTAAAGAAATTCAGGCATTACTTGTTGGCAAACAAGTTCAAGTTCTTCACGGATCATCAGACCTTATTGTACTTAGTCAATAACCCTTGTAAAACTAGACGATTGATACGTTGGTTTCTATTACTAATGGAATACGACTTTGAAGTAGTAGTCCGAAAGGGAAGGACCCACCTTAGAGCCGATCATGTTTCACAACTAACTATGGGAGAAGCCCCTCAAGGAATAGCGGATTAACTACCAGATGCATACCTAAATGGGCCAAACCCATTGTCCCTATTCTCACATTTGGACCAAAGAATCCTAGGATAAGGATCATTGAAGGAGAGATTACCAAGTCACAAAGATACTAAATACTAACAGGAAGCATATATAAACAAGACAATAAAAAAATTCCCGCTTGTTGCATAGATGAATCAAAACACAAAAATTGTATGCAATTAGCACATGTAGGTGCATTGAAGCAACATCATTCGAAACACTGTACATTGCAGACTCTGCACAGACTAGGAGTATATTGACATTCTATGGATGCAGATGTCTATAGGCTATGTAAAGGATGCCGTGTCTATTTTGAAAGACCACTTGTGGAACATGCCACTTTGTATTGTGTGTCTCTCATACCAGAATGGAGTGAACCGATGGTGAAATACTTGAGGATGAAAACAGTGGGGTATAGACCTTGTAGGACCCATTAACCCCCATGCCAAAGGTACTCATGCTGAATACATCATAGTAGCGACAAAAATCTTACCAAATGGGTAGAGGCTAAGACGACAAAAAAGAATGATGCACACACGACTGCAAAATTCCTGTTTGAAAATGTCTTTACGAGGTATGGATTGCCTATAGAGTTGGTGAGCAATGAGGGAACTCACTTGGTCAAAAATATTTGTTACATGATTTTATGGTGATTCACAAGAAATCTGCACCATATCATCCTCAGGCCAATGGTCAAGCAGAAAGTACTAACAAGATCCTTTGTACCGTATTGACAAAAATCATGAACAACAAATGTTCAGACTAGGACAAGCAGTTACATCATGCTATTTGGGCATATCGAGTGGCCTACAAAACCGTACTCAATGCAGCTCCCTTTTAGATGGTTCTTGGTCAAAAAGTTGTGCTTCCTTTGGACTTTTTGATACCCACTGTTAGCGGCCGCCAGATTGGAAATGTATAACTGAATCTTGTTCGCACGAGCGAAAAGTTGTTACAGACAATTTGTAAAAGTTATATAAATCAAAGAAAGACGCGCCAGTGACGTTCCGTGGTGGATCACGAGACTGTCTGTCTGGGTGACTGAGCGGGGCGTTAGTGTAGTGTTTGTTTGCATAATTTCAAGTATTCTGAGTTTTATGTTCGCCTCTTGTCTTGTCTGCCGTCGAGATCTGTTCTGTTTGTTAACTTTATAGACGATCGGGAAGATCACCAGACTGTCTGTCTGGGTGGTTAAGTGAACGTTACTGTGTTGTTGTGGAGCATTCCTGAGTATATTGCTCTTGTTCCTGTTTTGTTATCTGTCGATACCTGTCTGTTGGTGAGTTTCATAGTTGTTCAGAAGATTATCCGACTGTGGTTTGAGCGAGTTATTCTGTGGAGTTTCTATGGTATTGTGCAACTAAGTAGGTGTATCGTGGTGTTGATCTTCTGGTTATACTCCGTGATGTGCTGAGGAAGTTTGTGTGGTCGTGGTCCTGTGTCTAGGATACAGATCTATATTGTATTGCCTTTAGTATTGAGATCTGTCCTCCTACGGTAAAAATTAAGCTACAGTAAGGATTTCTTGGGTTGCGTACTGAACCTTCAGTACGGTGTATCTGAGTACCTGGATTCACTGTGTCTTCGGACATTAGTCGGATTGTGGTATCCATTCGGTAAAGGTTGAACGATTACTCTTGTTCTGGTATTTTCAGTAAGTTTATGTGCAGATGCAATACAACATCTTAGCGTATTCGGTACACGTGGCTGAGCTAAGACTGTGAACTGTAATGTCTAAGTAGAGCAGATTCTTGATAGAGCTCTCAACATCAGTATATTGCTGTGTGTAAGTGGTTAGTTTGGGAACTAAGTATAGGGCCTCTGTCTAACAGACCCCTTCCACTCCCAAGAACCCAAGAATCACTTAAACGCACTTCTGACAGTTAGAAGTACAACGTTTAACACCACCTTAAGGTTGGACAAGAACATTAGTGGACTGTCCATGAATTATCATGAAGGATAATGTACTTGGAATGATTAGGAGAAACCAAGCTGAAAGCAACAACAGGAAAATATGCAGCAAGGAAGAGACAGAAAGCCTATTTCAATGCACATGTTAAAGATAAAGGCTTAAAAGAAGGTGACTTAGTCCTAATGTATATGGTGAAATAACACACACGAAAAATAGAGAAACATGGTTATGGATCTATGATTATTAACAAACTCTCAATGAGTGGAGCAGTTCAAGTAGCCACATTAGAAGGAGAGCTAATGCCTAATTACATTAGTGGCTATAGAATCAAGCTTTATCAGGAACCTCTTGTAGAGGATCTGCTTAGAAGACTCACATTGGCAAAGAAGTGTAAGGAGGAAGAAAAGAGAATACGCGAGGCTAGGCCAAAGCTCTAGAACGCATTAAACGTATGAAACTAAGAAGAAAAGGACTAGGGAGAGAACATTATAACCATATTGAGGACACATCAAGATACCCCATGGTCATGTGTCAAACAGAGTCAACTGCTCATCCTAGCATAATGGATAGGAAACAATTCATTACAATCATGCTAAAACAAGGTAACACCCAGCATGAGTTTATGGCTTTAACTGATTCAGGTGCTATGACTATCGCGATTAGATGGTCCCACTATAAGGACTCAAGACTAGAAATGTGGTCAATTGAGGCATACCTCATAGGGCTAGGAGGCATGGAAACCCCTTGCATGGGTGAGGCGGACCTTGCTATCCTCATACATGAAGCAACCATGATTGTGAAACTCCTAGTGTGCCATGAAGATGACATGATAGAACTGTTAATCCTGGACCAAGATTGGTTATATGATCACTCAGTGGACCTAAATCTGAGACAAGGTTCTTTATAGCTCAGGACCTTAGACCAACAGCGAGTGATATTGCTTGACTTCCCTAACAATACCCCCCTCGAAGCAATGTAACCCCAGACCATATGAAATGACTGCAAAGGAGGATTGAAAGATCTTTGGGCAGATCCGTCAGCTAAGTCAGATCGATTGAATGTCAACCCATGCCGGCCTGGCGATGGATCGTTGCCACTAAGTAGGATGTTAAGAGATCTTCCTCTAGTTTTCCTTTGAACAAGATAAGGATTACATCAGCAATCAGGTGGGTTACATCAGTGGCCAAATGGGCACCATAGCTTTTGATGGCCCATCCTCCACACTTCCCGCAGACCAGTCTAGATCTCTTGTACATAATGCCTCACTTCGTGATGGGCAGGTCACGCAAGTGTTGGAACTCCCTTCTTTTCCGAAGTAGAGTGTCAACCAAACCTCTCAACCACAACCATCGAGAAGTCAACCACAACTTAAGAACCCAATCAATGACCATACCAGATGACCCCAAGGTGGAAGCAACATCAGTATGTCAAAGCCACCGGCACAAAGCAAGTATGGGTGCTAAAAAGACAAAAAGTACCAACAATTTCCAATAGTGCAGGCTATGACAAGAAGAAGTTAAGGCAGAATCAAAATCAACATCCAATATCTCCTCAACTTCCTTCTCCATCAACGAGGACCAGATAGATTTGGATTGCCAAGAAGTACCTAACAAACCGACCCACACCCACACAGATTTAGGTACCCAAGAATTGTATTTTAGCTAAAAACCCAAGCCATGTAATATACATCCCTTTGACATCACCCCACCCATTGACACCACTACTACCTAATTCATCTTTTGTACCTTAGTAGAAGAACACCACCCTGTTACCATTAGTGTCCATGTGAAAGGCCAAATGGACACCAGACTCTTCTTTGTATATGTTCTTTAATAAAACATATAGTGGCATGGTCAGTCACAAACTGTAAGTTCGACCACATTTGTAAGACCTAAGAAGTCTATCTTCGTGCTCCTTGTGTACTGTGTTTTTCTGCGTATTTATGCAGCCTCTATGCGGAGTGCTATGTGCATCCTTACGAGCTCGGTTTTCTACTATGAGGATATTGTCATGGAGCTCTCAAGAAGGAGAGCGCACCGTGGTGCATCACCATCAAAATGCTTCACCGGTATCAGAGCAGTTCAACACAAAATCTTTGTTCCTTTTGTGTGAGCGAAGCGAGCCCCCCCTCCCCCGGCTTTCTCCAAGGCTTACGACCAAGGCACCAACCAAAGCATAGACCTTGGCATACCTTGTCATTCAAGTCATGGAAGTCATCATTGGTGCCATTGGCTGCGTGCGAGGGAGGACCTCAATGATCAAGGAAGATAGAGGTTCCTAGTACTTCTCGAGAGGTCGCCCATCCAGTACTGTTCCCCCCAGAGCTCACTTAACCGTGGCAATCTCTTGCCACTAAGCTACACTCTTGTGGTGTCTGAAGAAGAGGAAACACTAAGGTTAACATTAGCTTGAACATGTTTTGGCCCCTCTGTTGGCATCATACAGGAAGAAGTAGGTACGGGCATACATGCAGATCTAGCACTGAGGCAACCCATTAAAATTTTTCCAAACCTTACATCAATTTAAAAGTGATTCTCATCACTAGAAACCCTTGTAAATACCGTTTCACCTTTTTGTAGCTCCATTTTGTGCAAGCTGAGGAGTCCCCGAGCTTGAGGAGACTTAGAAGTAAGTGCATACCAATTTTCATATTTTTTAGACCTCGTTTGAGCCCTCAAATAAGCCCTGGAACCTAATTTTTAACTAGGCCGGACACTAGGTCTGGACATGCCCAAAGCTAGTCAAAAACTATAAATAGAGCTAGAGAGCTCATTTTTGGGGCTAGCTTCTTGTAGTTTTGAGCTTGTATGAGAACTTGGTTATAATAGAAGTGATTCCATTGTCTTACTCTCTTTGTTCTTGCCGTGTGTGCGTGTGTGTGTGTATGTGTGTGCATGGTTGTGTGCTTGTCACTCACACATTTGTGCCTTGACTTGATCGAGGTATCCAAACCATCCTCATGTCTTCCCGGATTGACATTAAAGGAGGTGCTACTCATCACTGAGCTACACCAAATTTTGGCGCCGTTGCCAGGGATTCGAGCTTTGAGGACGAGCGTATGATGGTAAGACGTAGAGAGGACGTGTTGGAATGGTAAGTATTAGGTAAATTTCTTGTTTTTTCTTCATCTCCATGTCCATCTCCATCTCCATCTTCATCTCCTTCTCCCCCTCATATTCTCACTTCCAAATCATTCTCCTCATTTGCTTTGTGTGAGTTTGAGAGAGAGCGAGCATGTGTTCTTGTTTTTGTGTGTTTGTGCATGTTTCTTGCAGGTTTCAGCTTCATCACCATCTCCAGCAAGCTCAACAGGTACGGAATCTTTCTGTGCAAGCCCCGAGGCGTCGAGCTCGAGCTATCGCGACACACCAAAAAGTTGGCCCAATCACTATTTAGAGTGCACCACGACACTGCGCAAGTTGAGAGCTTCTAGAATCACTAGACATATCAGAAAAATTCACCATATCCCGACCTATAGCGACACCCCCAGGTATCGCGACACTCCCAAGTATCGCGACACCTCGACCTATCGCGACACTCCCAAGTATCACGACACTTCGACCTATTGCGACACTCCCAAGTATTGCGACACCCCGACCTATCGCGACCCTCCCAGGTATCGCGACACCCCGAGCTATCGCGACACTTCGATCTATCGCGACACTCCCAAGTGTCGCGACACCCCGACCTATCGTGACACTCCCAAGTATCGCGACACCTCGACCTATCGCAAGACTCCCAAGTATCGCGACATACCGACCTATCGTGACACCTCGACCTATCGCGACACCTCGACCTATCGCGACACCTCGACCTATCGCGAAACCTCGACCTATCACGACACTTCCACCTATCGCGACACACCGACATATTGCGACACTTCCACCTATCGTGACACACTGACCTATCGCGACACTTCCACCTATCGCGACACACGGACCCGACCTATCGTGATACATGGGCTTAACGCATGAATTTTTAGGGTGAAATGATTGATTGAATTGAGGTACTTTTGTGTTTAATTTTGGACACGTTGGGATGATATTAGAGCTTTAGAAGTGGGCAAAATACCTAAAAACCAGGGAGGAATTTCCTGAACCCTGAGAGCCTGTTTTGACCCCTAACTGCTTGATTGGTCATAACTTCACCATACAAACTCTGATTGAGGAGATTTTGGTCTCGTTGGAAAAGGAGAAGAAAAATACACATACATAGGGCACAATTTGACTAAGGAAGAAGAAGAGGAGTTAACGGCCCTATTGTGAGAATATAGAGATGTGTTCACTTGGAGTTACAAAGACTTGAAAGGAATAGACCTAGATATATGCTCTCATAGGATCCCTATGACTCTAGAGGCCAAAGCTTCCAAGCAGAAGCCATACATTTATAACAATAACTATGCGGCCAAGATTAAAGAAGAGTAAGATCGATTGATAGAAGCAGTATTTATTTATGAAATTGACCATACCCAATGGGTATCCCCCATGGTGATAGTGCCCAAGAAAAACACAAGATGGTGTTTGCCATAGAGTGGGGCATATTTGCATTTCATGTAATGCCATTTGGGATGAGAAATGCACCCACCACCTTTCAACGACTCATGTGTCATGTTTTTACAGAATTCTTAAGGAAGAATTTGGAAGTTTATGTGGATGAATTATGTGCTCATTCTAACATGAGACAAATCCACATCCCTGAATTAATGAAATTTTTTGACAAATGTCAAGAATATTAGGTTTTCTTGAACCCAGAAAAGTGCATTTTCATGGTCATGCAAGGAGAAATTCTAGGACACATTATATCAAAAAATGGAATCTCTACGGATGAAGAAAAGGTTATAGTGATTGTGGAATTACCAAGGCCGAAAAATGTAAAGGAGGTACAGGCTTGCATGGGTCATTGTGGTTATTATCGACGATTCATACACATGGTTGCTATCATAGAAAAGCCTTTGTACTCTCTTTTGACCAAGTTTGAATGGACAGATGAATGTGAGACATCATTTAATGAACCTAAACAGTGCTTGTGCTCAACACCCACACCCATATTAATGATTCCAGACTATAGTGAGCCATTTCATGTGCATGTGGATGCATCCAACTATGCCATAGGATGTGTGTTGGCAAAACCTACAAATGGAGGTATTATGGATCTTCCCATAGCTTACGCAAGTAGAAAACTAAATGCAGCAGAAAGAAATTACACCACAATGGAGTGCAAAGGATTAGGAATGATTTATGCGGTAAAGAAATTCAGGCATCACTTGTTGGCAAACAAGTTCAAGTTCTTCACGGATCATCAGACCTTATTGTACTTAGTCAATAACCCTTGTAAAACTAGACGATTGATACGTTGGTTTCTATTACTAATGGAATACGACTTTGAAGTAGTAGTCCGAAAGGGAAGGACCCACCTTAGAGCCGATCATGTTTCACAACTAACTATGGGAGAAGCCCCTCAAGGAATAGCGGATTAACTACCAGATGCATACCTAAATGGGCCAAACCCATTGTCCCTATTCTCACATTTGGACCAAAGAATCCTAGGATAAGGATCAAAGAAAGAGAGATTACCAAGTCACAAAGATACTAAATACTAACAGGAAGCATATATAAACAAGACAATAAAAAAATTCCCGCTTGTTGCATAGATGAATCAAAACACAAAAATTGTATGCAATTAGCACATGTAGGTGCATTGAAGCAACATCATTCGAAACACTGTACATTGCAGACTCTGCACAGACTAGGAGTATATTGACATTCTATGGATGCAGATGTCTATAGGCTATGTAAAGGATGCCGTGTCTATTTTGAAAGACCACTTGTGGAACATGCCACTTTGTATTGTGTGTCTCTCACACCAAAATGGAGTGAATCGATGGTGAAATACTTGAGGATGAAAACTGTGGGGTATAGACCTTGTAGGACCCATTAACCCCCATGCCAAAGGTATTCATGCTGAATACATCATAGTAGCGACAAAAATCTTACCAAATGGGTAGAGGCTAAGACGACCAAAAAGAATGATGCACACACGACTGCAAAATTCTTGTTTGAAAATGTCTTTACGAGGTATGGATTGCCTATAGAGTTGGTGAGCAATGAGGGAACTCACTTTCCAAACTAGGTCATAAAATATTTGTTACATGATTTTATGGTGATTCACAAGAAATCTGCACCATATCATCCTCAGGCCAATGGTCAAGCAGAAAGTACTAACAAGATCCTTTGTACCGTATTGACAAAAATCATGAACAACAAATGTTCAGACTCGGACAAGCAATTACATCATGCTATTTGGGCATATCGAGTGGCCTACAAAACCGTACTCAATGCAGCTCCCTTTTAGATGGTTCTTGGTCAAAAAGTTGTGCTTCCTTTGGACTTTTTGATACCCACCTTAAGGTTGGACAAGAACATTAGTGGAATGGCCATGAATTATCATGAAGGATAATGTACTTGGAATGATGAAGAGAAACCAAGCTGAAAGCAGCAACAGGAAAATATGCAGCAAGGAAGAGACAGAAAGCCTATTTCAATGCACATGTTAAAGATAAAGGCTTAATTAAAGAATGTGACTTAGTCCTAATGTATATGGTGAAATAACACACACAAAAAATAGAGAAACATGGTTATGGATCTATGATTATTAACAGACTCTCGATGAGTGGAGCAGTTCAAGTAGCCACATTAGAACGAGAGCTAATGCCTAATTACATTAGTGGCCTATAGAATCAAGCTTTATCAGGAACCTCTTGTAGAGGATGTGCTTAGACGACTCACATTGGCAAAGAAGTGTAAGGAGGAAGAAAAGAGAATACGTGAGGCAAGGCCAAAGCTCTAGAACGCATTAAACATATGAAACTAAGAAGAGAAGGACTAGGGAGAGAACATTATAACCATATCGAGGACACATCAAGATACCCCATGGTCATGTGTCAAAGAGAGTCAACTGCTCATCCTAGCATAATGGATAGGAGACCATTCATTACAGTCATGCTAAAACAAGGTAACACCCAGCATGAGTTTATGGCTTTAACTGATTCAGGTGCTGTGACTATCGCGATTAGATGGTCCCACTATAAGGACTCAAGACTAGAAATGTGGTCAATTGAGGCATACCTCATAGGGCTAGGAGGCATGGAAACCCCTTGCATGGGTGAGGCGGACCTTCCTATCCTCATACATGAAGCAACCATGACTGTGAAACTCCTAGTGTGCCATGAAGATGACATGATAGAAATGTTAATCCTGGACCAAGATTGGTTATATGATCACTCAGTGGACCTAAATCTGAGACAAGGTTCTTTATAGCTCAGGACCTTAGACCAACAGCGAGTGATATTGCTTGACTTCCCTAACAATACCCCCCTCGAAGCAATGTAACCCCAGACCATATGAAACGACCGCAAAGGAGGATAGAAAGATCTTTGGGCAGATCCATCAGCTAAGTCAGATTGATTGAATGTCAACCCATGACGGACTGGCGATGGATCGTTGCCACTAAGGAGCATGTTAAGAGATCTTCCCCTAGTTTTCCTTTGAACAAGATAAGGATTACATCAGGAGTCAGGTAGGTTACATCAGTGGCCAAATGGGCACCATAGCCTTTGATGGCCCATCCTCCGCACTTCCCGCAGACCAGTCTAGATCTCTTGTACAGAATGCCTCACTTCGTGATGGGCAGGTCACGCAAGTGTTGGACCTTCCTTCTTTTCCAAAGCAGAGTGTCAACCAAACCTCTCAACCACAACCATCGAGAAGTCAAACACAACTTAAGAACCCCAATCAATGACCATACCAGATGACCCCAAGGTGGAAGCAACATCAGTTTGTCAAAGCCACCGGCACAAAGCAAGTATGGGTGCTAAAAAGACAAAAAGTACCAACAATTTCCAATAGTGTAGGCTATGACAAGAAGAAGTTAAGGCAGAATCAAAATCAACATCCAACATCTCCTCAACCTCGTTCTCCATCAACGAGGACCAGATAGATTTGTATTGCCAAGAAGTACCTAACAAACCGACCCACACCCACACAGATTTGGGTACCCAAGAATTGTATTTTAGCTAAAAACCCAAACCATGTAATATACATCCCTTTGACATTACCCCACCCATTGACACCACTACTACCTAATTCATCTTTTGTACCTTAGTAGAAGAACACCACCCTGTTACCATTAGTGTCCATGTGAAAGGCCAAATGGACACCAGACTCTTCTTTGTATATGTTCATTAATAAAACATATAGTGGCATGGTCAGTCACAAACTGTAAGTTCGACCACATTTGTAAGACCTAAGAAGTCTATCTTCGTGCTCCTTGTGTACTGTGTTTTTCTGCATATTTATGCAGACTCTATGCGGAGTACTATGTGCATCCTTAGGAGCTCGGTTTTCTACTCTGATGATATCGTCATGGAGCTCTCAAGAAGGAGAGCGCACCGTGGTGCATCACCATCAAAATCCTTCACCGGTATCAGAGCAGTTCAACACAAAAGCTTTGTTCCTTTTGTGTGAGCGAAGCGAGCCCCCCCTCCCCCGACTTTCTCCAAGGCTTACAACCAAGGCAGCAACCAAAGCATAGACCTTGGCATACCTTGTCATCCAAGTCATGGAAGTCATCATTGGTGCCATTGGCTGCATGTGAGGGAGGACCTCAATGATCAAGGAAGATAGAGGTTCCTAGTACTTCTCGAGAGGTCGCCCATCCAGTACTATTCCCCCCATAGCTCACTTAACCGTGGCAATCTCTTGCCACTAAGTTACACTCTTGTGGTGTCTGAAGAAGTGGAAACACTAAGGTTAACATTAGCTTGAACATGTTTTGGCCCCTCTGTTGGCATCATACGGGAAGAAGTAGGTACGGGCATACATGCAGATCTAGCACTGAGGCAACCCATTAAAATTCTCATCACTAGAAACCCTTGTAAATACCGTTTCACCTTTTTGTAGCTCCATTTTGTGCAAGCCGAGGAGTCCTCGAGCTTGAGGAGACTTAGAAGTAAGTGCATACCAATTTTCATATTTTTAGACCTCGTTTGAGCCCTCAAATAAGCCCTGGAACCTAATTTTTAACTAGGCCGGACACTAGGTCTGGACAGAGCCAAAGCTAGTCAAAAACTATAAATAGAGCTAGAGAGCTCATTTTTTGGGGCTAGCTTCTTGTAGTTTTGAGCTTGTATGAGAACTTGGTTATAATAGAAGTGATTCCATTGTCTTACTCTCTTTGTTCTTGTCGTATGTGTGTGTGTGTGTATGTGTGTGCATGGTTGTGTGCTTCTCACTCACACATTTGTGCCTTCACTTGCTCGAGGTCTTCATACCATCCTCATGTCTTCCCGGATTGACATTAAAGGAGGTGCTACTCATCACTGAGCTACACCAAATTTTGGCGCCGTTGCCGGGGATTCGAGCTTTGAGGACAAGCGTGTGATGGTAAGACGTAGAGAGGACGTGTTGGAATGGTAAGTATTAGGTAAATTTCTTGTTTTTTCTTCATCTCCATGTCCATCTCCATCTCCATCTTCATCTCCTTCTCCCCCTCATATTCTCACTTCCAAATCATTCTCCTCATTTGCTTTGTGTGAGTTTGAGAGAGAGCGAGCATGTGTTCTTGTTTTTGTGTGTTTGTGCATGTTTCTTGCAGGTTTCAGCTTCATCACCATCTCCAGCAAGCTCAACAGGTACGGAATCTTTCTGCGCAAGCCCCGAGGCGTCGAGCTCGAGCTATCGCGACACACCGAAAAGTTGGCCCAATCACTATTCTGAGTGCACCACGACACTGTGCAGGCTGAGAGCTCCTAGAATCACTAGGCAGATCAGAAAAATTCACCATATCCCAACCTATCGCGACACCCCGAGGTATCACGACACTCCCAAGTATCGCGACACCTCGACCTATTGCGACACTCCCAAGTATCGCGACACTTCGACCTATCGCGACACTCCTAAGTATCGCGACACCCCGACCTATCGCGACACTCCCAAGTATCGCGACACCCCGACCTATCGTGACACTCCCAAGTATCGCGACACTTCGACCTATCGTGACACTCCCAAGTATCGCGACACCCCGACCTATCGCGACACTCCCAAGTATCGCGACTCCTCGACCTATCGCGACACTCCCAAGTATCGCGACATACCGACCTATCGCGACACCTCGACCTATCACGACACCTCGACCTATCACGACACCTTGACCTATCGCGAAACCTCGACCTATCGTGACACTTCCACCTATCGCGACACACCGACCTATCGCGACACTTCCACCTATCGCGACACACCGACATGACCTATCGCGATACATGGGCTTAACGCATGAATTTTTAGGGTGAATTGATTCATTGAATTGAGGTACTTTTGGGTTTAATTTTGGACACGTTGGGATGATATTAGAGCTTTACAAGTGGGCAAAATACCTAAAAACCAGGGAGGAATTTCCTGAACCCTGAGAGCTTGTTTTGACCCCTAACTGCTTAATTGGTCATAACTTCACCATACGAACTCCGATTGAGGAGATTTTGGTCTCGTTGGAAAAGGAGAAGAAAAATACACATACATAGGGCACAATTTTACTAAGGAAGAAGAAGAGGAGTTAGCGGCCCTATTGTGAGAATATAGAGATGTGTTCACTTGGAGTTACAAAGACATGAAAGGAATAGACCTAGATATATGCTCTCATAGGATCCCTATGACTCTAGAGGCCAAAGCTTCCAAGCAAAAGCCATACATTTATAACAATAACTATGCGGCCAAGATTAAAGAAGAGTTAGATCGATTGATAGAAGCAGTATTTATTTATGAAATTGACCATACCCAATGGGTATCCCCCATGGTGATAGTGCCCAAGAAAAACACAATATGGTGTTTGCCATAGAGTGGGGCATATTTGCATTTCATGTAATGTCATTTGGGCTGAGAAATGCACCCACCACCTTTCAACGACTCATGTGTCATGTTTTTAAGGAATTCTTAAGGAAGAATTTGGCAGTTTATGTGGATGACTTATGTGCTCATTCTAACATGAGACAAACCCACATCCCTGAATTAATGCAATTTTTTGACAAATGTCAAGAATATTAGGTTTTCTTGAACCCAGAAAAGTGCAATTTCATGGTCATGCAAGGAGAAATTCTAGGACACATTATGTCAAAAAATGGAATCTCTACGGATGAAGAAAAGGTTATAGTGATTGTGGAATTACCAAGGCCGAAAAATGTAAAGAAGGTACACGCTTGCATGGGTCATTGTGGTTATTATCGACGATTCATACACATGTATGCTATCATAGCAAAGCCTTTGTACTCTCTTTTGACCAAGTTTGAATGGACGGATGAATGTGAGACATCATTTAATGAACCTAAACAGCGCTTGTGTTCAACACCCATATTAACGATTCCAGACTGTAGTGAGCCATTCCATGTGCATGTGGATGCATCCAACTATGCCATAGGATGTGTGTTGGCACAACCTACAAATGAAGGTATTATGGATCTTCCCATAGCTTACACAAGTAGAAACTAAATGCAGCAGAAAGAAATTACACCACAATGGAGTGCAAAGGATTAGGAATGATTTATGCGGTAAAGAAATTCAGGCATTACTTGTTGGCAAACAAGTTCAAGTTCTTCACGGATCATCAGACCTTATCGTACTTAGTCAATAACCCTTGTAAAACTAGACGATTAATACATTGGTTTCTATTAGTAATGGAATACGACTTTGAAGTAGTAGTCCGAAAGGGAAGGACCCACCTTAGAGCCGATCATGTTTCACAACTAACTATGGGAAAAGCCCCTCAAGGAATAGCGGATTAACTACCAGATGCATACCTAAATGGGCCAAACCCATTGTCCCTATTCTCACATTTGGACCAAAGAATCCTAGGATAAGGATCAAAGAAGGAGAGATTACCAAGTCACAAAGATACTAAATACTAGCAGCAAGCATATATAAACAAGATGAATCAAAACACAAAAAATGTATGCAATTAGCACATGTAGGTGCATTGAAGCAACATCATTCGAAACACTGTACATTGCAGACTCTGCACAGACTAGGAGCATATTGACATTCTATGGATGCAGATGTCTATAGGCTATGTAAAGGATGCCGTGTCTACTATGAAAGACCACTTGTGGAACATGCCACTTTGTATTGTGTGTCTCTCACACCAGAATGGAGTGAACCGATGGTGAAATACTTGAGGCTGAAAACAATGGGGTATAGACCTTGTAGGACCCATTAACCCCCATGCCAAAGGTACTCATGCTGAATACATCATAGTAGCGACAAAAATCTTACCAAATGGGTAGAGGCTAAGACGACCAAAAAGAATGATGCACACACGACTGCAAAATTCTTGTTTGAAAATGTCTTTACGAGGTATGGATTGCCTATAGAGTTGGTGAGCAATGAGGGAACTCACTTTCCAAACTAGGTCATAAAATATTTGTTACATTATTTTATGGTGATTCACAAGAAATCCGCACCATATCATCCTCAGGCCAATGGTCAAGCAGAAAGTACTAACAAGATCCTTTGTACCGTATTGACAAAAATCATGAACAACAAATGTTCAGACTGGGACAAGCAGTTACATCATGCTATTTGGGCATATCGAGTGGCCTACAAAACCGTACTCAATGCAGCTCCCTTTTAGATGGTTTTTGGTCAAAAAGTTGTGCTTCCTTTGGACTTTTTGATACCCACCTTAAGGTTGGACAAGAACATTAGTGGACAGGCCATGAATTATCATGAAGGATAATGTACTTGGAATGATTAGGAGAAACCAAGTTGAAAGCAGCAAATGGAAAATATGCAGCAAGGAAGAGACAGAAAGCCCATTTCAATGCACATGTTAAAGATAAAGGCTTAAAAGAAGGTGACTTAGTCCTAATGTATATGGTGAAATAACACACACAAAAAATAGAGAAACATGGTTATGGATCTATGATTATTAACAATCTCTCGATGAGTGGAGCAGTTCAAGTAGCCACATTAGAAGGAGAGCTAATGCCTAATTACATTAGTGGCTATAGAATCAAGCTTTATCAGGAACCTCTTGTAGAGGATGTGCTTAGACGACTCACATTGGCAAAGAAGTGTAAGGAGGAAGAAAAGAGAATACGCGAGGCCATGCCAAAGCTCTAGAACGCATTAAACGTATGAAACTAAGAAGAAAAGGACTAGGGAGAGAACATTATAACCATATCGAGGACACATCAAGATACCCCATGGTCATGTGTCAAAGAGAGTCAACTGCTCATCCTAGCATAATGGATAGGAGACCATTCATTACAATCATGCTAAAACAAGGTAACACCTAGCATGAGTTTATGGCTTTAACTGATTCAGGTGCTGTGACTATCGCGATTAGATGGTCCCACTATAAGGACTCAAGACTAGAAATGTGGTCAATTGAGGCATACCTCATAGGGTTAGGAGGCATGGAAACCCCTTGCATGGGTGAGGCGGACCTTCCTATCCTCATACATGAAGCAACCATGACTGTGAAAATCCTAGTGTGCCATGAAGATGACATGATAGAACTGTTAATCTTGGACCAAGATTGGTTATATGATCACTCAGTGGACCTAAATCTGAGACAAGGTTCTTTATAGCTGAGGACCTTAGACCAACAACGAGTGATATTGCTTGACTTCCCTAACAATAGCCCCCTCAAAGCAATGTAACCCGAGACCATATGAAATGACTGCAAAGGAGGATTGAAAGATCTTTGGGCAGATGTGTCAGCTAAGTCAGATCGATTGAATGTCAACCCATGCCGGCCTGGCGATGGATCGTTGCCACTAAGGAGGACGTTAAGAGATCTTCCTCTAGTTTTCCTTTGAACAAGATAAGGATTACATCAGCAATCAGGTGGGTTACATCAGTGGCCAAATGGGCACCATAGCCTTTGATGGCCCATCCTCCACACTTCCCACAGACCAGTCTAGATCTCTTGTACAGAATGCCTCACTTCGTGATTGGCCCCTACACAACCCCAACCAGTGACAATTCAGGGCTTTTGTCAAGATTGTGGGAAAGAGCATCTTTTACGAGATTGCCCGAAGAACCCCAATAACCTACCAAAAATCACTCCTATCAACATCATTGGATTAGTGGTAGACTCTACGGGAAGTATAACTTCCACTGCCCCCGTGCATGTGGTCACTAGAGCTTAAGCCTTGGAGCAAACTCAAGGAGTAGGATAGGAAAAGAGTTCTGAGGTTAGTGAGACAGAGAGCCTAACCAAGAAGAGGACAAGAGCTTGGAGAGATAGCCGGGAGAGAATGAAAAGACAATGGTCATAGAAAATGAGCGAACTTGAAGAAAGCTTGAGAGAAACCAAAGCAAAGATAAGTGAACTCCCATCTCAAACCCACTCTCACACTACACCACCACACCCCTTTCCATCACACTCCAACCCATCACCTTCCATTCCCCAACTTTCTAATACACCACACATAGCCCACCCACCACCCAGAGTAGGATCAGTCCTAGCGGATCCCACTCTTGAGGATCTAGACATGATGCTTAAAGCATATCAGGCCAGAATCTAGGAAGGGCCAAATGTGACAGATCATGAGAAATGAGCCGCTCTAGAGATAGAGCGAACAAAGCTTTGTGCTAAGATGGTCGAATTGGCGCAAGCCATGTTTGAAGCCACTCGCTTGTTCAATGGCTCTAGCTCCACAAGAACACCCTTGCATTTCGATGGTCTGTTGGATAGATTGGAGAGGTTACTTACAAAGTCTGGGAAAGGAGTCACCTCCCAGATTAAGGAGAGTGCAAGAGATAGAATAAGCATTCCTCCCCAGGAAGCTTATGTGCCTAACGCCACTGAACCCGACACCTCTTCTTCTATGAATAGGTATTCACCAGAGTTCTTGAGAGAAATTCAAGAAGAGAAATGGGCAAAGGAAAGTGAAATCCTTCCTCCCATTGAACTTGTGGATGATGCAGATGATCAATTCCCACAGGACATCCCGTCTATTTATGAAGAGTAGGAGAGTTCCCAATCTCAAGAGAGATTAGACTTCGAGTCTAAATTCTTATAGGAACTACCCCATTTCACAGGCCCATGGGAAACCAAGTCAACTTGCATGAGAGCACCCATGGTCATGATAAGAAACGAAGATTCGATCATACCTAGGAATACTGAGGTAGTAAAGAACACTAAAGTGCAGTGCAACCTCACTTTAGAAGAGCTACTCAAAGTTAAGCCAGAAGTGTAGAAACATGTAGCCAAACAAGTGCCAAAAATAGCGAAATCGCGTTCCCAGGTAGGATCACATAGAATAGTGTCAGAAATACCATTGGATAAGATAGGAGATATGAGTGAAGGAGAAGAAGGAAATACCTATCTCCCAGTTACCCATCAGGAATACACAACCAAAGCAATTTTGGACTCAGGTGCAGGAGTTGCAATTGCTACCACTTCCCTATGGAAGCGTTGGGGCAAGCGAGCACTTAGGCCAACGAGAATGAAATTGCAAATGGCCGATGGTCATATTAAGAGACCTTTGGGATTGCTAGAAGGAATAACTCTCACTACATGTGGTGTAGAGTTTGAGCATACATTTGCTATATGTGACTTTAGCAAAAACCAGGCCTATGAGATGATTTTGGGGAGACCATTTATGCGGCAGTTGCAAGTGGTACAGGATTGGGGAACCAATTCTTTGTACTTGCAACATTTAAGTGTTACAACCAAAGTCAATCTCAAGGATTACTCTCATAGAGATGTACCCCCCATTCAATGGAATCCCATCCATAGAGCCAAAGATGATATTGAGTAAGTGCATTCCATAGGATCAGGATCCTCATGGATGCATGAAGACACCCACTTATGGATGTGCAAGGTAGCAGTAGAAGAAGAGAAGAGAGAGAAAGCCAGAGAGGTAGGTGCAAAAGAAACCCATAGATCAATTCAAGACCCAGCCTATGCACCTGTAGTTTTTCTTGACGAAGAATTTGAGCCTCACGGCTGGGCTGAAATTTTAGCAACCATGGATGTAGCCATCAATGAAGAACAATGGACACCCCATTGTGACGAGGATGGCTATGACATTTCGGTCTTTTCAATAGAACCAATCATGGGAGATGCAGTTTTGGAAGAATGCGAACCTAGCCCTGATGCATTTGAGGATGCAAGTGACTCCGACTTAGAGTCGATCATTATGGACCCACCATTTGCATCAGAGGAAGAATACTTCTATAAGGTAGAAGTTTACCCTCAGAGACATGAAGAGCTCACTAATGATGTGAGATTAACCACCCAAGTGACCACCAAAACTGAAGGCAAGAAGAGGAAGAAGAAGGAAGTCACTTCGAAGGAAGAAGAATCCTTGTTTGAGGTCCCTGAAAACTTTAAAAAATATGAGATAGATGATAGGAGAGTCATGATAAGAATGCCTAAACGTGAGGCACAATCAGGAGAGGCCTATGATAGCAAGGAAACCACCAAGAAAATAGTCGTAGCCATAGAAGAGGGAGAAGAAAGATGCACCTACATAGGACATGACTTGTCGGAAGAAGAAGAGCAAGAGTTGATAGAGTTGCTAAGGGAATATAGAGACGTTGTTGCTTGGAGTTACAAGGACCTGAAAGGTGTAGACCCTGACATATGCTCACACACGATCCCCATGACCTCAGATGCCAGACCCTCTAAACAAAAGCCCTACACATACAATGACAACTATGCTGCCAAGATCAAAGAGGAGATAGATTGCTTGGTTGAAGCTGGATTCATCTATGAAATTGAGCACACTGAATGGGTATCCCCCATTGTAGTGGTGCCCAAAAAGAATGGCGAATTACGTGTATGCATTAACTTGAAGAAGGTTAACGCAACCACTATCAGGGATAGTTATCCGCTTCCTATCATTGAGCATCTATTAGAAAGGGTAGCAGGCAAGGAAGTGTACAGCTTCTTAGATGGGTTCTCTGGCTACAATCAAGTAGCCATTGCACCAGAAGATCAGCATAAGATGGCTTTTGCCACAGAATGGGGCATATTTGCTTTTCGGGTAATGCCATTCGGGCTTACCAATGCACCTGCAACCTTCCAGAGGCTGATGTGCCACGTGTTTAAAGAGTTCTTGAGGAAAAATTTGGAAGTCTATGTTGATGATGTTTGCGCTCATTCCAACATTAGACAGACCCATATACTTGAACTCAGAAAAATCTTTGACAAATGTAGAGAATATCAAGTCTGCCTGAACCCAGAAAAGTGTGTTTTCATGGTCAGGCAAGGCAAGATCCTAGGGCACATAGTGTCAAAGAATGGCATATCAACGGATGAGGAGAAAGTGAGAGCCACTCCAGAACTACCTAGGCCAAGGAATGTCAAGGAGGTACAGGCCTTCATGGGGCATTGTGGTTACTACCGCCGGTTCATTCACATGTATGCCGTCATTGCAAAGCCTCTATATGCTCTTCTAACTAACTTTGAGTGGACTGATGAATGTGAGAACTCTTTCAAGGAGCTCAAACAAAGATTATGTTCAGCACCAATCTTGACCACACCAGATTGGAACAAGCCATTCCATGTCCATGTAGATGCATCCAATTATGCTATTGGATGTGTACTTGCACAACCTACTGGTGAAGGTAATATGGATCTTCCAATTGCTTATGCCAGTAGACAGTTGAATGCAGCTGAACGAAACTATACTACCACTGAACGAGAAGGATTAGGCATGGTGTATGCTGTTAAAAAGTTTAGACACTATTTGCTTGCAAATAAGTTTAAATTTTTTACGGATCACCAAGCTCTACTGTACCTAGTATACAAGCCATGCAATACAGGAAGATTAGTAAGATGGTTCCTCTTACTAATGGAATACGACTTTGAGGTAGTGGTGAGAAAGGGCAAGACCCATTTGAGAGCAGATCATCTCTCAAGGCTCACATCAGGAGAGGCCCCACAAGGAGTGTCAGATGACCTACATGATGCTTACTTGTTTAATTTGGAAGTTGTACCGCAGTGGGCTAAGCCATTAGTGCCAGTATTGACATACGGTCCTAATCACTCGGTAATGCACACAGAAGATAGAGAGATATTAAGAGCTCAAAAGTATCATATCTTGGCAGGAAGTATGTACAAACATATGGAGCAAGGAGTATTAGCCTGTTGTGTGGGAGAGGACGAGTACGCTAAGTGGTTGCAATTAGCACATGTAGGTGCATTAGAGCAACACTACTCAAAACAACGAACCCCACAGACCCTGAGGAGACTAGGAGTGCATTGGCCAACCATGGAAGTTGATGTCCATAGAATGTGCAAAGAATGCCCAATCTGTTGCACTAAACCACCAGTGGAACATGCCACTCTTTATCGAGTGTCTTTAGTGCCAGATTGGAGTGAACCATTAGTAGCCTTCTTGAGGACGAAAACATTCTCTCAAGATATGACTTTGGCTAGACAAAGGAGTTTGGAACACGAAGCCTTAGATTACACAATCATTGGTGATAATTTATACAAACGTGGTAAAGATGGTTACCTAAAGACTGTGTGTCCATGAGAGCAAATACCTCAAGATATTAGAGACTGCTCACCAAGGTGTAGCAGGAGGACACTTCGGTCCAGATAGGGTGATCAAGGCCCTACCTATAGATACGGACTACCTATAGAGTTAGTTAGTGATAGAGGGACTCACTTCTTAAATGAAGTCATTGAAAATCTTCTTCAAGAGTTCTTGGTGATACACAAGAAGTCTGCCCCCTATCATCCACAAGCTAATGGCCAGGCTGAGAGCACAAATAAGATCTTATGCAATGTGCTGACTAAATTGGTGAATAACAAACGCTCTGATTGGGACAAACAGCTACACCATGCTGTTTGGACATATCGAGTTGCCTATAAAACGGTACTCCAAGCCACACCCTTTCAGATGGTGTTTGGCCAGAATGCAATGCTACCATTGGATTTTTTGATACCTACGTTAAAGATAGCACAAGAGCATGACTGGTCAGGCCATGAACTCTCCTCTAGAATCTTTGATCTTGAACGTTTAGGGGAGACACGATTGAGAGCTGCAGCAGGAATCTATGCAGCCAAGCAGAGGCAAAAGGCATATTTTGATACACATGTGAAGGTTAAAGGCTTGAAAACAGGAGACCTAGTCCTAGTCTACACATTGAAGCAACATGCACGAAAATTAGAGAAAAGAGGCTATGGACCAATGATTATCAATAGGATCTCCACAAGCGGAGCAGTACAGCTAGCCACTCTAGAGGGTGACGTACTACCAAGTTACATAAGCGGATGTAGAGTCAAGCTATATCAAGAACCCTTAACTGAAGAAATGCTCAATCGACTTAATACTGCAAAGAAACGTAAGGAAGAGGAAAAGCGAATTCGAGAAGAAGCACAGGCCGAAGCCCTAGAACATATTCGACGAATGAAATTGAGGAGGCAAGGTAGAGATCAACCCATGGATGATGCTCATGAAGCTTTGGGTCATCACATGGCCATGTGCAAAGCTGCAGGTGAACGGTTCCATAAGATAGTTGATTGACGACCTTTTGTGACCCTGGAAGTAGGACAAGGAGAGAGTGTAGTTTGGCTTTCTTACTGCCAACATTTGCAATTGGAGGTAAAACCCTTAGAAGCATATCTGATAGGATTAGGAGGAGTTGAAACCCCTTGCATGGGAGAGGTGGAACTTCCCCTCTACATTCAAGAGGTCCTAATGTCAGCAAAAGTGTTAGTATGCAAAGACGCAGATCTTACCGAACCTCTAGTCTTGGGCCAAGACTGGATCTATGATCACGCAGTCAACCTCAACCTAAGAAGTGGACTTCTTCAGGCTTGGGCAGGCCAAGCCGCCTTACGATTGAGTTAGAAAATCAAGCACTCAAACCATTAGAAAAGGCACCAACTCCTGGTCCCTCCAGGAGCCCACATGAAGATAACAATGTTGTTCTTGTCCGAAGTTCTATGGCGCAGAGGATTGTCACTCTCGAAGAAGGCACATAAGTCAACGATGAGTTCCCATCTGTTCCAAAGAAGATTCTAAAAGGGAAGGCTCTGCAACACACAACACTGAGGAGACCGAGGATCAAGAAGCATGAGCACCAACCTCTGCACTATGAAGTACCTCGAGGCATGAAGCAAATCTGGATGCGGAAAGATAGAAAACCCACGGTGTTTGAGATAGACTCTCAAAGAAGCCAACAAGCCACACCGTCACGCATTACAACGAAGGAGTCTCTTAGCCAACACTATAGACATACCCTATCTATTTGGGTTCCTAAGCGGTCAATGAAGGCTATTCCCCATGCTAGACAGATATGGGTGCCCAAGGCATGCTTACGAGCCCAAGTAGCTTCACCTCCAGTCACTAGCATAAATCAACCCTCACTAGTACTCTTGGTAAACAACTCAGGAGAGATACCTACACCCCACACTATTACACCTTTGGTCAAACCTAGAAATGTCTGGAAATGGGTACCCAAAAGGTCCCAATTCCAACACAATCTAGCTCATAAACCTTTACCTGGCATCAGCTCTAAGAACTACGAATCCTCAATCAAAGTGTGGAGACTTAAAACCTGTATTAAACCCCCTGACCAATTTTGTAAATCCATCCACTCTGATGTAGGTGCATTCTGAGTACATTGCATATCCAAAGCATGCATCTAGGCTGACACTAAACACTAATCACCACTCACATCTCTCATAAACACTTCATCTCTAACCACTAACCACCTGGAATGTCATGTTAGTATTGTGAAGGGAACACCATTACATCTTGTTTCCTATGCAACACTGACGTGCCCTTCTTCTTCTAGCATATAAGCATTAGAAGTATCATGGCAACAGCAGCAGGAACAAGCTCCCAGGCAGGCACTAGTACTCAAAGCAATTGGGATACCATGCCCATGGAGGCTCCTCTGACAGCGAGGCCTGAAGAGCTTTTAAATGTGAGAAGAATTCCTATCTCAGATCCACCAAGTGGCCTAACAGAAAGAGTAAAGGGGCATTCTCATTGGTTCAATGAGATGCCAGGAGATTTGGGAGATGCTGATCATATTTGGGAATCCAAGTTGGAATACGGAGGAGTTTGGTGGACCTTTCAGTTCTTCTCACGAGAATTTGAAGCATTACAAAATGTAGCCCCTCTTCAAGATATCTGGCAAAAAGCAGGATTGCAAGATTATTTTAGTGCAGCTTTGCCTAAACCTGATTTCCTTAGGTGCTATCACTTGATTGCAACTCTGAAGGCTAGAGGAGATAAAGATCATTCAGGCACATTCCTGGTACCCTCTCTATCAAACCAGGAGGAAATGAAGAAGTTTGAGTTGAATATTACTTTAATCAGGGAGGCCCCTCAGATGTATGGCACCCATGTGCCCTCCGATCGAGATCCCTTGATACCGGAGTCTATGAAGAACAATAAACTCAAGAAGTTGAAAGAAATGTGTGCTCTCACCCCCAACATTGCCATACCACTGCGGATTGCCTTCAACACTTTGCATTTCCGGCACAAGACCGGTTCACCCAGCCTCATAAGAAGATTTGTATGGGTTATACCTAGTAGAGACCGGGAGCTTACCTATTAAAATGCCAGTGTGGATACTTGACCAGTTATATGAAGCAGGCAAGCGAGGAATGCGGAAGCCCACTTTGAATGGCTACTGTGCCATTACAAGAATTATCTACAGATGCCTTGCCTATGATGTGCCGATCACAAGGGCCCTTAAGTACTCACAGTTGGAATTCTTCCAGGGGCGGAAATCAGGGGTCCAACCCATTAAAAGAATGCGTGGATCTCTTTCACAAGTTCTTATTCCTCGCAAAGTCGCCACAGAAGCCTCCTGTAGAGAAGAAGAACAGGTAGCCCCTTTCACGATCCATCTCCAAAGACCACAATCAGGAGGCATGGTACAACCCACTCCATCAGCCCCCCCACTATCCACAGATGCTGAGTTTGCATCCATGGCTACATTGACAGAAGATCCATCCTTTGACTTTGAAAGCTTCTTGCAAACAGCACACTTGTCTGAGAGTGAATTCTTTTCTGACAGTGAAGGTCCCGGATCATCATCCCAGAGAGAACGACCACATAGTGCGGCACAAAGAGTACATTGGGAGGATGAGGCACAACACACTCAGGTGGGAGTCACACATGAACAAGTGGAGATGCAGAGGAATGAATCGGAGGAGAGTGAGGAGGAAGCCCCTGCTTACACCGCACAACTCAAACAGCTCTACAAAACGATCAAGTAGGTACAAAAGAGGCATAAGCTATCCGATGAGGCAAATAGAGAAATGGTGAATCAAATGCTTCAAGCAGAGAACGCAGACCCCCATTTTGTGGAATCATTGAACCTTTTGGCGGAGACATATGGGATTATAGAAGTTATGCGGATCATGTTACATCGCAACCCTCCTCAATACGATCAACGAAAGATCGATACACGACCACGAAGGGGGAAGATGATTCAAATGGAAGTCTCTACCACCCTCCCTACCACCACTCAAGAAGATGTCCACATGGCCAGCCCAACCAACAGTGAGGAACCAGATGTAAATATACAGATACCATCTCCACCATCACATCCCATCCAGCCCTTATAACCCCTCACCACTAGCCTTCCTAAACAACTAGTATCCACCCATAGTGAACACATACTACACACCACCATTTCTCCATCCTTCCCTTTGCCTACATCCACCAGTCCCAACCAATTTTCCGAACCTTAGATAGGTCACCCCGCCACCCATCAAACCATATTAGGTCACCCATCCTATATACGAGCTCTCGGACAGCCACATGCCCGTTCACAAACATTAACACAACCATTTCCCTTCCCTAATACATTTCCTCCTTCCCAACCCCTATCCATTGTACCCCTTTTAACCCCCTCGGAATCAACACAAATCACCCGACCTCCATTCTTGACAAACCTTGTAAATATACTTCAACAAATTGAGAATTATAATAAAAATTCCCTTCCCCAACCCACCTCCCCCACATCCATTGCCACCACTAACACACCACCTACCATTCCCGTATTCACGATTCACACTTCACACACCATCACGTCCGATCCTATGGACATTTCACCTTCCACAGGACCACTCACCACCACTTTTGTCTCAACATCACCACTTGTAACTTCACGCACGCCACCGCACACGACCACTGTCAGCACAGCATCCACTTTTCCCTTTCCCATTTCCTGACCCCTTGCATCTTTCACCTCCACCTCTGCACCCACCTCATTCAGTCATGCATTGGACACCATGTTCGAAGCCGCTGCCCAGCTTAAGGAAGAACAGAAAACAATAAGGAATTGTGTACTCTCTCATCCCACCTCCAAGCACGTGTCAATGCCTTGGAATTGAGTAATGTAGCATTCCAACAAGAAGTTACGACCCTCCAACACTCAAAGGCAGAGCTTGAATCCAAGTATACACAGACGAGTAAGGCTATGGAAGAACAACTCAGAGACCAGCTAGCTCGTAATGCTCGACTACAACGAAACATGGCTCTACTCCGACACCACCTAGCAGCTGCCCAAGAAGAAAACAGGAGATACAACAACAAAATCAAGATAACCTCGCAGCCGCCATAGAAAACACTCCAGGGGCACCCATCGACCCTGCTAGCTTCCGGGCCGTCCCTTCAGAGAGCATACAAAAAAATTTGGAAACCTATGCCAACCTCTTAGAAGCACATGATCAGCTGGCCGACCAAGTAAAGGAACTACAAAGATCCCAAGTGCCTACACCACAACCACCAGAAGCTAAAGAGATGGTCAATGTTGCCACTTCACCAGAGCGTGAATCAACAACGACCAATGAGGTACTTGAGCTACGACAACAAGTGGTAGAATTAAAGATCAAGTTGTTACAGTATGAAAGACCCCCCTCTCCACCTGATCAACCAATAGAAGAAGAAGCAGTAATCATTCCAATGGAGGAAACATTCGAAGACAACTATGAGCCTCAACCCATTCCAGGAGGCAGAATCACGGAGGAAGGACAAGACACATATGAGGAGCCCCCGTCGGCATGGATGAAACAGGTAGAAGAAATGGGGCCAACTCATGAGGAACGTATCTCCACCCAGATGTTGGCCATGAGGACTATTGAAGAAACCATACTTCAATCAGAATATTTCAGACACCTTTCCCCTAGAAGACTGATAACCAGCTCCGAGTTACAATATAAGCCATACTTTGTACTATTGGCAGACTACAATGCGGAGATCAAACGTAAAACCAACAAGTACCCTACTTTCGCTAGCCAATTTGAACCTGAGGACATTCCAGAGGACGCCCACAAAGGGAACATATACCAACCCACCTGGAGGCAAAAGTTACTGGAAACCTATCCGGAGATGCTACGAACACGGGATCACGCGCCCATGCACTTGAAGTATAACAATTGCTATGGGCCAGTGCAATGAAGAAGATCATGGAAGGCATTTGCCATAAAAGTTAAGAACAATGCCAATTGCAAAGAATGGCTCAATTACCCCGCCATTGCACCCCCAACCGGCACACCTACTGTAGCTTACATGATGGCTACCATCAGACATTGGATGCCACGCCTCCACCCCATGCCTGACGTTGTTGCAGAGATGATGCTCAAGATACTGGACATGATGCAAGTGGTGTTAACGACTTTCCGAAATGTACGTAATATTCAGCCACCAATTTTGGGCTTCATCAACGGTAACTATGACTTACTTTATGATATGAGCACAACCCCGAGTATCAGAGTGGCTTATGCGTGGCCTGCACGAATAAGATATCTCCCTGCTTGCTACAAGCAAACGTTTGATGACATGTTCACCACGGGGTTTTTGGAAGCACACTCAGAAGTGTTCGCACCATGCCCAACTCATCTCCTACAATTATTTGCCTACGAACAAACAATGCATTCAGAGCTCTACACCACGCCACAACCTGACCTACCGGGCGCAGTTAATTGGGAGGCCCTGCAGAGAGACCTGGTCAAGGGACTGCGGATTAAAGAACAAGAATTGGCAACCGACATACTACAGCAGTACATTGATCAAACCGTGGAGCAGAGGTCTGTCAGAGGCGACAGACGCTAGGGGGGGGAGAGTGTTGGCATCATACGAGAAGAAGCAGGTACGGGCATACATGTAGATCTAGCACTGAGGCAACCCATTAAAATTTTTCCAAACCTTACATCAATTTAAAAGTGATTCTCATCACTAGAAACCCTTGTAAATACCGTTTCACCTTTTTGTAGCTCCATTTTGTGCAAGCCGAGGAGTCCTCGAGCTTGAGGAGACTTAGAAGTAAGTGCCTACCAATTTTCATATTTTTTAGACCTCGTTTGAGCCCTCAAATAAGCCCTGGAACCTAATTTTTAACTACGCCGGACACTAGGTCTGGACAAGGCCAAAGCTAGTAAAAAACTATAAATAGAGCTAGAGAGCTCATTTTTGGGGCTAGCTTCTTGTAGTTTTGAGTTTGTATGAGAACTTGGTTATAATAGAAGTGATTCCATTGTCGTACTCTCTTTGTTCTTGCCGTGTGTGCGCGTGTGTGTGTATGTGTGTGCATGGTTGTGTGCTTCTCACTCACACATTTGTGCCTTCACTTGCTTGAGGTCTTCATACCATCCTCATGTCTTCCCGGATTGACATTAAAGGAGGTGCTACTCATCACTGAGCTACACCCTCAAAGCTTCATTCTTTGCTTTCAAATCCTATTTTTGAAGCATTTTTGGGGTGTTTTTTGGAGCCATTTTGGAGTACTTTTGCACATAGTTCTCTTCATACAGGTCCGAGAACATCAAGAAGAGTGTTCTTTGTACTTATTCGACAATCAATATCAACCTTTGGGGCTGTGTTTTCAGCCACGCTTGTAAAACTATAGGTTTCTCGAAAGGTTTTCAGTTTTGGTGGGAGCAACCACTGCAACTTTATGCAAGTTTTTTGAGCCTAAAACATCAAAGTTGACAGACACTTGGAAGTGTTTTTGGCTAGTTTTTGGGCTGAGCATTCAGCCTTTTAATGTCATTTTACTACATATATTGAGCACATACACACCATGTATGCTTTTGTGGATATCGCTTATGTACATCCATGTGGTCATTGATATAGTAGTTACGTTTTTTGCATAAAGCCTTTTATGTTTGATAAAGAGGGTTGTGGTGAGGTTTTCTTAATTGGGAGACACCCAAATGTTGGGGTCTCTTTGGTGATGCAGGTGGAAGACTTACCCCACCTCGCCATAGGAGATGTATGATAGTTGTTCATAGGTGCTCGATAAGCCTAGTTGGCTTCTATTGGGTAATTGATTATATGTAGTGGAGTGAATGATTCACTATGCAGGCAAACATGTCAGTACTTGTAGTTTTATGATATTTTAGCACTGATCATATGCTCATTTTGCAGAGGATACTGTTAGACGGCCGCCGAACAAGGACAAATGTACTAGGACAGGTGTCTTAAATGTAAAAGTGTTAGACGACCGCCGAACAAGGACAAAAGTACTAGGACAGGTATCTTAAATGTAAAAGAACCTTTCAGGAAACGCGCAGGTAACTAAAGATTTGCGCACTCTTGTAAAAAAATCCTATATATAAGGCAATGAGAAAAGAGTGGCAGAGCGCCCCCTGTTTGGGAATTGCAGTGTATTGTTTGAGTAAGCCCCATTTTGGGGGTTGTAAACGTATTGTGCGAATGTGCATGTTGTTGAGAAGATCAGTCCTGCTCTGTTCTGTTCTGTGCTCCGTCTAGCCGTTTATTCGCACATTAATACAGAGTTGCGAATCAGTTATATTGCGTTACGAATCTGTTCGGTAATGGTTGAAGTGTGTCTCTGAGTGTTATCAAGTGTAGTGTGTTGTTGGTCAGTTCTGCGGCGGAGTAAGGGAACGTGAAAAGTAGTCCCGAACTATTTGTCTGTTAGCGTTTTCTGTAAGTGACCGAATTCGATACCGTAGTCTACAGTCACTGTTGATTCCGATCACAGGAAGACTAGTATCTGTAATGGTCTGGATGTGAGTAGGACACCGTTAAGTCTATGGTTAGTTGTTTGTTATTAGAAGATTGGTTGTTCGAGTTTAGCATACGATGAGTCCTTATAACTTCAAGGTATAATGTCTGGTTGGTATACCTGTCTGCTCTGAAGAAGTACGTATTAGGTGACCTTCGTTATTGAAGTATATTTTACTCAGAAAAATAAGTAACCGGACTGCTGCCCAGATAACTACAGTAGAATCAGTTCTGAAGTTCTAATTCCAGTACACTGAACAGTCTTCAGTTGTTCAGAGTTGGACACTGAGCTAAGAACGGGATAACATTTATGATTGTGTGATGAGTTGGGAAAATAGTACAGGGCCTCTGTCTAACAGACCCCTACCACTCCCAAGGACCCACGCGGCTAAGAGGTAATTTACGGTTAGGAAAGATTCGAAACCGGCTGAACTTGAAGTACTTTGAGCCTGAAGCCGGAAGTAGCGATTGACGTTTAACATTTGGCGCTGTCTATGGGAAAGTGGCATCAGGTTGCCAGTTATCTGTGAAAAGTGGCAGTAGCGTGCCAGCTGTTTTTCAGAATCAAACATTACGGTTATCGTTCGATTGACTGACGGTAGCAACAGAGCCAGATTGTTGCCAACTACTCAGATAGTGCTACTACGCAATGATACATGCCGGTTACTCGGTCTGGCGAAACGTATCCTAGGAACCATATGACTGGAACACGAAAAGTGCTAAAGACAACCCTACGAGAAGAAGGTATAACGCGGCCTGACCCAGTGGTCAAGCAAGTTAAGGACGTTAGAATTAATTCCGGTCATATTCCGGTGGAACGATCAACGCCTTTGGTACATTCTGGTGTCACTTCGACCCAGCCTATCGAAATACAGTAATTCCAGAATCTACCAAGACGCCGCTGGAAACTAGTTTAACAATCTTGGATAAAGATTCAGAGTTATCCACGATCAGAAATACTCTAGGAAAAGAAATCGGTAAAAGCAGAAAAACACTGCAGTCTGGTACATTTTCAGTTCACTCCGGTGATATTCCGGTGATAGAAACACCTACTGGCGGCCAAGGATTAGCATTTTTTGCGGAATCCTCAGCCCGACCCGCGTGTTTGGAAGAAAGATTTCGGATATTGGACATCCAGAAGGAAGGAAAGCTGTTCGAAGCAGAGATCCGAAGTATCCTACGCAAAAACAGCACACCGGAAGGCACGCCATCCGGCGATCCAAGTTCTGATAGTTCAACCAATCAACCTCAAGATACAGAAGAAGGGCCGAATACACTCACAATGAACGGACAACAACAACAACAACAGTTATGTCAACCAAGGCCGCCTCCAATAGGAGTAACATACACGAAATTTGGTGGATTCCGAAGAGATGACCCGGATGCTCACGTACGCACTTTTGAGATCAGTTATGCAGTCCTTAACCATCCACCGGATCAGGCATACAAGGCCATTGTTTTTCAATCTACACTGGTCAATGAAGCGGCTAGATGGCTTACGGAATACGACATTAATCATTTCGGTACCTATGATGCAGTACGAGATGCTTTTTTGCAACGATTCAGGTTAAAGAAGAATCCCGCCGAAATCTTTGATTATTTACAGAACAACCGACAGAAGGCGAATCAGACTGTCCAGGAATATGCTACACTTTTTACAACACACTTGCGACAGATACCACAGGCCCACGTTAACTTACCGGATGATGTCATCACGCAGTGGTTTATCAATGGTTTAACCCCGCAATTGAAGCAGATCATGATCATAAGATGTGTCGGAGCAATGATGTTGGATGCAGTCATTGCCATGGCTATGCAACTGGAATCCAAAGTCGGTGGATTTACAGAAGATCTAGAGTGATTAAAAACGAACAAAACTATGGCTGAAGATATAACCAGACAAGTGTACTATATCACATGCAAAAATTCAGGTCATACTAGTGCCAATTGTGCGCTAAATCAAACGTTCTGCGCTATCTGCAACACTGCCGGACACACCACCGGAAATTGTGTCTACAATGCCAGAATACAGGGAACAGCAACAGTGAATGCTGTTATTCAAGAACATGGACAGGCAGCGAATCACTATGTACCTCCGCAACTGAGAAACAATCAACCGCAAGGATCTCGAAACTACCGAGGACAGAGAAACAATAACTATAATGCAAACCGCTGGCAGAACGAACCACCATCGGAAAATCCCAATTTACCACCGCCACGCTGTCATTTTTGTGGTGAATTTGGACACATTAGAAGATTTTGCAAGGATGCAGCTGAGTATGATCAAAGGAAGGAGCGGCAAAACCCAATGGCCAACATGGTACAAATTACACCGGTAGAAACGCAAACTGCTATAGTCCAGACCTGATCAGGTAAACAGCTACAGTCAGCAGCAGAAATATTCGAACCGGGGATACGAGAACAACATAGGATGTATAACAAGGCTAGCCACTGGACCGCAACAGAACCACCAGTGTTCCCAGAACCTATCTCGGTGACTCAGACCTCGTCGACAAAGGAAGGAACACAACAAAAGGAAGCAGCAACGGAGCCATCATCAGCAGTAGACATAACAGCAGATACTTCTGCATTAGCAGAGACCTTAAGTTCAAAAGAGCAGGATAACCAATCTCAGCAGGCCTGGGAAATTTTATCCAAGGCATCTATCACTCTGCCTCTCGGCCAACTACTGGCATTAGTACCTGGGGTTCGACAACAGTTCTAGCAATAGTTCAGTCCGGTACCTTCTTGTATTCCGGCGATAGCAGCAGTTCAACCGGAACCTGATTCTACGGTTGATCATTCAGTTCCCTTGATTAGAGTATGGTATAAGAATCATAAAATTACACAGGTATTGATTGATGGAGGCTCTGGTGTTAACATTGCAACTACAGCCTTATGCAATAGGTTAGGATGGACCGAAATCAAATCAGTTCAATTTTTTGTCAGAATGGCAGACCAATCTAGAGTCCATCCTGTAGGACTTGTGTGAAATGTACCCATTACTTTACAAGGTACGACCTTCAAAATGAATTTTGTTATACTAGATCTGCCGGAATCCACTTTGGATTACAACCTTCTTTTCGGTCGACCTTGGCTGAAGCATGCGAAGGTAATACAGGACTGGTCCGCACAAGAGCTTACGTTCAAAGATGCCAACCGTAGATATGTGGTAAAATTAGATGCTATACAACCTTGCGAACTTCACGCCAGACCATATTTTGCTGAACCAGTCCACATGTTAGATGGACTATCAGATGATGAAGAAGAGGAATTTCTGAAGAATAACGCTGATTTAATGACCTTAGGGACTGTTGATCTACAATCCGTGATAGATAACTGGAGTACTTCAGTTTGTACAGTTGCACCAATCACCAAAAAAACTAAGCAGGAAGATATTGTTTCAACACACGACGATGAATTACAATCACTATTCCGGTCAACAGACGATACAGAGAAACCGCAACAGTTTTATGTCTCCGAAGACCAGTTGACCTCGTACAACTTAGGAGACGAAGATCATCCACAACCTGTAAAGATAAGGCAAAACTTATCGGAAACATTTAAAGCTGATTTGATTCGACTACTTCGCGAATTCTCAGACGTCTTCGCATGGGACTACAAAGATATGAAAGGACTAGATCCGCGCATCTATTAGCACAGAGTCATGTTGAAACCTGAAGCTAAACCGAATAAGCAGCCCAGCTACCGGATGAATCCCAATTAGGCATCACAGGTAAAAGCCGAACTTGATAGATTATTAAAAGTTGGATTCATCGTACCAATAGAACATGCTGAATGGATTTCACCAATTGTGATCGTGCCTAAGAAAAATAAGCAACTACAAATTTGTGTAGACTACCGGAAATTAAACGCAGCAACAGTACCGGATCCTTTCCCGATCCCCTTTCTGGATACCATGCTTGATAGGGTAGCAGGCCACGAAATGTATTCATTCTTAGACGGATACAGTGGTTACAATCAGGTTAGAATGGCTGAAGCAGATATACCAAAAACTACCTTCATTACCAATTGGGGTGTCTTTGCTTGTCCAGTAATGTGGTTTGGATTAAGAAATGCACCAAGCACCTTTCAGCGATGTATGCAGGAGATTTTCTCTCCTTATCTCAATTCGTTTATGCAAGTATATCTCGATGACTTCTCGATTTTTGGAAAGATGATGGCACATTTGCTTCATCTACGGTGCTGTTTCCAAAAGTGTCGAGACTACAGACTCTGCCTTAACCCAAGCAAATCTGTGTTTGCCGTTTCATGTGGCAAACTACTTGGTCATATTGTATCTGCCCAAGGTATCCGAGTAGACCCAGATAAGATTTCGGCAATTTTAGAAGCCTCAGTACCCGCCACTCCGAAAGAAGTAATGCGTTTTATGGGTCAAGTACGGTGGCATGGCAGACACTTACGGTGGCTTGCTCATCTGGCTGTACCACTGAACAGACTAATCACCAAAACTCCCCGACAGTTCGAATGGACTCAAGAATGCCAAACTACATTTGATCGACTCAAGTATCTATTGACGCAGGCCCCAATCTTGCAACCACCGGACTGGGACAATCCATTCCATGTTTTTGTCGACGCTTCAGATATTGCGATCGGCAGTATTTTGATGCAGCAAACACATAAATGGTTTCGCCCTATCTATTACGCCAGCAGAAGGCTTGCACCGGCAGAAAAGAACTATTCTACCACCGAAAGAGAATGTCTAGGATTAATTTACTCCATCAAAAAGTTCAGACATTATCTATTAGGCTGGAAATTCACCTTTCATGTGGATCATGCTGCCCTCGTCTATCTAGTAAGACAGCAACATTTAGGCGGACGATTAGCACGATGGGTGCTACTCTTGCAGGAATTTGATTATGAAGTCATTCACCGACTTGGAAATGCACATGCCTTAGCAGATTTCTTATCTCGCCTAGATTCTGGTGAAGCTCCGATAGGCGTAGATGACACGACTCCAGCAATTTATAGTTCTGAGCCACTGACCGATGAGCATGCCGAATTACAAGCAACGCCTACATATTATGATCAGATTCTAACTTTTCTCATCGAAGGATGCTTTCCATCTGAGACTGCCAAGGCAGTTCGAAGGAAAATGGCAGTCTTTAGCCGTCGATTCCGGTTAGTTGCAGGAGAACTATATTATGTAGATCACACCGGAATCTTACTTCGATGTGTTCCTTCGCATGAAATTAACTCGGTCATCACAATGGCTCATTCAACCCCTACTGCTGGTCACTTTGCCACAGATTTAACTCACCGGAAAATTCTGCAAGGAGGTCTCTGGTGGCCAACTATGTACCGAGATGTGGCCCAATTCGTCAGAAACTGTGATAACTGTCAAAGGTCTGGATAACCACTGCAACGACACTTCTTTCCCTTGCAGCCAATTATGCCACTCGAACCATTTCAGAAATGGGGATTAGATTTTATCGGTCCAATCACACCTCCAGCAGTCTTCAGTAACAACAGATACATACTAACCTGTACAGACTATGCAACGAGGTGGGCAAAAGCTTGGGCTTTACGGTCTGCTACAGCAGTTGTAGTAGCAAAATGTCTGCTAAATGATGTCTTCCCACGATTTGGCTTATCGAATTGGTGACAGATCAAGGTACTCACTTCGTAAATCAATTAATGAAGGTACTCACCCAATCATTCCAGGTGACACATAAACTCAGCTCTCCATATTACCCTCGCGCCAATGGTTTGGCCGAAAGTACAAACAAATCACTATTGAATATCCTTCGGAAACTGATCATGGAAGCACCGGAAAGATGGGATCAACTACTACCTGCAGTAGTATGGGCATACCGAACTACATATAAGGTAACAACAGGATTGACACCTTTCAAACTAGCTTATGGCTTAGAAGCAATAGCACCCATGGAAATAGTTATCCCAAGTCTGCGTGTAGCAATCACTCAGAAAATGCTACCGGAAGATTCGCTGACAGCACGAATGGACGCACTCAGGGAACTTGATGAGCACCGATGGCTCAGCTTTTTAACCATGCGCGAAGTACAACTAAGGCAAGCCAAGACACACGATCGATATTTGAAGACTCCAATCTTTTCGGTAGGTCAGCTTGTACTCTTCTATAACGCAAAATCCGATAGAGCAGCAGGAAAGTTCAAATTACGATGGTTCGGCCCTTTTAAGATCTCAGAACAAGTCGGTCCAGCAACTTTTCGGTTGACTACGTTGACTGGAAATCCACTCCCAAAAGTAATTAATGGGTCAAAGTTGCGGCCATATCATCACACCACTAGCCCGCATTAAGTTTTTCGACGATGGACCGCGTTTTGTTTAGTCTTTTCTGTTTTTTCTTCTTCTTTCTGCTTTTTATAAATAGCCGTGTTTTGTACAATCTTGATGTGACCAGCCGCCCCCTTAACAGTCACTCGAGTACGCACGCCTGCATGAAAACAAGCATTATTCCCGCACTGCACAATGATATCTAACCCCCTTTTCCTCCCCACTGTATTGTTTCTACTTAAACTCTGTCGACAACGCCAAAAAAAGCTATTGTGTTGTATGTTAGTATTCTGAGCCCTCGTGCATTCTGCATCCGTGTTCATTGTCTGTCTCAGTAAACGCCATGGAAGCGATAGCCAACTATGTTGCCTTCCGCGCAGGAATCCCTATCGAGGTAGGTGAATACCTGCGTTGCAGAGGGTTGGCCAACTTCGCTGAGTTGCCTTGGCACTCGGTGGTAACGCACAGGTAACTCGCAGAGTAGAAGTAAATCAAGGAAGAGGGATATCGAATGCCATTATTGCCATAAGAAAGGACATATGAAGAACGATTGTTATGCATTAAAGAATGCTAAAGGTAAAGGACATAATGTTGATGGGCATGTTAAACAGTTACCTACACCATCTACTTCTAGTGTGAAGATTGAAGAAATTAATGCTATTTTTCATGATGCTTATGTGTTGACACTTGATAGTACTATACCAACAAATGCTCTCATGGCTGATTCTCTTTCCCACACATGCCGGTTAGATTTTGGTGCTTCTTTCCATGTGAAACCACACAAAAAATGGTTCTTTAATTATTCAACAAAGTCTCTTGGTACCATGAGACTTGGTGACTCTTACCAGTGTGACGTTGTGGGGATTGGAGATGTGGTTGTGTAGTTCATTGATGGTTCAAAATTTACTATACATAATGTATGCCATGTACCTCAGTTATCACATAGTTTGATGTCAGTTGGTCAACTTGATGACCTTGGTTACAAGGTGGTCTTCTATGCTCAAATATCCTTTCGTATATCAAAGGGCAATATGGTTATTGCAAAAGGAAACAAAGTTGGCTCACTTTCTCCTTTATTTTTATCATAGAAAGAGCACTTGTTAGCTCTTACTGAAAATCCTATGGCTTGTATTTGGCATGGTTGTTTGGGCCATATATCTCGTAGTGGAATGGAAAATCTTTCTCGTTCTCGCTACTTACCTGTGTTATCTTTCTCTGATTTTGTATTTTGTGAGCATTGTCAATATGGAAAGAAAACCAGAAATGTGCATAGAATGCACATTGACTCTTCAATTCAACGTTTGGATCTCGTTCATACAGATGTGTGTGGTCCTATGCCCACTAGGTCCTTAGGTGGTTCTCTTTACTTTGTCATGTTCATAGATGATGCTACTAGAAAAGTTTGGGTATATTCTATCAAATCGAAGGATGAGGTATTCCCTACTTTCAAAAAATGGCTTGCTTCAACTGAGACTGAAAAAGGAACTAAGCTTAAGGCTTTACGTTCAGATAACGAGGGTGAGCATATGTCACATGAATTCAGCCTTTTTTGTCAGTCTTAAGGAATTCGTAGAGATTTTACAGCTCCTTATACCCCACTACAGAATGGTGTAGCTGAGAGGATGAATATAACTATTCAAGATAGAGTAGTCTCTATGTTGTATCATGCAAACCTCTCACAAGGTTTTTGGGCAGAAGCAGTAGTGACTGCAGTTCATGTGATTAACCTTTCACCTAGTACTGCCAAAGGTCTGAAAGTGGCACAAGAGTTGTGGACAGGGAAGCCATCATATTATGATTATCTTCGAGTTATTGGGTGTGAAGCCATATGTTCATATACCCAAGAATATTAGAAAAAAGTAGGACCATAAGTCAAAGAAATGCATTTTTCTTAGATATGGTCGAGAAGGACAATTTGGATATCGCTTATGGGATCATGAAACATGATCAATGATCAGAAGCAATGATGTCATTTTCAATGAGTCTAAGATGCATAAACAACCCATTAAGGAGGTTGAAATGAGAAGAGTGGTGTTTGAGGATACTAGTCCTCCGGTTAGCATGCATAAAAATACTACACATAGGAATGTTCAATAGAATTTCCATTCAGATCAATCTACACATGTTCTTGTTCAGTAACCATTGAGACGTTATGCACGTGTCTCAGATCCACCTGATAGATATTGTCTAGGTTTAGATTTTATTATGCTAATAGATGCCAGTGAGGCTTCTTGCTACAAAGAGGCTATGCAGACAGAGGATCATGTCAAGTGGGAGCATGCCATGAAGAGTGAGTTGGATTCTATTCACAAGAATGGTACTTGGGATCTAGTACCTTTGCCAAAGGGCAGGAAAACTTTCCATGTAAATGGGTATTTAAGCTGAAATTCACATCAGATAGTGCTCCCCCAAAGTATAAAGCACGACTAGTTGCAAAGGGTTTTAAGCAACAACATGGTGTTGATTTCGAGGAAATCTTCTCTCCAGTGGACAAATGACTACCATGTGCATGTTGCTTGGATTGGTTGCAATGGAGGACTTAGAGCTAGTCCAAATGGATGTGAAAATTGCTTTCTTGCATGGAGATCTTACAAATGAGATCTATATGGAACAACCACAGGGTTATGTAGTTCCTGGCAAGGAAAGTCTAGTTTGTAAGCTTAAGAAGAGCTTGTATGGACTTAAACAATCCCCTAGACAATGGTACCAAAAGTTTGATGCTTTTATGAAGTCTCAAGGCTATTCTCAAAGCAATGAGGATCACTGTCTCTACACAAAGAGATGCTCAGATGGCAGCTTGATATGCTTGATACTTTATGTCGATGATATGTTGATTGTTGGGAAGTCCTCTTATGATTTGTCAATTCTCAAAAAGAAGTTGAGTGAGAAATTTGATATGAAGGATTTGGAGATGCCAAACATATTCTTGGCATGCGCATTACTCGTGGTAGGAGTAAAAGATGCATATACTTGTCTCAAAGTGAGTACATATCCAAAGTACTTCATCGATTTCAATATGGAGGGTGGAAAGGCATTGAGTACACCTTTACCCACATATGTGAAATTGAGCAAGGATGATTGCCCCAAATCAGATGAGGAAAAGGAATTTATGACCAAAATTCCCTATTAGTCTGTTGTTGATAGTCTCATGTACGCTATGGTAGCTACGACACCAAACATTGCATTTGTAGTGGGAGTTGTGAGGACATATATGTCTAATCCTGGCAAGAAACATTGGGAAGCAATCAAAATGATTTTGAGGTATTTGAGTGGCACTAGGGACAAGTGTCTAAGCTTAGGTAGAGGGAAAGCATCCATTATTGGTTACACAGATTCTGACTATGCTAGTTGTGTAGACAATCGTAAGTCTACATCAGGGTACATTCTTCATTTTGCTGGAGGTGCTATCTCTTGGAGATCTCGTCTTCAAGAATGTACAGCTATTTCCACCACAGAAGCAGAGTATGTTGCAGCAAGTGAGGCATGTAAGGAAGCATTGTGGCTTTCTCTTCTTGCTTGTGATATGGGTTTACCTCAACATGTACCTTGTTTGCTCAGTGATAGTCAGAGTGCCATTGCTTTGGCTAAGAATCCGGGCTATCATGTTAATAGATCTTGCTAGCTGGATTCAAGATCAACTATACTTAGCATAGCAAAGATGGGCCCACAAGCATGTCATCCATGGTTGTTGTGCCCTCACAAGAATATTATACATGTGTCTAGCCTATGACTTGCCAATAGAGCATGCTATGACTAGTGAGGAATTGAAAAGGTTTAAAGGACCCTCCAAAAACACACAAAAATCAAGCAAAAGCAAAGCACAAAAACACATGAGGGGTTCCATTCCATGTCTACAGGTCCCTGAGCCACCATCGCCATAACCATCCCCTCAAGAGGCTCCCACAGAACCTCTCACACCTGTACCACCGATACACATTCGCCTATCATGCCCTATAATAACTGAAGGCACCACCAACACAGTGATTCCCCCAAAAACCTCCACTCAAGTAGCTACTACGGAAGCCAGAGAGATTCCCACCACCATTGGTGCAGACACATTCACTTTTCTCATATCTAATCTCAAGGTAGAGCTCACTAACACTATATTTGATTTTGAGATGCATGATGCATTTTTGAGTGAATTTCAATTTTCTAAAGGACAATATTTCTCAGAGGAATATGAGAGGCCCAATTACCCTACTACGCCACCTGACCAACAACAAGAATAGTTAGTGTCCAGTTTAGATGAGGAAGATCGGATGGTGACTGATGATGAAGACGGTGATGATGAAGAAAGTCAAACCAGTCTTGATTCGCAAGAAGAGGACCAATAGGAAGAACAATAGTAACAAACTGAAGCTCAAGGAGATACAAGCACCCACAAAAAGGACACCTTCGAAGCCGTTGCCTATATACTAGCCATCTAGAAACTATATCACAATATGCAAGCTGTGTGGGCATGCCAACAGTTATCAGAAGAGCAAAGTCAAGAAGTACTACAACAAGAACTCGCTAGTGGAGGATTTGAAGACTCCTTCATTCACGGTTTTAATGAACTAATCAAGTCATTGGGAAATGTCGAGGCACTTCATTTTTTGAAGAGGAAAATTTTACCACATTCGACCCTCGATGAGTCCATCTGATGTCCAAACTAGGTCAATACATTCATGTACCCACCGATGCCCAGTCCTCCTGTCGTCTAGAAGAATCATGATTAGTCGCTGAACCCCCACAAGAATCAGCTGCAGTAGGAGCTACAATCATCACCGACTCCCCACCACAACTAGCACCCTCCATGCAAGCAACGACCATCAAAATCACCTCCACCTCCATCAAAACTATTCCTTCTCCTATACATCCAACTTCCCTTGTACACCCTAGCTCACCTCCAATATCCTCATTCATAGTAAGTGCTACAGCAGAACCCATAGAACCTCCAGTCACCCAAGCTATACCCAAAAGTTTTACTTGTACATCAGAACTAATTCCCCCCAGTCCATTTACCCCATCCTTTCCTTCATTTCCCCTTCCTATGTGACTGCTTTTCCCCTTCCCTCAATCGATGACCTTCTCACCCGTATCCCCTCCCCATCCGACTACATCACCTTTGCCTTCTCCTCTACATCAAGCCATCCGTGAAACTCAACAGGTCATATATTCCTCCTTCTTTGTAAATCCCATGTTCACACCCACTAATGTACCCACCGTCACACCACTATTCACTATTAGTGCACTAGATGCCATGTCTAGTGACATCGATATTTTGCCACCTACAACACCACCACTCACATCCACCATTTCATCAAAACATCTCGGCACATCACAATTTTCTACACTCACCACTGCATTCACCCTCCCATTCCCCTTTCTCTTTCCCCCTGCATCTACACCCACACTAGCATCATCTTCACACACCACACCATTGTTATTATCACCCATTATCGACACCGCATTTCGTTAAAATGTTTGCATGTATGACTAAGCTGCAATGGATAGACGTGATGAACCATTAAGTCCTAGTAGATTCAAAGTGGTCCCCTCTGAGACCATCCAAGTCCCATTGGATGATCATGCATGATTACTTGATGATTACGATAGGATCAATGAAAGAATATCAGAAGCTCTAGACTGATCACAAAGCCTTACTACTATGAGCACCTGCACAACCACAAAGTGTCCTCAAAGTCACACCCCCGAAATCCTAGATGAACTCACTACTTTATAGGCACGTGTACTCGATCTTCAGGCTCATGTGGTAGCTCACTCAGAACCCCCCAAGCCAAATACCCCTTCGGAGATTCTTGCTGATGAAGAGACAAATCTCAATCTTGGTGGAGGACACATAGGAAGAAGCATATGAAACACAACCGGTCCCAGGCATACGTGTCACGATAAAAGGGCAAGAAACATTTGAACTTCCTATTCCCGCATGGCTCAAATCAGTTGAAGAGCTAGGTCAGACTCACTTCGCACTTGTAGAGGCCCAACTACATGCTATGGCCCTAATCAAGCAACGAATTTTAGAGTCACCCTATTTCACTAAGATAGCACCTTGACGATATTTCTCCATCAATGAGCTTCAATACAAGCACTACTTCTTGTGGATGGCAGAATATCAATTAGCTATTGAAAAGGAAACAAGGAAGAAATCGACTCATGCCACCCAGTTTGAGCCCGATGACCTACCCCTGAAGTGCAAAAAGGAAAAATCTTTCAACCAAACTGGCACAAGAACTCCTTCAAGAATACCCCGAAATGATGCATACCTAGACCAAAGCCCCACTGCACCTAAAGTACAATCCGTGTTGGGGTCCGATGCCACGACCTCGATCCTGGACTACCTTTGCCATTAAAGTCCAAAACAATAAGCAGTGCTAGAATTCGCCCTATCTAGCACCACCACGTGGCCCTCCAACAATTGGATGCATGATGGCAGCCATCCACCACTCCCCCCCCCCCCCGAATCCACTGCATGGATGATGTCACCACACATATGACTATTAAGATCTTTGATATGATGCAAATGGTTTTTAAGATCTTTCACCACATCAAAGCACCACATGTCAATACCTTAGAGGATTGAACTTTTCTTTGATCTTCCATCTTCACTAGAAATGGTGTGGTGTCCTGCTGCATGCAACCCAAATGCTTGCATACTACATTAGGTAAAATATGAACCTTTGAACCTCCATCAATGGGTACCCCTACTAGATAAGTGTTTGCAATAGTCACATCAATTATAGGGATGTTGTAGTTAACATCGGTTGAAGGGTTGTCATTAAGCTCCACATTAGCTATGTTTGAACATTCTTTAACTTGATTGTGGGCCTCTTGTTCAATAGCTGATTACTTAATTTTGGAACCAATCATAGTAATTTTCTAGCTTTTATTGACAAGGTGCTTCTAAGAATGCCTCAGAAAGTGCATGTGGAAACCTTAATGACATACCTACCTTTTATGATTTAATTGATGGATGTTGAACCGATAGTGGCTACTACATTGTTGTTTTTATTTTTGTGAATCATCAAAATTCAATTTCTACCATGACTATCATCATGATTGCTCTAGTTATAGATGGTTTTGGTATGGTTTTGATTGTAGTTTTCCTAGAACCTGCATCATAATGCTATCCTAAAGTGACCAATGAATCCTATCTTTCGATAGCAATTCCTTCTCTGGATTTACTTGCTATTTCTTCACTTTAGACTTGGTAATGGCCACTGCTTGTAATGCAAATGGTTCTTCATCAACATCTTCAATGATAATACTCAAGCTAGAATCACATTGAAAGGAGTGTTGTGGCTTATCTTGTTTTATTTGTATTTTCTTTGATGACTCTAAAATATCTAGTATGAGCATATTTGCATAAGGAGATCCTTTCATTTTCACACCTTGAGATGTTGTTGACCTAAGCACCAACTTAGGGACTTGTGGAGAAAGAGACTATACCTCAATCCCCCTCAAGTGCATATAGTGTAGATTCACGCTTTAATTATCAATCCGATGAGTATACAAACCTAGCCGAGTGTATGAGGACATGCATTCAAATGATGATCAATGCAAATGAACTACTCAAAGAGTGCAAACAAGGTAAAGACTGATCCAAACAAGCTTCAACTGCCAGTTATGATGTCATGATACTTGGTGCAGTAGCCATCAATAAATCGAGCTTTTCTCTCAGCTCCAAACTCCAAATATAGCGAATAGCATATGAATTTCAAAGCTCTAAGAAGACGCATCCAATGGTGGTGGTTTCACTCAATTCTGACACTCCTACTTCAAGTTATGAGCAAAATACTGAGTCACGGGAAAAACTTCTTACACTTCAACACTTCCTACACTTCGCACACACCTTAACAACAACAAACAAACACTTTCATGGATAGACAACACTTCCTAACACTCTTTCCAAGCAATACACATGCACACAAGCTCACAAAGAAGAAGATACAGAGAGGAGAAGACACAAATTCGAATTTCTGTGCTCTTGATTCTCACAATGGTAAAAAGTCTTTACAAAGAGTCACAAATTGACTTATATACTTGTGCCCTAAAAATGGTCCTTTCACACAAGAGACCGGCACTTTATTCAGTAAAAGACTAATTTCCTACTAATTTACATGGGTAAGCTTCTAATCTTCTGTGGGGATGCATCTATAGGACTCCTCTAGTGCATTTACATCGGAAAATATATTACAAGAATGGTTATAATACAAAAATTGGGTGTCTAAATCGGAAAAATTTTGGGGCTCGTCTTTTTCGCTACCTTGTGCTCTCTTTAGCTCTGCAACACTCTCCCCCTCTTCGTCTCTGTCGTCCCTTGACAGGCTTTACCTCTTGTCTTCAGTTTGTTGTCCGCATGCATCTTTCGGTCAATTTTGCCACCTGGTTGGACTGGCATTCCGTTTTAATGGCCCTGTTGTTGATTTTTCTTTTACATCCTCTCGGCCTAATGCATTTGTGCTGCCTGTCCTTTTCTTTTCATCGCCCGCAACCCTTGGTCAATTCTGCCTGTTTGTTAAACATGTGTTCAGTTTTGACGGCCTCTTCTTAATTCTTGTTTTACATTCTCTGGGCCTGATACATTTGTTTTGCTTTATAAGTCAGGTTGCCACGCACGCCACCAGTGGAAGGTATGAGGATATGATGCTTCAGTCTTCGATCTGGACCTTCCAAAGATCAAGAGGTTGAAGCACCCTCTTGTGGTTTCGGAACCGCTGGATATCTTCTTGCTTTCTTCATGGATACTTGTTGGCCCTGGTTCCTCCTTCCACCTATGTGCTTTTCCCTTGATATGTGCCCCTGCAGGGCTCTGTGCAGAGATGGGTGTTGCGCCCCTGTGGGGCTTCTTGCAGAGATATGTCTTCAGATATTACCTTTTTAGTGAAGCTTCTTTCGTTGTCTTCTTCTTTTCTTCTTTTTGCTTGATTCTCCCTCAACATTGCCTCCCTCCTAGACTCTGTTGTCCCCGACAAGCTTTGACAAGCGACGGGCGTATGTTCTATATACTTTTTGCTCTGTGTCATTAAGAAGATTGGCTTCACGTATCATTAACTGTTTCCATTGTTCTGCCTTCACACCGTCATTGGGTGGCTGTCTATGGTCCGCGAAGAAGCTCAGTTCGTATGCCACTAATCTAGCATTCAAATTAGAGGACATCTTTAAAAAGACTTCTGAATCAATTTCAAAAAATCTAGTAAAAAACGCTTCTTCGAACGTTTGCATATATGTGCTTGGCAAAAACATAAGCCTTGAATAATAGGCCATTATTGTAGGTCGGCTAGGCATAACAGACAGATCAAAAATGAGTATGTCTGTTCCCTGATTAATACCAATGAAATTCAGAAATGTGTAGGCTGCATGCTTGAAGACCTTCAATACTGTAAGTATCATACTGAGTATTTTATTTGTCATCTTGATAGTTAAATCTGGTACTTTTGCATAACTCTGCAGCCAAAATTCGATGGTCTTGACCATATAATCTTCCGTTGGAAGATAATTATGTGGCGGGCTTGGAAGCAGAGCATAATTTAGCCACTGTTTATTTATGGTACCATTTCTTTGCAGGTCCAAAAATTCTCTAGTATCTCTTCGGCGTGGTATAGGACAAAAGGAAGGGTTTACCTGTAAGAAATAAGGTGTTGCTTGCCAATGCACCCTTAGTGTAGGATGTTTCTCCAAAAACTTCCTTCTCCAAACCGGTTGTGCAGCTTCAAATTTGTCTTGAGTGTAAGCAAATGTGTCATGTTTGAAGTTTAGCTGCTCATCTGGACTTTTCTTTGTAATCTTCTTTATATATTGTTTTGTTTTCTCTTTCAATAATCCGTACGGAATGTTGAAAGGCTTCATGATCTTTTCCAAGTCTTTACCTCGAATCTTTGTGTCTTTCATTACTTTAATGACTTCGTTTTCAAAACTTTCTGTCAACCGGGACACCACTAGTGCCCGTTCCTTCTGACTTATTTATGTAGTGTATGGCATTGGATGATCATCAAGTATATCCGCCATCTGCTCATGTATTGGAGAATGATAAATCGGGGGAGATAGAGGACGTACCTCTACCTCGTCAGTAGGAGTTTCCTTAGCTGGCTCTACTGGTGTCCTGATTGGTGTTTTCTGCTTTACTTGGATCTCTAATTGTGCTATACGTTCAGTCTTCTCTTTATTTTCTTGCATGGCTGCTCTGAGCGCTTCCTTTGCTACAAGCAATTCATTTCCAATTTCTGCTACGTGATCCATATTTTCACTGTAGCTTGCTACAAGTTTCCCATGTGCTGTATTCAACTACTTTTTTAGTTCATTTGTTTCTTGAATGTACTTACCTTCCCATTCTTCTCTCAATTCTTGCTCTTTTCTCAGCAAATCTGCGTATTGTGCCACCTGATCTCTTAATTCTTTCTCTTTCGTTTCGGATATCTCCTGCTGTTCAATAGGTTGATCATATAATAATGACTTCATCAGTTCTTTATTTCTATTGCGTAAGTTGTCATTCTCTTCCATGTACACCTTTAATTGTTTCTCGAGCAAAGTGCTTCTAGCTCTCATTCTCTCTTTGTCAGCTTCACTTGCATCATGTACTCTTTGTAAATCAGCGAGCTGTGCCTGAAATTGGTGATGCTGAGTCATTAATGTATCATATTGCATTTTTACCTCGAGCAACTCCATGCTTTTGGCTGCTATCTCTTTTTGGGCCTGGATTAATTGTGATGACAATTGTTCACTCATTATTTGGAATTGACTCTTTTCCCTCATGGCCTTATCATAGTCTGCATCTATATCCATCATCTGTTGTTGTGTGTCCATAGCCGTTTGGATCATTTGTTTGACCACAGGCTTCAACTGAGTGACATCCACATTGAGCCATGTGGTTGGTATACTAGGTTTTTCGCCTGTTGTGACGTCTTTTCCCTGTGCCACATGTAACGTAGTGTCATGGGGCTGCCTAATCTGAAGCTGGATCTTTGGCTCAGCCACCATGTGGTCAATGTTTCCTTGAGGTGTATCATCTGGCACCTCAATCACATTCTGCTCTTGATTTGTGTGTAGGTTTGATTTCACGTTCATTGGAGTTTGTATTTCTTCCTTGATAGGTTGTCTTGCATATGTAACCGTTGTTGGAGCTTCTTTAATGCTGATCTTTGTCGTATCATTCAATTGAATGACATGTTCAAGTTCAATGGAATCTTCTATGTTCTTTTCATTTTCTTCGTGGTTGTCTGGCGTAACTTCGACTTGATTGATCTCGGTCCATTCTTCCTCGTGAGTTTCTGTCCTTATGTCAGTGTCCAGGGTGTCTTTTTCGTGACTAGATTCTGCATCGGAACTCGAATCATCTAAGCCCAGTTCTTTGTATCTCCTAGTTTGTTTTGGGGTCTTTTCTTTACTCCGTTGTTGTTTCTCTTGACTTGCTTGTCTATAATGATGACCTTGAACATTCAGATTTACCTACCCTTGCATGTACTAATGTGTCTCTTCTAAGGCAGCAGAGAGATCTCTCTTGGTAATTGGCATTTGGGCTACCGAAATCTTTGGTAAAATGTGTGTCCGCTTTGATTGGGGTGTAGCCTGGGCTTCTTCCTCTCTTAGACGCTTTGTACCCCTCATGGGTTTCTGTGAACTGGTTCCTGCCTCTTCAACAACAGTAACTGCTTTCTTTTTCTTGGGGACCATAGCGGATTTGGCATATTTGGCTAGCCCTTCTGAGGTTGGCATCTCACGCAAGCAGTTTTTCATCTCAAGAGCCTCATATATAAGTAATGTCAAAGCCGAACTCCCATTTAGAAACTTCTTCTGACCCCATTTCTTCTGGGCTTCAAATAATCTCTCTTGGACATAACAAGTCATATTCACTTTATTACCAATTTGTTTCATTGCATGAGATAGTAGTTGTACAACAATCTTTTGTGGTGCAGTATATCTATGCATACTTGGGAAACAAAAATGTTGGTGCACTAGGCGGACAACATCTTCAATATCAGTCCTGTTGATATCCAAAAAGGACCTCTTTTTAGGATCATGACATTCCTCTTTGACATTATTGATCCCTTCTTGATTCCATCCGAAGGCTTTGTTGATTATCTCATGTGTGAATTGAATGGTTTTCTAGATACCTACTTTGTCCAATACTCATGCTTCAGGAACTGATGCCTTATTTGATGCAGGATGTAGTGTGTTCATCACTTGTGTGCACCTTTGGAAATCTGGCAGATAGATAGGTATCCTTAGAAATGCATCTATTCCTGCTTGTGTCCATACATCCTCTATATGCGGTAATCCTTGTATTATAGTCTTGAAGTCTTGCGACATAATAGGGAAATAGTGATCCCTATCCATAATCTTTATGGTTTCCATGAAAATAAGGTCCGACACTGGTTGGTCATCCAGAAACCAATGGCCTCTTGCTTTCGTTATTGATTCCAATGGAAGAAGTTGCACCTCTTCCTCTTGCGTAGCTTCAGAATTGGGAGATACCATCTGCACTCAATTGATGGCAGCAATTAGTCACCGAATAATAATTAGAATCATCCTTCATTTATCCTTTATTAGATTGGCAATTCTCCGTGTGAATGGTGTCGTCCCTTTCCCGTGGGTGTGAGAAAGGTAATACCTGGATTTTTCCATATTTTAGATATTTTTATATTTTCATCTAAGAAGAAAAAAAAAACAGAAAAGTTAGGTCATAGCCGAAGCGGTTATTATTTTTTGAGTGCTTTTCTTAATGTATGTACAAGTGCTCTCCTATTTCCCAAGAGGAAAATGTGCTCGACTATCCCGAAATAGAAGAAAGATGTGCGGAATGCTTGGCCTTGTAATGTGGCCCTATCATGCATACTTTGGGTCCTGATAAGTCCAAATGTGTGCAACTTGAGGTATTTGTTTGATGCATGCAGCTTGTCTTGTCTTTCGGCAACCAAATCTGCTTTACTCTGTTGGGACGTATTGTATCCCGAACATTCCTGATGAATGTGGTGCTTCTCATGTTGTACGTCTGCTCTATCTGCTTTTTGAATCTCAGACTGGCTTGTATTGCAACTGCAGACTCCTTCTCTTTCCTATAGCTATTCTTCTTTGGCTGTTTTGCCCTTATACCATATTGGTTCTCCTTGTGCAGTGGTTCATCGTTTCGGTTTAGCATCTTTGGAGCACATGATTTTGGAATCCATATTTGCACTCGATCCGGTTGGGCGGCTACTACTTTCTTTGGAATCCATATCCTAGCACTTCGCCGTTGACTTTGGTGCTGAAAATGATTTGCCTTCTTGTTTGATTGGTTGTTTTGATGTCGACGATGTTTCTGTCGTTGAAGATATGCATCCCTTTGATCCTTTCTTATCCAAGCTTGTTTAGTGTAAGGAATAGGGTATGTTCTAATAGGTACAGACTTTGGATTACTCAGAGGACTAGTCTCTCTTGTGCATGGTTCTTCACTACGGCTGTTTTCAGATAGAATGACACTCTTGTGACTTGCTAGATTAGAAGATGGTATGCAAGCAGGATTCAAAGTGTCCTCACATGAAGTACTTGATGAAGGGGTTTCTATAGTGCTAGTGAACATACATTCATGACTGTATTCATTAGAGTGAATTTTTGGCTCTATGCTTGCGGCTTTGATTGGTCGTTCGTCTAGCAAACTGAATACTTCACGATGTCCTATCTTGGCTGAGATGTATCCTAAAGCCAATTGAATTGTCACCTCATATTTGTATATCCAGTCTTGACCTAACACTACATCTTCGAGTAAATCCTGATCATGACACACTAATAGCTTCTGTTCCATAGTGTTGTTGCCAAGATGCAGAGGTAAGGTGATTTCACCTATACATTGAGTAATTGTTCCTCCTATTCCTATCAACTGTGCCATCGATGGACGTAATTCCTCCTTGAGTTTCTGAGTCAAAGAAAGTTTGATACAGCTTATGGCGGCTCCTGTGTCAATGAGAGCATCCACTAAGTGGTACTCCGTTTTACCCGCTCCCAAATTCAAATATGGTTGTGTTCTCTGTGGACCTAGGTTTTTAGTGGCTCTAAAATTAGCCATTGGGATGAGTTCTTCTCCTAGTCGATATCTCTCATCTCTCTCTCTCATCCACTCTTTCCGTTTCTTAATTCGTTCTAGTGCTTCCTGTCTCGCTTCTTCTCGTATCCTTTCCTCCTCGATGCGTCTATTCTTGCCCTTGATTAATCGTGACATTGTTTCTTCAGTCAACGGTTCTAGATATTTTTTCACTCGACATCCACTGATATAGTTTGGTAATACTTTCCCATCTAGGGTTGCTAAGCTGATGGCTCCACTTGTCGATATACAATTGATGATTAATGGGCCATATCCTCTCTTCTGCAACTTCTTAGCGTGTTGTTTCAAGGTATATACCAAAACTAAATCTCCTTCCTTCAAATTTTTGTCTTTAATGTGAGCATCAAAGTAGGCTTTCTGTCGTCGTTTAGCAGCATAAATGCCTGCTACTGCTTGTAACCTAGTTTCGTGAAGCTTTTCTATTTGATCCAATTGAGCTGATAGTTCATGTCCCGTCCACTCATAAGTGGTTGCTACTCTTAGAGTGGGAATTAAGAAATCAATTGGTAAAATAGCATTTTGTCCATATACTAAGTTAAAAGGAGTAGTGCCTATGGCGGTTTTGTAGGCTACTCGAAATGCCCATAAAGCATGATGTAATTGCTTATCCCTACCATTGTTAACAATTTTTGTAAGAACTGTACACAAGATTTTATTCGAACTTTCGGCTTGTCCATTGGCTTGTGGGTGATAAGGAGCTGATTTCTTATGAATTACCAAGAATTCATTCAGTAAGGCTTCTATAACTTCATTCACAAAGTGCGTACCTCTATCACTCACAATTTCTATCCGTAGTCCAAATCTAGTGAAAACGTTCTCAAAGAGAAATTTGGCCGTAGTTCTTGCGTCATTTTTCTTGGTTGCTTTGGCTTCAACCCATTTGGTCAGATAGTCTGTGGCTACAATTATATATTTGGCATGGGATCCTTTCGCTGGTGGGCTAATAGGTCCTATGAAGTCTATTCCCCATTTAGTGAAAGCTCTAGCACTCATCATGGGTCTCAGTGGCATCTCATCTCTTCTAATTGGATATTTTGTTCGTTGACAAGTATCACATCGTTGCACATATGTTACGGCAACTTGATGTAGAGTTGGCCACCACATGCTAGCAAAGAGGATCATTTTTGTTGTTTTATCTACAGAGAAGTGTCCTCCTGCAGCTCCTGTATGTGCCATCTCTAAAACAGCAAGATATTCGTCTTCATGAATGCACAATCGTAATTGATTATCTCTCCCTCGCTTGAAAAGTTGTTTTCCTATAATGGCATAATCCTTGCTCTGTTCTACAAGTGCACGTTTCCTTGCTCAAGTGGCTCCTTTTGGGTATTCTTGGGTCTTTAAGAATTTTACCAGAGGCATGCTCCATCTCGGTGCTACTGTGGAGTAGCATAGAGTGGAGTTCTCTTCTGGATTTTGTTCTTGACAGGTTTGGCAGGCTGATACATAGTTATGCGCATCCCTCTGCATGGTTGGCCAATATATGCCTAATCTCCTCAGGGTTTGCCATGTTCCGTTTGCATTCAAATGATTTTTCCATTGATTTACATGTGCTTTCTGAAGCCACATTTTCTGTTCCTCCTCTTCAACGCATCTCATTAGTAATCCACTTGAATCTTGGTGATACAAACTTCCTGCAATGATATGAAGGTTTTTAGTCTTCCAAAGGTCTTGGGTTTGGTTTGGTGTGATCCCATCTTTAGGTCCATGCGTGAGTATAGGGATCAACTTTTCTGCCCATTGGGGACATACTTCCAGGTTAAAAAGGTACGTATCTGGCATATCATCTGGTATTCCTATGGGTGGTTCTCCATGGGTCATTCTTGATAAGTGATCTGCTTTTATGTGGGTATTTCCTTTCTTGACTACTACCTCAAAATCAAATTCCATTAGCAATAAAAACCATCGTACTAATCTTCCTGTATTGCAAGGTTTATTGACTAAGTACAGTAGGGCTTGATGATCAATGAAGAATTTGAATTTGTTTGCCAACAGGTAATGTTCAGTTCCTCTGCAACAATATACCTCTCAGCCAAGGGAGTACATGTCCTACAACTCGTACAAGTATCCATCCAAGTGTCTCACATGTGGTCACTTTATCAAGGTTATCACATGCCTTCTAATTCAATCAACACTTCTCCTCTTACATACACCCCATAGTGGCACTTGGAGAAGCTTCTCCCAAGGTTCCCCCAAACTTTAGGATAAATTAAACCTAAGGTCTGAACCATTCAATAGGAGTTAAAATAAAATAAATATCTTAGAAAAGGAATCTTAAGAATATACTATCCTTTGAAGGTGCTCTTATGAAATGTGTAAAGATCCTTAGAGAAGGTTCTAAATTCCATGAGGGCAAGGGCTATTTATGGTTGAGAGGAGAGTGGAAGACATTATTGGGATCTCTTGCACTTTCCTAGGCTATAAAGGGAACCATGTTCTCTTTTATATGCATTATTTAGACCTGAAAATCCTATGGGTCATTCTAAAATTATCAAAACATGTACACTCATAAAATGATTGGGATATTATACAAAAAATACATAAACATCTCTATGGGTCATTCTAAAATTATCAAAACATGTACACTCATAAAATGATTGGGATATTATACAAAAAATACATAAACATCTTCATTATTTGAAATGGGATCTCATGATTATTATCATGTCCCTAATCAAACATTATTAAAGAATTTTTTGTATACTTCTACTTCACATTACAAAAGTATTATCTATTTCTTGATGACTCAAAGAGAATCTCTAAGTTTTCATGCAACTTACGTTTGGAATTAAAAAAACTAATCCCATTATAAAAATATCTAAATCATATAAATGAAGCAATATATATTCAGGATTTACAAAATACACATACTAAGAGCTCGTTTTTTCATCTAAGCTTCGCTTTTATATTCTAGTCGGACTTCATATGTAAGAATTATCCATATGGTATTCCGTTTTCTATTTCCAATATTTTTTTAAGGAATTTCAAATAAAACCTAATCTTTTTTATCTTAAATGTATTGAAAGAACAATTGTACAAGTGAAGGGCAGTACCCTTAGAACCCCCTCATATCCTAGAAAGCAAGGGCTAGACAGTCAAAGCATTACAAAAAAAAAGATTTCCTGAAGACATCTAGTTTCAACAACCTAAAGGTATTATAGAGATAGATTGGCCACACTGGTCGAGGCATGTCCAACCGCCCATAGGAATTGAACGCACAACCTACAACTCAAGAGGTGAGTGAAACTTTTGCCCATTTCAACATTAAAAGCAGCAAATATTTTTTGTTATGGATGGTAACTTATGTAGGTAGGTATATAGTAGGACTATCGCCTACAAATTGAAGGATACACTATAGAACATTTGAATTACCATGAAAAATCTAGAAGCATATACGAACACTATGTTAGAGTATAAAGGATACCACATGGGGTCTTTTCCCATGGGAAACTTTTGAAATGTTAAGGTGTTGGCACTCAAGGTCAAGCACAAGGTGCGGGAATGCATCAAAGAAGTGGAAACACAAGAAGAAGGAGCGTATAGGGAGATCCAAGAAGTATGTGCCAATTTTTCATAAGAAACCCCTATAAAAACAATACTTTGATCACTAAAAACCATTGAAAATATCATTTCACATTTTTGCAACTCCATTTTGTTCAAGCTGAGGAGTCCCCAAGCTTGAAGAGTATTAGAAGTATCAACATACCAATTTTCATGATTTTTAGACTCTGTTTGAACCCTCAAATAAGCTATGGAACCTAATTTTTAACTAGGCGAGACACTAGGTCTGGACATGGCCGAAGCTAGTGAAAAACTATAAAACGAGCTATAGAGCTCATTTTTTAGGTGAGAATTTTGAGTTAGCAAGTTAGGGAGAGAGCGTTTTGAAGAGTGTAATCGAGTTCTTGAGAATCAAAGCTTCCATTGTTAGGTGAGAATTTTGAGTTAGCAAGTTAGGGAGAGAGCGTTTTGAAGAGTGTAATCGAGTTCTTGAGAATCAAAGCTTCCATTGTTCCTATCTTTATTATCTTGCCTCATGTGCATGTGTTAGTATATGATCAATGTCTACCCCTCATGATTGTATGTACTAATGCACATTTTGTAAGGCCCCCATTATGAGAAGAAGCCAAGCATGCATCGCCCAATTGATGAGAATCCTAGCTTGTAGGTTGGATGAAGGTCAAATTGGACCATGTAAGGTATTGTGAGGATAGGGAGTTACCAGGGTCCCCAATTGTGGGCTTTGGGACAGTGAGGAGTAGTCCCGGCTAGGGGATCCAAGGAGGCCAGTGGGCCCCCTAGCTTCCATGGAATATTCATTGTTGAAGTCAAACATCATTTATATTTGTTAGGTTGGTTGAACCGGCCTAAGCCATGTATGGCAACTATGCAGGCAGTGGCCTCCCACGCTCTATCACCCATGTATAGCTGTCCATGAAAGGCCACCGATTATCCTATATATACATGACCTCCACACTACCTCAGGTATCAAATCGAGCCAACATACCTCTACCTTGTATCTCCCTATCTAGAGTTGTCTAGATCACCATTTAAGCTCTACTTTGAGAGCGCATGGTGGACAACACCATCATCTTTGTACTTGTTGTTAGTAGAAAATTGTTAAGATTCTACTATATCTATTATCTTCTCTACTACTGCTCCTGTGTTATATTTCGTAACTATTATCTTACATGGTATTAGAGCCGTAAGGTTTGAATAGCTTTAGAAGTATCACTATTTTATACTACTAGCAGACTAGAATATCATTAGATTATTCGAGTGATTACATGATGGCGTCATCATCAAACACTGGTCTTGGTGCTCCAACTAATGTTAATGTTGCACCTATTCGAATTTGTCCACCTGCATTCACTAAAGGGAAGCTGGATGGAACCAACTATACACTCTAGAAGTTCAAAATTTTTGCGATCTTGGACTCCTATGAATAACTTGACATTTTCATGGGATCGACGAGATTGGATCAAGTGCCTATACTAGTTGAAGATCCAGTAAATATAATATTGATGACTCAGCCAGATCCATATCTTGTATGAGCTTGGAAGAGGTGGAATGCTGATGCATTATGTCCAATTGTCACTAGTGTAAGTGATTTTGTGATTACTTTAGTTCAACATACTACTAAAGCACATGAGGTTGGGGCATATTGGCTTGACAATATGAGACCAAGAACCACACTAGGATATAGAATCTAGAAAACTAGTTGGAAAATGGAAAGCATTTCGATTCTAAAAAGGCTGTAGATTTTATCAAATGGATAAAACATTTACAATATTAATTGGCTACAATTGTTTTTGTTATAACACCAGAAGAGTTGGCTCGAAGATGTGTGCATATTCTTCTAGCAAAGTATGATGGATTAGTAACAACCCTTAACACTCCGGTAAGACCAACTCCTCTTACATTTGAAGAGTTTTGTGCTATGCTATTAGAAGAGGAGATGTAGTTGAAGAATCGGTAAAGTACAAGTGATGCTGCATTCTTAGACAATGCAAATGGAAAAGGCTCTTCTGATGGATCAAAGAAGAAGCCAAAGAAGAAAAAGTTCACAACAAGTTTCTTCTATTGTGAAAAGAAAGGCCATGCCATCAAGGATTGCAGAAAGAAGCAAGCTGATGAACAAAATGGGACTATAAAATCACCTTAGAAGAACAAAGAGTCTGCAAACAACACAGAGCTAGAATTATGGGTAGCCATTGAAGAGGTATGCTCATCCGCTCAAGCTCCTATTGATGAACTATGGATTTTAGTTGATGAACCATTGAAGAGGTATGCTCATTTGCTCAAGCTCGTATTGATGAACCATTGAAGAGGTATGCTCATCTGCTCAAGCTCGTATTGATGAACCATATCAATTGGCTATAGTTGGTGTTGTTATAACACAAAAGAGCTGGCTCGAAGATGTGTGCATATTCTTCTCCCAAAGTATGATGGATTGGTAATAGCCCTTAACACTCAGGTAGGACCAACTCCTCTTACATTTGAAGAGTTTTTTGCCATGCTCTTAGAAGAGGAGATGCAATTGAAGAATCTGTAAAGTACAAGTGATGCTACATTCTCAGACAATGAAAAAGGAAAAGGCTCTTTTGATGGATCAAAGAAGAAACCAAAGAAGAAAAAGTTCACACGAAGTTGCTTCTATTTTGAAAAGAAAGGCCATGCCATCAAGGATTGTAGAAAGAAGCAAGCTGATGAACAAAATGGGACTATAAAATCATCTTAGAAGAACAAAGATTTTGCAAACAACACAGAGTTGGAATTATGGGTAGCCATTGAAGAGGTATGCTCATCTGCTCAAGCTCGTATTAATGAACCATGGATTTTAGATAGTGGAGCTTCTCACCATATAACCAGTAAAAAGGATTGGTATGGTTCCCTAGTGCCTCAACAGGAATCCATCAATGTAGTGGCAGGAAATGACACCAAGTGTCCAGCTAAAGGAACTAGAACCATCTCTTTTATCACTTCTCTAGGTGTTGAGAAAAAGTTATCTCACTGTTGAGAAAAGGGGAACAACATACCCTAACGCCTCACATGGAAGTGAGAGGCTCTTCCAAGAGGAGTTGCAAGAAGTGCAAGCAACACACACACACCCACGTCCACAAACAATGGCACCATGGCCAACGTCAAAGGGAGCAAGGGAGGGCAATGCTCACACACAAGACAACTCCAAGTGCCAAACCCACACACATGGATCAACGCCTAGCACACAATGAGAAATGTGGAAGCCAAATGAACCTTCTTTCCATTAGCATGGAGGCCCAGGCCATGGCCAAGGGACTCCCTTTTTACAAGAAGTAAGCCTCTATTTATAGGCTTAGCATAATCCCCCATGTGCTCATTTGGAAAAGTCAAAAAGGAGCACATGGTCATATCTCTCTAGATTCTTTCTAACAACCCATTCGAAAGAAATGAGCACGTGGGGAGTTTTTCTACGTGAGCATTTGAATTTGTGCAAAAAAGAGGTTTTATGGAAAAGGCTTCAATACCATAGACTTAAGGAAATATCAAAAAAGGGGTTTTAGGAGAGTGTTCATATGGACCTCTCCTAAATACAAGATAAAAGGGATTTTTATGAGGGCTAGAGGGTGCCATTGCATGAGGAAATTGTGGGCGACCTTATGTCAACACCCTCCTCCTCCTAGACGTTGTCGTCCTTGACAAAGCTGAGAAATGAGAAGCATATATTGTTGGACTGGTCCAAGTTTTGAGTCTTCCACTCAGCTAATCTGCAGCTGTTCAAATCTGAATTTTGCAAAGTTGCAAATCTTTGAATCAGCAAGTCATCAATCTTCAAGTCTGCAACTCCATATTGCTGAACGACACAATCCCCTTGGGGGGTAGTCAGCCCAGCCTCCATCCAATGTGCCTTCTCTTCAAAGCTCCAATACCTGAAATTTAAACATTCATAACAAGTAGACTGAAATTGAAAAGAACCAGCCACAAGATGTAATTCCATTCTTAGTTTCCACTTCAGGAAACATCTATTGCTGCAAGACTTGCTCTTCTGCATGAAAATCTTCTTGCTCCTGCAAAGAAAAAATAAGCCCCCAAAAAACAAGGAGCCCAAACAATACCCAAAGTGCCTATCCCTTATGCCTCGATGATTCCACTTTGTTATTCAAGTTTTTGCAATGTAAAGCATGAGGTGAATGTAGCCTAAGGTCCTGCCATCGTTTATACTATGCACCTAGTCAACAAGCTTGGAAGTTAACATGAGTGTGATGTGTTCACAAAATGATTAGATTATAGTGCAACATTATGAGTCCCTATCATGTTGCAAGCATTCATGAGATGGTACTTGTAGTAGCTACACAAACGGCGTGGCCTATTTTTTAGATGGATGTCAAATCTGCATTTTTGAAGGGTCACGTCAAGGAGGAGGTATATGCATCTCAACCACCAAGTTTTGAGGTATCTCAACCACCAGGTTTTGAGGTGCCTAATTCAAAAAATAAAGTATGTGGGTTGAAGAAAGTTTTGTATGGACTTAAACAAAAACCAATGGCTTGGTACCAATGGATATATAATTTTTTCAAAAATATGGATTTTGAAAGAAGTCCCTCTGATGTTAACGTTAGCGTATATGTAATGAGAAGGGATAGCAAGCTAGTTTTTTGTCATTGTATATGTAGATGATTTGATTATTACAGGAGATCATCAAGAACTTATCAATCAAACTGAGATCACCTTGGGAACTAAATTTCAAATGACAGACTTAGGTCTACTCCATTTTTGTCTAGGAATTGAAGTATGGCAAAGAAAAGATGGCATTTTCATCTCACAAGAAAAATGCATTTTGGTTAGTAGTGATGTTGTTTTTGTGGAAGATGCTATTCAGCCATTACTTTCATGTACGAAGGAGACATCTATTAGCTCCAAAGACATGTATGATACTTTGTTGCCTCTTTTTATAGGTGGACACTCTAGTGCTGGTCCTAATGAGGCAATTTCTCAACCTTTATAGGTTTCATGTGATGATGCATATCATTCTATTTCTGATGCAAATTTACATGATGCACATATTGATGAGAGACATGATAATGAGGAGGCAAAAACTATGCCAAAATGGTTGGTGCAAACTTTGCATGACAACAAATTAGATGCACCTCTGTCATACAATACTCGTTCAAGCTTTCATAGTGCCTCTTTTGCATCACATTGCTATGATATGGCTGCCTCTAGTCTCTACAATGAGACTGAGCCTTTTTCATTTGATGAAGCATAAAATTCTAAACATTGGATGGTTGCAATGCAATCTGAATATGATGCTATCATGAAAAATGGTACCTGGTCTTTATGTGACTTGCCTCTTGGCAAGAAGGCCATTGGCACTAAGTGGGTATACAAGCTAAAGTGTAAACCTGATGGATCAGTTGACAGGTATAAGGATAGGCTTGTTGCAAAGGGTTATGCACAAGAAAGAGGCGTTGATTTTGATGAAATCTTTGCACCTACATGCAGAATGACTACTGTTTGTAGCATCTGTGCACTTGTCACTCATCATGGTTGGAATGTACATCAGTTGGACATTAAAAAAACATTTCTGAATGGTGACTTGCATGAAGAAGTGTATGTTTTTCAACCATGTGGATTTGTGCAAAAAGGGCATGAAAACCAGGTGTGCACGTTAAAGACGGCATTATATGGTTTAAAGCAAGTAGCACATGCTTGGTATGAAAAGATACATGCTTATATGATTGCACATGGTTTTGAGAACAGTCCAACTGAAAGCACATTATTTGTTAAGCATGCCAATGATGTACTTTTGATCATTGTTGTGTATGTTGATGACATGCTCCTCACTGGTCCTCATGAGAAGCATATTGCTGATTTTAAGGCTGATTTTCATGCCTCATTTGAAATTTCTGATTTGGGGCATTTGCATCATTATTTGGGCATTTAGTTGATGCATGTTGATGGTGGAATGGTTTTGTGTCAAATGAAATATATTGACACATTATTGCAACATTTAGTTGATGGTGGAAAGACTTGCATAATATCAAGCCTAAGGTACATCATTTAAAAGCTTTTGGATGTCTTACATTTTCTCATATTTCATCTAAAAAGAGGAAGAAACAAGGAAGTGATGTGAGCAAAGCTTACAAAATTTCTGATCCATGCAAGAAAGAGACATTCCTATCAAGGCATATGATTACTGATGAGAATGCAACCTTCAATTCAACCTTAGTTTCATATTAGGATAGAAGCTCTTCAACAACAGTTAAAGATGAACTTTCCCTCTTGTACACATGAAACAATTGTTGAAGAATTAGAGGAAGAAAATGAAGATCACCGAGGAGTTATGGTAAGTTCTTCAAGGATCATGACACATAACTAAAGGCTTACATATGAATGAGGTAATTACCCCAATTTTCAATAGTATGGCTTTGCTTATCTCTATTTTATGACATGAAGAGCCCTCAACCTATAAGGCTGCTAGTACTCAAAGAGAATGACATGAAGATAAGGATAAGGACATGACCGCTCTCCATCAAAATGGGACATGGGAATTATGTCTATTACCTTCAAATAAGAGGCAAACTTTGCAAATGGATCTACAAGATAAAATTCAACAAGGAAGGGAATATTGATAGACACAAAGCAACGTTAGTAGCTCAACAATAAGGATTGGATTATGATGGTAGCAAATATGATTTTGATCTCTCTTGCCTCTAGATTCAAGAGGAGGGTGGAGCAAATGGATGTAATTGATGCCTTCCCAATGGATTACTTGAGGAAGAAGTCTACATGCAACAATTGGAAGGATACATTAGCTATTTCATGAAGTTCTAGAAGGCAAAGTACTATCAGATTAACCTCTACAAAAGCTATATAAGGCTCTCACAATCTCAACATGTGAAGATATTTGGATCAAAAGATACTTGGAAGAAATTGGTTTTGGTGAGAATCAACCTATAATTATTTTCGTGAGAATATGTTAGCTAAATCTTTGGAAAAGAATCCAACCATTCATCAACAAACCAAGCACATTGAAGTGAGCGAGCACCTCATTGGAGAAGCCATAAAAAGTTAAGATATCATCTTACATCATTGTAACACTAAGGAGAATGTAGCTCAGCTCTTCGTCAAAGCTTTTGGCAAGGAGTTGTTCATGTAGTAGGTGATGACAATCATAGGGTACTAGATCATCTAAAGGTACAATATATTTGAGGTTATTGTATTGAAATGAGCTGGAGTGAAGACCAATCATACATTAGATTGGATTTCCAAAGCCATGGTCTTCCAAACAATAAATATAATCCAAGCTTGAGTCGGTTAAACTTAGTACAACAAAGGCCATGGGAAATTTTTCACCCTAGAAGGAAATTAGTGTGTTGTAGATCAAACCAAGTGGATGAACTCTTGATTGATCCACCATACAAACAAAAAATTTAATAGTCTCTATCTAGTTCTAGCCCAGTTGCTTGCATAGAGCATTGGTAGCAATATTGAATCCTGAACCACCATTTATCAACATTTTGCATATATATTTTTTATACCACATTGTTATCCACGGTACATCACACTCCACAATCTTGTCTAATTCAGGTTGAATGGTTATAGTAGTGGTGTCTGAGGAGAATCATGGTGAATATGATGCACTGATTGTTGATAGAAACAAGGGGCGAATGTAAGCAAGTTTCAAATTGGCAAAGTGATTGGAGCTTGTGACAAAATATTCTAAGATTTGAAATCGATTGATCATTCTACATCTAAATTATCATCAATGGTGTGTTATGGTACCAAAATGGGTGAATTAATGTTGGTGGAGCCTTGCTCAATGATGAGTATTGGTCGTGAAAATATAGGATAAACCTCTTGTGCCCATTTAATAGCTTTGGCCATTATATGGTGTTGCTCTCTGATGCTAGGTTTGAAAATAGCAGCAAAAGGTTGAAGTAGCTTTTCCAATCGAGTTTGTACCATCATCATATGCACTTCTATTAGAGTAATTATCAACATGTTAGCCATAGGACCTTGACATTCTTTCTTCCTTTTTTCATATTCTTGAGCTTCTTTACAATTTCTTCATATATGTCCCATTTTCTTGCAGAAATGAAAATGCATGGCCATTCCTCCTACAAGTGGATTATTAAACATAGGTGACCATCAATTATTACTAAAATTTTGATTGTTATATGGTCGATAATATGAATAATTTTAATACTAGGGATTTCTCCAGTGTAAGTGAATGTAACTCATAGATGGTTCAATAGGATCCCATATGACAACATTTTCCACAGGTCTATTATGTATCTTCATGTTTTGTAAGAGCAAGTCTCTATAGTATATTCGACACATTGGGAGATAGAAAAAGATTCCTATGACATGCACCCCTTGGACCCTTTTGGTGTATATATAGGTGGATTTGGATGGGTGGATATGTACAATCACTCTCTCTTGGTGGACATTATCTTCTAGCTTGGAGCTTTTACAACAATGGTAATCAAAGCCTTGGTTTTTATTCAAAGTCTATGCAAGTACTTGTTCTTCTTGAACTTTGTGTAGGACATCTCTTTTTGGAGCATAGGAATCTATGTAGAGACTCTTGTCCTTCTTCAATTCTTGGAATTCTATGTTCTGAGATCTTGAGAGATGTGCTCATGCATGCAACTTTACTCCTTTCCAACTCTGTAAAAGATTTTGCTTATAGGCTAGTCAATTGTGCACAGACTGGCACCCCAAGGCTCATTAGAGAAGACTCAAGAGGTTCCATAGCATTGAAATGAAAAAGGACTACTCCTACTCTACTCACATGCACACATCTAACAAGCTGAGGAAGGAACAAAAGATAACAAAACATGATGAATGATTCAAAATAGAAATGGAAATGACTTACATAAGATGCTCTATGATCATGGAGACTTCATGAGGAGAGTGAGGGCACTCTAGCCAAGAGCTTGAGTGTATGAGCTTATGACGAGTAAAGTGAGGCCCTCCTTATATGGAGTTGAGGGCAAATCTCCTTGCATGTGGTATATGTGAGCTTGCATGAGAATGAAACTAGCTTTGGACAAAAGGTTGGAGCATGGAACTCTCAACACATAGGACCCCCCTTAAATCTAGGAGAACCTCCCTAGCCACCATCATGAGCGGCCAAAGGATGCACCCCGCGAGCTTCCTAGACATGCACACACAGTGGTGAGAAATTAGAGGAAGGCACTCGTGAGAAGAGCTATAAGAAAATCTTGGCTATATACACCTCAACACCCATTTCGGCCAAAGGAGGTGCCCCATGAGATTTCTAGACATGCACACATAGTGGTGAGAAATTACAGGAAGGAACTCACGAGCCTTCTCCATCCACATGTTGTGAAGAGTTCTAAGAAACTCACGCAAAAGTCACCATCCAATGGTGACTTTGCGTGAGTTTCCAATGGTGACTCCTCAATAACAATTCTCTGCACATTTTGGAGCAACTTAAGAGCTTTGAAGGATAAAATGGAAGGATTTTGAAGCACTTCTTCAACCCATCTTCACTCAAAGTTTTGGACATGGAGAGAACATCTTCTTGACTACCTTCCACGATTTTTCCAAGACTTTTGCAATCCCTCCTAAAGGAGCCCTGAAAAAGGCTTCCACTCACTTTAGGCCACTCTTTTTCTCGACAAAGTGTGAAAGATTTTGAAGCTTGGCGAGTGAAGGATGGTTCAAAGCATATCAACATTGACCATGAGCGGACTAGTGGAATTGCAATTCATCTAAGGCAGCCCAAGCAGACCTACAACAAGAAGAGAAATTTCAAAGAAGAATTGGGGAAGTACTCAATTTCCATTTCCATGTGTTCTTCCTTTGAACTTAGGAATGGTATTTTCATTTCTCCTTATTTCCAAAGTCTTCATGGAGGAGATTCATATGCTAGTAATATGTTATTGGATGTACCTAGACAGGAAGTAGACTGTATGCCATAAAAAGGGGTTAAATAAGTAAAGTATACACTAGGACTATTGGAAGTGGATAGACATGAAATGCACAAAGTTAACATATATCAAGAACTCAACTATTTGGAAAAAAAGATGAATGATATGCAAGTGGATATGTTCATTGTAAAAGAGATCCAAACCAAAATGGGGACCCTGTGCACTTTTATCAATGAAGTGAAAGGGAAGATGGAGCAGATCTTGAATATTATCTATCCAACCCAACCCCTTCCCACTCAAATGGGTTCCTTATCAATTTGACCAAGGAACCCAACAATGAATCAAGGACTGGATGCTCCTTTACCCATCCAAAGCAACTTATCTCTTAAGAATAAGTCTGAGGAATTGACCACAAATCATCAGCCTACTTCCCTAAGGTCTAGAAGTCTTTCGTTTGCCAAAGACTTAAAACCACCATGGTTTTCAAGGGAAGATAAAGATAGAAACAAAGAAGCAGTATTGACCTCTTTGGAGAAATGGAAAGACTTACATCAATTGATTAATCATGCTTATTATTCCTTATTTTTTCTTTGATCATGTTATAATCATTTGTTCCCCCTCCATCCCTTCCCTCGACTCTTCATCATCTTTCACCACTCGTCAAGTTTTGCACAGATATTAAACATTTCGTCTCTTACCTTTTGATTTAGTTAATGCTTTCATTCATTCTATTTTCGCTTTCACATTTAGAGAATAAATAATGCTTCAATCATTATCATGTAGTCCATGATACAAGTGTCTATAAACAATTTGTAAGCAACATACATGTTCACTATTTATGTGTATTTTGTATGTCCACTATTTGTGCATCAAATTGATGGTTGTTTCTCTTCTGCCATGCATCAAATTCATTAGGGTGGCTCTATCATTCATGGATATGCATCAAATTCGTTTATTCGAGGTGCATCAAATTGACGATTGTTTCTCTTCTACCATGCATCATATACGTTAGGGTGGCTCTATCATTCATGGGTATTATGCATGAAAAATCAAAAACATCACTAGATTAAGCATGAATCGATCTGAGTGAATGCACATAATATTTTTTCCTCCAACTATAATATTTGCAAAGGATTCCACATGTATTTTTTTGTAACTTGTAAACATAGCCTATTTTAAGGATACGAATACACATCTATGGCCATTGGTATGGGATTAGACACCACTATGCTTAAGCATAGTAGGATCTTCCCAATGCCATATTAAATGTGTTGATATCTTTAGGAAGTGATGTGTGTGAACACTCTAGGACCATCGAGGCACTTTTTTCCCTCTTTAGGAGGTTTTTTTCCCCTGGCTTGTATATACGCCTATTGCCCTAATGGGCTACTTATCTTTGTACATTCTAGTGGTAATACATTTCAATATTGTGAGTTGTGCTCCAAGCTTCTTCTTTTTCCTTGTGCTGTACGTGTGCTTCCACAGACATCTAACTCCAACAATTGGTATCAGAGGAGGTCGCTGCTTCATCTAGGGCATCATCCACACCTCTTGTGTTGCAGTCTCAGAATCACATGAATTTTGGTGAGCATACTCAGCATGTTTCCGAACGCACTATCGTAGTGCTTGTGCAGGCTATTTTGTCTTTTTGTGCCAAAGGTATATACCGGTTTTGGTTCACTAGTATAAGCATCTCGAAGTCTGCTAGAGGTTTAACAGAATTCACCTGGGCAGTTCTGTTCAACTTTTTGAGATACAACCAATTTTTTGCATCAAGGTATTTTAGTCACCAGCCATGACTGAAAGCACTGATGTATTTCATATGTTGGCTGTTGAGGATAAGTTGGATGGTACCAACTACCCATTGTGGGCTTATATGATGCGACATGTATTGGTTGCAAAAGGACTATGGAACATTGTGTAGGGTGTTGAAAAACGTCCTATCACACCTGCAACTATTACAACTGTAGGTACTGAAGTTGATGCAAAAGGTGTCAAAGATGATGATATTCTGCATATTTTGCTTCACTTTGCGGTTTCTGGTGCACCTATTGCAGAGCAAATTTGTTGGGATGGGAGAGATGCCCATGCACATGCATTGATAGCTTTGTCTATTAAACGTGCCATTATTCCTCACATTCACCCTTGCAGAATAGCCAAGGATGCTTGGGATACACTTACCACATTCTATCAAGCTAGGAATGAGGCTCATGTTGCTTACCTCTGAAAACAGTTGGAGAGTGAGCACATGAATGAAGGTGATTCTATGCAAAGTTTTCTAACAAAGGTCAAAGACTTGAAGGAACAATTGATTTCTGTTGATGAGGTTATACTAGATAGCTCACTTGTGCAGATCATTCTAAATGGTCTTCCTGATTCATATCAGATTTTTGCTTCTACTCTTCGGTTGATGATGAAAGGCAATCCAAGTGCCTTGTCAGTTGAGGAGTTAGTCTCTATTCTATTGCAGGAAGATCAGTAAAGGTAGAACAGGTCCATTATGCATGTTGCAGATCAAGCTTTCCTGGCTAGTCAGAAGGGCAAAGGAAAATGGAGCTCTTCAATTAGTAAGCAGAAATCTGCTAATTTTGCATAATCGAAGAGGGAAGACAAAGATGAAAAGAAATCAGAAAAGAAGAAATTGTTTTGCAAGTATTGTAAAGGAAATGATCATATCATAAACAACTGTTCAAAACTCGCCGCTAAAGAGGCAAAGAAGAAAGAGGCTGAGATGGTTATTGCAGAGGCCTCTACACCAAAAACAGAGTATGCTAATCTTGTGTAGGAAGAAGAATGGGAGTTTACTACTGTCTGTAGTTCTGACCCTTCTTCTCATGAGCAATGGATGTCTACAGTAGACTCAGATGTTTGCTACTTTGAGAGTGGGGCGACCAAACATACTACCTCGCAGCACAGTTTCTTCTCTTCACTCGAGCCTTCCCCTACATGGAATATTATTACATGCGCCAACAACTCCTCTTATCCTATTTTGGGAGTTGGTAAGATCATTTTGACTACTACTGATGGTAGTTCTTTCATTTTGTCAGATGCTTTGTTTGTGCGAGGGATCAAGAAAAATTTGTTATCAGTTTCTACATTAGCCAAGATTGGCTTGGTTGTGAAATTTGTTGATGATAGATGTACAGTTCATGATCTATCAAATGGCGACATGATTATTGCTTCTGGAATTTTATGTCATGGGTTGTATAAGCTCATAGACTATGAAAGATCTGTAAATGATTAGGCATTTGCAGTACATGATTCTCAGGCTATGTCAGATGCAAAGCTTTGGCATGCACGCTTTGGTCATTTGAATTTTGCTAGTTTGCTACGCCTATAGAAATCTAAAATGGTGTCCTCTTTGCCCAAACTTCAGGCACCCAGAAAACATGTTTGTGAAGGCTGTATTTTGGGCTAAATGAAGCGTTCTTCCTTTCCAAAAGATGGTTTAATTTGGGCTACTCAGAAATTGCAGCTTGTACATAGTGATGCCTATGGTCTTATGCAGACACCTTCATTCGGAAATTATCTTTACTTCGTGACTTTCATCGATGATTTTTTTAGGCATGCATGGGTATGTCCATTGAAGGAAAAGTCCAAAGTGTTCATGTCCTTCAAACAATTTTTGGTTTTGGAAAAAAATATGTTAGCATGTAAAATGGGCACCCTCCATTTTGATCGAGGGGGGGAATATATGTCTTCTGATTTTAATGCATTTCTCGCTGAACATGGGATAAAACACCAGTGTACAGTGTTGTATACACCTCAATAGAATGGAGTTGCTGAATGAAAGAACAGGTCACTCATGGAGATGGCAAGGTGTATGGTCAAGAGTCAGGCTTTACCACATAATTTCTGGCTTGAGGCTGTCATGTGTGCAGCATATGTACTTAACAGGTGTCCCACTAAAGTGCTACAGGTCTATCAATCCATATGAGGCTTGGCATGATCGCAAGCCCTTTGTTTCTCATCTGTGTGTTTTTGGTTGTTTGGCATATGCCTTAGTGCCTCAACAACATCGCAAAAAATTGGATGATAAAGCAGTAAAATGTATTTGTGTTGGGTACAGTTCTGAAAGTAAAGGCTATCATCTATATTATCCACAGACTAAATGCATTCTGGTTAGCTGTGATGTTGTTTTTATGGAAGATGCTATTCATTTATTGCTTTTATGTACTAAGGAGATATCTGTTAGCTCCAAAGACATGTATCACACTTTGCTGCCTCTTTTTACAGGTGGACGGTCTAGTGCTGGTCCTAATGAGGCAACTTCTCAGCCTTTGCAAGTTTCATGTGATGATGTAGATCATCCCATTTCTGATGTAGATTTACATGATGAACTTGTTGATGAGAGACCTGATATTCAGGAAGCAAAAACTAGGCCAAAATGGTTGGCGTAGACTTTGCGTGACAAAAAATTAGATGCACCTCTGTCATATCGTACTCGATCAGGCTCTCATAGTGCCTCTTTTGCATCAGATTGCTATGCTATGGTTGCATCTAGTCTCTGTGATGAGAATGAGCCTGTTTCATTTTATAAAGCACAAAATTCAGAAAATTGGATGGTTGCTATGCAATCTGAATATGATGCTATAATAAAGAACGGTACTTGGTCTTTATGTGACTTGCCTCTTAGCAAGAAAGGCATCGACACTAAGTGGGTTTACAAACTAAAGTGTAAGCTTGATGGATCAGTTGACAAGTATAAGGCTAGGCTTGTTGCAAAGGGTTATTTTGATGAGACCTTTGCACCTACATGTCGTATGACTACTATTCGGAGCATCTGTGCACTTGCAGCCCATCATGGTTGGAATGTACATCAGTTGGACATTAAAACTACATTTCTGAATGGTGACTTACATGAAGAACTATATGTTTTTGAGCCCCTTGGCTTTGTGCAGAAAGGCCATGAAAACCAGGTGTGCAAGTTAAGAAGGCATTATATGGTTTAAAGCACCTTATATGTTAAGTGTGCTCATGATGTGCTTCTGATCATTGTTGTCTATGTTGATGATAGGTATTTGCATCACTATTTGGGCATTCAATTTATGCAAGTTGATGGTGGAATGGCTTTGTGTCAAATGAAATATATTGACACATTATTATAGTGTTTTGGCCTTGAAGACTGTAAGCCTATTGCCACTCCTATGGAGATAGGTTTACGATTGATTCTTCATGATCTCGAGATGCATTTGATGTTGTCCTCTATCAGCAGTCTATTGGATGCCTGATTTACTTATGCATTACTCGGCTAGATATTGAGTTTGTTGTCTCAGAGATGAGCAGGTTTATGAATTGCCCAGGTGTCAAGCATTGGCAGGCGGTTAAGCGCATCTTTCGCTACTTGACTCAGACTGGGTTGGTTGCTATGACACTTATGTGTCTACTAGTGGCCTTTGCTTCATGCTTGGTAGCTCATGTATATCTTGGTTGAGCAAGAAGCAGCCTACTGTGGCCACCTCCAGTTGTGAGGCTGAGTATAGGCTCAGAAAAAACAGATTTGGATGCTTTTTCTGACTCAAACTGGGCTGGTTGCTATGACACTCGTGTGTCCACTAGTGGCTTTTGCTTCATGCTTGGTAGCTCATGTATCACATGGAGGGGGTGTTGAGAGTTCCATGCTCCACCCTTTTTTCCAAGTGTAGATTCATTCTCATACAAGTACATTCATCCAACATGCAAGGGAATTCTTAACAAACACCATATAAGCAAGGTCTCCCTTCCCTCCTCACAAGCTCATTCACTCTAGCCCATTGCCAAGAGTGTGCATCCTCTCCTCATGGAGTCACCATGCTCATAGAGCATCTTGTGTAAGTCATTTCCATTTCAATTTACTCATCATGTTTTTATTTCTTTTGTTCCTTCCTCCATAGTTAGATTATTTTATGTTTTTTAAGTAGAGTCGCGGCAACCTTTGTTCATTTTGGCACCAAGTACCATTCTTCATAATAGCATTATATTATGATTCCATAACAACCATTAGTTTTTTGATTTTTTTTATTCATCAAAAGAAACAAGCTCATCTCATCACAAAGACTAGAGATACTCATTGCATAGCAATCTGATGGAAATAGAAGCACTATGAGAGCATGGATGAGTATGTATATCAACGATGCATATAATTTGCTATCTCTCAAGGTCTACACAAACCATTCAGTCATAGTTTTTGCCTCTACTATGTTAGCCCTCTCATCAACAAGTGTGTCTTGTAAATCTACATAAAAAATGGAATAATATGCACCATTATTTGAAACATGTTAAGTCTGAAGAATTGCCTCATTCAGACCAACACTTGGTTGTCCACCTATAAAAAGAGGTAGCAAAGTGTCATACACACTTCTTGAGCTAACTAATGTCTTCCTCATACATGAAAGTAATGGCTGAATTGCATCTTCCACAAAACCAACATCATGGCTAACCAAAATGCATTTAATATGTGGACGATAGAGATGATAGCCATTGCTTTCATCACTACACCCAACAAAAATACATTTCATTGCTTTATCATCTGATTTCCTACATTGTTGTTCAGGCAATAATGCATACGCCAGGCAACCAAAGGCACGTAAATGGGCAACATATGGTTTGAAACCATGCCAAGACTCATATAGAGTGATTGATTGTATTTCTTTGGTGGGACACCTGTTAAGTACATATGTTGCACACATAATAGCCTCAAGCTAGAAGTTATGTGGTAAAGCCTAAATTTTGACCATACACCTAACCATTTCCATGAGAGACCTATTCTTTCTTTTAGCAAATCCATTTTCTTGAGGTGTATACTTTTATCCCATGCTCGGACAAGAACGCATTAAAATTAGAAGACATTTATTCCCCCTTGATAAGAATGGAGGGTGCCCAATTTATATGCTAATAGATTTTTAGCCATGACGATGAATTGTTTAAAGCACATAGACACTTTGGAATTTCCTTTTAATGGATAAATCCATGCATGCCTAGAGAAATCATCAATAAAAGTCAGGAATAGTTCCCAAATAAAGGTTTCTACATAGGACCACAAACATCATTATGAACAAGCTGGAATTTATGAGCATCTCAAATTGAACGATCTTTTGGAAGGAGGAATGCTATAGTTTTTTCAAAATATAGCCTTTATAGGCATGTTTACAAGGTGCCTCAAGTTTTTGTAGAAAGGACACTACATGTGAAGCAAACTAGCAAAATTCAGATGACCAAAGTGTGCATGTCAGAGCTTTGCATCTAAAACAGCCTGAGAATCTTCAACTGCACATGTTGAATCATTCACAGATTTTGCATAACCTGTGAGCTTATATATTCCAAAACATTAAATGCTAGGAGCAATGATAACATTACCACTTGAGAGATCATGAATTGTACATTTTTCCTCAACAAATTTGACAACAAGGCCAATCTTGGTTGATGTTAAATCTGACAATAGATTTTATTGGTCCCTGGCACATGCAAATCACCTAACAACGTGAAAAATCTATCATCAATAGTAGTCAGAATGATCTTAGCAACTCCCATTATAGGATAAGAGGAGTTGTTAGCACATGTGATAGTATTCCCTCTAGGGGTAGGCTCAAGTGAATTGAAGGAATTGTGCTACAAGGTAGTATGCAACTACAAGGTAGTATGTTAGGTTGCCCCACTATCAAAGTACCAAACATCTAAGTCTACTACAAGCATACATTGCTCATGAGAAGATGGTTCATAGTTGCAAACAATAATAAATGCCCATTGTTCATTTTGAAAAATATTAGAAAACTCTATTTTAGGTGTAGAGGTTATTGAAATGACAAAGCACTACTACTCTACTCACATACACACATTTGATAAACTATGGAGGAAGGAAAAAAAGTAAAAAAAAAAAAACATGATGCATTAAATAAAATGGAGATGACTTACATAAAATGATCTATGAGATGGAGACTCCATGATGCGAGGAGCACACTCTTGGCAATGGTCTAGTATGAATGAGATTATGAGAAGTGAAGTGAGGCCCTCCTTGTATGGACTTGAGGGCTAATCTCCTTGCATGTGGGATAAATGGACTTGCATGTGAATGAATGTAGAGTTGGACAAAAGGGTGGAGCATGGAATGCTCAACATCTCCCCTCCATGTGATGACCCTTTTCTTTCTAATGTGAGGAATTAGTGACAAATGGGATCACTTAGTTCATTGAGTTTTAGGATCTAAGGACATATGGGATTCTTAGACATAACTCGAACATATGGGATCCAAGTTTGGGAAGTATGGCATCCCATGGTTTTAGTTTCACGGACATATGGGATCCATGGTGTGTGGGACATATGACATCCCTGGGATCTTGGACATATGGGATCTCAAGTCATATTTTTGGGCATCTAAGATCCAAGTGGTTTCAAGGATCTAGGAACGTATGGGATCCCTAGACATCCCAAGGGTTTAACCATGGGGTAGGTGGTGTCCTTGGGTCCTTCTGTTGAGTTCCTTTTAGCTTTTAGTATTGAAGCCTTGTAGGATCCATTGACGAGATCCTCTCCATTCTTTCTTGTTGTTGAGGAAGCCCTTATTTTTGCTTTGAAGATGTCCTTAGGTGTCATGAGAGATTTTGAGGCTTTAACTTGTATGCTTTAGAGAGCTTTTGTGTGCATAAAGTGCATAGTGAAGGTCTTACTCTTTTGAAGAGCATTCTATAGTCTCTTTACTAAAGAAGTTATACATAACATATTTAAAAAAATGCTTGTTTTCTTTTTAACCATGCATGAAAATATGCACACCTAGGAAGATTTCATGAGAATCGATGAATAATGTTGTCTATAATAGAGAGTCGACAAATTGGAACCTCTTTCCTCTTTCTTTGTGAATGATAAAAGGTGCACTTTGCTCACTCTCTCTCTACTGAATGGCACAACCTTTTTTTTTCTCATGATCCACATGTGATACCTATGTGTGTATCTTGATCTTTTGTAGCACTAATGTGAATTGTATTGCAACCGATTATCTATCTCTATGCCATCCTATGGTTCTTCCCATAGCCACACTTATAAAGGAGTACCACTCACCCTTGTTCACCATCAGAGGGTTGTGCAGCATGACATCTGTGAGCCAATTTCTTGCATGCATGGGAGCTTCTTCCAAAGTAGTACAAGCCCAAGACTTTAGGTTCTGCCATCTTGGTAGCAAAATCCAATCTCTCTCTCTCTCTCTCTCTCTCTCTCTCTCTCTCTCTCTCTCTCTCTCTCTCTCTCTCTCTCTCTCTCTCTCTCCCCCTCCCTCCCTCCCTCCCTCCCTCCCTCTCTCTCTCTCTCTGTCTCTCTCTCTGTCTCTCTCTCTCTCTCTCTCTCTCTCTCTCTCTCTCTCTCTCTCTCTCTCTCTCTCTCTCTCTCTCTCTCTCTCTCTCTCTCTCTCTCTCTCCCCTCCCTCCCTCCCTCCCTCCCTCCCTCCCTCCCTCCCTCCCTCCATCCCTCCCTCCCTCCCTCCCTCCCTCCCTCCCTCTCTCTCTCTCTCTCTCCCCTCTCTCTCTCTCTCCTCTCTCTCTCTCTCGTTGGTGTCTTTCATTTACATTTCTTGCTCACTACCATGAACTTTCTCTGAAGCATTATAGTTTTGATTAGCTCCCAAATCTTTGGGTATCTATGTCCTTGGACAATGTTCAATCATTAGTTGTGACTCAAAATTCCATAGAATGTTTGGCTATTGCCGTGGTTTAATGCTTTGAAGGTAAGTGATAGGATACTCCAAACAAGGAGATGCATATGGGTTTGTAGCAAAGGCAATTTGGGTAGCCTTATTGTTAGTATGCATATGCTTCATAACATGTGCGCATTGATTTCAATGGTGATGATAGGGAGGCTTTTGAGAGTGGTGTGCCTGGGTTCTAGGTGGTGAGGAGGATGACAATGGTGAGCATCCATTTTTGTGGGGCTCAATGAAGCTCAACAATGAAGATACTACTCTATGTTTTGCAGTTCATTGACAACCCACCTCCATAGTTTGCTACTTATTGATGGGATAAGCTACTAAAAGATGTTGTATAGACAATGAGATGGAATAGGGCATGAATTCTAGGGTAATTCTTTTATTCACATATGTGTTACTGAATGGAGAAATAAATATGATGAGGTTTATGCTACCATCACAAACATTATGAATAAACCTTAACATTATTAAATTCTCTAACAAACAAACAAATGTGATGAAGAAAACAAAGATAAAAAGATGCTAACCATGCTAAATGAATGCTAATAGGGATTAGAAGAACTCTTATTGTAAAGATAAGTAAGGGAGGGAGGGAGCGATTAAGGATGAAATACGTTATATTGATAAAGAAAGATTAGAACATGACCTCAAAGAAAAATGAAGCTATGACCTGATACCATGTTGAAATGACAAAGGACTCTCCTAATGATCTACTCACATACACACATTTAACAAGCTATGGAGGAAGAAACAAAAGATAACATAACATGATGAATTAAGTAAAATGAAGATGACTTATGTAAGATGCTCTATGAGCATGGAGTCTCCATGATGAGAGGAGCACACTCTTTGCAATGGGCTAGAGTAAATGAGCTTATGAGGAAATAAGTGAGTCCCTCCTTATAGAGATGAGGGAAAATCTCTTTGCATGTGGGATAAATGGACTTGCATGTGATTGAATATACACTTGGAAAAAAGGGTGGAGCATGGGACTCTCGATAGAGGCCTCTGCAAAAACCATTCCATCCTCTTTCTTCTTTGCCTCTTTTGTATCCAATTTAGGACAACTCTTCATTACATCATCATTTGCCTTATATTCTTTGCAAACTTGTTTTAGATTTTTTCATTTCTTCTCAACTTTTTCTTCCTTCTTCTACAATACAACATTAGCAGATTTTTGTTTACTAATAAATGAGCTCCATTTACCTTTGCGCTTCTGACTAGCTAAAAAGGCTTGATTTGCAACACACATAATTGACATGTTCCACCTAGAGTAATCTTCATACAACAAAATAGAGACATTTGAATGTTAAGGCATTTGAATTTCCTTTCATCATCAATCAAAGAGTAGAAGTTATGATGCCTTAGATGAAGTTATGGCCTAGTCTGACAAGTGTTGATGATGCCTTAGATGAAGTTATGGCCTACTCTAATACCAATTGTTGGAGTTATCTTGGTACATTTAGCAAGCCTAAGAGCTTTTCTAAGGCCTAAGGACTACACATACATTTGTTTCTACACATAGAAACTAGCATATGAACTCATACTTGTTAATTTCTTTAAAGTTATCTTGGATACAAAGAACTACTGAAATCTTGTGATAATAGGAGACTTCACTCCACGATTTTGGTGATTGGAAACTAATTTCAATCACTCCCCAAATGTAGGGACACTTTTAGGTGAAGAAGACTCAAATTCAAATTCAAATATGTGTATAAATACACATAGTTTTAGTCACATGATAGTAGAGCACTATTGAGAGGATTTGAGCAACAACATTGAACCTACATTGATATCACATTATCTATGTGTAGTCCTCCACATCCACACTCCCTCTAAATCATATGTGCAATAGCATTCATATTTTTATTCATTTCATTGAGTAAGTTTCTCTCTATTGTCTACCTCAATATCTTCATGATTATAGCAAACTTATTAAGTCGATTTTTCTGCATGTACTCATTGATTTGCTATACTTTAACTTGGGATAGTTAGAATAAAGTGTCTAGTCTGTACATATCAACTTTCATTAGGTTTGGTTTAGTAGATCTTGAGATATGGAACTAAGAATCTAAATGTGACTACACATATTCTAGATCCTAAAAAGTTAGGGTGACCCCCTGACTTGCTAAATTCATTTCTCCTTGTATAGTGAAGCTAAAATCATGAAAAAAAAATCACTTCGATTACACACACACTTCAATAAGATGTGTGCAAAGGTTCATAGCGTGTTGTGAGCCTCTGAGCGTACCACTGAGACCTTCTCTTCCAAAATTAGAACGTTCTTCACATGTCTTGCAGTTAAACGTTATCTATTTTGATACAAACATTTGAGAGTGATGCTCCAAAGGACTTGATAGTTCCATATGCATACGTGGGAACCTAAGGAAGTCTACTAAGGATCTTTGAAGTTAGATATGCTGGTTTAGAGAGGTTTATTGCAGCACCAACTCATCTTTGGACACATCCCATCATCACTTCAAAGTGGTATCAAAGCAACCAATCAACCGAATTATTGAAAAATACCAAATATGTTCATTTTATTCGTGTTTATCCAAATAAACACCGAAAAAAATGGACACGGGTAAACTTTTGATTGAAAATCTTTTCAATCGAAAGCACTTTTGATCGAAAACTTTTTCAATAAAAAGCGCTTTCAATCGCTGTGATTTTTTGACTCGCTACATCGATTCTTACTCTCACAATATTATAGGAGTGAGCAATAGATCTATTGAGATTGTTTGAATTACCACTTTGATTCCTACTCTCTCAATAGTATATGGAGTGGATATGGACTATTATGATTGTCTGATTCTTTGACTCTTACTCACACAATAGTCACTTAGATTCTCATGAGCATAATTAGTGTAGGTCATAAGGTGTATAGAAATTATTGTGATTTTCTGATTCTTTGACTCTTACTATCATAATAGTTATATACAGTCATGTGACAAGACTCATACATAGTATAGTGAGTGTATATGAAATATTATGAATGTCTAATTCTTTGACGTGTGCATTCTTAATAGTTACATAGATTCACTTCAAGATTATAACTACACTTTTTATTTAATTATAAATTTACTTATCTAACTAACTATCCATATTTCTATCATTTGTCTACACATACTATTGATTTATCTATCCATACACTTACTGATGTATCTATGTATATGTGTACTTAAAATTTATTCGAGTATCTATCATTTTGTTTATGAGAATTATATTTTATTATTGGTTTTATGAATTAGATTTGTGTTTGAAGTTTTAATATCAATTCTGATATTTTGATAGTCTATTTTTTATTTTTTCACAAATAGCAGGTAAAATAAATAAGCATGAGCAAAAAATTTTGGAAGACTTTGTGTGCTCCTACATGTATGGAATGAGAGAAGATCAAATCACTCTAGCCATGGACATATCTAATTACAAAGATTTCATTGAGCAGTTATCTAGAATAGTATATATCAACATTGAAGATAAATTTAGTAGTGTGTCGGGTGGAGCACAGGTTTTAGATGAGAAAATGTCCAATGAACTTACTTGTATCTTTGGACAGATCATCAAAGTAGCACAGTCATCGGCATTGGATACCACCACAATGCCTCGATTCATTGACAAAATCAAATTTTTCAAGTTACATTATCAGACAATGAAGAGAGGAAAGCGAGTGAGACTGGACATGACTGAACAGGGAGAGAGACCATCGGTAGATCCAAATACAAGAGATACACATGTGAATATGGGAGATCAAACATCAAATAATCTTTGTTTGCTCCCATATTCATCTATTCATTCCAAAGATGCAGCTCTCGTGGGGGAAGGACAATATGAAATGATCCATAAAGTTAGAATAACCCACTTGAGATTCATCAACAAAGTATTTGCAGCCAAGTTATTCAAATTACATGGTGTTGACATACAAACATGAGAGAATGAAGCCATGCATGAAGCCACAGTCTTATCAGTTATGCATAGTGGAATTATTAGTCCACTTGGATTAGCTAGGCACCATTGCAAAAGCCCCTATCTTATTTCAAATTATGGAATGGTGTTACATTAGACATGTGGCTAGAGAAAATGAAGAAGGATTACCTAAACGTACCATGAAGCAGAGGTATTAAAGACACAACAGGAGACATAAAAACCTTGAAGATAAACATTTGGAAGTTAATCAACAGTTGTTGCAAACAATATAATTTTTACACACTTGTAATATATCCCACAACGATCTCCATCCAGACAACATTTTGTTGCATTTTGAAGCTCAACATGCTTATATCAGATTATGTGATTTTGGTAGAGCAACATATTTACCAACAAAAGAATGTTTTCTAAAGCTACCTGATTTAGAAATATCAACTAGAAATGACTGGAGTCGAAAGTACTAGTGGATTGCACCCAAATGTATATCCACTAGTCCTCCACCTTTCAATAAAAGTCAGGAGACATTTACGATTTCGATACTCCTATTGCAACTCTTGAGATATATAGAGTTAAATAGTTATCCCAATGATAGAAATGGGATTTACAAGTTCAAATATGCTTTAGAACTAGCTTCTGACAGAGATGTATCAAAAAGAGTAGATGCACATGAACTACATAGAGTATTCTCGAATCTAACTTGGTATGGTTTAAAGATATCCATGACGAATGGATTAAGACCATATTGAAGACGATCCGTATTCAATTGAACTATCGGATTAAATGATATAGATTCATTTGCATTAAGTGGAGTAAATGTTGTAGATTCATTTGAACTATGTGGATTACATGAAGTGGTATCATTTGAGTTAAGTGGATTAAATGATGTGGTATCATCTGAATAATGTGGATTAAATGAAGTGCTATCATTTGAATTATGTGGACGAAATGAATTGGATTCATTTGTAATATGTGAATTAAATGATGTGGATTCATTTGAATGAAGTGCTATCTTTTGAATTATGTGGATGAAATGAAGTGCATTCATTTGTAATATGTGGATTCATTTGAATTATGTGGATTAAATTAAGTGGTATCATTTGAGTTAAGTGGATTAAATGAGGTGGTATCATCTAAATAATGTGGATTAAATGAAGTGCTATCTTTTGAATTATGTGGATGAAATGAAGTGGATTCATTTGTAATATGTGGATTAAATGATGTGGATTCATTTGAATATGTGGATTGAATGAAGTGTTAACCTTTGAGTTAAGTGGATTAAATGAGGTGGTATCATCTAAATAATGTGGATTAAATGAAGTGCTATCTTTTGAATTATGTGGATGAAATGAAGTGGACTCATTTGAAATATGTGGATTAAATGATATGGATTCATTTGAATGAAGTGCTATCTTTTGAATTATGTGGATGAAATGAAGTTGATTCATTTGTAATATGTGGATTCATTTGAATTATGTGGATTAAATGAAGTGGTATCATTTGAGTTAAGTGGATTAGATGAGGTGGTATCATCTAAATAATGTGGATAAATGAAGTGCTATCTTTTGAATTATGTGGCTTAAAGAAGTGGTATCATTTGAGTTAAGTGGATTAAGTAAAGTGGTATCATTTGAGTCGATTCATTTAAATTATGTGGATTAAATGAAGTGGATTCATTTGAACTATGTGGATTAAATGAAGTCGTATCAGTTTTGTTAAGTGGATTAAATGAAGTGGTATCATTTGAATTATGTGGATTAAATGGAGTGGTATCATTTGAACTATGTGGATTAGATGAAGCGATATGTGGACTCATTTGAGTTATGTGGATTCTTCTGAGGTAAAATAGTGTTTTTGTTTTTCAAATTTGAAAGTAAAACATGACAAGAATGCTAGATGTGAATAATGACCTTGATGATGTTGAATTTCAAAGGATGTCTGATTAGAATGCTCAATTTGCACAATCAGGATTAGCATTTTCATTCCACCAAGATTTAGAGCTAGAGGGATTAGAAGGAGAACCATTATCAATGAAAGAAGTAAAAACTCTACGTCCAAATCATTTTGTCCATGAGATTCTCTTTTGGGTTACAAGAAGGGCAAAAGAAACAACACCTTTAAAGCTTTCTAACTTACAACATAAAGTATTGAAGTCTACTTTGACACTTTGTGCAAGTTGAGAGATCATTACCAAATAATAATCAAATAGCACTTTATTTCATTCAAAAAGTTTTTGTACAAGATACTCTTCATCGATAGGTAGATTGGGATGATCACCCAAAGAATGCAGGTATAGGTTTGGGTGTCCTCAAAATAGGGCAGAATTTGGTAGTCAGGAAATGAAGGCCCTCTTCCTGAAAAGCAACCCTACATTTTGCTACCTGAAGAACATAATCTTATCCATGATTTGTCATCACATGGAGATAATTATACAATGAAGAATTAACAATTCCTGGATTATGAAGAAAAATTGATGATAAAAAAAAGAGGATTGCTGATCTAGAAAATCAAGTGAAAATTTTACAAATATCTGTGGATGCATATGAGAGCAGATATGAAAGACTCTTAGAGGCATGTAGAGGGAAAATCAAGCAAAAAGAAAAGAAGAAGAAAATCAAAGTCTAGAACGGCTCAATAGAAATAAACATGACAAGAACAAGTCCCTGCAAGAAGCCCCGCAGGGGCGCATCACTCATCTCTACACAGAGCCCCGCAGGGGCACACACACCAAGGAAAAGCACGCAGCTGAGAGGAGGAACCAAGGCCAACAAGTATTCCATATGAGGGTGCTTCAACCTCTTGAGTTACAGAGGATTCAGATCAAGGCTTACGAGCTACATCCTCATATGTGCACTGATGGCGTGCGTGGCAAACCGAATTAACAGGCTTTAAGTAATCAGAGCGCCTCTAAAACGTAATGAAAGATCAAGAATCAGGCAAAACTGACCAAAGGATGCGGGTGCGGATCGAGACAAACAAGAAGTAAAGCCTGTCAAGGGACGACAGAGACAAAGAGGGGGAGGGTGTTGCAAAGCAAAAGAGCATAAGAGTAGAGCCCCAAAATTTTCAAAATGATGGGCATATTTTTTTTTCTTCTTCGAGGTCTTCAAGAATTCCCTCAAGCCATGTAAATGCACTAGAGGAGTCCTCTAGTTGCATAATCCCAAGTTGTTGTAAAATATCCCTTGTAAAATAGTAGGAGATTAGTCTTTTAGTGAATAAAGTGCCAGTCTCTTGTGTGAAAGGACCAAACTTAGGGCACATGTATATAAGTCACTTTGTGACTCTTTGTAAGAACTTTTTGGCATTGTGAAGAAGGAGCACTCCTGAATTTTCGAATTTGCCTCTTCCTTGCAGATTTTGATCCTCATTTTGATCTTGTATGTGTGTGTGTGGCTTGAAATGTGTGTGTAGGACTATTGTCTACCCCTCCCCATTGATTTTGAGCTGCTGTAGTGTGTGTGCGAACTATTAGGAGTTGTGGCGTGAGTGTGGATGTTCCCCGCCATTCACTATTTTGGCCATAACTTGAAGCAGAGTTCTCAGAATTGAGTGAAACTACTTCCAGTAGATGCATCTCGTCGAGAGCTTTGAAAGGAGTACCCTATTGCCTATATTTGGAGTCCGGAGCTGGGAGAAATTATTGATTTACTGAAAACTACTGTAAGAGGTATCGCCGCAAACACTTTCAGGATTTCAGTGAGTTTGGGAAGTGGATTAGTCTTTTCTCATGCATGCTAGCTTAACCACTTCATTTTCCATCATGGGTGCACATGTCTTCATACACTTGGTTAGGTCATTTGATCGGATTGACATTTGAATGTGTGTTGATTTCCCACTATATGCACTTGTGTGGCAATCGAGGTACAGTCTCATTGGCACAAGTCCTTGAGTCATTTTGACTTAGGTACACACGTTTTTGGAGCCGTTGCCGGGGACGACTCAACCAAGGTGCCTTCATGATGGTTATAGATCGAGTGTGATAGAATCGTACTTGTAGAACTGGATTCGTCTTGTGGCAAGTAGTCAATTATTTCAGCACTTGTTACTTCACATCTCAGAGGTGTGTGTGATAAGTTTTAGGTTTAGGGTTAGGAGGAAAGGAGAGAAGGAGGAGTTAGGGTTAGGTTAGAAGAAGAGGAGTAGTGAGGAGAGGAGAAGAAGGAGTAGACCAAAATCACCAAAAAAATCCCCAAATTCACCAAGAAAATTAGCAAAATTCAAATTCTGTCAAAGAAAGTATAAGAACCAAAAAAAGTGTCTCATTTGACACTTCACACAGTTCAGGTATCGTCTGAGAGCTACGTGTGGTATCGTGAGCAGTGTATCGCGGGGTGCAGGCCTTCAAAGTTAACTTGTGTGCCCAAGGTGCTATCAGGACTACATCAAGGTAAGGTCCTACAAAGAAAGCCTGCTAAAAACTCATTAAAACATGCATACACACGTGATTAAACAGGTGCGCAGTATCGCGGGAGGGGAAAACTGATATCAATACAGACTTTTTGTGTGACACAGAGGCCTAGGTGAGAAGAGGAGAGTAAGGAGAGCAAGGGGGTGTAAAAACTTTAGAATTTTCTTGCATTTTGGCTTGAGTATCGCGATCGGTTGAGGTTTGGTATCGCGATACCAAAACTCCCTTGTATCGCGATACTTGCCGAAGTATCGTATCGCTTGATACCTGTCTTGGTATCGCGATACCATTTTGGTATCGTGACCCCGAGTTGGTATCGCGATCGCGCCTGAGGACTTTGGTATCGTATCGTGACCCTATCTGGTATCGTATCGTGTCACTTAGCATCGAGTATTGCGACACCACTTCGATATCGTATCGCCCTCTCACCTAGATAGTATCACGATACCGTCATACGTATCGTATCGTCTAGGTGCTGTGGTATCGTATCGTTTGAATCGAGAGATCGTATCGTCTTGCTTCTTAAGTATCGTATCGTACACGTGGTATCGTATCGCCTTCCCTTCGAGAATTGTATCACGATACCACACTGATGTCGTATCGACATAAGTTCTAGTATCGTATCGCTTGAGCCCCGTGGTATCATATCGTCACTGTGTCTGATATCGTATTGCGGTCATTATCCAGTATCATATCGTCTATGGCAGATAGTATCGTATCGCGGCCAAGGTAGTATCGCCTAGTGCGGTATCGCCTGGAAACGGTGTCGGCCAGATTGGCACTAGTATTTTTGCTAGACAATTTGAGGCTTTGGAAGAGCCACTCAAGGAGAATCTCTGGGATTTCTAGAGAGACTTAGGTGAGTGAATGAACTTGAGGTCAGGAAGAGTGCTAAGCAGCCGAAGAAGCGTCATATCTTCTGTGGGAAGTGCTGCCCAGGTTAGTCATCACTCCATCTACTCAGAGACTTCTAGTGATTCAGAGGAGGAAATACCCATGGCTTCGCAAGACATGCAGGGCCCAACACCGAATAGGAATTTCATGTCTACCATTGAAGGAGATTATCGTACCTCCTTACAGTATGTGTCCACTAATGCCCAGGAGATTCCTATCTACCTGGATGGCTTAAATAGATCTGTGGCTAGGATGGTAACTTCCCTGAATGCCACAATTGTACCCCGACCTGCTGTCAAATACGAGGGAGGTGCATATGTAGATAAAATCGGTCATATCTACATTGTGACTGAATTCCCTGAGAGGATCAATGAAAGGGGAGAGTTTGTGGACCCAGACAACTCCGAAAGATTACACCCTGAGGAGTTTGTGACTACCCCTAGGGGCCGGTCTCAAGTATCACGGGTCTTGAGAGGAGACTTGATTCCTCAGGACGACTACTTGTTGGAAGTCTATATGATCCATGGACTTTCATTAGGTTTGGTTTAGTAGATCTTGAGATATGGAACTAAGAATCTAAATGTGACTACACATATTCTAGATCCTAAAAAGTTAGGGTGACCCCCTGACTTGCTAAATTCATTTCTCCTTGTATAGTGAAGCTAAAATCATGAAAAAAAATCACTTCGATTACACACACACTTCAATAAGATGTGTGCAAAGGTTCATAGCGTGTTGTGAGCTCTGAGCGTACCACTGAGACCTTCTCTTCCAAAATTAGAACGTTCTTCACATGTCTTGCAATTAAACGTTATCTATTTTGATACAAACATTTGAGAGTGATGCTCCAAAGGACTTGATAGTTCCATATGCATACGTGGGAACCTAAGGAAGTCTACTAAGGATCTTTGAAGTTAGATATGCTGGTTTAGAGAGGTTTATTGCAGCACCAACTCATCTTTGGACACATCCCATCATCACTTCAAAGTGGTATCAAAGCAACCAATCAACCGAATTATTGAAAAATACCAAATATGTTCATTCAACTTTCATTAGGTTTGGTTTAGTAGATCTTGAGATATGGAACTAAGAATCTAAATGTGACTACACATATTCTAGATCCTAAAAAGTTAGGGTGACCCCCTGACTTGCTAAATTCATTTCTCCTTGTATAGTGAAGCTAAAATCATGAAAAAAAATCACTTCGATTACACACACACTTCAATAAGATGTGTGCAAAGGTTCATAGCGTGTTGTGAGCCTCTGAGCATACCACTGAGACCTTCTCTTCCAAAATTAGAACGTTCTTCACATGTCTTGCAATTAAACGTTATCTATTTTGATACAAACATTTGAGAGTGATGCTTCAAAGGACTTGATAGTTCCATATGGATACGTGGGAACCTAAGGAAGTCTACTAAGGATCTTTGAAGTTAGATATGCTGGTTTAGAGAGGTTTATTGCAGCACCAACTCATCTTTGGACACATCCCATCATCACTTCAAAGTGGTATCAAAGCAATCAATCAACCGAATTATTGAAAAATACCAAATATGTTCATTTTATTCGTGTTTATCCAAATAAACACCGAAAAAAATGGACACGGGTAAACTTTTGATTGAAAATCTTTTCAATCGAAAGCACTTTTGATCGAAAACTTTTTCAATAAAAAGCGCTTTCAATCGAAAACCTATTCCTAACCAAAAAATATATATATTTACATTCTATCAAAAAGGTCATTTGTCACGTACTTGTTTGCTAGTCTATAGAGCTCTAATCCTACCATTTCTTTCATAGAGACCTTTCTTCATCGTACCATTCAAGTATTGATCTATTTTTTATTTATTGTTTTGTTCATTATATCATGCATATTGTATGATTCACATATGCATCTCTTACATATGCCTGATTTGTATTTATATAATTAGTTTTATGTTTTGTAATCATCAATTGTATACATGTTTGACTTTTGAAAGCATTTCTTACTTGTATACATTAATGAACAAAATTTAAAATAAACCACTACTGTGATTTTTTGACTCACTACATCGATTCTTACTCTCACAATATTATAGGAGTGAGCAATAGATCTATTGAGATTGTTTGAATTACCACTTTGATTCCTACTCTCTCAATAGTATATGGAGTGGATATGGACTATTATGATTGTCTGATTCTTTGACTCTTACTCACACAATAGTCACTTAGATTCTGATGAGCATAATTAGTGTAGGTCATAAGGTGTATAGAAATTATTGTGATTTTCTGATTCTTTGACTCTTACTATCATAATAGTTATATACAGTCATGTGACAAGACTCATACATAGTATAGTGAGTGTATATGAAATATTATGAATGTCTAATTCTTTAACGTGTGCATTCTTAATAGTTACATAGATTCACTTCAAGATTATAACTACACTTTTTATTTAATTATAAATTTACTTATCTAACTAACTATCCATATTTCTATCATTTGTCTACACATACTATTGATTTATGTATCCATACACTTACTGATGTATCTATGTATATGTGTACTTAAAATTTATTCGAGTATCTATCATTTTTTTTATGAGAATTATTTTTTATTATTGGTTTTATGAATTAGATTTTTGTTTGAAGTTTTAATATCAATTCTGATATTTTGATAGTCTATTTTTTATTTTTTCACAAATAGCAGGTAAAATAAATAAGCATGAGCAAAAAATTTTGGAAGACTTTGTGTGCTCCTACATGTATGGAATGAGAGAAGATCAAATCACTCTAGCCATGGACATATCTAATTACAAAGATTTCATTGAGCAGTTATCTAGAATAGTATATATCAACATTGAAGATAAATTTAGTAGTGTGTCGGGTGGAGCACATGTTTTAGATGAGAAAATGTCCAATGAACTTACTTGTATCTTTGGACAGATCATCAAAGTAGCACAGTCATCGGCATTGGATACCACCACAATGCCTCGATTCATTGACAAAATCAAATTTTTCAAGTTACATTATCAGACAATGAAGAGAGGAAAGCGAGTGAGACTGGACATGACTGAACAGGGAGAGAGACCATCGGTAGATCCAAATACAAGAGATACACATGTGAATATGGGAGATCAAACATCAAATAATCTTTGTTTGCTCCCATATTCATCTATTCATTCCAAAGATGCAGCTCTCGTGGGGGAAGGACAATATGAAATGATCCATAAAGTTAGAATAACCCACTTGAGATTCATCAACAAAGTATTTGCAGCCAAGTTATTCAAATTACATGGTGTTGACATACAAACATGAGAGAATGAAGCCATGCATGAAGCCACAGTCTTATCAGTTATGCATAGTGGAATTATTAGTCCACTTGGATTAGCTAGGCACCATTGCAAAAGCCCCTATCTTATTTCAAATTGTGGAATGCTATTACATTAGACATGTGGCTAGAGAAAATGAAGAAGGATTACCTAAACGTACCATGAAGTAGAGGTATTAAAGACACAAAAGGAGACATAACAACCTTGAAGATAAACATTTGGAAGTTAATCAATAGTTGTTGCAAACAATATAATTTTTACACACTTGTAATATATCCCACAACGATCTCCATCCAGACAACATTTTGTTGCATTTTGAAGCTCAACATGCTTATATCAGATTATGTGATTTTGGTAGAGCAACATATTTACCAACAAAAGAATGTTTTCTAAAGCTACCTGATTTAGAAGTATCAACTAGAAATGATTGGAGTCGAAAGTACTAGTGGATTGCACCCAAATGTATATCCACTAGTCCTCCACCTTTCAATAAAAGTCAGGAGACATTTACGATTTCGATACTCCTATTGCAACTCTTGAGATATATAGAGTTAAATAGTTATCCCATTGATAGAAATGGGATTTACAAGTTCGAATATGCTTTAGAACTAGCTTCTGACAGAGATGTATCAAAAAGAGTAGATGCACATGAACTACATAGAGTATTCTCGAATCTAACTTGGTATGGTTTAAAGATATCCATGAAGAATGGATTAAGACCATATTGAAGACGATCCGTATTCAATTGAACTATCGGATTAAATGATCTAGATTCATTTGCATTAAGTGGAGTAAATGTTGTAGATTCGTTTGAATTATGTGGATTACATGAAGTGGTATCATTTGAGTTAAGTGGATTAAATGATGTGGTATCATCTGAATAATGTGGATTAAATGAAGTGCTATCTTTTGAATTATGTGGACGAAATGAATTGGATTCAATTGTAATATGTGAATTAAATGATGTGGATTCATTTGAATGAAGTGCTATCTTTTGAATTATGTGGATGAAATGAAGTGGATTCATTTGTAATATGTGGATTCATTTGAATTATGTGGATTCAATTAAGTGGTATCATTTGAGTTAAGTGGATTAAATGAGGTGGTATCATCTAAATAATGTGGATTAAATGAAGTGCTATCTTTTGAATTATGTGGATGAAATGAAGTGGATTCATTTGTAATATGTGGATTAAATGATGTGGATTCATTTGAATTATGTGGATTGAATGAAGTGTTAACATTTGAGTTAAGTGGATTAAATGAGGTGGTATCATCTAAATAATGTGGATTAAATGAAGTGCTATCTTTTGAATTATGTGGATGAAATGAAGTGGACTCATTTGACATATGTGGATTAAATGATATGGATTCATTTGAATGAAGTGCTATCTTTTGAATTATGTGGATGAAATGAAGTTGATTCATTTGTAATATGTGGATTCATTTGAATTATGTGGATTAAATGAAGTGGTATCATTTGAGTTAAGTGGATTAGATGAGGTGGTATCATCTAAATAATGTGGATAAATGAAGTGCTATCGTTTGAATTATGTGGCTTAAAGAAGTGGTATCATTTGAGTTAAAATGGATTAAGTAAAGTGGTATCATTTGAGTCGATTCATTTAAATTATGTGGATTAAATGAAGTGGATTCATTTGAACTATGTGGATTAAATGAAGTCGTATCATTTTTGTTAAGTGGATTAAATGAAGTGGTATCATTTGAATTATGTGGATTAAATGGAGTGGTATCATTTGAACTATGTGGATTAGATGAAGCGATATGTGGACTCATTTGAGTTATGTGGATTCTTCTGAGGTAAAATAGTGTTTTTGTTTTTCAAATTTGAAAGTAAAACATGGCAAGAATGCTAGATGTGAATAATGACCTTGATGATGTTGAATTTCAAAGGATGTCTGATTAGAATGCTCAATTTGCACAATCAGGATTAGCATTTTCATTCCACCAAGATTTAGAGCTAGAGGGATTAGAAGGAGAACCATTATCAATGAAAGAAGTAAAAAATCTACGTCCAAATCATTTTGTCCATGAGATTCTCTTTTGGGTTACAAGAAGGGCAAAAGAAACAACACCTTTAAAGCTTTCTAACTTACAACATAAAGTATTGAAGTCTACTTTGACACTTTGTGCAAGTTGAGAGATCATTACCAAATAATAATCAAATAGCACTATATTTCATTCAAAAAGTTTTTGTACAAGATACTCTTCATCGACAGGTAGACTGGGATGATCGCACAAAGAATGCAGGTATAGGTTTTGGTTGTCCTCAAAATAGGGCAGAATTTGGTAGTCAGGAAATGAAGGCCATCTTCCTGAAAAGCAACCCTACATTTTGCTACCTGAAGAACATAATCTTATCCATGATTTATCATCACACGGAGATAATTATACAATGAAGGATTAACAATTCCTAGATTATGAAGAAAAATTGATGATAAAAAAAAGAGGATTGCTGATCTAGAAAATCAAGTGAAAATTTTACAAATATCTGTGGATGCATATGAGAGCTGATATGAAAGACTCTTAGAGGCATGTAGAGGGACAATCAAGCAAAAAGAAAAGAAGAAGAAAATCAAAGTCTAGAACGGCTCAATAGAAATAAACATGACAAGAACAAGTCCCTGCAAGAAGCCCTCCAGGGGCGCATCACTCATCTCTGCACAGAGCCCCGCAGGGGCACACACACCAAGGGAAAGCACGCAGCTGAGAGGAGGAACCATGGCCAACAAGTATTCCATATGAGGGTGCTTCAATCTCTTGAGTTACAGAGGATTCAGATCAAGGCTTACGAGCTACATCCTCATATGTGCACTGATGGTGTGCGTGGCAAACCGAATTAACAGGCTTTAAGTAATCAGAGCACCTCTAAAACGTAATGCAAGATCAAGAATGAGGCAGAACTGACCAAAGGATGCGGGTGCGGATCGAGACAAACAAGAAGTAAAGCCTTTCAAGGGACGACAGAGACAAAGAGGGGGAGGGTGTTGCAGAGCAAAAGAGCATAAGAGTAGAGCCCCAAAATTTTCAAAATGATGGGCATATTCTTCTTTCTTCTTCGAGGTCTTCAAGAATTCCCTCAAGCCATGTAAATGCACTAGAGGAGTCCTCTAGTTGCATAATCCCAAGTTGTTGTAAAATATCCCTTGTAAAATAGTAGGAGATTAGTCTTTTAGTGAATAAAGTGCCGGTCTCTTGTGTGAAAGGACCAAACTTAGGGCACATGTATATAAGTCACTTTGTGACTCTTTGTAAGAACTTTTAGGCATTGTGAAGAAGGAGCACTCCTGAATTTTCGAATTTGCCTCTTCTTTGCAGATTTTGATCCTCATTTTGATCTTGTATGTGTGTGTGTGGCTTGAAATGTGTGTGTAGGACTGCTGTCTACCCCTCCCCATTGATTTTGAGCTGCTGTAGTGTGTGTGCAAAATAGTAGGAGTTGTGGCGTGAGTGTGGATGTTTCTCACCATTCACTATTTTGGCCATAACGTGAAGCAGAGTTCTCAAAATTGAGTGAAACTACTTCCAGTAGATGCATCTCGTCGAGAGCTTCGAAATGAGTACCCTATTGTCTATATTCGGAGTTCGGAGCTGGGAGAAATGCTTGATTTTCTAAAAACTGCTGTAAGAGGTATCGTGGCAAACACTTTCAGGATTTCAATGAGTTTGGGAAGTGGATTAGTCTTTCCTCATGCATGCTAGCTTAACCACTTCATTTTCCATCATGGGTGCACATGTCTTCATACACTTGGTTAGGTTGTTTGATCGGATTTACATTTGAATGTGTGTTGATTTCCCACTATATGCACTTGTGTGGCAATCGAGGTACAGTCTCATTGGCACAAGTCCTTGAGTCATTTTGACTTAGGTACACACGTTTTTGGCGCCGTTGCCGGGGACGACTCAGCCAAGGTGCCTTCGTGATGGTTATAGATCGAGTGTGATAGAATCGTACTTGTAGAACTGGATTCGTCTTGTGGCAAGTAGTCAATTATTTTAGCACTTGTTACTTCACATCTCAGAGGTGTGTGTGATAAGTTTTAGGTTTAGGGTTAGGAGGAAAGAAGAGAAGGAGGAGTTAGGGTTAGGTTAGAAGAAGAGGAGTAGTGAGGAGAGGAGAAGAAGGAGTAGACCAAAATCACCAAAAAAATCCCCAAATTCACCAAGAAAATTAGCAATATTCAAATTCTGTCAAAGAAAGTATAAAACCCAAAAAAAGTGTCTCATTTGACACTTCACAGAGTTCAGGTATCGTCTGAGAGCTACGTGTGGTATCGTGAGCAGTGTATCGCGGGGTGCAGGCCTTCAAAGTTTACTTGTGTGCCCAAGGTGCTATCAGGACTACATCAAGGTAAGGTCCTACAAAGAATGCCTGCTAAAAACTCATTAAAACATGCATACACACGTGATTAAACAGGTGCGCAGTATCGCGGGAGGGGAAAACTGATATCAATACAGACTTTTTGTGTGACACAGAGGCCTAGGTGAGAAGAGGAGAGTAAGAAGAGCAAGGGGGTGTAAAAACTTTAGAATTTTCTTGCATTTTGGCTTGAGTATCGCGATCGGTTGAGGTTCGGTATCGCGATACCAAAACTCCCTTGTATCGCGATACTTGCCGAAGTATCGTATCGCTTGATACCTGTCTTGGTATCGCGATACCATTTTGGTATCCTGACCCCGAGTTGGTATCGCGATCGCGCCTGAGGACTTGGTATCGTATCGTGACCCTATCTGGTATCGTATCATGTCACTTAGCATCGAGTATCGTGACACCACTTCGATATCGTATCGCCCTCTCACCTAGATAGTATCGTGATACCGTCATACGTATCGTATCGTCTAGGTGCTGTGGTATCGTATCGTTTGAATCAAGAGATCGTATCGTCTTGCTTCTTAAGTATCGTATCGTACACGTCGTATCGTATCGCCTTCCCTTCAAGAATTGTATCGCGATACCACACTGATGTCGTATCGGCATAAGTTCCAGTATCGTATCGCTTGAGCCCCGTGGTATCGTATAGTCACTGTGTCTGGTATCGTATCGCGGTCATTATCCAGTATCGTATCGTCTGCGGCAGATAGTATCGTATCGCGGCCAAGGCAGTATCGCCTAGTGCGGTATCGCCTAGAAACGGTGTCGGCCAAATTGGCACTAGTATTTTTGCTAGACAATTTGAGGCTTTGGAAGAGCCACTCAAGGAGAATCTCTGGGATTTCTAGAGAGACTTAGGTGAGTGAATGAACTTGAGGTCAGGAAGAGTGCTAAGCAGCCGAAGAAGCGTCATATCTTCTGTGGGAAGTGCTGCCCAGGTTAGTCATCACTCCATCTACTTAGAGACTTCTAGTGATTCAGAGGAGGAAATACCCATGGCTTCGCAAGACATGCAGGGCCCAACACCGAATAGGAATTTCATGTCTACCATTGAAGGAGATTACCGTACCTCCTTATAGTATGTGTCCACTAATGCCTAGGAGATTCCTATCTACCTGGATGGCTTAAATAGATCTGTGGCTAGGATGGTAACTTCCCTGAATGCCACAATTGTACCCCGACCTGCTGTCAAATATGAGGGAGGTTCATATGTAGATAAAATCGGTCATATCTACATTGAGACTAAATTCCCTGAGAGGATCAATGAAAGGGGAGAGTTTGTGGACCCAGACAACTCCGAAAGAGCACACCCTGAAGAGTTTGTGACTACCCCTAGGGGCCGGTCTCAAGTATCACGGGTCTTGAGAGGAGACTTGATTCCTCAGGACGACTACTTGTTGGAAGTCTATATGATCCATGGATCAGACTTATTGCTTCAAACCGACTTACCTACTCCAGGAAGAGAAGAAAGCCCCATGACATTCTATGAGCTGAAAGACCCAGATGATGAAACTAGACTCACTTACTTGGATAAGGATCAAAGGAGATAGTGGCCTGTGAGTACCTTAGACAAGGCTCGGCTGAGATATATGGGTGCGCCTGTATTTTCTCAGAGAGATCAGGCAACTACTTCACAAAATCCTTTTGGGAATCAACACGAGACAGAACAGACCACATCAGGACAGACCAGCCAACGAAGTGTGCCCACCCGTACTCACGTACAGTTTGCAACACCAGGAGTGCAAACGCACAATCATGCCCACGCAGGGATAGGTAATCAGTATCGACCCCCAGTAAGACCACGATCACCAGTAGGAGGACAGCCTAGAGTACCGCCATTACGGCCAACTGTCCCGGTCTTTCCTGTGATGCCCAGGCCGCCTGAACCAATGAGAAGATTGAGACCTATTCAAGTAGCTAAATGTGTGAGAAACCATTATGATGGATTGGGAGAACCCTATGATCATATCGCAAAATTTAAACAAGTTCTAAGAGCGGAGCAAGTAGATGACTTCTTTGTGCAGTATGAGTCTTTTGGGCTCACCCTTACAGGGACAGCTCTAACTTGGTTCGAGCCCTTAGATCCCAATCAATTTGGAAACATGGAACAATTCTTTCAAGAATTCATTGGAGAATTCACAAAGAGAGGGATTAAACACAATTCTGCGTCTTTAATCCATAGCTTTAAACAAAATCCTAATGAAACTGTGAAGACTCCTGCCCGAAGATTCAATCAGTATGTGGATAGATGCCCAGTAGCTGAGAGACCCACTCAACAGAAGATGATTTCATTATTTCTAGATGGGCTCACTAACGGAACCCTAAGAACACTGGTGTATGTGAAGAGGCTACAAACATTGAGTGAGTGCCTTCAAGAGTGTATTGATTTGGAGGATAACCTTGCTGAGGATCTCAAAGGTACAACCGACCTCACCAAATCAGAAGAATTAAGGAGCACTGTCACGTCCAACTCCAGTAACATGGAAGAATTAGCAGAATTATTAGCAAAGAAACTAGGAGTCCAGGGACAAAGGGCTTACCAAAACCCAGCGCAAAGAGTGCCTATGCTATGGAGATGTAATTTATGTGGAGGAGAGCACCCCACACACTTGTGTGTCCGAGGAGGGGCTGGTGCACAACCTATGTATCCATACCACCGATAGCAACAACAAGGGACTTCTTGGTACTGCCACATAGAACAAAAATATACCAACCACACTACTGAGAACTGTCCATTCAATAGGCAAGTACGCCCTTTTCAACCACCACAGTATAGACCTTATGGATACCCGCCTAGGGAACCAGGTAGAGAGATACCAAGATACAACCCGTATCCCACACCAGCAGAAGCATCACGGCCATACGAGCAAACACCGTATCCACCACCACAACCAGTGCTAGGACCCCAACTGTCAAAACCACAGCAGGTAGTATCCGTAAAGTATGCTCAACCGGAAGAGAACTTAGAAAGAACTATAGTTCCAGCATCAACAATGACCAACGTAGAATCCACAAACCCTGGATATGAACCTCCATCAAGAGAGTACTATCCATACGAAGCCAACGCGATGGGATATGAAACGGCATATGATGCTTCTTATTATGGATATGAGGACTATGATCATACTTATGGAACAGAGACCACCACCTTAATGTATACGGCTCCTAAAGCACAACCAACTGTGAGACCACCTATCAGACCACCCATACAGAGAGGACCTTGCTATAGATGCGGAGGAGACCATTTCATTAGAGAATGCCCTCGACCTTACAACCCTCCACCACCTAGGATTTGGGAAGGATATTGCAATGACTGTAGAAAAGAACACCTTTTTAGAGATTGCCCTAAGAATCCGGCCAAAGCTCAAGATACTACACCCATTAACGTAATTGAGGTCATAGAAGGATCGGGGAGTGATAAGGAATACACCGTACCACTAAAGGCTATTACTAGAGCCCAAGAGAAGCAACAAAAAGGAGAGCAACCAGAAGAGAAACAAGAGAGCAATAAAACTGTAGGCTCTGAAATTCAGGTAGTCGAGGATTTTGAGAACCCACGTGAGAACTCCCAAAACACAAAAGTACAAAAATGGAAGGAAAGACGAGAAAAACTCAAACAAAAATGGGCAAGGAATAAGAGTCAAGACAGTAAGAAACACACTAAGGATTTGAAGGTGCATAAAGAGCAAAACACTCATAAGAAGATCCCTGAGCCTCCACGGTTTTGCTCAGAAAAAGAGAAGCCAGAATCAATTCTAGCTGACCCAAAGCCAGACAACTTAGACATGTGGTTGAAAGCTTACCAAGCTAGAATCAAAATGGGCCCAAATATAGAGCAACATGAAAAACTCTATCCTCAAGGAGAATTAGAAAAAGAAAGATTGGCAATATGCAGGAGACTTATCGAGGTAGCACAAGCAACCCTAGAAAAGACTATCCCAATTTTACCAGAGACAAGGATTACACATGATCTGTACGAAGAATGCATCAAATCCAAGGATGAAGAACCTAGAAAGGAAGACGACCAAGATGAACGAAGAAAAGCACAAGATGAACAGGTGTCTATGATACCAGACCTAGAAGCTGATTGGCCAGAAGATTTGTGGAATAGACTCAGAGAAGAGCAATGGAGGAAGAATGGAGTTAGTCCGCCTCCTTTCGATGAAATTAATGTGGAAGATTGTCAACCCCATCCCAACCTGGAGGAAGCATATGAGGAAGTATCGAGACTTGATAGAGGTAGAGAGGAAACTTTGAGCATTTCGACATTGCCGAATTACATGGGAGAATATGAAAGAGAGTCTCTAATAATACGAGCACCCACAGTGCATGGGAAGGAAAAAGGAAACACAAAAGAAAGTTCACACAATCTAATAGAACTTAAGAAAACAAAGGTGGAATGCAAATTGACAGTGGAAGAGTTGCTTCAACTTAAACCACACTTATGGAGGCAGTTAGCGAACCAATTAGAACCACGACCAGAGAAAGAAGAAACAAAAGGAAATGAAAAGGAAAGGAAATCAACGATACAAATTCAGTTGATAAAGTGGGAGAATTTAGTGAAGGAGACGAAGGTAATACGTGTTTACCTATCATCCACAATGGATACATGACCAAGGCTATTCTAGATACGGGTGCCGGGGTAGGAATTGCCACCAAGGAGATATGGGAAAAGTGGGGAAAACCTGCCTTGCGACCCACACGTATGAAACTCCAATTAGCAGACGGTCATGTGGAAAGACCCTTAGGAATATTGGAACGAATCAAACTAACCACCTGTGGAGTAGAATTTGAACATACATTAGCCATTTGTAAGTTCGAGAAAGCAAACAACTATGAAATGATATTGGGACGACCCTTTATGAGACAAATGAGGGTAGTACAAGATTGGGGAAGAGATTCATTATACCTGCAACATCAAGGAAACACCACCAAGATAAATTTGCACACGTTTTCTTATCGAGATGTACCCCCACTACAATGGAATCCAGTCCACAAAGAAGAAGATGACCTATCCATTCACAGTGCTGGATCAAGTGATCAATCTTGGATGCATGAAGATGCCCAGTTATGGATGTGTAAAGAAGCGAAGAGAGAAGAGAGGAAAAAACAATTGTGGCCGATAGGACACTCTAACTATCGATCAGTAGAAGACCCAGACTACATGCCTCAAGTCTTTCCTGATGAGATTTTCGAGCCGCATGGATGGATGGAAATCTTAACAACCTTAGATGTGTGCGTAAACGAAGAAGTGTTGACGATGAACGAGTGTATAGACGACGAAGGCTATGATGTAAATCTATATATGGTTGTTCTTCAAGAAGTTGAAGAAGGGGAAATCCTGGAAAAAGAATGGAAAGAGGAATATGAAAGCATAGAAATGGAACCAAAATTTGACTCCGAAGAAAGCTACTTAAACACTGTTCAGAACAAGAAGGAACAAGAACCAACAAAAATCTTAGCAATTGAAGCTGCTCCGGCAATACACAGGCAGAAGGAAGACATGAGTAAGGTAGAACCGGACCCAGATCTTTTTGAAGTTCTTGAACACTTTAAAAATACGAAGTAGAAGAGAGAAAAGTAGGCATTCAAATGCCTAGACGAGAGGCACGAGACGGAGAAGCATACGACAACAAAGAACAAACCAAAAAAATTGTGGTAACAATAGAAGACGGAGAAGAGCGGTGCACATATATTGGAAAAGATGTATCTGAAGAGGAGGAAGAGGAACTCATCAACCTCATTAAAGAGTACCGAGACGTATTCGCATGGACCTATAAGGACCTCAAAGGCGTAGAGCCCACCATTTGTTCCCATCGAATACCAATGACGGCTGACGCAAAACCATCCAAACAACGCCCTTATACGTATAATGAAGTTTATGCAGCAAAAATTAAGGAAGAAATAGAGAAACTACTAGCAGCACGATTCATATATGAGATAGAACACACCGAGTGGGTATCGCCATTAGTAGTTGTGCCTAAGAAAAATGGAAAATTGAGAGTGTGCATAAATTTGAAGAAGGTGAATGCAGCCACCATACGTGACAACTACCCATTACCTCTTTTCGAGCATATTTTCACTCGATTTGGGTTACCCATAGAGATCGTGAGTGATCGGGGAACGCATTTCCTCAATGAAGTAATCGAGTCACTAATGAATGAGTTTTTAGTGATTCATAAAAAATCAGCCCCATACCATCCCCAAGCCAATGGACAAGTAGAGAGTTCCAACAAGGTACTGTGTACAGTATTGGCAAAGATTGTCAATAATGGAAGGTCAGATTGGGACAAACAATTGCATCACGCAATTTGGGCCTTTCGAGTTGCATATAAAACGGCAATTGGAACTACCCCATTTAACTTAGTGTATGGACAAAATGCAATTCTGCCAATTGACTTCTTAGTGCCAACACTGAAAGTAGGCCAACAATATGAGTGGAATGGACATGAACTATCCCAACAACTAGACCAAATCGAGAAATTACAGGAGACGAGGTTACAAGCAATGGCAGGAATTTATGCAGCTAAAAGGAGACAAAAAGCATATTATGATGCACATATAAAAGACAAGGGACTTAAAGAAGGTGACTTAGTCTTAGTGTACACCTTAAAACAACACGCCAAGAAGTTGCAAAAATGCGGATATGGACCGTTGATCATAAATCGAATCTCGAATGGTGGAGCAGTCAATCTAGCCACCCTAGATGGTGACATTCTTCCCAACTACATCAGTGGATGTAGAGTGAGACAATTCATGGAGCCTTTGACTGATCAAATTCTAGCACTATTAGTAGGAGCTCAAAATAGGAAGAGGGAAGAGGAATGGATAAGAGAGGAAGCTCGACAAGAAGCACTGGAACGCATTAGGAAACGGAAAGAATGGATTAGGCAACGAGATGAACGCTATCTACAAGGAGAAGAACCCATCCCTATGGCTAATTATCAAGTTGATAATCATGATCCCACGGGTGTGTGTACACCGCAACCTTACCTAAACCTAGGGATCGGAAAGACGGATTACAAGTTGATAGACGCATTGATAGACTCACGAGCAGGACTTAGTTGCATGCAAGATAGAATCGTAAAAGATCTGCAATTGAATTTGAATCCCACAAAAGCTCGATTGATCGGAATTGGCGGTCAAACCCTAGAATGTATTGGAACAACAAATGTATCCCTCCACCTAGGCAATTCCTCCATGGAACAGAGAGTCTTAGTGTGCAAAGATGAGGATCTAATAGAAGACTTAGTGCTAGGACAAGACTGGATCATGGAAAATGAGGTGTGTATCCATCTAGCTCAAGGCTACATTTCAGCCAAGATAGGGCACAAGGAAATTTTCAGTTTATCAGGAGAAAAACCTTTACTCTCACCCAACACAATAGCGAGTTCAGAGACCTGCCAGGAAAGGAAGTTGGAGAACAATTCCAGTCTCACTATCTCTGAAACAAACCTAGATGAAACGGGAGGTTCCGACTATACGAGGTCCACAGAAGAGTTGCACTCACCACATTCAGTTGAAGAACAGCCAGTCACTAAGGAAACCAACGGTGAAGGACCTCTTCAACAAGCCAAAAGACTGCAACATTCGAAAACCACAACCAGATACTCATATGAAGGACAACGAAAATATAAATGGGTACGCAAGGATCAGATGCAGAACCAGGCAAAATCAGAAACCAATCTTGAAAAGGAAGCAAGGATCACAAAGACAACTACGTCGGAATCCACATCAAAAGGACTTTTGCAAATATGGATTCCCAAACCATTGATGGAAGCTCAAAGATCGCGACAGCAGATATGGATTCCCAAAAAGGTAACTCAAGCAGCTAAATAGGCTATAAGGACTCAGGAAGAAGCAGTACATCAGACAAAGCGCATGACAAAACCACATAAGAGTCATCCAAGCAATTGGAGAAGCAAGACCAAGATCACGCGAATAATGGAGAAAGCAAAGAGAACACATGAAGCAGGAAGGATCAAAGACACAAAACGACCTCTCTTAGTGGTCACGAAATGGATCTGGAAACCCAAGCAACCGTAAGGATTGGACGATGGAAGAAACAAAGATTTCCATTGCACTCATGAAGTCTCTAATGCACCTCAAGTATGCATAATAGGGCCACATTACATGGCCAAGCATTTGGCACATGATGTACATAATAAAATTAGTGGTGCACATTCTCCAAGAGAGATTAGATCTTAGCTTCACTTTGATAGGAATGGACTAACTATGTACATAGATAAATGCTTCGGCTAGACTCACGAGTCTTCTTTCAGGAAACGTTATAAAAAGAGGTGGTAAGAGACCTCACTCAATGATGGGGAAACGGAGTGAAAAACGACAATAATCACAACAATGCACTGAACAGTTGCATACTTTCCTTTGAAACTAACGCACTTTTCGCTACAAGTGCAGATGGCTTCTGAAGATTCTGAAGCAACAGTACAAGAGGAGGTGCAGGAATTTCCTCCCCAAAGTCTCACGAAAGCAAAGGGACATTGGTTTAGAGATGAGCAACCAGTTGGAGACTATTTATTCTTGGCAAACATAAAAATTATGGATAGAGAGCATCATTTTCCGATTATGTCCTAGGATTTCAGGGACTTACATGAGATACCATCCACAATTGACATAATGAAGAAAGCAGGAATTCACAAGTATTTTGAATTACCCATCTATAAACCTGATTTCCAAAGATGCATGCAAGTCATGAACACCCTACAGCCTGCACTACATGATCCACTGGTGCCAGAAGCCAGAGTTATGGATAAAGGAGGAGAGTGGGTTATCATTCAATTCACACATGAATTGATTAAAGAAGCATTCGGATGGGAAAAAGATGGGGTCACGATGATAAAAGAAGAGAGTCGTGGAGCAAAGACACGCACCTTTGTTGACATTAACAGAGTGGATATAGAAGAGGAAGTCAGACTGATTCGCCAACATTTCTGCTTCCCCAACATGAATCGATACACGTCCCCACAAAAACTCATTGTTCAATTATTATCTCATGCCATTAAACAAATCGGAAATCAAGTGAATTTGACTCCCTATGTGCAAGAACGACTATTCGAGGCAAAGAAGCAATGGAATAATAAGAAGTTCCTCAATGGTACCACGGCCCTAACAATTCTGATCTACCATGCTCTGGGCATGAGAGAACATTTACAGGAAATGCCATCTTCAACTGTTCTTGCACAATACGCCAAAATCGCCACTGTGCCAAAAAAGAAAAAAGGAGCAAAAATTGTGGAAGTGGCAGAACCCAGCTCTCAACCCAAAATGAGAGGCACAAAAAGACTCCGGGAAGCCAAGCAAGCTGAAGAGGATGCACCAACAACAAAAAGGATACATGTACTCCCAAAAACTACTATTGAAGGACAGAAGAAAATAACAGAAGAAGACTTAGCTAAAGCCCTGGAAGAGACTCATCAATATACAGGAGGGCAAATCAATCTGCTAGTACAAGGTCATCATTATCAGCAGTCAGAACAAGCAAGAGAAACAAAGAGCAAACTCACAAAAGTCCATAGATATAGGGAGATTGGCTTGGATAACTCGAGTTCTGTATCGGAGGGCCAAGAAGAGCAAAATACTTCATTGTTAGACGTCGACATTCAAAGTGAATCGAAAGATGATGGACAATGGGAGGAACTGAATGAAGTAGACTACAACAAGGAAGCAGAAGACCCTAAGGCGGAAGATCAACCCACCGGTGTTGATGAAAGCATCATAAGTGAGAAGGAAGACATGGAAGGAAAGCATACTATAACAGTTAATAAAACTTCAAACATCCCAGTCAAGGAGACCCAGGAAAACACAATCGAAGAAGAGGAACCTTTCACGCCTATCAGAGTAGTGGCAGAACCCTCCCCAATGGATATCACATATCAAGGGAGTGCCACAAAAGCTAATAAGTGTGATGAGCAAACCAATGTCCAAAACATACAATTACAGATTCGACAACCACACAATGAAACTATCTATGTGGAACAAGGGAGAGATGTACAAACAAGAGAAACCCCAAGCATTCCAAAGACTTGGTTGAATGTGGATATCGCTCAGCTCAAGCCTGTGGTACAAGACATGATTAGAACCGCTCTACATACGCAGCAACTCATGATTGAAGCTGATGAAGATTATGCGCAGGCCACGCAAGACAAAAACGAACTTCAAAAATTGGGTAAGAATCTCTCTACTGAGTTAAAGACAGTAAAGGAACAGGTTTTAGGAAAAGAAAATGAACTTCAAGAAATCAGAAACAAATACACCATGCTAGAGACGGAGAATGAAAACTTGAAAGAACAACTTCAGGAAGTCACAAGGAAACTGCAAGCCAATGAGACTGAAAAGGCACGAATAAATTCAAGAATCAAAATCTTGGAATCTCAATTAAAAGTGTACATGGAAGAAGCGAAAAGCTTACGCCAACGAAATAAGGAGCTGATGACAGCTATTCTAAGTGATCAACCCGTCCAAGTGCAAGCCAGATCAGAAACAAATATGCAAGCATTGGAAGAAAAGGAAGCTATGTATGAAGATCAACTCATAAAGGAGCAAGCAAAAGTTGCCGAATGGGCAAGAAGATACATGGAAGACACTGCAGCTCTACGGGCCAATTGGAAAAAAGCAGAAAATAGATACCTATTACATTGTAAAGAAGATGCCGATCAGCTCGCCATTGTAGCTGAGGAAATTGAAAAAAATAAATCAACAATTTTGCAGGCTCAAGAAGAAATCAAGCAAAAGAAAGAGATGATCAAACAGCTACAGGATCAATTAGAACAAACGAGAAACGAGGGGACACCAGTAGTTTCGAAGTCCGCAGAGGCTACTGTGGAGAATGAGGTACGTCCTCTCTCTCCCCCCTCATATCATTCACCGATAAGGGAGGAAAAGGAGGTTCAAATTGAACCTAATAATCGAGAAATTGCAGAACTGAGCCGACCAGAACGGGCACTACTGGTGTCCCAACTCACTGCTGAGTTTGAAGATCAGATCATAAAGATCATGAAGGAAGCTCAAATCGACAATAAACAATTAGAGCAAATTTTGAAGCCATTCAATGTACCATACGGCCTACTTAAAGAACAAACGCGAACTTATATAAGGTCTACGACAAATAAAGATCCGGATCACAACATCCAATTCAGGCATGATACTTTCAGATATACACAGGAGGAATTTGAGAAGGCGGATCCCATCTGGAGGAGGAAAATTTTGGAAAAGAATCCCACACTGCGGGTACAGTGGGAGGCATCACCTTATGAGCTTCAAGTAAATCCATCTTTTTGTCCTGTACCCCGCAGACGCTCGTGGATGCAATTTTGGGAAGGCCAGCGCCAGGGCAGCATTAATAGTCAGTGGCTCAATTATCCCCTGTTACCTAGTCCGCCGCATAATTACTTACCGACCGAGGAATACATGGTAAAAACTTTGGAATTTTGGATTGCCAGATATGCCACAGTACCAAATTTAGCGGTAAAAATGACCAATAAAATTTTCAGCATGATGCTTACAGTATTTAAGGTGTTCCAACACGCAAAGTATACATTTTTGAATTTCATCGGCATTACACAAGGATCGAAAGTGCTGGTTTTTTATTTATCTACTATTCCCAGCCGCCTAACTATCATGGCCTATTACTCTCGCCTAATGTTTTTGCCATCGACTTATATGCAAACTTTCGAAGAAGCGTTTTTCACCGGCTTCTTTGAAATTGATTCAGAAATTTTTGTTAAAATGACTTCCAACTTAAATGCGAGACTGGTGGCCTATGAAACAAGCTTCTTTGCGGATCATAGACAGGCGCCAGAGGACGGAGTAAAGTCACAGCAATGGAAGGAATTTATGCTTTGTCACGCTAATCTGCTAAACAACAGAGAGCAACGAGCTATACAAACATACACACGTCGCCACAAAAAGCCTGTCGAGGACGACAGAGTTCAGGAGGAGGGACGTGTAGAGGGACAATCAAGCAAAAAGAAAAGAAGAAGAAAATCAAAGTCTAGAACGGCTTAATAGAAATAAACATGACAAGAACAAGTCCCTGCAAGAAGCCCCGCAGGGGCGCATCACTCATCTCTGCATAGAGCCCCGCAGGGGCACACACACCAAGGAAAAGCACGCAGCTGAGAGGAGGAACCAGGGCCAACAAGTATTCCATATGAGGGTGCTTCAACCTCCTGAGTTACAGAGGATTCAGATCAAGGCTTACGAGCTACATCCTCATATGTGCACTGATGGCGTGCGTGGCAAACCGAATTAACAGGCTTTAAGTAATCAGAGCGCCTCTAAAACGTAATGCAAGATCAAGAATCAGGCAGAACTGACCAAAGGATGCGGGTGCGGATCGAGACAAACAAGAAGTAAAGCCTGTCAAGGGACGACAGAGACAAAGTGGGGGAGGGTGTTGCAGAGCAAAAGAGCATAAGAGTAGAGCCCCAAAATTTTCAAACTGATGGGCACATTTTTTTTTCTTCTTCGAGGTCTTCAAGAATTCCCTCAAGCCACGTAAATGCACTAGAGGAGTCCTCTAGTTGCATAATCCCAAGTTGTTGTAAAATATCCCTTGTAAAATAGTAGGAGATTAGTCTTTTAGTGAATAAAGTGCCGGTCTCTTGTGTGAAAGGACCAAACTTAGGGCACATGTATGTAAGTCACTTTGTGACTCTTTATAAGAACTTTTTGCCATTGTGAAGAAGGAGCACTCCTGAATTTTCGAATTTGCCTCTTCCTTGCAGATTTTGATCCTCATTTTGATCTTGTATGTGTGTGTGTGGCTTGAAATGTGTGTGTAGGACTGTTGTCTACCCCTCTTCATTGATTTTGAGCTGCTGTAGTGTGTGTGCGAACTAGTAGGAGTTGTGGCGTGAGTGTGGGTGTTTCCCGCCATTCACTATTTTGGCCATAACTTGAAGCAGAGTTCTCAAAATCGAGTGAAACCAATTAAAAAGTAGATGCGTCTCATCGAGAGCTTCGAAACGAGTACCCTATTGCCTATATTCGGAGTCCGGAGCTGGGAGAAATCCTTGATTTTCTGAAAACTGCTGTAAGACATATCGCGGCAAACACTTTCAGGATTTCAGTGAGTTTGGGAAGTGGATTAGTCTTTTCTCATGCATGCTAGCTTAACCACTTCATTTTCCATCATGGGTGCACATGTCTTCATACACTTGGTTAGGTCGTTTGATCGGATTGACATTTGAATGTGTGTTGATTTCCCACTATATGCACTTGTGTGGCAATCGAGGTACAGTCTCATTGGCACAAGTCCTTGAGTCATTTTGACTTAGGTACACAGGAGGCTCAAGACAAGGTTCACAATTGGGAGAAGGAATGAAAGAAGGTGAGGCATATGGGTGCAAGGGCATTCACCTTTGGATAACTGTCGCATAATGGTCTGGGACTCACAATGGATGCGTCAAAAAAAGAATGATGCCCAATTGATAGGTATACCGTAAGTTCATTTTTGGAGGTTAAGGGCAGTCACCAAAAATTGCAATGCTGAACATTTTGGCTTGGGTTGGCATAGGATGACGAATTCCTTGGAGGAATGTCGGGGAAAAAGTTGCTTCAGTGTTGCCAATGGGAGAAGGGGAACTTCAATATGACCGGTTTGTGGAAGATGAAACATTTCGGCCATAGTCTTAATGGTAGCCACCAGCGTAGGAAGTACAATATGGTCCACCTGCTACAATCATCAATGAATGATACATAATACCTACATCCAAACATTGAAGGCTCCTTGCTTGGTCCCCATACATTTGTATGGAACAACTCCAATAGATCTCCATGTATGTACCATTTCTTTGTGAAGGGTTGCATGTTGAATTACCAAATCGACAAGCACTACATTTATAAATCATATGTTGTTTGGATATATTTGGTAAAACAAGTACACTCTGATCCCTATTGATTTTCTTGAGAGCTCTTTTACCCATGTGAACTAATATCTTGTGCTGAGTTTTGAATCCTGATAGATTTTGGCTACCACAATTAAATAGAGCAATGTTTCTAGTATCTTGGAGTTAAAATGTGAACCATCTACTTGATTTTTCTTCTCTTGTTATCTTCTTGAATCCTTGTTGTGGATCTTCAACGAATGCTCCATTCTTTGTGAATCTGACCTATGATCCCTTCTCAAAAATTTGACCTACACTTATGATGTTCTTGGTGATAGTTGGCATATACAATACCTTGCTCAATAGGTTCATATTACCATCTGGAGTTTTTACATTAGCTATCTTCTCAACTGGATACCTTGTGTCATCTCTTGTTTCGACTTCATGTCTACTCCTTGGATCCTCCAAATATGAGAGTAGAGCTACATTCCTAGCTACATGATTTGAGCAACCCAACTCCATATAGAATACATGTTCATCTTCTTTACCTTCCTTCATGGTCATGTTCATCAGAAGGAGTGAATCCTCTTGAGTTTGGTCATCTGCATAATTGTAGTAGTCTCTCCTTCCTTTGTATCCTCCTTGGTAGTTGTAATTGTTGTATGAGTTGTTATTGTATTGAAGTTTTTGAATCTACATCTTGAGCTTCCATAGCCTCCTCTCTTGTAACCTCTTCCTCTTTGATTCCTAGGATTCCTAAAACAATTCTCAATGATGTGATTAGTTAGACCACATATGGCACATGGAGATGCACCTTGAGATCTCACCCTACATTGTCTTCCTCCTCTGCCTCTTCCTCTTGAGCCGCCACCTCTACCTACAAAGTTTTCTTAAGAGGTGCTACCTTCATCATCAGATTTCTTACCCTTGCCTTTGTTGTGTTTGTTCGTATTATTATCTGATAGAGAGCAAATGATTGATTGAATTTTGAATTGTCTCCATTTTTCATACGCTTTGCCTCATGTGTGATAAATTGTCCCATGAGGTTGTCGAAGTCAGGAACTTGCATTTCCATGTAGAGGTCCATGGTTGTGGTGAAAGCTTCCCATTTGTCATTTGCCTTCATTTCACTGATCACTTGCCTTACTATTTGCTCTTCTTCAATGAGTTCTCCAATGCTTCCTAGTTGGTCTGCTATGTCCTTCATTTTGGTGACAAAATCACTCACATTCTACTGCGACATCTTCTTGAGTGTGGTAAATTCCATCCATAGTTGGTTCTTCCTTGCCTTGGTACTTGGTGAGAAGAATGCTTCAAGAGCATTCCAAGTCTCTTGTGATGTATTGCAACTCCTAATGTCTGGAAGTAAAAAATTAGAGATAGAGATAAGAATGTATGACCTTGCTAGAGCATCCTTTGAGCACCATGTATTTAGCCTCTCTTGTTCTTTCTATGTTGGTTGGCCCTTGCTTCTGAGGATTGGCATCATCTCATCTCCAGATATGTAGCCATAGAGATTTCTCCCTTGACGATAAGCTTCCATTCTAAGTGACTAAGATAAATAACTACCTTAATCAAATTTTTATATGGATGAGGGAAATCCATCTCCCATGTTCATCTAGGTTGCATCATTTGTTATTCGACAATTTGATTATTTGTGTATAATTACAGAATTTTATGTCAAACCCTTATTATTCAAGCAAATTATTCAGTGCCATGTCAACTTATTTTGGGCATGGCCAAATACTTTTTGCACGATAATTTGACGCTTTTCAATCAAAAGCGCTTTCGATCAAAAATCTTTTTGATCAAAAACTTTTTCGATCAAAAAATTTTCGATTGAATAGTATTTTGATCGAAAAGAATTTGGTCGAATACAGTATTATAAAAGAACACACTTTGAATCATTTTTCATAAGAGCTACTTTGTTTTTTACAAACTTACAATGTTGTACAAAGAACAAGGTATAAACTCTTGTTAGAAATATTAAGTATTTTAGTATTAAGATTAAAAGATATATATATATATAGATATTTTGTGAGTTAAAAACTATTGTGATTGTTTCTCAACATCGATTCTTACTTCACAATAGTATATGTATGTATGTTTATGATGTTGAGTAAAATTGTATTGTGATTGTTTGAATCAATATTGATTCTTACTTCACAATAGTATGTGTGCGTATGTCATATGATTGTGAGTGAAAATCTAATGTGATTGTGTATGCACGTGTATGTGTGTGTATGATTGTGATAGGAAAACCAATGGATTTATTGGAAAAGGTTTATCTTCTTTTTGATAATTCAAGGTTTGAGAAGGTGCTAATAAGTGAACTGGAACTTTATAGGTCTCTAGATGGCTTTGTCTTGTAGATTTATTAACACCTTCGTAGAACCTTGAATTGTAAAGGGATCCAACGAAGTTTCATTTGATAGCATGTGTATGTGCATATGAGTGTATAATGGTGAATGAAAATCTATTGCGATTGTTTGACTCAACATTGATTCTTACTTCACAATAGTATGTGTAAGTGTATGTGCATATGATTGAGAATTTAAAATTTATTGTGGTTTTTTGACTCAACATTGATTCTTACTTCACAATAGTATGTGTAAGTGTATATGCATATGATTGAGAATTTAAAATCTGTTGGTGCAAGACAATCAACACTTGAAGTTTTGATGAAGGATTGAAGTCTAGGTTTGAAGAAAAGATCAATTTATGAAGCATGAAGAAATCACATGTTCAGAAGATGAAGACTAACTTCAAGGATAACTTGTTCTTTTGGAGATTAACACTCTCCATCAGTGGTATCAGAGTAGGAATTATCAAATTGAAGAAAGGAGGACCCCGATTGCTGCAGTCATAAAAAATTCAACATTTGAAGATTCAAAAGGTGAAAGCTTGAGAGCAAAGCTTGAGAAGGAGGCCAAAAGATATCAAGAAGACCAGAAGGAACTTCATTCGAAATAAAGGTACACTTGTTCCTTATAAAGGTTGAAGAATTTAATACACAGGTGGAGAAAGGATGGGAGATTCTCTTCAGATAGAGAAAACTATCCAACATGGTCAATGAGGATGGAAGCTCATCTTATGAGCAAAGACCTGATTGGTTACATCATAGGTGAAGAAGAAAAGCCACAATTTAGAGATCCTAGTGTTCCAACTAGGGATGAACTATAAGATTTGAAGACTTGGATGAAGAGAGATGCTCAAGCAAGGAGCATTATCTACATGGGAGTCAATGATTACTTGCTACCTCATATTAGAGGTCTTGAAAGTGCAAGTGATATGCGGAATGCTTTGGAGGAGCATTTCCAAAATACCACAAAGTCAAGGAAGGCATCTTTGTGGGCAAAGTTTACCACACTCAAGAAGAAGGCCTCTCAATCCATCTCTGATTATGTAACAAGGATGAAGGACATTGTAGATGCATTAGGAGCAATTGATGAAGATATTGAGGAGGATAAATTGGTAAGGCAAATCCTAACAGGTTTGAGAGGTGATGACAAATGGAAGCCATTCATTTTGTCTACTGAATTGTCACTAGATCATTTTACTCCTAATTTAAATCACTTGCTAGGACACATGCTAACCTTTGAGCAGGATGTCAAAGGTGAAAGTGATAAGAGTGCACGTCAAGCAATGTATTCAAAGGATAAGAAGAAGAATAGCAAAGGGAAGCAACACGCAATTGAAGATGAAGGTAAAACTAGTTAGGCTAACTTCCTAAGAGGAAGAGGAGGTGGCAAAGGTAGAGGAAAAGGCAGAAGTAATAAAGATGGAACCAAAGCTTATTGGATTTGTGGTAAGACAAATCACTTAGCTCATGATTGTTGGCATAATACTCAGAATAATTGTGGATATAATCAGAACTTTAATTCAAGAGGAAGAGGTGGCAAAAATCAAAGAGATAATTTCAGAGGTAGAGGTAGTAGAGGTTACTTTGGAAGAAATGCAGGTAGAGGATTCCAAAGTCAATCTTAGAAAAATACCTACTACAATTATGCTTCAGATCAGAAGGAGGATTCAACCTTGATAATGAATGCAACTTGTGAAAGGCAAAGTGAAGACCAAAGAGTCTTCTACATTGACTCAAGGTGTAGCAATCACTTGAGTGGCAACATAGCTTTGATGACTGATTTGGAGAATAAGGTAACTAATGATGTAGTTCAAACAGGTGACAATACAAAGCATAATGTGAAGTCAATTGGATCAGTGAAGGCCAAGGATGGAAGTACTCTCTTGAGTAAGGTTTTGTATATTCCTACAATTCCAAAGAATTTGATAAGTGTAGGGCAAATTGTTGAAAAAGGTTATGAAGTAAAGGTTCACTAATGAAGGAGTTTTTGTGGAAGACCCTAGCAATGGGTATAAACAAATTGTTTTAGGGAAGAAAGAAGGAAGACTCTTCACATTGAACAGGAATTCATATGGCTAAAGACTCTCATGAAGAGTTTTGACATCATTTAGAGTACACCCACTATTCATGGAGATAACATGAGCTCATTGTATTTGGCTGCTAATCCTGTTTTTCATGCCAGGACTAAACACATTGAGATTCAGCATCATTTTCTAAGAGAGAAGGTGATGGACAAGGAGATTGAAGTCATACATACTTCAAAAAAAGATCAGATAGCTGATATGTTAACCAAAAGCTTGGATGGACCAAAGCTATAGAGATTCAAAGACATGGCAGGTATAAAGAAGATAGAGAAAACCTCAATTAATGATTGAGGGGGAGTGTTGGTGCAAGACAATCAACAATTGAAGTTTTGATGAAGGATTGAAGTCTAGGTTTGAAGAAAAGATCAATTTATGAAGCATGAAGAAAGTACATGTTCAGAAGATGAAGACTTGTATACATATGTACATTAATTTAGAGCTAGCTCACTTATACCTTTTGTTTGGTTATGAGCTTGTACATATTTTCCTATATATACAAGGGAAAATGTCGAGGCAAATATGAGAGAGTATGAGAGAACAAGAATTTAGAAGAATTAGAAGTCATTTGACACTTTAGAAGTGAAGTAGATCACTCTCTCATGCAGATGTAATTCCTGAATAGAAGAAAAGTTGCACCCGATATTTCTGAGAGTTCTCCTTCTGTGTTGAATCTTTTGTGAAATTCTTTTGTACAAGTCTAAGTCTATAGTTGATTGACCTCTATACAAGTTTTCAGCTTCTAATTGTAATCAGGCTGAGAGAATTGAGTGTAGGAACATTTACATGTGTAAATGTGAAGAAGTGAAGTTGCAGCAGATGCAAAATTCGATGCTAATGTTTTGGTCAGTTCTCCTTCCACAGTGTAAAGTTTTGAGCAAACGAGCACTCATTCTTTAAGTTGGAAGGTAAGCTACATATGGCTAAAAGCATTTGAATAAACGACTTGTAATTTGGGAGAACTATGTGTTTAAAGTTACAGGTGTCAAAGGCGATTGTAAAGAAGTACAATTTTAGACATAGGTGAATTGTTAAGATCATTTCTCAAGATCTGCTGAGTCTTTTGAGACGATTTAACTTGGAGAAGGTGTGCAAACCTTGTACAAAGTTTTATAAAAAACTTTACACATTTGATTAGTCAATGAGTGAGTTATGTGTAGCATAGTTTTTGAGTGGTTACTCTCTTCACAGTTTGTTCAAGATTTTGGTAATTGAGCATTGATCCTCAAAATTGGTAAAGTTTTTGAGTTATTCTTGATATAGAGGTGCTCTAACTTCAAGGATAACTTGTTCTTTTGGAGATTAACACTATCCATCAGAATCTATTGTGATTGTTTGACTCAACATTTATTCTTACTTCACAATAGTATGTGTAAGTGTATGTGCATATGATTGAGAATTTAAAATCTATTGTGATTGTCTGACTCAACATTGACTCTTAATTTACAATAGTATGTGTAAATGTATGTGTGTGTATGATTGAGAATTAAAATATTGTGATTGTTTGACTCAGCATTGATTTTTACTTCACAGTAGTATGTGTAAATGTATGTGTGTGTATGATTGAGAATTAAAGTCTATTGCAATTCGTTGACTCAACATTGACTCTTATTTCACAATAGTATGTGTAATTGTATGTAGGTGTATGATTGAGAATTAAATTCTATTGTAATTGATTGACTCAACATTGATTCTTATTTCACAATAGTATGTGTAATTGTATGTGTATGTATACAGTATGATTGTAAATTAAAATCTATTGTAAATGTTTGACTCAACATTGATTCTTTCACAATAATATGTGTAATTGTATGTGTGTGTGATTGAGAATTAAAATCTATTATGATTTTTTGACTCGACATTGATTCTTACTTCACAATAGTATGCATGTGTATGTTTGATAACTTTAATAGATAGAAAATGTAAATACATAAATTAATAGATTTAAAAACTTCAAGAGAGATTCAGAGTAGTATATATATATATATATATATATATATATATATATATATATATATATATATATATATATATATATATATATATATATATATATATATATATATATATATATATATATATATATATATATATATATAATTAGTGAAATATATATCTTATTTGATATTGACTTATGTTGTCTTTTTGTAGATATAAAGTCTTCATAAAGCAAGCACTATGGGAAAGGGAAAATAATGGTCATATGTGATTATTCATCAAGAAGGTAAAATAGTCTCCACAATACAATGTAAATTTTGTGGACATCGTTATGTAGGAAATGCAACTCGGATAAAAGAGCATCTTTTTAGTACATGTAATAATGTGGCGGGATGCTCTAATCTAGACAATGATATATGGATACACTTTGCAAGTTATGCAAATAAATGTAAATATCAAGGTATCACATCAAAAAGATTCAAAAGCATGAGTAGTTGACAACACTTTCGAAGTAGTTCAAGTGTAGAGCAAGAACGAGTAGATGCATCAATGAAAATAAAGGATCCTCATGATATTTCTACTCAAGTATCTCAAACTATTTTTGAGAATAATCAAGATACATGTAATCCATTTTCTCCAGCTGCATGAAAAAAAGTGGACCTGGTGAATGTAGTAAAAATGGTGGATCTAATAATGTGTGACCATGCTTTGTCCATACTAAATCACAGAATACAATACCTATAGCTTTTGAAAAACAAGATTGTCTTGAGCTTTATCTTAAATGGAGTCAAGCATTTTTAGCATGTGGGATTCCTTTCAATGTTATTCATAATCTTTTGGTGTATATAACACCACAAGAACTAAGCTAAAGTGATATTAGAATTCCTCCATAACCATCATTAGCTTAGCAACACTCCAAATTGAAAACTTTATCACTGAACTTAGTGAAAACAAAAAATACACTTTCCAAAAATCTGCACCTTTTCTTCTAGCTTCAAATCTGATCTGTATTAGCTTGATTCTTGTGAATTCTTTTGATCATTTGCTAATAGAAGTTCTTACTTTTGTTAAGTAACACATTCGAAGCAAAAATTTCAAGTAATAACTTTAGAATCTTTTGAATTCACTTCAACATTTGAACTATGTCTGGAATCTAAAAAATAACTTCATCAATTTGACATACCTTCACTATTAGACTCATTTCTAGGAGTACATGTCCCGTTTTGCAAAGATCTTTTGGTTGATTTTAGTTGAAGGTAGTATCTTCAAGATGAGCTATCATTCATGCAAAATTTTACACTATACTATGAGATCTGATCTTTAGAAGATCAGTGAAAAGTGTGCCAAAAAACTCATAACTATCAACTTACTTTCACACTGATATGAAAACACATAGGATTCTTTACACAAGAAGAATTATATTAAATCCTTCTAAAAAAACTTGTGTTATCTACTAGAGAAGATGTGTACAAAATGGCTCGGCTTCATTCTGCTCATAGCCATGCAAAACTCTTCTACTCTGAGTAGCCTTTCCTCAACATCTCTCTCAGAAAAATACCCGACTACTTCTCTACTCACACAAGACTTACAAATCAAATTTGTCTTATGTTTTGAACTCAAATTGTACATATGGTCTACATACTCCTAGACTCAAACTCATAATTCTAGAAGTTCTATGCCAAGATAAAACTCTAATTTTGCACTATATTACAAGTGTGAATTTATGCCTTCACTTAGGCTTGATTTTCTGAGTGTTTTGCTTTCACTTCTCTTTGCCTTTCTTCTTGCTTCATATGCCTTCACATTTTTATGTCTAATTAGTGAGTGAAGCCCCAAAAGCTCCCCCCCCAATCACTAATTAGCATTCTCTGCCTTCTTCGTATATCCTTCTTCTCTTTTATTCCTGCCATTTCTTTTAATCTACTTGTCTTCACTCCATCCAAGCTCTTTGTCACAAGATTTGCAATCTGATCTTTTGTAAGAGTGTATACCACTTCAAGCTCCTTATCCATTACCTTTTCTCTCAAAAAATGATACTGAATCTCTATATGCTTTGTTCTTGCATGAAATACAAGATTTGCTGCAAGATATAATGAACTCATATTATCTCCATGTATGATACGTATACCTTGATCAATGTCCAAGCTTTTGAACAAGGTGTGCATCCATATCACTTCTTTAGCTGCTTCCACAAGTCCTTTGTACTCAGCTTCAGTTGATGATAAAGCCACTGTATGTTTCTTCTTTGAACACCAACTCACAAGTTTATCTCCTATGTATATCATATACCCATGTGTTGACCTTTTATCATCTTGACTTCCTGCCCAATCTGAGTCACTATATGCTCTCAACTTTATATCTGATGTAAAAGGATAATACAATCCTTCTTTTAAAGTTCCTTTGATGTATCTAAGAACTCTTTGACCTGCAATCCAATGTTGATCCTTTGGAAAATGCATAAATTGTGAAAGAACTCCCACTGCATAGCTAAGATCAGGTCTTGTTAGTGTAGCATAAATCAAGCTTCCCACTAAAGATTGATACTTCCTCATATCCTTGAACTTTGCACCATCATATTTACTGAGTTTATGATTGACCTCAAGTGGTGTTGATGCCTCTCTGCAATTCTCGATGCTAAACTTCTTCAATAGGTTTAGAAGATATCTCTCTTGTGATACATATATGCCATGATCTACATAAGTGATTTCCATTCCAAGAAAATATGATAATTTTCCTAGATCACTTATCTTGAACTCCTTCTCAAGTAATCTCTTCACCTTCTTGTAATCTCTTCACCTTCTTGATTCCTACATAAATACAAATGTAGATCATACCTTCATCTGTTCTCTTGATAAGTAGAGTTGCATCTGCCTTTGAACTTTGATATCCAAGATCATTGAGATACTTCACAAGTCTATAATTCCAAGCTCTTGGAGCTTGCTTTAATCCATAAAGTGCTCTTCTCAATTTGCAAACATAATTTGGATACCTGTAGTCTGCAAACCCTTGAGGTTGCTCCATGTAAACTTCGTCTGATATATATCCATTTAAAAATGCATTCTTTATATCCAATTGACTCAAATGTCCATCCTTCTGATGTTGCAATAGCAATGATTGTCCTTATGGTTGACATCTTTACTATAGGACTAAATATCTCATCATAATCTATGCCATATGTTTGAGCATAACCTTTAACCACCAACCTAGCTTTATAACTAGCTATTTTTCCATTTGCAAGCTTCTTAACTTTGTAAATCCATTTATTTCCAATCACTTTCTTACCATTTGGTTTTGGAACAAGTTCCCAAGTCTTGTTCTCTTCAAGTGCATTGAACTCTTCTGTCATTACTTCTTCCCATTGTTTCTTACCCTTTGCTTCATCATAACTTTGAGGTTCTTCATCTTCCTTAACCATGTAAGCATAATTCTTCTGAGTCAAATAAGAAGTATCATAGGAATATTGTTGTGAAAATATACTCCAACACAACTAAATCAACTAGCAAGACTATCTCAAGTAAGAGAGAGCACGTCGTTGATTTAGTTGTGTTGGAGTATATTTTCACAACAAATACCTTGTTGGTTGTCTCGTCAATCTAGTTGACCTTCTTGGTTCACACTCTTCATGTGTATTTGAATACACTCCTTCATCAAATCTAGGTACATCTTCATTTCTCCTAGATGATCCAATCCTGAATGTGCTTACTTGCATATGATCTTCTTCTCCATGTACTTGCATATGTGATTTACCTCTTTCACTTCTTCTTGCCTCTTCTTCAAATGTTTCAAGATTACACTCTTTATCTCCATACCAACTCTTTTGTTCATCAAATGTCACATCTCTAGAAACAATAAATTGTTTGGTCAGAGGACTCCATAATCTATAACCCATATGCTTTTCATCATATCCAATAAACACATATTTTTCAGCCTTTGGTTCAAGCTTATATCTGAGTTGTGATGGAACATAAGCATAGGCAATTGATCCAAACACCTTACAATGATCAAGTGTTGGTTTCTTACCCCACCAAGCTTCATAAGGGTCATTCCATTTAGAGCTGCACATGGTAATCTATTCACAAGATATGTAGTTGTATTTACAGCCTCAGCCCAAAGATAATTAGGACAATTCTTTTCCTTTAACATTGCTCTAGCAAACTCAACCAAGGTTCTATTCCTCCTTTCTGCCACCCCATTTTGTTGAGGTCTATACCTGCAAGTTATTTCTCTCTTGATACATGCATTCTAAATATAATCATTGAATTCTTGGGAGAAGTATTCTCCCCCTCCATCAGACCTTAGTCTCTTGAGCTTTTGACCTGTAACTCTCTCTACATATACATGAAAATTTTTGAAAGCTCGAAACACTTCTGATCCTTCCTTCAAAACATAAAGAGTTATCCATCTTGTAGCATCATCAATAAAAAGAACATAATACCTAAAACCATTAATTGATCCTTCTTTTGTTGGTCCCCATACATCTGTATGAATGAGCTCTAAGAAACCATCATGTTTGAATCCTTTTCTTTGAAATGATAACCTGTGTGATTTTCCCATGTGACGGGCTTCACATTTGTAGATCATATGTTGGCTCTTCACATTTGGTAGCCCTATTACAGATTGATTCTCCACCATGATTTTAATTCATTTTTCATTGAAATGTCCTAACCTCTTATGCCAGAGATCTAACTCTGTAAGTACTTCATCACCATGTGTGATCAGGGCTTGACCAACATTCCCTTGCACTTTAAGAGTAAAGAGCCTACCTTCCTTCTTACCATAGACAATTTAATTGTATCCATTCTCTGGATCTTCAACAAATACTCCTTCATTTGTGAATCTGACTTGAAAACCTTTCTCCACTATTTGTCCCACACTAATCAAATTCTTTGGTATTGTTGGAACATATAAAAAATTTGTTAGCAAATCAGCTCCACTCCTGCACTTCACTTTTCCAACTGAATGCACATTATGTTTTGTATTATCACCTGTTTGTACTATATGACTTGAAATACCTTCGTCCAATTCTGATAGCAATTCTATATTACCTGACAAGTGATTTGAACAACCAAAGTCAATATAGAATACCTTAAGATCCTCCTTCTTTGATGCACTTATTGAATTCATCATCAATGTTGTATGATTTTCATTTTGTGTATCATTTGCATAGTTGTAATAGGTAGTGTTATAAGACTGATTCTTTCCTTCCTCCTCCTCTACCAAAATTACCTCTTGAATTTTGTCTTCCTCTTTGAAATTGATTATGAATCTTCCACCTCTTCCTCTGCCAATATTACTTTGATTCTGATTTGATCCTTGTTGGTTATGCCAGCAATCATAAGCTAGATGATTGCTCAATCTACAAACCTTGCATCTCTTCTTGTTATTGTTCTGATTACCTCTTCCTCTTCCATTTCCTCTACCTTTACCTTTGCTATTACCTCTTCGTCTTGCATAATTTGCTTGAGTAGTCGACTCTTCTTCATCCTTTGCTTAACCTTTATCAACTTTCTTCTTATTCTTTGTATACAGAGCAGAGCTATGTCCTTTATCTCCATCTGACTTCAAATCTTGCTCAAATGTAAGCATCAGTCCAAGCAAATGATTCGATTCTGGTACAACATGATTTAATGAAAGTTCAGTTGAAAGTACAAAAGATTTCCACCTTTCATCTCCTCTTAATGCTACAATCAATTGTGCTATCAACCTATGATCTTCAATATCCTCATCAATAGATCCAAGGCTATCTGCCAAGTCCTTTATCTTAGTGATATATTCACTAATACTTTGACTTTGTTTCTTCTTAAATGTGGTAAACTTTGACCATAAGCTGGCCTTCCTAGCTTTATTAGTGTTTTGGAAGTGATCTTCCAAAGCATTCCATATGTCTTCAGCTGTTTCTAAACCTCTGATATGATCTGTAATAGTATTGTATATGTAAGCCCTTGCACTTGCATCTTTCTTCTACCATAACTTCAAAGCTTCTAATACCTCTTTCCTTGGTTGACTATCATCTTCAAATGTAGGCTTCTCTTCTTCACCTGTCACATCTATCATTAGATCCTTACTCATAAGTAAGGCTTCCATTCTCATTACCGAAGTAGGATAATTATCTCTGTCCAATTTGTCAATAGATACATGATCTACCATAGTCTTCTTGCTTCTATTACAACTTGTGAGTATAAGGTCAAAGTATGTTACCTTTTGTAGATCTTTAACCTTGAGAATAACTTCAAAGTGCTCCTCTGATGCCTTTTGTTGTTGAACACCTCAACTCTCACCTTTTCAATAAAGAAATCTTCAATTCCTATTGTATTTGCACTTCCTTTCACTCTTGAGGACCTTTTTGCTCTGATACCACTTGTTGGTGTATGTAACACCACAAGAACTATGTTAAAGTGATATTAGAATTCCTCCATAACAATCATTATCTTAGCAACACTCCAAATTTGAAAACTTTATCGCTGAACTTAGTGAAAACAAAAAATACACTTTCCAAAAATATGCACCTTTTCTTCTAGCTTCAAATCTGATTTGTATTAGCTTAACTCTTGTTAATTCTTTTGATCATTTTCTAATAGAAGTTCTTGCTAATGTTAATTAACACATTCCAAGAAAAACTTTCAAGTAATAACTTTAGAATCTTTTGAATTCACTTCAACATTTGAACTATGTTTGGAATCTAAAAAATAGCTTCATCGATTTGACTCCTTCACTATTAGACTCAGTTCTCTGAGTACACGTCCCGTTTTGCAAAGAGCTTTTGATTAATTTTAGTTGAAGGTAGTAGCTTCAAAATGAGCTATCAGTCATGCAAAACTTTACACTATACTGTGAGATCTGATCTTTAGAAGATCAGTGAAAAGTACGCCAGAAAACCCGTAACTGTCAACTAACTTTCACACTGATATGAAAACACATAGAATTCTTTACACAAGAAGAATTAGATTAAATCCTTCTATAAAAACATGTGTTATCTATTAGAGAAGATGTATACAAAATGGCTTGGCTTCATTCTACTCATAGCCATGGAAATTCTCCTACTCTGAGTAGCCTTTCCTCAACATCTCTCAAAAAAATACCTGACTACTTCTCTACTCACACAAGACTTACAAATCAAGTTCTTCTTATGTTTTTTACTCAAATTTACTTATATACATATGGTCTACATACTCCTAGACTCAAACTCATAATTCTAGGAGTTCTATGCCAAGATTAAACTCTAATTTTGCACTATATTACAAGTGTGAATTTATCCCTTCACTTAAGCTTGATTTTCTTAGTGTTTTGCTTTCACTTCTCTTTGTCTTTCTTCTTCCTTCATATGCCTTCACATTTTTATGTATAATTAGTTAGGGAATCCCCAACATAATCCTATTTTGAAAGATGCTTTGATGTCAACTATGGAAAGGATTCACCATGCTAGATTACAATAAAATGCGAATAGAGTATGTAGATAAAGTGAAAAAAAGTATTGAAGCTATGTTAAAGCATTGGCATTGGATGGATGGACAAGTTGTCAAAAGAATCCACTGATTAATGTCATGGTTATATGTCCAAAAGGAAGCATGTTTTTGGAAGTTGTTGATACTTCTCTTAAAGAGAAATTTTCAGCTTTTCTTGTAAAGATATATGAACATGCTATATCGCGCATGGGCGGTCTGAAGAAATGTGATTGCGATAGTGATTGATAATGCATCTAATTTTCAAAGCGTTGGAATTGCAATTCAAAACAAGTATGAAGGCATTAGTTGGGTTCCATGTGTAGATCATACACTAAATCTATTATTGAAAGATATAGGTAGATTATATTTCATTAAACAAAGTTTATTAGATGCAAATCATGTGGTCAAATTTATTATAGAGCATCAATTTTCATATTCCCTCTTTTGTTCGAAATCTCCCAATAAATCACTTCATATCTTTTGTGCTACATGATTTGCAATTGCCTATATTATGCTCAGTGGATTATTGGAAGTCAAGCCAACTGTTGTAGAAATGATTGTTGATCAAAGATGGGAGGCATGGATAGAGAAGTATCCTTCTTATCGAGTTGTGGCTTCAAAGTATACATCTCTAATACAATCACAAAATTCTTGGCGTAATCTTGAAAAAATGTTCGGTATCACTAAAAATTTTGTGGAACTTTTACGAACTGTTGATACTGACAAGTTTTTGATAGGAAACATTTATTGGATTATGTTAGAAGATATTTAGAAACTGAAAGGCTTTAATCAATTTTCATTACGAGAAAAGATGGATGCAAATGCATACTCATTTACATGGAACAACATTCGTTTTGGATCCAACATTTCAACTCAATGGTCAAGCATCAAACAAAGAAGTCATGGAAAATTTCAAAACCACATGTCAGCTATTACTTCCCAGTACAAATGGTCAAGATGCATTCCACCAAAGAGTAGCTTATGTAAATCAAGAAGGATGTTTTGCAGATCTATGGCACATTGAAGCAATTCAAAAGCATCCACCTCCTATATGGCATAAATGTTGGAAAACAATATCCTATTGCTCAGGATTGCTCACAAGTATATACATGAGTAGCTATGCTTATAGCACTCTCCACCCCTATTGAAACCCGATAGCACTACAGCATCTGTAGATCATCGTCTATATATTTATACAAGGAAATCGAGTTGGGCGTGTGGCTAGATCAACGGCCTTCCAAAGTGTCCACGAGGGTTCAAGTCCCATGAGCACCACGCAGCGCGTTCGCTATTTTCGAGATATGCAAAAGCTTTATCCAAAGATGACAGCGGACGTACGACTACGCGTATATGGCGTTTTGTCTTTTAGCGATCAAGATCGTATTTCTTTTGTTTTGTTTTATGCGAACGTATGCTTTTGAAGGGGAGTTTTTCAAGATCAACAAAACTATATAAGAAGTGCTTGGGGTCACTTCTATTCATCCTTCACCTAGGATCAACACAAGCTTTGGAGCTTGGACCTCAATAGAGGTGGTGTTTCTTCTAGCACATGGGGCAGCCATGGTGCTAACTTGAAGCATGTTGAGGAGCAGCTATGGAGTTCTTCTTGGTGATTCTTCTTCTTGGAGAAGATGAAGAGTGTGCTCACACTCTACCTCATGGAGAGGAGGGTATCTCTTGTTCATGGCAAGAAGACTTGGTCATTAGCAGCTTGATGGTGAGGATCGCCCATCTACATGATGTATTTGAAGATTGTCTTCTACAGGAAGATATTAGGTTGAAGATTGTCTTCTACAAGAAGCTGTCTGGCTACTTCAAAGACATTGGATGGGACCATCTACATGGCGTATTTGAAGATCATCTTCTACAAGAAGATGTTAGGTTGAAGATTGTCTTCTACAAAGAAGATATCGGGCTACTTCAAAGACATTAGATGGAGATTAACATAAGATTCACATCTTATGTTAAGTATTCAGGTACATATTCTCTTTATGCACACAGGTACTACTTGAAGTTTATGGAGGCTGTGGCGTTCATATCAGGAGGAGTCCTATTCGGCATAGGTACAAGAGAAACAGTACGTATATGCTTTATGCATATTTTATGAGGTGTTTGAGAAGGTGTGTTCACATGAGTTTGAGGATTTCCGTTCACACTGATCCTTCCTCTTTCAGTCACTCATATTCACTCTTCTATAACCTATAAGGTCACACATCTCATGTATATTCAGATTACTGCCCACACATCTGAATATGTTTGTTACATTGTACATTCACTCATTCATCCATTTCTCATCACATAGAGTGGTTGAGAGATATGCTCCCACATTGTACATTGAACATTGGTATATATGATACTATGAGTAAGCGCTGGCTTACGTAACACCTTACACATGACGTCTATTCTTTCTCTATCTTTATCTCATCATTTGTATGATTAAGTTGTGGTATGTTCATGTTTTGTCAATATGGAAGATTGCTGGAATTAATGTTGTACATGACTGGAACTATGGAACCATGGACCTGTGACATGAGCCTAAGGGCCTACCTCACTTCCAACATTTGGTATCAGAGCACTAAGGTGTTGGTTACAGAACTTTAGATCTTTGGCATCAATGCATTAAGGCTCATTCATAATCCCAAGTTCCTAGACTTCCAGATTTACAACATATGATTTGAAAGCATCTTTTAATATTTGACATTTGACATACACACTTAATCTAGATGAGTAGAGATTTGAGAATTAGACAGTTCAGTTACATTTATCAGTGTGGAGTATGAAGTTGATGATCTGTTAGCAGCTGAATATTTTTGAAGAGTATGCAAATACTTTACCAAAGTATTGTTTGAAGACCCAGAATTGATGAAGAGAAGACTACTTCAAATTCAAGGAAGAACAATGGTTTAGAGAAGATGAAGAAATCAGATCAACATCAAATCACAGGTATCAGTTTCTACTATCAGATTATCATTTGCAGGTCATATCTTAGAAGAGCAATTATGAAGAGATTTGAAGAAATTCAAGGAGTGCTTTTATACGCTTTCATCATTTGAAAGTTAAAGGCTACATCAAAACAGGTATCTAGAGGTTTTTCTAGAGAGTTTTGAGAAGATCTCTTTCATGGCAAGAAAGTTCATCTAAGAAGACAAGCGCAGAGATGAGATGAGTTTTTTCAGCCAATTTTCTATTGTAAGTTGGTTGGATATCAAGGTACAAATGTATCTAGAGAAGGTAACTCTAGAACGGTAATTCATCATTCAGACAACGATTGGTGAATTTAGTCGATTCAGACATTTGAAGCAGAATTTTGATTCAGAGATATGAGGAGATGATAAAACATGTTTCTATATTCAACTTCCATTTATATACCATGTTTGTTTTATCTCTTACTCTAAGCATTAGATGAAGAGAAAAGTTCATTTGAAGAGGTCAAGAGTGTTTGCTACTTCAAGATGAAGAGAACAAAAGGTATGGAAGAGAAGTTTGAAGATGTTGACATCATCAGGTGGAAGAAAGATGCAGAAGAAGAAAGTCCATCATTTCTAAAAGAAAAGTAAGACTTCCTTTTCTCTCATATTTTCCATATACTTTTCCTATTTTATCCTCTACACCCAAAGACAAGTCTACGAAAACATCTTGTCTAAAGAAGAAGCAGTTTCTTGTTTTGCATTACACTTGGTCATGATTTAGTAGATTTGACAAAGAACTGCATTGAGAGAAAGAAAAGCAGCAGATATATGTTTTGACTCATATGTATATGAGTTATGAAGCTTTTAAGCAGGCAGCTTATATGTTCCCTTAAAGAATTCTTGGAATGTCAATACAGAGCTACTTGATATATGACAAGTTGCAGAGAAGTATATTTCTTCTTTATCTAACTCTTGAGGTAAAAGAGTTTTTTGTAGCAGATGTTGAAGACTTGGGTTGAGGTTTTATGTTTGGAAAAGGTTACCTCATATTCAGTACTTTCAGAAACTTCAGAAAATTCAGACTTGTTGATGTACCAGTCAGTTGAAGAATCTACTTTTTATGATTGTCTAGATTTTTGGATACATGTTTGTATTCCAAAAGGTGTTCCATCATATCCTATCACTTGATTGAAAAGTGGAGTTAGCCAAAAGAAAGTCAAGCAGGTACTATCACATTTCACCCGGGTAAAATATGAAAGTTATGAAGTATCAACTTGCAGCTTTTGGAGTTCTCAAGGTGAGAAGTTTGTCCACTTATGGTTCAAGTAGGAATTTCAGATTCCTTAAAGGATTTGTTTGAAGAAAAGTTTTACAACTTTTTGAGAAGCATGGACACTTGGAGACATTCAGGTAGCAAATCAAACATTCAGACATGAAGGTTTGATAAGAGCAGATTCTACACAGGAGAGATCATTGATCTTGGATAGATCTTGTATGATCTTGAGTATTTATGATTCAATTGACTATCCTTTGTTTGATAAGGTTCTTAGCATTGGAAGAAGTAAGTCAAAGATTCAGATTCTATCAGATTTGTGTTGCAGAGAAAAAGAAGATACTTGTTATGTTACAGAAGATTATGGATCCTAAACTTTTGTTTCAGATACAAGTATGGATTACTGAAGATCAGATTTATTGAAAGAAGGAAGACGTTCCACATTTCATAAAGTCTGATATACTTTGAAGAATACTGGATACTAGTGTTAAATCATCCAGGGAGGTGATGAAACATGAAGACTTATTTTCAGCCATATGTAAAAGAATGCAGAGTCATACCTACAGGTATTCCTATATTTCCTTTGTCAGGTTCTCTTTATGTTCCAGCTTTGTAAGAAGAAGGAAGAAGAAGAATGTTTGGAGAAAGTTCCTGTTCAGGAGAAGGTTCCAGAATTCTATTGAAGAGAAGCTTGATATATCAGAAAGGTATATTTCAAAAGTGCGCACATATATGTTTATACCAAGTTCTGAAGGAAAGAGGTATGAAGGATTTAAAGGATGAAGACATGATGACATCATAGATTTTTTGACTCAGATTTCAATTGAGTTGAGTTGATTTGACTTGAGTACAGTCAGAGATGAACCAGTAGTGTTCATAATGCACTAAGTTGTGAGTTGTCAATCACAGGTTCCAGGATTCAGTTCTTGATTAGTGTATTTACATGACGCAACAGTACGTTGAGAAACCTTTTTGGAAGGTAAATGCAAATATATAGATCCTAGTGTATGTTTTCAGGTTTTTGAAGACAAGAGATAGCAGGTGCAGAGACAGTTCATGCTATATTTGTTATCAAGCAGTGATTGCTTGATGAGTACACTATTGGATATCTAGTTTGCATATCTTCTCAGGTATTATGGTTCATATTCAGCAAATTCAGGTTTTTTGAAGGAAAGTCAATTTCAGTTTTGAAGAAGACTTTTTCTGAAGTATCGGAAGTACAAGCTTGAAGCTTGTGGTAATTTGCAGATTGTGACAGTTTGTAGATTCAGTCCAGATTGTACCAATATGATATTGCAGGGGGGATTGTTGGAAAACAATATCCTATTGCTCAGGATTGCTCACAAGTATATACATGAGTAGCTATGCTTATAGCACTCTCCACCCCTATTGAAACCCGATAGCGCTACAGCATCTGTAGATCATCGTCTATATATTTATACAAGGAAATCGAGTTGGGCGCGTGGCTAGATCAACGGCCTTCCAAAGTGCCCACGAGGGTTCAAGTCCCATGAGCACCACGCAGCGCGTTCGCTATTTTCGAGATATGCAAAAGCTTTATCCAAAGATGATAGCGGACGTACGACTACGCGTATATGGCGTTTTGTCTTTTAGCGATCAAGATCGTATTTCTTTTGTTTTGTTTTATGCGAACGTATGCTTTTGAAGGGGAGTTTTTCAAGATCAACAAAACTATATAAGAAGTGCTTGGGGTCACTTCTATTCATCCTTCACCTAGGATCAACACAAGCTTTGGAGCTTGGACCTCAATAGAGGTGGTGTTTCTTCTAGCACATGGGGCAGCCATGGTGCTAACTTGAAGCATGTTGAGGAGCAGCTATGGAGTTCTTCTTGGTGTTTCTTCTTCTTGGAGAAGATGAAGAGTGTGCTCACACTCTACCTCATGGAGAGGAGGGTATCTCTTGTTCATGGCAAGAAGACTTGGTCATTAGCAGCTTGATGGTGAGGATCGCCCATCTACATGATGTATTTGAAGATTGTCTTCTACAGGAAGATATTAGGTTGAAGATTGTCTTCTACAAGAAGCTGTCTGGCTACTTCAAAGACATTGGATGGGACCATCTACATGGCGTATTTGAAGATCATCTTCTACAAGAAGATGTTAGGTTGAAGATTGTCTTCTACAAAGAAGATATCGGGCTACTTCAAAGACATTAGATGGAGATTAACATAAGATTCACATCTTATGTTAAGTATTCAGGTACATATTCTCTTTATGCACACAGGTACTACTTGAAGTTTATGGAGGCTGTGGCGTTCATATCAGGAGGAGTCCTATTCGGCATAGGTACAAGAGAAACAGTACGTATATGCTTTATGCATATTTTATGAGGTGTTTGAGAAGGTGTGTTCACATGAGTTTGAGGATTTCCGTTCACACTGATCCTTCCTCTTTCAGTCACTCATATTCACTCTTCTATAACCTATAAGGTCACACATCTCATGTATATTCAGATTACTGCCCACACATCTGAATATGTTTGTTACATTGTACATTCACTCATTCATCCATTTCTCATCACATAGAGTGGTTGAGAGATATGCTCCCACATTGTACATTGAACATTGGTATATATGATACTATGAGTAAGCGCTGGCTTACGTAACACCTTACACATGACGTCTATTCTTTCTCTATCTTTATCTCATCATTTGTATGATTAAGTTGTGGTATGTTCATGTTTTGTCAATATGGAAGATTGCTGGAATTAATGTTGTACATGACTGGAACTATGGAACCATGGACCTGTGACATGAGCCTAAGGGCCTACCTCACTTCCAACAATAAAGAGTATGGAGGTGAAGCAGTGGAGTTGCAACATATAGCTATGAGAGTGCTTTCAGTAAAAGCTTCAAGTGGTAGTTGTGAACGTAATTGGAGTGCATATGATTTTCTTCATTCAAATGAAAAAATCACTTAAGTGTATCATGTGCCAATGATTTGGTAGATATCTTTTGTAATATGCATTTGTTGCATGCTCCAATCAAGATAGCTTCTACAGTAGCACAAAAAACTTTTGGAGAATTTCAAACTCATGAAAGTTTAACAAATGATTCATGGAGTGATCATGATTTAGATATAGATCACAACAATGGTTGAGACATGGAAGAAATAGATGACATGGTACCTGTCATAGATGATGATATTCAAAATGAAGAAAGTGATGTACTTTGAATACTTTGATTAGATTCAATTGCAAAATCAATGGCTTTATAATATAGTGATGCCTTTGATTACAAAAAGAAGCTTGTCTATTCAGTGTTTTGTTGATTGAATAATTCATCCATAGTGAACCGATCAAAAGATGATGATGCCTTGTGTACCTAAGTCAAAATGACTCAAGGACTTGTGCCAATGAGACTGTACCTCGATTGCCACACAAGTGCATATAGTGGGAATTCAACACACATTCAAATGTCAATCCGATCAAACGACCTAACCAAGTGTATGAAGACATGTGCACCCATGATGGAAAATGAAGTGGTTAAGCTAGCATGCATAAGAAAAGACTAATCCACTTCCCAAACTCACAGAAATCCTGAAAGTGTTTGCCGCGATACCTCTTACAGCAGTTTTCAGAAAATCAAGGATTTCTCCCAGCTCCGGACTCCAAATATAGGCAATAGGGTACTCGTTTCGAAGCTCTCGACGATATGCATCTAGTGGAAGTGGTTTCACTTGATTCTAAGAACTCTGCTTCAAGTTATGGCCAAAATAGTGAATGGCGGGAAACACCCACACTCACGCCACAACTCCTACTAGTTCGCACACACACTACAGCAGCTCAAAATCAATGGGGAGGGGTAGACAACAGTCCTACACACCCATTTCAAGCCACACACACACATACAAGATCAAAATGAGGATCAAAATCTGCAAGGAAGAGGCAAATTCAAAAATTCACGAGTGCTCCTTCACAATGGCAAAAAGTTCTTACAAAGAGTCACAAAGTGACTTATATACATGTGCCCTAAGTTTGGTCCTTTCACACAAGAGACCGGCATTTTATTCACTAAAAGACTAATCTCCTACTATTTTACAAGGGATATTTTACAACAACTTGGGATTATGCAACTAGAGGACTCCTCTAGTGCATTTACATGGGTTGAGGGAATTCTTGAAGACCTCGAAGAAGAAAAAAAAATATGCCCATCATTTTGAAAATTTTGGGGCTCTACTCTTATGCTCTTTTGCTCTGCAACACCCTCCCCCTCTTTGTCTCTGTCGTCCCTTGATAGGCTTTACTTCTTGTTTGTCTCGATCCGCACCCGCATCCTTTGGTCAGTTCTGCCTGATTCTTGATCTTGCATTACGTTTTAGAGGCACTCTGATTACTTAAAGCCTGTTAATTCGGTTTGCCACGCACGCCATCAGTGCACATATGAGGATGTAGCTCGTAAGCCTTGATCTGAATCCTCTGTAACTCAAGAGGTTGAAGCACTCTCATATGGAATACTTGTTGGCCCTGGTTCCTCCTCTCAGCTGCGTGCTTTTCCTTGGTGTGTGTGCCCCTGCGGGGCTCTTTGCAGAGATGAGTGATGCGCCCCTACAGGGCTTCTTGCGGGGACTTGTTCTTGTCATGTTTATTTCTATTGAGCCGTTCTAGACTTTGATTTTCTTCTTCTTTTCTTTTTGTTTGATTGTCCCTCTACACCTCCCGATGGGTAATCTGCTATTACGTGAAGAATCTGAGCAAGTGATGGGATGTGATGATGATAATGAAGACCTTTTCCAAATTTTTCAGGAGAAATGCAAAAAGGTGAGCCCTTCTTAGATCACAGTTCATGCATCTACCAGTAAGGTAATCCTTAATGGCATAGCTTCATCCCTGTGTGCATCTTCTGTCCCACCCTCGCCTAAGGAACAAACTACGGAAGATATTGTTATGGAAGATGTTCACCACACTATGATGATGGACAAGCAACGAGAGGTTGTCACTGACACAACACCAAAGGATATGGTTGCTGACACCACCCATCAAACTATGCAGGAAGTGATCGTGGAATCCCTCATACACCATGAAGCACATACAAACAAGGGTGATTCAACTGCGCCTCCATCTCCATTGAAGTCCTTGCCTGACGGTAACATTAGAGCGTCTCAGGTAACCCCTCCTCCTTCACCTTCTCGGGCATCCTTACCACCTAGTTCCCCAGTATGCCCCTCTTCCCCTACTCACTCGGTTGCAGTATCCCACTCTCGTCCTATACCCTCTTCACTCGATTATTCTCCCCCTTCCTCTTTTGCTATGATATCAGTGAAGCCTTCTCTCCCATTGTCGAATTTTTTAGTACCGGATTCGTTTCTGCAATTGGCCCAGATTGGTGACTTCCTTATTCATTTATCCAAGCAACTCCCCGTTTAGTTGAATGATGCTCAACAGTCCCTATGAACTGAATATCAATCAAAGGTTGATGTGTTAGAAGCAAATATCACTCCACTACAGGAAGAAATTTTGGCGGCTCGAGCAAATGAATGTTTATTACAGGAACAGGTTAAAGTTTGGGATGGTGTTATTGCAACTAAAGACACGGAGATCTCTCTTCTCGAGAGGTGTTGATTGATAAAGATGATGCTATGATAGCTCTCGGTTGTGAGTTGACCAATACTCGCACCAGATTTGTAGAAATCGACCAGGCTTATAAGGTACTCTCTGATAAAGCGCTACAAAGTGAAACACAACTTATGCAGGTTAGAGAATAACTATTTAAAAGGAAAAGTGCTCGATGAAGAAATTGGTCGCACTATTAAGTTAAAGAAATAGATTGAAGCTATTTAGATGGAGCATCAAGACTTTTTTAAGACAATGCAGTTTTAGCAGCAGGAATTGGACTGCCGCAAAAAGCAACTTGGTATTCAGTAGGAACAACTGTCACGTATTGATGCAAATATTGTTGATGCCAAGTTACGCTGAGACACAACTATTGCCAAATGATTTATATCTCTAAGAAGCTTTCTTGCAAAGCCAAAGTGAAGTTTTGTTATCTCAAGTCATTGCTTCTAATTCGGTGCGCACAGATGCTCATCTGGTAGAACCGCACATTGTCCAGGAAATGTTAGAGTCACTGAAGCAGAAAATTTTTCACACTTTCAAATTAGCCTGTGCTATGTATATTCAAGGAATTGTTAATGATTCCTAGCTATTTTTTTTTGTAATTAACCAATTCTAGGTTCGAGTCCATCGTGCGTGCCAGTGTTAGGCCACCAGAATGTAATTGTCATTACTGGAACAATGTAATTAGAAATGACGCACATCGAAAGGATGTAGTGTAACACTTGTAACTTTTTGGATAATGAAAAGTGCAGAAGCAAGGTGCGGGGTGATGCCGGATTGTGGGTCTGTGCGATGCGCATGTGGGTCGTTTCAGCGCAAATTTTACCTAATCTGGTGTCTTGAATTCTTATTGTTCTATGTATTTAAGTTATCTCAGTGATCTTGTCTATATGATACTTTGTGATGAAGATATGAGTTTAATTGTGGTTGCACGTAAATCATCGGTGGAGAATCAGTGTTATTCTACGTAAATGAGTATTATAACTTTATCGTGGTGACGTAATCTGTATGTTGTTATATAGTCTGGTGATGGAATTGTTAATTACAATTTTGTTGGTGGAAAGTCAGAGTAAAGTGATGAGTAAACTATGTGCAGTGAATGTTTTCTCTGGGAAAATAATCTAGAGCCTCTGTAATACAGACCCATGACCATCCCAAGAACCCAGTAATTGATTTATTCCCAATAGCCATTAACAGTTCTATGCCTAAAATCATTAACCATCTCAAAAAGTTCTCTTCTCCATTGTATAGCAGTCGGAGGTTTATTGATTACATATTTCTTCATATATATTGTGTAAGCAGCTTCATATGTCATTAGTCTTGCTTTCATCACTAGTGAAAATCTACCAAAAATCTTTGAATCTCTTTCAAAGAACCCATAGTCAAAGGCATCCCAAAAAATCTATACATAGTGGTTTCCCATAAATATGATTCTATTGTTATCCAGAGTTTTGCATAGGTAAAAAAGAAGTGCATCTCAAGGTGAATTGAAACCTATATAGTTGAGCGTTCTAATGTCTATATCTCTAAAAGTTTCTATACAATCTATGATTAGCTTCAAAATCATAACTATTAATATACAAGATGGGTTATTCACATCCTTTAGATCATCAACCAATACCTTGCAGGTTGTAAGCATGTAAGTCTTTGATGGCCATGTTCGCTTCTTAGTACTTTCTATTTTTGGAAAATTAAGCCATTTAGAAGGTATGGCCCCATCTTTTTCCATCTGGAAAAACTTTGGCCAATCCCTTCTCCTTGCAATTGGATAGAAGGCTGGATTGACTTTTGTTGGAACAAGTCCATGGCAAGTCTAAGTGCTGGCTTGAGTCATCCAAAGACATAGAAATTTAAAGAAAATATCAATCCTTTGTAGAGCTCACTTGTGAACTCACTCTTGTAATTTTTGAGGTTCTACTTGATGTAAAAGTAAAAGCATCTAAAGTGGTTGAGTCCACTTGATGAGTAGGAATGAGAAAAGCCCCAAATTTGTGATTGAGTGAGTAGGAGAATCAATCACCACAAGATTGGAGACTGATTTTAGGAGAAATTCAAATTCAAAATTAGGCTCCAAATATCACTATATATACATGACCTTCTTGTCATGGTTTTGACACCTCCATGAGCAAGGCTTCATGCCAATTCAGAGTGTGGTCTCAAGGCACACATATGAACCAGTAAGTCCATTGTACTTTACAATCAATATACATTCATTTTCATGACCATTTATGTCCATATCTTCATGCTTTTATGAGTGTACTGTTCACTACCATATCTCTCAATTTTCTCAGCCAGATTGCAGAGATGATTTCTCTGAGCTTGGTGTATCATTTTCAATGATTCTACTTAGTAAATTTAGTTCTTTAATTCTTCTACATACTCACAAAATTTCAATCCATTTGGAGTTCACAATTTTGGGATATGTTCATTCGAAGTCGCCTATGTCTCTTCATACTTCACTTCTCTGTTAGTACTCTATCAAAATAGTGATTTTCTCAAAGCTTGTTATCCATGTGTAGTCAGTCATTTGCCATGATTTCAATCTTTTTAGATTCAGCTTACTGTATATTATAGTCCTACAAAATTTCATAACCATTGCTTCTTGGAATCTCAAGATATTAATAGATCTTTGCTCACTAGTCTGAGTACTGCTACAGCCTGTGAAAATCGGGATGATGTTGTGACTTACTAAGATCTTTTCTCTTTATGTAGTCCATCATTTTTTATGAAATCACTCATTACTCTTAACTTATTAAGTTAATTAGAGTTCCCCAAAAGGAATTAAGTCGGTTTCTATTGTGCTCAGAGAATTGTTCAAAACACTAAGCAAGTGTATGAACCAAAATAGCAAGTTTTTCATCCTTAGCTCAACTTCTACCAATATATTTTAATTCATCTTTTTGAGAGTGATCTTCCAAGGTACATAGGGTGTCTAATACATCCTTTGGCAAGCTAAAAGGGTCCACTACATATCCTTGAGTTTATTTTGCTAGAGTAGTGCAAAGTTTTCGCAGCACTACTTCATCTTCTCCTAGTTCAAATCCATCTCTTCACAGTGGTATCAGAGCAAAGTTGGACAACATGGCAGATGGATTTCCTTCATCAATTGACAAATTGGATAGAGGTAACTACTCAACCTAGTCATTAAGGATGGAAGCTTATCTTCAAGGAAGGAATTTATATGTTTATATATCTAGAGATGAAGTTATGCCAAGTTTCAAGAACAAAGGTCAACCAACACAAGAAGAGCAAGAAAGATTGAGCAGATGGTGCTCCAAGGATGCACTTGCAAGGTATTATCTCCTCAACTCTATCTCATATATTTTTTAAAATTCGATGAGTTAACTCAAGGTGTTTTAGAGATCAAAACAACTTCTCTTTGCGGTGCCACAATCATGATATGAGTTTTTTTCGGCCTTCAAATGCACTATCGCAGCACTTGTGTAGGCTATTTTGTCTTTTTATGCCAAAAATATATACATGCTCCGGTTTGCTAGTATTAGAATCTCAAAGTCTACTATAGGTTTAGCAAAACTCATCTGGGCAGTTCCGTTCAACTTTTTGAGATACAATCAGTTTTCTGTATCAACTACAATCAATTTTCTATATATATCAATTTTCTGGGCTGTTGAGGATAAGTTGGATGGTACCAACTACCCATTGTGGGCTTATATGATGTGACATGTATGGGTTGCAAAAGGATTGTGGAACATTGTGTAGGTGTTCAAAAACATCCTATCATACCTGCAACTGTTACAACTGTAGGTATTGAAGCTGATGTAGAAGGTGTCGAAGATGATGATATTTTGCATATTCCTATTCGTGCTATGGTTTCTGATGCACCTACTGCAGAGCAAATTCGTTGGGATGGCAGAGATGCCCAGGCACATGCATTGATAACTTTATATGTCAAACGTGCCATTACTCCTCACATTCGCTCTTGCAGAACAGCTAAGGATGCTTAGGATACACTTACCACATTGTATCAAGCTAGGAATGAGCTCCTATTGCTTGGTAAATCCCATTTTTTAAAGGTAGAGAGCTTGTAAATCCTAGAGAGTCCATAATAAACTAGTGAAGCCAAAAGTAGTGAATGAGGCTCTTATTGCTTGGTTACAAGAAACGAGTTGGAGAGTGAGCACATGAATGAAGGTGATTCTATGGATAGTTTTCTAAAAAAGATCAAAGACTTGAAGGAACAATTCATTTTTGTTGATGAGGTTATACCAGATAACTCACTTGTGCAGACCGTTCTGAATGGTCTTCCTGATTCATATCAGAGTTTTGGTTCTACTCTTTTGTTGATGATGAAAGGCAATCCAAATGCCTTGTCATTTGAGGAGTTAGTCTCTATTCTGTTGTAGGAAGATTAGTCCACGCAGAACAGTTCCATTATGCGTGTTGTAGATCAAGCTTTCTTGGCTAGTCAGAAGGGCAAAGGAAAATGGAGCTCTTAAACTAGTAAGCATAAATCTGTTAATTCTGCACAATCAAAGAGGGAAGACAAATATGAAAAGAAATCAGAAAAACATAAATTGTTTTTCAAGTACTGTAAAGGAAATGATCATATCATAAACAACTATCCAAAATTGGCTCCTAAAGAGGCAAAGAAGAAAGAGGTTGGAATGGTTGTTGCAGAAGCCTCTACACCAAAAACAAAGTCTGCTAATCTTGTGCAGGAAGAAGAATGGGTGTTTACTACTGTTTGCAGTTTTGACCCATCTTCTCATGAGTAGGGCATGTCTGCAATAGACTCAAATGTTTGGTACTTTGACAGTGGGGCGACCAAACATATTACCTCGTAGCACAGTTTCTTCTCTTCACTCGAGCCTGCCCCTACAGGGAATATTGTTGCATGCACCAAAAACTCCTCTTATCCTGTTATGGGATTTGGTAAGATCATTTTGACTACTGCTAATGGTAGTTCTTTCACTTTGTCAAATGCTTTGTTTATGTCAGGGATCAGGAAAAATATGTTATCAGTTTTTGCATTAGACAAGATTGGCTTGGTTGTGAAATTTGTTGATGAGAGATGTACAGTTCATGATCTGTCAAATGGCGATGTCATTATCGCTTCTGGCATTTTATGTTGTGGGTTGTATAAGCTCATAGAGTATGAAAGATCTGTAAATGATTTGGTATGTGCAGTACATGATTCTCAGGCTATGTCAGATGCAAAGCTATGTCATGCACGCTTTGTTCATCTAAATTTTTCTAGTTTGCATGCAGCATTCTTCCTTTCCAAAAGATGGTTCAGTTCGGGCTACTCAGAAATTGCAACTTGTACATATTGATGTATGTGGTCCTATGCAAACACGTTCTTTTGGAAATTATCTTTACTTTGTGACTTTCATCGATGATTTTTCCAAGCATGCATGGGTATATCCATTGAAGGCAAAGTCCCAAGTGTTCATGTGCTTCAAACAATTTTTGGTTTTGGCTGAAAATATGTCTGCATGTAAAATGGGTACCCTCCATTCTGATCGAGGGGGGCAATATATGTCTTCTGATTTTAATGCATTTCTGGTTGAATGTGGGATAAAACACCAGTGTACAGTGCCATATACACCTCAAGAGAATGGATTTGCTGAACGAAAGAACAGGTCACTCATGGAGATGGCGAGATGTATGGTCAAGAGTCAGGCTTTACCACATAGTTTCTTGCTTGAGGTTTTCATGTGTGCAGAATATGTACGTAACAGGTGTCCCACTAAAGCACTCCAGTCTATCACTCCATATGAGGGTTGGCATGATTGCAATCCATCTGTTGCTCATCTGCGTGTTTTTGGTTGTTTGGAATATGCATTAGTGCTTGAACAACATCGCAAAAAATTGGATGATAAAGCAGTAAAATGTATTTTTATTGGGTACAGTTCTGAAAGTAAAGGCTATCATCTGTATCATCCATAGGCTAAACGCATTCTGGTTAGCCGTGATGTTGTTTTTGTGGAAGATGCTATTCAGCCATTGCTTTCACGTACTAAGGAGACATTTGTTAGCTCCAAAGACATGTATGATACATTGTTGCCTCTTTTTACAGGTGGATAGTCCACTGCTGGTCCAAATGAGGAAACTTCTCAGCCTTTGCAGGTTTCATGTGATGATGAAGATCATCCCATTACTGATGCACATTTACATGATGCACTTGTTGATGAGAGAGTTGACATTCAAGAGGCAAAAACTATGCCAAAATGGTTGGTGCAGGCTTTGCGTGACAACAAATTAGATGCACCTCTATCATATCATACTCAATCAAGCTCTCATAGTGCCTCTTTTGCATTAGATTGTTGTGCTATGGTTGCATCTGGTCTCTGTGATGAGAATGAGCATGTTTCATTTGACAAAGCACAAAATTCAAAAAATTGGATGGCTGGTATTCAATCTGAATTTGATGCTATAATGAAGAAGAGTACTTGGTCTTTATGTGACTTGCCTCCTGGCAAGAAGGCCATTGGCACTAAGTGGGTCTACAAGCTGAAGCGTAAGCCTGATGGAACAGTTGACAGGTATAAGGCTTGGCTTGTTGCAAAGGGTTATAAATAGAAAAGAGGCATTGATTTTGATGACACCTTTGCATCTACATGTCGTATGACTACTATTCGGAGCATCTGTGCACTTGCATCCCATCATGGTTGGAATGTACATCATTTGGACATTAAAACTGCATTTTTGAATGGTGACTTGCATTAAAAAGTGTATGTTTTTTAGCCTTGTGGCTTTGTGCAAAAAGGGCATGAAAACCAGGTGTGCAGGTTAAAGAAGTCATTATATGGTTTAAAGCAAGCACCACGTGCTTAGTATGAGAAGATACATGCCTATCTGATTGCACATGGTTTTGAGAACAGTCCAACTGAAAGCACCTTATATGTTAAGCATGCTAATGATGTGCTTCTGATCATTGTTGTCTATGTTGATGAAATGCTGCTCACTGGGTCCTATTGAGAAGCATATTGCTGATTTTAAGGCTGATTTGCATGCCTCATTTGAGATGTCTGATTTGGGGCATGTGCATCACTATTTGGGCATTCAATTTATGCAAGTTGATGGTGGAATGGCTTTGTGTCAAACAAAATATATTGACATATTATTGTAGTATTTTGGCCTTGAAGATTGTAAGCCTATTGCCAATCCTCTGGAGACAAGTTTATGATTGAGTCTTCATGATGTTGGAGATGCATTTGATGTTGTCCTCTATCAACAGGCTGTTGGATGCTTGATTTATTTATCGATTACTCGGCCAGATATTCAGTTTGTTGTCTCACAGATGAGCAGGTTTATGCATCGCCCAGGAGTCAAACATTGGTAGGTGGTTAAGCGTATCTTTCGCTACTTGAGTGGTACCTGGCTACTTGGTTTGTTTTATCCCAAGGGGGGATCACTACCGCCAGATTTGTATGCTTTTTCAAACTCTGATTGGGTTGGTTGCTATGACACTCGTGTGTCCACTACTGGCTTTCGCTTCATGCTTGGTAGCTCATGTATATCTTGGTTGAACAAGAAGCATCCTGTTGTGGCCACTTCTAGTTGTGAGGCTGAGTATAGGGCAGCTTTCACAGCGACTGTTGAGTGTGTGTGGCTCAGACGCCTTATGGCTGATTTGGGTGTTGGTCAGTCTTCTGCCACCACCATCTTAATTGACAGTCAGAGCGCATTGGCAATTGCGAGGAACCCTGTGTTCCATGCTCGCACTAAGCACATTGAGGTGCATTATCATTATGTTAGGGAGAGGTTCTCTGTTGGGGAGATTAGCTTGGCATATGTGCCCACGAAGGAGAACATTGCAGACCTTTTCACGGAGGCTCTACCTAGGGAGAAGTTTGAAGCTTTCCACAAAGCTTTGGGCTTACATCTTTTGTGGATTGATTTCCACATAGCTTGGCACTTCCTTATACATGAGTGCCAACTACTTGTTCACCGCATCACTCCTAGGGGGGATTTGTTGATATATTTAGGTAGTGATATGTGTGAACACTCTAGAACAATCGGGGCACTTTTTTCCCTCTTTAGGAGGTTTTTTCCCCTGGCTTGTATATATGCCTATTGCCCTAATGGGCTACTAATCTTTGTACATTCTCTAGTAATACATTCAGTATTGTGTGTTGTGCTCCAAGCTTCTTCTTCTTCTTTGTGTTGTTCACATGCTTTCGCAGACATCTAACTCCAACAGGATCTATGCATGGATATGCATGTACTAGATTTCAATACACTCATAGGACAACTACTTACTCAAGAGGCCAAGCTTATCAAGAATGGAGAAAGTTCCAAAGGTAATCAATATTTTGCCTTGTATACTGATAAAGGAAAGTCCAAAGAAAAAAAAGGAAGAGGAAAGAAAGTGGATGATGAAGCAGGTACACATCAAGCTAACTATGCAGATAGAGGAATACATGGTAGAGGTAGAGGCAGAGGAGGAAGGCAAGGTAGGGGAAGATCCCAAGACTCTAATTCATGCTCTATTTGTGGATTAACTAATCATACAGATGAAAATTGCTTTAGGATTTCCAAGAATAAAAAAGGCAGAGGCTACAATAGAGGAAGTTATGGCTACTCAAGAGGAAGGTTCAACAATTACCATGGCAACCACAACAATTACAACCATTAAAAATATCAAGGAGGCAATAGGGGAAGAAGAGACTTCAATAACTACACAGAAGACTCAAATCAAAACGAATCATTGCTAATCATGAATATGGCCATGCCACAAGGTAAATCTGATGAGCATGTTTTCTACATAGATTCAGGTTTCTTCAATCATGTAGCAGGAAATGTGGCACTCCTATCAGATTTAGAAGATCCAAGGAACAAGCATGAAGTGCAAACAAGGGATGATACAAGACATTTGGTGGAAAAGATAGGAAATGTAAAAGCACCTGATGGAAACATCCACCTAGTTAGCAAGGTACTCTATGTCCCGACTCACTACCATCACAAAGAATTTGATAAGTGTAGGAAAGATTGTGGAAAAAGACCTACATGTTAGGTTCACAAAAGCAGGAGCATTTGTTGAAGATCCAAGTCAAGGATTTATGAGAATTGCTAAGGGTTAAAAGACAAGTAGATTGTTCACATTTGAATTACAAGACCCTAGGAACATTGCTCTCTTTAATTATGGTAATCAGACACTCACAGAATTGGAAGTATGGCACAAAAGGTTAGCACATATTGGTGAAAGATCATTAAAGAAAATTTGCACGGAACAAAGTGTACTTGGACTCCCTAACTTGTCAAAACAACACATGATTTATAAGTGTGGTGCATATCAATTTGGAAAGTCTCACAGGTTACCATTCATGAAGAAAGGATATATACATGGAGATCTCTTTGATTTGGTTCATACAGATGTATGGGGACCTAGCAAGGATGCTTCAATATCTGGATCAAGGTATTATGTCTCCTTCATTGATGATTGCAGTAGATGGACTATATTATATTTTATGAAATACAAAGATGAATTCTTTTCATGCTTCAAAAGATATTTGTCTGTTGTGGAGAATCAAACAGGTAAGACATTAAAAAGGCTAAGGCCAAATGGAGGGGGAGAGTACTTCTCCCATGAATTTGACTCCTTTCTTCAAGAGAGAGGAATCAAAAGAGAGATCACTACAAGGTACACTCCTCAGCAAAATGGAGTGACAAAAAGAAGGAATAGGACAATTGTTGAAGCTATAAGGTCTATGCTAAATGAGAAGCACTTACCTAATTACTTATGGGTTGAGGTTTTATCTACAACCACTTATTTGATTAACAAGTTACCTTCAAAATCACTTGATGGCATGACTCCATATGAGGCTTAATGGTAGAAGACCAAGCTTGGACCATTGTAAGATTTTTGGATGTATTGCTTATGCTCATGTTCCTTCACAGGTTAGAGGGAAGATGGATCCCAAAGCAGAAAGGTGTGTATTCATTGGATATGACAACAATCAAAAGGGCTACAGATTATATAACCCAATTACCAAAGGATTCTTGGCGAGTAGAGATGTAGTATTTGATGACAACACTTCTTGGTATGAAGATTCATGTCAGAAGGTCAATTTACGTTATGATCTTGAAGAAGATTTTATTAAGGATAATCCTTCTAAAGTTGAAGAACAGCATACCTTTGAAGATGATGAAGCAACTCAGTATGAAAAACTCAAAATGTGGAAGTCTAAAGGTAAAGCAAAAATACAGGAACTTGGACAAGAGGCAGAATCATCACATCATGGCCTAAGAAGTTCCATGAGGGAGAAAAGAAAACCAGAAAGGTATAGGTTTGATACTTCTCTATTCATTAAACATTCAATCTATCTAGCACAGGACATAAATCAAGAAGAACGTTCAACATTTGAGGAAGCAAAGAAGAAATCAGAATGGAGGCATGCAATGGAAGAAGAAATTGAATCTCTTGAGGAGAATAACACTTGGGAGTTGGTTCCTAAGTCTCCATCAATTAAAGTGATAGGCTCAAGATGGATCTACAAATTGAAGAAGAACTCAGATGGCTCCATTAATAGGTATAAGGCAAGACTTGTGGCAAAAGGATTTGCACAAACTCAGGGAATTGATTATGGGGAGACCTTTTCTCCTGTGGCAAAGATGCCTACTATTAGGGTTTTGCTTAGTATTGCCTCTTCGAAGAATTGGAAGATACTTCAATTGGATGTAAAAAATGCATTTCTTAATGGATGGATAACAGAAGAGGTAATATATGGCACAACCACCTGGTTTTGAGAATCACATATATCCTGATTATGTGTGTAAACTTAATAAAGCTTTATATGGACTCAAACAAGCCCCAAGGGCTTGGAATCACAAGCTTGTCTCATTCTTGAAGGACAAAGGATTTCAACCTAGCAAGGTAGATCCATCACTATTCATAAAAAGGAGTAATTCTGAAGTCATCTATTTGTGTGTGTGTGTGTATGTGGATGATATTATACTAATAGGAAATGATGCATATGGAATCAAGAAAGTCAAAGAGCAGATGAAAGAAGAGTTTAAGATAAGTGACTTAGGGTCACTCACATACTTCCTAGGATTGGAAGTGGTTTACAAGGATCACGGTCTATATCTTACTCAAAGGAAGTACATTAAAGACTTGTTGACAAAGTTCGAAATGAAAGATTGCAAGATTGCAAGTACTCCAATGGAGGTTAATCATAAATTGAGCTCACATGAAGTTGAACTCATAGAAGATGTGATAGGTTATCAAAGCCTTGTGTGTAGTTTGAACTATGCCACATTGACAAGGGTTGATATATGCTATAGTGTGAGTGTGCTAAGTCGATTCATGCACACACCCATATGTAAGAGAGAAGATTGTGAGATGACCATGAAAAAAACAGCCATCTAGATGAATTCTTTTCCCAAGAATAGCATAATATGAATAAAGTTCTTCTCTAAACTCCTCTCACTGCATTAGCTACATGTTTTCTTTTCTTGTTGTTCCATCTCCTTAGCATCTTTTAATTCATCTTTTAGTCTTTCTAATTCTTGCTTCATATAAGTCAATTATGTGCTTTGGGCTTTTGATGATTTTTCTCTTGCTTTACTTCCTTATGTATTGTACTGGTCGTCCTCCATAAGTACTCTTTTTATTTATTCATTGGCTTTACTCGGAACTTGGTATGATGCCTAGAAAATTTCATTCTTGGACTTCAAGTGCCTGATATACCCTTCCATCTTCCTTATCATCTCTATCAGTTTTTTCACACCTCTCTTCTATAAAAATTGATTCTATTTTTGCTTTGCACCACCTCTGTTTTTAGTTTGATGACCTTTGCTTGATAGGATTCTATTATTCTTTTTTGCTCTCTCAATTCTCCTATCAACTTGTCATGTTCTTTTCTATGGTCCTCAATAATTCAGTCACCTTTGATGAACTCTACTTCAGTTGTTATACCTAATAATATGGTGTTTCTACTTGGAGGTCTAAATCTTTCAACTTGAGTTATTACTAGTTCACATGTCTCTCTTATATCTCTTGGAAACCTAGTTATCTCTAGAGATTTCTCTTGTTTCTTAACTTCTATCTGTTTTTCTTCAGCTTCTTCTTCATTCTCATTTTCTGATTTTGAAGAGGGTTGTTCTTCATGATCCTCAACTTCTTGCTCTTGTTGCTCCTTATCATCCTTAAGTTCTTCATGATCATGATCACTTTCTTGATTTTCTTGGTTATCTCCTAAATCTCTTTTTTCTTGTTCTTCCTCATGGTTTTAGACATCTTTCATCTCTACATCATTAATCTTAGTTTCCTTTTGAATGTCATCCATAATACTCTGAAAGTCTTTCTCTTCCTCTTCCAACTATTTTTCTTCAATTATATTTGCTTTTGCTACTCTAATCATGCTCTATGAGTTTTCATTCTGTTCATCTTCTTCCTGATCTTTTTCTTGCACCAAGGTCAATCCCTCTAAAACTTTCCTCTGCATGATACCATTCAAATTTTCTTCTTCTCTTTTTGATTCCACTACCTTGATTGTTGAAGAAACACTCACGAATTTGACAAACAGACATGCATAAAAGAAAAAAGAAAAAGAGAAGCAGAATCAAAGAAAATCAAAAGCCTTAGTGGAGGGACAAATCCATGACCGTTATGTACAGTATAGAATCTTCCAGGATCAGAGTTCGTTACACCGAATCAAACTGTACATAGAGAGAACGTGCATAGGAATAATGGAAGGGGAAGTGCGTTTTCAAGAACGCGCAGTATAAATAGAGCACATACAGAAAGAATATAAGAGAGAGTTTTTAGTTATGGTTAGAAGAAGACGCCAGAGATCGCGTCTGTAGAAGAAGACGCCAGAGATCGCGTATGTAAAGATGAATAAAAGAAACCTGAAATGTCGGGTATTCATCTGAGAGAGATGGTAGGAAGGAACTACTCACTGTAGGAGAGTTTCTGTAGCTTGAGCAAGAAGAGGCCAAGCCTGTTTGTACACATCTTCTCTAATAGAAAACACATGTTCATGTGGAAATTCGTGTGCACTGTTCGTATGTGAAGAAACCGAAGTATTGTCATACTACGGTTAAAATAGTTAACAGTTAAAGTTTTCACAGTAAACGTATTTTTGGTCAGTTACAGTTTCTCAGTAAACGAGTAATTTCCGGTAGAAGAACGAAGTAGATCTCGCAGAGTAATGCGAAGTTTTGTATGAGAGATAGCTCATTCTGTAGCTAGACATCTCTACTTTCAGTTGATCAAAGTTTCCGGTGGAAAAGATATCTACACATAGTACAAAGCCTGACCGGAAAGAGGTTTTCTGAACTAGTGGAGTTTTTTCTTAAACTTCAGGAAGAGTTCAGTAAGTTAAGGAAGTTCACGCATCACTCCCTTACTTCATAAACATTCACTTGAAGTAATTATAAACAAAATTGAAGTTCATTCCGGTACAATTTCGGTACGATCACAGTGTCAGTCCAGTGATAGTCTGGTGAAGTTTCGGTGAAATTTTTCAATGAATTTAGAATGCAGTCTTATGCGTTGAGCGTCAGAAACTTTGCTAAGCTATTGATTGATTACAGAGGTGTTCTAAATCACACTAGCTTAGTTCTTCTTGGGTGTGGTGAATTCCGCAGGCTTAATAAGGTTCAGCCTTCGTCGAGTCGACAAGAAGTGGTATCAAGCAGAGCCGAGTAAAACCACATCAGTGGTATCAGAGCCAAGGATAGATCCAAGAGCGAGGGTGAATCGACTACAAGTGGATATCAGAGCTAGGCATATCTAACCAGAGCAGGCTAGACCCAAGAGCCGAAAGATTCTGAAAAGCAGAAAGGTTCTCAAGGAACAACCGGAAGTGAAGATACAAGAGAAGTCAAAAACTTTCAAAAGGAAAGGAGAACGCTGAAGAGATCAACAGCAAACAGTATCAAGAAGTATTCTGAAGTAAGTGTATTCAGACACTTATGAAGAACGCGAACCAAAAAGGTCAACCAGGACTAGAAGACAACCAGAAAGGTATTCATATGATACCTCATACATAACTCAGAAAGATTATGCATAAATGGTCAAAGATGATGAAGAACCACAGAGCTATGATGAAGCTAAAGGCAAGAAGCAATGGGAAGAAGCAATGAAAGAAGAAATCAACGCACTGGAGGAGAACAAGACATGGGAACTTGTTCCGAAACCAAATGGTAAGAAAGTAATCGGAAATAAATGGGTTTTCAAAGTAAAGAAATTTGAAGATGGAAGGATAGCCAGACACAAAGCAAGGCTGGTGGTCAAAGGCTATGCCCAGACGTATGGCATAGATTATGATGAGACGTTTAGTCTGGTGGCAAGAATGTCAACCATAAGGACAATAATTGTTGTAGCTGCATCGAAAGGATGGAAGCTAAGTCAGCTAGATATAAAGAATGCATTTCTGAATGGATACATTTCTGATGAAGTGTACATGGAACAACCTGAAGGGTTCGAAAGTTTCAGATACCCAAACTTTGTCTGCAGATTAAGAAAAGCACTTTATGGACTGAAGCAAGCTCCAAGAGCTTGGAATTACAGACTTGTGAAATATCTGAATGAACTTGGATACCAAAGTTCGAAGGCAGACACAAGTCTACTCATAAAGAGAACAGAAGAAGGTATGATCTACATTTGTATTTATGTGGACGACTTAATAATCACAGGAACCTCAGATGAAGGGATTACAGAAGTAAAGAAACTACTCGAAAGAGAGTTCAAGATCAGTGACCTAGGGAAGTTATCATATTTCTTAGGAACGGAAATCACATACATAGATCATGGTGTATATGTTTCACAAGAAAGGTATCTCCTAAACTTACTGAAGAAGTTTGATATGGAGAATTGCAGAGAAGCTTCAACACCGCTTGAAGTAAATCATAAACTCAACAGATACAGTGGTGCAGAGTTTAAAGATATGAAGAGATATCAGTCATTAGTAGGAAGTTTAATTTACGCTATGCTAACGAGACCAGATCTTAGTTATGCAGTGGGAGTTCTCTCACCATTCATGCATTGTCCGACAGATCAACATTGGGTTGCAGGACAAAGAGTTCTTAGATACATCAAAAGAACTATAAAAGAAGGATTATATTATCCTTTTACGTCAGATATAAAGCTGAAAGCATACAGTGACTCAGACTGGGCTGGAAGTCAAGATGACAGAAGATCAACACACGGGTATATGATATACCTAGGAGATAAGCTGGTAAGCTGGTGTTCAAAGAAGCAACACACAGTAGCGTTATCGTCAACAGAAGCCGAATACAAAGGACTCGTAGAAGCAGCTAAAGAAATAATATGGATGCAGACCTTGTTCAAAAGCATGGGTATTGATCAAGGTGTACCTATCATACATGGAGATAATATGAGCTCGTTGTATCTTGCAGCAAACCCAGTATTTCATGCAAGAACAAAGCACATAGAGATTCAGTATCATTTTCTGAGGGAAATGGAATGGAGAAAGATATAGAAATAGTATACACTCTGACAAAAGATTAGATTGCAGACATTTTGACAAAGAGCTTGGATGGAACGAAGACAAACAGATTCAAAGAGATAGCAGGTATAAAAGAAAGAAAGATATATGAAAGACCGGAAGATGTCAAATTAGTGATTGAGGGGGAGCTGTTGAAGAAACACTCACGAATTTGACAAACAGACATGCATAAAAGAAAAAAGAAAAAGAGAAGCAGAATCAAAGAAAATCAAAAGCCTTAGTGGAGGGACAAATCCACGACCGTTATGTACAGTACAGAATCTTCCAGGATCAGAGTTCGTTACACCGAATCAAACTGTACATAGAGAGAACATGCATAGGAATAATGGAAGGGGAAGTGCGTTTTCAAGAACGCGCAGTATAAATAGAGCACATACAGAAAGAATGTAAGAGAGAGTTTTTAGTTATGGTTAGAAGAAGACACCAGAGATCGTGTATGTAAAGATGAATAACAGAAACCTGAAATGTCGGGTATTCATCTGAGAGAGATGGTAGGAAGGAACTACTCACTGTAGGAGAGTTTCTGTAGCTTGAGCAAGAAGAGGCCAAGCCTGTTTGTACACATCTTCTCTAATAGAAAACACATGTTCATGTGGAAATTCGTGTGCACTGTTCGTATGTGAAGAAACCGAAGTATTGTCATACTACGGTTAAAATAGTTAATAGTTAAAGTTTTCACAGTAAACGTATTTTTGGTCAGTTACAGTTTCTCAGTAAACGAGTAATTTCCGGTAGAAGAACGAAGTAGATCTTGCAGAGTAATGCGAAGTTTTGTATGAGAGATAGCTCATTCTGTAGATAGACATCTCTACTTTCAGTTGATCAAAGTTTCCGGTGGAAAAGATATCTACACACAGTACAAAGCCTGACCGGAAAGAGGTTTTCTGAACTAGTGGAGTTTTTTCTTAAACTTCAGGAAGAGTTCAGTAAGTTAAGGAAGTTCACGCATCACTCCCTTACTTCATAAACATTCACTTGAAGTAATTATAAACAGAATTGAAGTTCATTCCGGTACAATTCCGGTACGATCACAGTGTCAGTCTAGTGACAGTCTGGTGAAGTTTCGGTGAAATTTTTCAGTGAATTTAGAACGCAGTCTTATACGTTGAGCGTCAGAAACTTTGCTAAGCTATTGATTGATTACAGAGGTGTTCTAAATCACACTAGCTTAGTTCTTCTTGGGCGTGGCGAATTCCGCAGGCTTAATAAGGTTCAGCCTTCGTCGCGTCGACAAGAAGTGGTATCAGGCAGAGCCGAGTAAAACCACATCATTGATCATTCCTTCTATAATTTTTTTCTCTACTCCCATTTGTTTACTAGGAGTATTGAATTCTTACAAGTTTAAGCTTCTCAACAAAAAACCTTCCACATCACCGTTAGTTTTACTTCAGAGCTTGCTTTAAAATCCTGAAATTTGGTGTATCCTACATATGAGACCAGATTCTTCTTGACAAAGCTCACATCCACCTTTGTGCTTATTGGATAGAAGTTTAATGCAACCTTTATGTGCTCAGGTTTGATTGCTACCTCCACTTGTTCTTTATCCAAATTGAATTTACAAATGAATTATGGATCCATATTAGTCATTTTCACTTCCTGAAGTGATCTCGTGACCTATTCACACCTTTCAAAATCAATGAAGAACATGGGTTCATCTAAAAACGTGTGCAACCCTATTTCCTTCCATCTTTTCACAATATTGCAGATCTCTAAAACTTGCTGAATTATTAGCACAACATTGTGTACTTTAATTCTCTTTTGTTGATACTAAATATATGTTGTCCCACTATCTTGATGTAGCCTTTTAGGTCTTTCTCTATCTACTCCTTCTTTGGAAGTTATTCCACATTAGATTCTACTTCCACTATTTATTCCATAGCTTCACTATTTCAGAAGCAATGTCCCCTAGATAATGCTACTGAAACCATTTCGAGCTTTTCTATGGGAAAACCTTTATTCATTATTCTGTAAAATCAAATCACATATGCTCCACATCTATTAATAAAACTCCAACATATAATTATTCTTCATCACAAGAACAAACAAGAAGTTTACACCACTCATCACATGCTCTCATCACTCCATTCCATACTAACACTTCATGTGCCCACCACATTCAAGCAAGGTTTCTCCTTTTTAAGTGCAATTCGAAAAAGATTGGAAAAAATAAAATGAATTAAAATACAAACAACTCACACACTCTTCCTATACCTTATATATATATATATATATATATATATATATATATATATATATATATATATATATATATATATATATATATATATATATATATATATATATATATATATATATATATATATATATATATATGCATGTTGAAAAATATTTCTTGAGTGCCTAGGTTATGAAGGATCTCATGCCTAGTGAATGCACCATTTTGTAGTGTAGACATGTCTATGCTTACTCTAGATATGCCATTATATCTATGGTGCATAATGAGGGTCTTAAGTATTTTACCTAAATGGTTTTCTGGTGAAGAGGCTTTTCTCATATTTTTCTACTTTTTGTTTGTAAATTTCAATTTGAATTTTCTCCATAGATGTTTTCTTCTTGTACCATCTTCTTTTGTTATATTTTATATCTTATGCTTCTTGTTTGTCTTCTTCTCTCTTCCTTTCTAAAATTCCTGGCAAGTCTTGTGTTGCTTGTTATTTTGGTCTCCAAAATTGTTTCATCTTTTTGTCACTATTTTGATTTTGTTTCATAAAGGGTTTTTGTGTTTTATGCTTCCATATTTATTTTAGATTTTGAATATTTATTTCATGTTTTTGTTTTCTTTGAATTTTTTTCTCTATTTGTATTGAATTCATGATTTTTCTTGTTTTGTGCTTGAGTCTCCTCTTTAGCTCTTTCATATGTCTGTGACTTATCTTCTGTTGGGAATTTGAATGTCTCCATATCCACTTTTTACATCTCTGTTTCTATTTCCTACACCATCATTTGCAAACAATATTCTTATAAATTTATCTCTCACTTTTGAATTTATCAATTGCTTTTCAAACTCTAATGTCACTTTATATTGCTTCATTAATTCTTGACCTGGGATTAAGTTTTCAAGCAGTAATTTATAAGGCCACTCCTCACACTCAATTGAAGTCTCTTCTTGTCCTATTTTCAAATCAATATTTACTATTGACAATGAAGAAAGATTTTGTCCATTGATTGCTTTGATTGTTATGTTTTTACTATGTTTTCTTTCCTCAATTTGATTCAAATGGTTAGAACTAACTAGGTTTACTTGAGATCCAATATCCAATAAAACCTTAATTTTTGTTCCTTGGAAATGCATTTCAACTACTATTAGGTGATTCCTTATTTTCTCTTATTTAATCTTTATTTTTTCTAGTTCTCTCCTTAGCCTCCTCTTGAGCTTCCTGTCTTATTTTTCTCTCTTCTTCTTTCCTTCTTTGGGATTGTTGCAATCTTCTCCAAACTTCTATTGTTAGAGGCTCCATGTATCTCTTGATTTTGCATCCACTTACATAGATTGGCATAACTTTTTCATCCATGTTTCCCAATTGAACTGCTCCACTAGGACTAATCCTATCAAGGATATATGGACCATGTCCTGTTTTCTCTAATTTCTTTCTATATTCCTTCAATGTATAGGCTAGAACTAAGTCTCCCTCCTAAAAATCTTTCTCCTTCATATGCACATCATAATATACTTTCTATCTATTTTTATCTATATAGATACTCACGATAGCTTGTAATGTGGATGCTCCTAATTGTTCTAAATTCAAACCCTGTCAGATAACTCATGTCATGTCCAATGTAATTAATTTCCTATCCTTCGAGTAGGTATGAGAAATTCCATTGGTGAGACTACATTTAATCCACAGATTAAATTGAATGAAGTAGTCACAATTGCTGTTTTGTATGCCCCTCTATATGTGCAAAGGACATGGTATAGTTTCATATCACAATCTATTCTTTTAGTAACTATTGTGAATAGTATGGTGCACAAAAATTTATTTGTACTCTCAACTAAGCCATTGGCTTGGGAATGATAGGGTGCAATTTCCTATGGATTATCATGAATTGTTATGTCAAGGATTCAATGACTTGATTACGGAAATGATTCCCTCTATCACCCACCAAGTCAATTAATTTGGTGGTCCTAATCTAGTTATGTATGTTTGTACAAGAACTTAGAAGCTGATTTAGCATCATTTTTAATAGTGGTTTCATCCCATTTTGTTAAATATTTTGTGGCCACTATGATATTCTGCATGAGAGATTTTATTTGATGGACGTATAGCTCCTATGAAGTCCGATCCCCATTTTCTAAAGACTCTAGTAGATGTCAAGGGTTTGAGAAGCATGTCATCTTTTCTAATTGGTGGTTTAGTTCTGTAGCAAATGTCACATCTTTGGGCATACAACTTAGCATGTTATTCCACTATATCCTCACTCCATTTTGGATTTCCTTGAATGCAAAACAAGTTTATTGGTTGATCCCTTTCTTTGTTTGCATAGTTCTCACATTGAGATACATATCTAAATACATCTATCTCCTTAGCTGGCCAATGAGCTAGAGTAAAATCCTTTGAACCATGTAAACATGGATTCCAAAGATGTGCTTTCTCTAGATAATTTTGTTGCTCCTCTTCAGGTACACAATATTCCAATACTCCTATGGAATTCCAATGATACAAGTGTCCTGATAGTAGGATGAAATTTCTACTTTGCAAGATCACATGCTTTGAAACCAAACTATTATTCTTAGGTCCAAGTATAGAGATTTTGCCCAACTTGGTATGCTTTCTATCTTGAATCAATAAGCATCAGGTAGATCATCCTATATGTTTTGTGGTTTATCTCTAGCCAATATTCTAGATAAATGATTAGATCTCATGTGTGTTTTTCCTTCTCTTAATATTACCTCAAAATCAAATTCCATCAATAGTAAGAACCATCTTATTATTCTTCTAGTATGACAAGGCTTATTCACCAAATATAATAAAGCTTGATGATCCACAAAGAATTTAAACTTGTTAGCCACCATACCTAACCTTTTTCTTTCAATTGTGGTGTAGTTTTTTGCAGCATGATTCAATTATCTACGTCCATGGGCTATGGGGAAATCTAATTTTCTTCCTTTTATAGGTTATGCCAAAACACATCCTAATGCAAATTTTGAAGCATCCACATGTACATGGAATATCAAATCCCAATTTTCCAATATTGTTGTAGTGACTAAGCAAGTTAGGGTTTCAAAAGCTTTATCACATTCATCAATCCACTCAAATTCTGTAATCAACGCATATAGAGGTTTAACAATGTCAGCAAACTTATATACAAATTTTCTATAATAACCACAGTGTCCTATGAATGTTTGCAACACCTTCACATTTGCTGGCTTGGGCAAGTTTATTATGGCTTTGATTTCTTCTTCATTAGTAGAAATGCCATTTTTTGATACCATATGTCCCAACATTCTTCCTTGTTTGACAAAAAAGACACTTTTCAGGGTTAAAGCAAACTCTATAAGTTCTAACTTTTTTTAATATAGCTCTCATATCTTGTAAATGATCTTCCTTTTTTGTTTGAAAAGGTGCATAAATCATCCACATAAATCTCCATGATATGTCTTTGAAAATCTTTGTACACATGACACATCATCTTTTGAAATGTGTTTGGTGCATTTGTTAACCCTAAATGCATAAACACCCCATTCTATTGCAAAAGTAGTCTTATGTTGATCCTGTAATGCAATTAGAACTTGATTGTATCCAAAGAAACCATCCAAAAAACTATAGACCTCTTTTCTTGCTACTCTCTCTAAAAGATTATCTGTTATTTGCAATGGATAGCTATTTCTAATAGTTACAAACCCTAATTTTACCATTATTTTTGTGGACTACAACTATTGGTGATATCCATTCAGTATATTCAATTTCATAAATGAAATCAGCTACCAATAATTTTTTATCTCCTCCTTAATCTTTGTAGAGTATTTATCATTGTATGTGTAATACCTTTGTTTACTTGGTGGTGCTATAGGTATTCTATGCACACAAATGTTAGGATCTATTCCCTTGAGATCTTTGAAATTGTTGGCAAATACATCTCTAAATTCCTTGACTAAATTGATTAAGGCTTCTTCTTCTTTGATTGCCATATCATATGCTATCACAATATGTTTATCTTCTCCTCCTTGTGTTATCATGATATTTTTTTCGCTCTTGATTGTCATAGGATTCTCCTTTTTTCTCCCTTTCTGGTTTCAAGTTCAATAACATTCTTTCTTTGATCTCGTTTTTTAAAGTTTGATGAAACATCAAATCTTTCCTCTTTTTCTTCCTGAGTATCTTGAGTTTTCTATTTTGATTTCTTGAATCACTATTTCCTCCTCTTCCTTGTGTTTAATTTTGTTACATTTTCTTGAGATTTTAGACCACATTAGTTGCTTGCACACTTTCTAGGTATGAAGTTTTACCATTTATTCCAATTTTTGTTCTTTTAGTTTGTATGTACTTTCATCTTCCTCCACTCTTATCATTCTTAGGGCTATGTGAAAAACATCACACCCTTCCTAATTCTAAAAATTTATCCCCACATTCTCTTCAATTGCTAGATCCAACATAGACAAGATCTGAGTCCATCCATAGGGTTCAAAATATTCATCATTAAATTGCTAAGGGATACATCTTTCATCCATAAGTATATATCATTTATGCAATCTTCTCTTCTCAAAAGAAATCTTTTTAGTAGATTTTTTATTGGACCATATTTTCAAAGTGGTGCTTCACTTTCATTTTCTTTGGTTGACACTTGCTTTGTCTCATTTGTATTGTCATGTTCGTTATGTACTTTATTCCACTCTCTTGGAGATATGTCATGATAAGTTCCTCTCCTTAGGTTGACTCTAGTTACATTCCCTTGGTTCTGTAGGTAAACGTAATCCTTTCCTCAATCTTGAACTACTTGTAGTTGTCTCGTAAAAGGTCTTCCTAAGATGATCTCATATGATATGAGATGGGGAAATCATATTATTGCAAAGGTATGTTGTATTTCGATTCCACAGGTTTTTATTATTACCTTTTCCCAAAGACCTAAGGGTTTCTCTATATGTCCATTTGTCAATTGAAGTCTCATTCAAGTGGGTTTAAGTTGTTGATCTCTCCATTCTTCCCAAGTTCTTCTTGTCATAATGGTTGCTCCAGCTCCACTATCTAATATGGCATTTTCTTGTTTATCTGTAGTGAATTACGAGTATTGTGTTACCCTCCTCTCCCTCACACCTCTAATTGTCTATTGGCACTTGCATCAATGATTCCCCATCTAAGCTAGAAGAATCACTTGAACTCTTTTTCTATTTATTCAAATATTCTTGCATATGAGTGTTTTGTTTCATTACTTACCTTAAAGTCCATTGATAAAAAATTTTACATTGATCATTCAACTTGACTTCCATTTTCACTAGTATCTCCTCAATTGTGTTTGTTTCCATGATTTTTTCTTTCTCTTCTTGAGTTTCTGAGTAGGCCAATTGATCATTTTTGTACATTTGCTATTTATTTTCCAATACTTCCTTCCATAATTTCTTTGTAATTTTTCCATGTTTCTAGGGTTAGTCTCTAGAGGATATTCTTCTAACAATGTTTGTGTCTTTTCTATAATTTCGTTACATAGCTGCATTCTCTCTGCTACTAGTTCTAGCATTGGATATATTGTTTCTTAATCAATTGGTATCATCCTTCCTCTATTCTTGACCTATATGCTTTGATCAAAGTGTTTAACTGATTTTAAAATTCTTGTATTAGATTGAACTCACCTTTTTGTTTAGTGATATCTTCTTATTTCTTATGCATTTTTTCTTGTAATGTTTTCTTCAATTCTTCTACTTCCTTTTCCCACTTTGATTTTCGCTTAGTTCTTCTCTCTTTCCATAAAGAATTAATTTTCAAGGGTTTCTTCTCCTCATCAATGTTTATTTGTTGATGTTTTGCATGACATCTAGTTATTACTTCAATAGGTTGCTATAGTTAGATGTCTGTGGAAGCACGTGAACAGCCCAAGGAAGAAGAAGAAGCTTGGAGCACAACACACAATACTGAATGTATTACTCGAGAATGTACAAAGATAAGTAGCCCATTAGGGCAAATAGACGTATATACAAGACAGGGAAAAAAACCTCCTAAAGAGGGAAAAAAGTGGCTTGACGGTCCTAGTGTGTTCACACACATCACTACCTAAATATAGCCAAGCTATGTGGAATCAATCCACAAAAGGAAATAAGCCCAAAGCTTTGCGGAAAGCTTCAAACTTCTCCCTAGGCAAAGCCTTCATGAAAAAGTTTGCAATGTTCTCTTGCGTGGGCACATATGCCAAGTTGATCTCCCCTGTAGAGAACCTCTCCCTAACATAATGATAATGCACCTCAATGTGCTTAGTGTGAGCATGGAACACAGGGTTCCTCGCAACTACCAATGCGCTCTGACTGTCAGTGAAGATGGTGGTGGCAGAAGACTCACCAACACCCAAATCAGCCATAAGGCATCTAATGCCACACACACTCAGCATTCATTGTGAAAACTACCCTATACTCAGCCTCACAATTGGAAGTTGCCACAGTAGGCTGCTTCTTGCTCAACCAAGATATACATGAGCTACCAAGCATGAAGCAAAAGCCACTAGTGGACACATGAGTGTCATAGCAACCAGCCTAGTCTGAGTCAAAAAAAGCATGAAAATCTGGTGGTAGGGAATAGTCACCATTCAGAAATGCAATTTTAATGTCGAATTGATGTACATTCCAACCATGATGGGCTCCAAGTGCACAGATGCTCCGAACAGTAGTCATACGGCATGTAGGTGCAAAGGTCTCATCAAAATCAATGCCTCTTTCATGTGCATAACCCTTTGCAACAAGCCTAGCCTTATACCTGTCAATTGTTCCATCACGCTTATGCTTTAGCTTGTAGAACCACTTAGTGGCAATGGCCTTCTTGGCAGGAGGCAAGTCACATAAAGACCAAGTATCATTCTTCATTATAGCATCATATTTAGATTGCATAATAGCCATCCAATTTTCTAAATTCCATGCTTCGTCAAATGAAAGGGCTCATTCTCATCAGAGAGACTACATGCAGCCATAGCATAGCAATCTGATGCAAAAGAGGCACTATGAGAGCCTGATCGAGTACGATATGACAGAGGTGCATCTAATTTGTTGTCACGCAAAGTCTGCACCAGCCATTTTGGCATAGTTTTTGCCTCCTCAATATCAGCTCTCTCATCAACAAGTGCATCATGTAAATCTGCATCAGAAATGGGATGATCTGCATCATCACATGAAACCTGCAAAGGCTGAGAAGTTGCCTCATTAGGACCAGCACTAGACTATCCACCTGTAAAAAGAGGCAGCAAAGTATCATACATGTCTTTGGAGCTAACAGATGTCTCCTTAGTACATGAAAGCAATGGTTGAATAGCATCTTTCACAAAAACAACATCACGGCTAACCAAAATGTGTTTAGTCTGTGGATGATATAGACGATAGCCTTTACTTTCAGAATTGTACCCAACAAAAATACATTTTACTGCTTTATCATCCAATTTTCTACGATGTTGTTCAGGCACTAAGGCATATGCCAAACAACCAAAAACAGGCAGATGAGCAACAGATGGCTTGCGATCATGCCAAGCCTCATATGGAGTGATAGACTCCAGTGCTTTAGTGGGACACCTGTTAAGTACATATGTTGCACACATGACATCCTCAAGTCAAAAACTATGTGGTAAAGCTTGACTCTTGAACATACACCTCGCCATCTCCATGAGTGACCTGTTCTTCCATTCAGCAACTCCATTTTGTTGAGGTGTATATGGCACTGTACACTGGTGTTTTATCCCACGTTCAGCCAAAAATGCATTAAAATCAGAAGACATATATTCCCCCCCTCGATGAGAACAGAGTGTGCCCATTTTACATGCTGACAGATTTTCAGCCAAAACCAAAAACTGTTTGAAGAACATGAACACTTCGGACTTTCAATGGATATACCCATGCATGCCTGGAAAAATCATTGATGAAAGTCATGAAGTAAAGATAATTTCCAAAAGAAGGTGTCTGCATAGGACCACAGACATCACTATGTACAAGCTGCAATTTCCGAGTAGCCCAAACTGAACCATCTTTTGGAAGGGAGGAACACTGCATTTTGCCCAAAATACAACCTTCACAAACATGTTTTCCAAGTGCCTCAAGTTTGGGCAAAGAAGACACCATTTCAGATTTCTGCAGGCGTAGCAAACTAGCAAAATTCAGATGACCAAAGCGTGCATGCCAAAGCTTTGCATCTGACATAGCATGAGAATCATGGACTGCACATGCCGAATCATTTATAGATCTTTCATAGTCTATGAGCTTATACAGCCCACGACCTAAAATGCCAGAAGCAATAATCACATCGCCATTTGATAGATCATGAACTGTACATCTGTCATCAACAAATTTCACAACCAAGCCAATCTTGGCTAATGCAAAAACTGATAACAGATTTTTCTTGATCCCTGGCACAAACAAAGCATCTGACAAAGTGAAAGAACTACCATCAACAGTAGTCAAAATGATCTTACCAACTCCCATAACAAAATAAGAGGAGTTGTTGGCACATGTAACAGTGTTCCCTGTAAGGGCAGGCTCAAGTGAAGAGAAGAAATTGTGCTGGGAGGTAATATGTTTGTCGCCCCAGTATCAAAGTACCAAACATCTGAGTCTACGGTAGACATGCACTGCTCATGAGAAGATGGGTCAAGACTACAAACAGTAGTAAATTCCCATTCTTCTTCCTGCACAAGATTAGCAGACTCTGATTTTGGTGGAGAGGCCTCTGCAACAACCATTCCAATCGCTTTCTTCTTTGCCTCTTTTGGACAGTTCTTTATGTATGATCATTTCCTTCACAGTACTTGCAAAACAATTTCTGCTTTTCTGATTTCTTTTCATCTTTGTCTTCCCTATTCGATTGTGTAGAATTAGCAGATTTCTGCTTACTAGTTGAAGAGCTCCATTTTCCTTTGCCCTTCTGACTAGCAAGGAAAGCTTGATCTGCAACACACATAATGGACATGTTCTGCCCGGACTGATCTTCCTACAACAGAACAGAGACTAACTCCTCAAATGACAAGGCATTTAGATTGCCTTTCATCATCAACCGAAGAGTAGAAGCAAAACTCTTATATGAATCAGGAAGACCATTCATAATGGTCTGCACAAGTGAGCTATTTGGTATAACCTCATCAGCAGAAATCAACTGTTCCTTCAAGTCTTTAATCTTTGTTAGAAAATTGTCCATAGAATCACCTTCATTCATGTGCTCAATCTCCAACTATTTTCTGAGGTAAGCAACACGAGCCTCATTCCTAGCTTGGTACAATGTGGTAAGTGTATCCCAAGCATCCTTAGTTATTTTGCAAGAGCGAATGTGAGGAATAAAGCATGTTTAACAGGCAAAGCTATCAATGCATGTGCTTGGGCATCTCTACCATCCCAATGAATTTTCTCAGCAGTAAGTGCAGGAGAAATTGCAGCACAAACAAGAATATGCAGAATATCATCATCTTTGATACCTTCTGCATCAGCTTCAGTACCTGTGCTTGTAACAGTTGCAGGTGTGATAGGACGTTTTTCAACACCCTGCATAATGTTCCACAGTCCTTTTGCAACCAATACATGTCCAATCATATAATCCCACAAAGGGTAGTTGGTACCATCCAACTTATCCTCAACATCTAACATACGAAATACATCACTGCTTTTAGCCATGGCTGGTGACTAAAATACCTTGATGCAGAAAATTGGTTGTATCTCAAAAAGTTGAAGAGAACTTCCCAGACAAATTTTGCTAAACCTGTAGCAGACTTCGAGACGCTTATACCGGCGAACCGAAATTGGTATATACCTTTGGCGTAAAAAGACAAAATAGCCTGCACAAGCACTGCAATAGTGTGTTTAGAGGCTAAAACAAGTTCAGATCACAATTTTGGCACCACAAGGCGAAGCTTTTTTTATCTTGAAAACACGCTAAGTATGCTTGCCAAAATTCGTGCGATTCTGAGATTACAACCGGAGGAGTGTCAACGATGCCCTAGATGAAGCGATGACCTGCTCTAATACCAATTGTTGGAGTTAGACGTCTGCGGAAGCACGCGAACTGCACAAGGAAGAAGAATTTAGGAGCATAGCACACAATATTGAATGTATTACTAGAGAATGTACAAAGATAAGTAGCCCATTAGGGCAAATAGGCATATATACAAGTCGGGTGAAAAAACCTCCTAAAGAGGGAAAAAGTGCCTCGGCTGTCCTAGTGTGTTCACACACATCACGACCTAAATATATCAACATAGGTGTTATCTCATCTTGATCACTTCCAAAAGCTATTAGAATTTCCATTATTTTCAAAGGTATATGATTGTTTACACTTTGCATGTTTGGATTTTTTGCATAGACCCTAATCAAGTGTTCTTTCCCACAATCCTTACAATGTGATCTTTCGACTCTAAGAGTAGGTGGTTGAGGACAATCTCTCACACAGTGGTCTCCTCCACACTTATAGCAAGTTACCTTTTGTATGATCTTGAACTCAGGTTTTGGGTTTGACATATAATTATTGGTTATGTACATGAATTTGGATCTATCCATTTTCACTCTCCCATTTCCCAAACCTAAGGTTTGAAGACCAGGTTCTTTGTTGTATGCATATTCCCAATTTGTGTCCTCATAATGATCATCTAAATGGCTATTATAACCATCAAATTACTCTCTAGTTGGTACTAGTGACCTTTCTAAATTCTCTTCTACACGTGTGTACTTCATTAGAACAACATTGGTTCGTATAGGTGGTTGTTGCCCTAAAGCGAGTCTAGGTTTATCCAAAAAATATATTTCTCTCAATTGTATTGGTTGTTTTTTATACTCATTTTCTCTCATTGGTTGTTCATTACAAAAACACTCATCCCTTGTGTGATTTGTCCATTTCTTTTCTAGGGTGAAATATTTGAGTGTTCTTTTATCCTTTAGTGGGATGGTTTTTTATAATTACACATGTGACTAGGATGGTTTTCTCCACATAAACATAACATTTCTTGGCTTGTATTATTCTAGGATTGATTGTATTTGATTTGGTTGTATCTCCTAAAGCTTTTGCTATGGCTTGAACTAATTCTTTTGTGGAAGATATTTTACTCTCCCCATTGACTTGTTGGTCATATATTTCTAAATCAATGGCTTCTTTGATGCAAAAGTCTACATCTCGACATCTCCTACAATAAACCATTGTCCTTAGTTGTGCATTATTCAATCCTTCAATGAATAATGACACTCTTTTAGGCATAGATGGTTTTTCATCATTTGTACATCTATCCAGATGTTGCTTAAATCTTCTTGTCGCTATCCTCACACTTTCTTCTAGTTTCTTCTTAAATGTATGAATTAATGTAGTGGTACTATGTTTGATGATTGTTTTGGAAAATCCCCTTATAAATTCTTCAAAGAATATTCTATGTTTGCAAACAGTTCCTTCCTTAATGGTAAAAACTATTATAAGGCATGTCATGCTAGGGTTAATCCAAAGGCTTCAAATTGTGTTTTGTATTCTACTACCTCTTCTACTCTCAAAATTTGTTTGTACTCAGCTACATGACCGTGAGGATAGGTAGATCCTTCATATTGATTTTTCATACATTTATCTAGTTGATATGACCTCAAATTTATCTCAAGATTATTCTATTCATTTCTCCTTCTGATTGAACATTCATCCACTACTTCTGCTTCTCTCATAAAGGGATTAGGTGAAGTTTGATACATTCTCTCTTTGTGGTTCTATAGGAGTATGATGCTTGCTATTTCTTGGATTATCCAATTTTTCTAAGTTCTAATCCCAACTTCCTTCTTTGAACATTGTCCTAGGTCATTTGTTTCATCAGGGTTGCTTGTAAATTCATAAACACATCTCTGTCTATCCTTATATTTTCCATCCTTAAACTATGTCATTGGCATCAAGTTTAAAACAGTTTCTAGGGTTGCTAGTAAATTCATAAACACATTTGTCTATCCTTATATTTTCCATCCTTAAACTGTGTCATTGGCATCAAGTTTAAAATAGTTTCTAAGCTCCTCAATCTATTGAGTTCCTTACACATAGGCTTTGAATCTATTTGTGTAAAGGTACTTGAGAATATTTCTATAATCTTCTTGGTCATATGTTCCTCCTCTTCATTATGTTTCCCCATGTATATTTGTGAAAAATGTGTGTTTTCACCTTCCCTACTTTGGCCCTGGTGTGCTAGATGTTTTCTTGGTATTTGATTATGTCTAGTGAGAAATCTTGAAATAAAGTCTCATCAATTTAGGGATTTTTCCAAGTAAACCCTACTTTTTTTTTCTTCCTAAGAACTAGGGTCTTAGTTTTCATTTCTCTTTCTCTAGGATTTTTATCTCAAAAATACCTCACAATAGATCTCTTCACTTTACAAATGAAAAATTTGAAATTTAGGCCCCAATTGAGAAACCATGATTTTTTCCACAAAATCACGATTTTAACTAAGAATCATGATTCTCAATTTTCCACTCTCCTTAGTGTATTTTCTCAATTTCTTGATTTTTTATGGATTTTATTACTTTTTAGATTATTTAAAATTTCCAAGAAATTTTGAAAATTGTGTTCATTTTTCTAGTTTTGGAAAATGAGGATTCTCTACTGAAAACTATGTTTTCAATGGAAAATCGTGATTTTCAAAAAACCAAAAATTTGTGTCAAGAATCACATTTTTAACACCCCAAAACCACAATTTTCTTCAAAACATGATTCCTTATGAGAATCGCATTTTCTCCAAGAATCACAATTTTATTTAGCAAATCGTGTTTCCCTATGAGGAGAAAATTGTAATTTTCAAAGGTGAAAAAAATCATGTTTTTGTGGAGACAATCCTATTTTTACACAATCATGTTTTTACACAATCCTATTTTTCACGATTGTGAGGTCAGAATCATGAAATTCTAATGCCTCACAATCATGATTGCTCATAATCGTGATTTGTCACAATTGTTAGTAGACAATGTTGATTTTGCAAAGAATCATGTTTTCCTTTTTTTTTCCATAGAATCATGATTCTATGTGACTTTATTGTGGATCTTTTTGTCTTTTTTGGTGATTTTTTGTGCCTAGAATATGCATCTTTCTATCAAAACTCCATGCGATGCAAAAAATTAGGCATATGATAAGTTTTTCTTATTGAAATGGCACTTTAAGAAAATTGAAATTTTGTTGCCTTTATTTTTCGTCCATTTTTTCCAAACAAAACTTCTCAAATCATCCAACTTTGATCATAAAATAGGTTCACCTTGGCTTTCTTTGCAATGGTATATTGGAAAACAAAATTTTGCTCAAGACTCTAAAAATTCTGATTTTGTGCTCACTTTCTCTAAGTCATTCTCTCACATAATGAGCATTTTTTCTCTAAGTCTCGTTTTTATACTATTTGCTCACAATCACGATTTTCAACCTTTTTAATGAAAATTTTTATTTGCCTCTTGATAGACCTTTGGGACCTTTACTTACCCTTTGTCCACTCTTTGCATCTTCAATATTTCAATTCTTTGGTAATTCTTACCTTCCACAAAGAGTCATGATTGTTTGCAAAAAGTCATGTTTTCGTATTTTTTATCAATTTTGTTTATGAAGAGGCTTGACTTGAGGTCCAATTATGTCCTTCTTTCCTCTTTTGCCTACAAATCAAGAGAACCTCTGATTATGCTCAAGAAAATGATTTCTAAGTGAAACTAATTTCCACACAAATTCTCTCTTTAATCTTTTCCATTCTTTTTCCTTTCCTAATCTCATATTTTATTATCCAATGCATGTTTATATAGATTCATGAGGTTTTCAAAAACTTTCTTTTTCTTTTTTCCTAAACAAGAAAAGATAATTTGTCTAGGGTTTTACCAAAAAATGAAGCTAAAAGCTTATGATGGAATATTACAATCTCATATATGGAATTAGAGAACAACATACAGCTCTTACATTACCTTTTCAACAAAATGAATGAAGAAGTCTCTTTCAAAGATTGAAACCCACTCACCTTTTCATCTTTGCCACACTTGGTGATTCAAAAGTATTTTGAAAAAGCATTTATTACCATCAACTTGGAAGATCTGGCAAGTTCCAAAGCTTTGCTTCAATTATCCCCAACAATAGCACCAAAAAAATTTTGTTGTGCTTTGGAGTTTTCCTCTCCAATCATTATAGCATAAAGGACCAACAACCTCAAACACTTAAATTGTCAATCCGGGGAGCACGCTAAGACCCTAGCCCCTTCTTTGTCAATAGACTCCAAGACTTATCATCAAAAGATCAGTATAATCAGATATTTCACAAAATTTCTTGATAATTCTTCTTTTTTCAGGACATTTGGCTAGAAATAAGCTTTTTTAGTGTTTCTTGTGCCCAAATTTCATAATAAAAACAATGTTAAAGTAAAATCCAACTTTCAATAAATTTATCCATATGCAATTCTAATATATTCACATAGTCATAAAGAAATAGCTCTTTTCTTGATTAATGGATCTTAGAAGGTAGGATTAGACTCGTAGAAGCATGAAACACTCAAAGAACTACCGATCACAAGACCATTGTTGAAATCATGAACCATAAACTTATCATCAACAAAGTGTACATGAAGTCCAGCTTTGGCAATCATAGGAATTGAAATTAAGTTCTTCTTGGTATCGGGTACATATAATGCATTTTTCAAGAGAATCAAACCTCCATTTGGAGTTGTAAGCTCAATTTCTCCTAGTCCAATGATAGGATAAGAGGCATTGTTTTCACACACCACATGTCCTCCTTTTTGGGTGCATCTTTCAAAAATGCAAAAACCTTTTGCATGAAGTTATGTGTTTTGAAGAACCACTACCAAAGAAACAATCCAAATCAGCCTACATTTAGAATGCAATGATGAATCATAATGACATGTAACAACTTATGCCCAAAAATCTAGCCATGTTTGCTTCATCATTCTTTGCATTTGAGGAATTTTTAGCAATAGACATGCCAGGTTCCTTCTTCTTTTCATTGTGCTTAGCAAGCTTTCTACATTCATCAATAGTATGACAAGCCTTCGAGTAATATTTCCATCTCTTCTTCTTCTTCAAATCAGTATCATTAGACGAATGATTGAAAGAGGAAGGTTGAGGCTTTGGTTTTGATTAATTCAAATTTGAACCATAGTCACTTTTCCCTTTTTGTGAGATAGCAAGTGCTTGCATTCCCTCAATCAGACCACTCCTATTCACTCTAGATCGCTCTTCTTGCAAAAGAAGATACACAACCTCATCAAATGCATGCATATTTGGATTCTCTTTAGCAACCAAATGGAGTATAGTGGTAAATCTTTGAAAAGATTCTGGTAATCCTTTCAACAATGTAGAGATGAGTGATCAAGTCCTTGATGTGTGCGATATACACATCCAAAAACTCATTTTCAGCCATACATACATCCTCAAGTATGCCACAGATGCTTCATTATGCATGGCATACAAAGAAGCAAGAGTGTCCCACGCTTGTCTTGATGTAGAACATGAACGAATGTGTGGAACTATATGTTGCTTCATAGAAAGTGCAATCAATGCATGAGCTTGAGCATCTTCTCCATCCCATCTAGGCTTCTCATATGTAGGTTGGTATCCATTGTACTAGAAGAAGAAGCTACATCTATAATAGTAGATTGTGAAAGGAAGAACCTAGGGGTCTTCGATCTACATATGCCACTATGTTACATAGTTTTTTTGCAACAAGAACATGTCTCATCATGTAAGAATGCATTAGATATTTAGTCCCATCAATCTTACAATTCATCTTGAAGCATGCCAAAAAATTCATTGTTGCCCGGCATTTCACTAAAAAATAAGAATGTGAGATCTTTACTTCAATGAAAGATGAAGTGAATTTTGAAATGATATCTCTCAATATGTCACTTTGATGGCAATTTTGACTGTATGAATGGCTTTAAAATAGGGATAAAACTGCAATGAAACTACTAGAATTTCTTTTTGGTTGTTGAAATCAATGTTCTATGCTCACAAGTCTATTTGCATTGTTAAAAGTGCATGCATGCCATGATGCAAAAAATCAAAACTTGAGAAGGATTTGGACCAACTCTATTACCAGTGTTGGGTGTGCATAGAAGTGTGAGAGACACAGGAGGCACACACAAGGAGCACAAATGTAGCAACACACACAGAGAAGGAAAATGGCTAAAATAGCTCTCTCTATTGATGATGAATAGAATCAAAGTAAAAGCTGAATAATATCCTTAAGTACAAAGTACCACCACATATGAGTGTATCATGTATGTGCTAACATGGGAAAAAATCCTCTAGCTAGCATTAGAGTAATAAATGCCCATGTATAGGGAAAAGGTTCATATCAAAGCTACTCAATGAACACGTAAGTGAAATAGCATGAGCATGTCATGTACCACACATTGACAACCACATTGATCCATATTTCTTCTTCACTAACAGGATAGGAGCTACCCAAGTATATTTTACTAGGGTGAATGAATCCTTCGTCAATGTATTCCTTCAACTACTTGTCCACTTCAGCTTGCTGGGAAAGTCTACACTAGACATTTAGGCGTAGTTTTTGCCTCCTCTATATTAGACCTCTCATCAATAAGTGAATCATGTAAATTTGCATCAGAAATGGACTGATCTACATCATCATGTGGAAACCTACAAAGGCTGAGAAATGACCTAATTTGGACCAGCACTAGATTGTCCACGTGTAAAAAGAGGAAACAAAGTATCATACACATCTTTGGAGCTAACTGATGTCTCCTTAGTACATGAAAGTAATGGTTGAATTACATCTTCCACAAAAACAACATCACAGCCAAACAAAATGCATTTAGTTCGTGGATGATACAGATGGTAGCCTTTGCTTTCAGAACTGTACCCAATAAAAATATATTTCAGTGCTTTATCATCCAATGTAAAAGAACTACCATCGGTAGTAGCAAAATGATCTTACCACCTCCATGACAGAATAAGAGGAGTTCTTGGCATATGTGACAATATTCCCTGTAAGAAGTGAAGAAATTGCACTGCCAAGGTACCAAGGTACCAAACATCTGAGTCTACTATAGACATACACTGTTTATGAGAAGATGGTTCATAATTGCAAATAGTAGTAAATTCCCATTCTTCATTCTACACAAGATTTGCAGAATTTGATTTAGGTGTAGAGGCATCTGCAACAACCATTTCAGCCCCTTTTTTCTTTGCTTCTTTTGTAGCCAGTTTTGGACAACTCTTTACATGATCATTTCCTTTAGAGTATTTGTGAAACAATTTCTGCTTCTCTGTTTTCCTCTCATCTTTTTCATCCTTCTTTGATTGTGCAAAATTAGTAGATTTTTGCTTACTAGTAGATGAGCTCCATTTACCTTTGCCCTTCTGATTAGCCAGGAAAGCTTGATCTACAACATGCATAATGGACTTGTTTTGCCTAGAAGGATCTTCCTACAACAAAACAAAGATTAAATCCTCAAATGTTAAGGCATTTGGATTTCCTTTCATCATCAATCGAAGAGTAGAAGCAAAACTCTAATATGAATCTGGAAGATCATTCAGAATAGTCTGCGTAAGTGAACTATCTTACAAGACTTCATCAACAAAAATAAACTGCTCCTTCAAATCTTGGATCTTTGTCAAAAAATTATCCATGGAATCTTCTTCATTCATGTGCTCACTCTCCAACTATTTTCAGAGGTAAGCAACATGAGCCTCATTCCTTTCCTAGTATAAAGTGGTAAGTGTATCCCAAGCATCCTTGGCTATTTTGCACGAGAAAATGTGAGGAATTATAACACCTTTGACAGATAAGGCCATCAATGCATGTGCCTGAGCATCTTTACCATCCCAACAAAGTTGCTCTGCAATAGGTGCAACATGAACCACAGCATGAATAGGAACTTGAAGAACATCATCTTCAATGCCATCTACATCACCTTCAGTAACTATATTTAAAAAAAAGGACGTTTTTCAACACCGTGCACAATATTCCACAGCCCTTTTGCAACTAATAATGATGCATCATATATGCCCATAATGGGTAATTGGTACCATCCAACTTATCCTCAACAGCCAACATACGGAATACATCAGTGCTTTCAGCCATGGCCACTAACTGAAATACCCTTATGCAAAAAAAATTATTGTATCTCAAAAAGTTGAACAAAACTATCCCGTCGAGTTTTGCTAAATATGTAGCAGACTTTGAGGCGCTTATACTAGCGAACCAAAACTTGTATATATGTTTGGCACAAAAAGATAAAATTTCCTGCATATGCATTGCAATAATGCGTTAGGAGGTTGAAACAAGCTCAGTTGAACTCCTAATTGCCCCGAGTATGCTCACCAATTTTCATTTGATTCTGAGACTATGATCGAAGGGGTGTCAACGATACCCTAAAGGAAGCGACAACCTACTCTGATACCAAAGGAGTCTGAGGAAACACACGAACAGCACAAGGAAGAAGAAGAAGCTTGGAGCACAACACGCAATATTGAATGTATTACCAAGAGAATATACAAAGATAAGTGACACATTAGGGTTTAGGCTGTTGGAGTTCAGGTCAGCGGAAGCACGTGAATAGCACAAGGAAGAAGAAGAAGCTTGGTGCACAACACACAATACTTAATGTATTACCACTAAAATGTACAAAGATAAGTAACCCATTAGGGCATTAGGCATATATACAAGGGGGAAACCTCCTAAAGAGGGACAAAAGTGCCCCGAGGATCCTAGAGTATTCGCACACATCACTACCTAAATATATTAACAAAACCCCCTTGGGAGTGATGCAGTGAACAAGGAGCTAACACTCATGCATAAGGAAGATCCAAGCTATGTGGAATCAATCCACAAAAGGAAGTAAGCCAAAAGCTTTGCAGAAAGCTTTAAACTTCTCCCTAGGTAGAGCCTTTGTAAAAAGGTCTACAACGTTCTCCTGCATGGGCACATATGCCAAGCTGATCTCTCGAGTAGAGAACCTCTCCTTGACATAATGATAATGCACCTCAATGTGCTTAGTGCAAGCATGGAACTCAGGGTTCCTCACAACTGCCAATGCACTCTGACTGTCAATGAAGATGATGGTGGCAGAAGACTAACCAACACCCAAATCAGCCATAAGGCATCTGAGCCAAACACACTCAACAATTGTTGTGAAAGCTAACCTATACTAAGCCTCACAAGTGGAAGTGGCCATAGTAGGCTACTTCTTGCTCAACCAAGATATACATGAGCTACCAAGCATGAAGCAAAAGCCACTAGTGGACACACGAGTGTCATAGCAACCAGCCCAATTAGAGTAAAAAAAAGCATGTAAATCTAGCGGTAGTGATCCCCGCTTGGAATAAAACAATCCAAGTAGTCGGTTACCACTCAAGTAGCAAAAGATGCACTTAATTGCATGCCAATGCTTGACACCTAGGCAATGCATAAACTTGCCCATCTGTGAGAGAGCAAACTGAATATCTCGCAGAGTAATGCATGAGTAAATCAAGCATTCAACAGCCTCCTGATAAAGAACGACATCAAATGCATCATGAAGACTCAATCACAAAACAGTCTCCACAGGAGTGGCAATAGGTTTAAAGTCTTCAAGGCCAAAATGCTACAATAATGTGTCAATATATTTTGTTTGACACAAAGCCATTCCACCATCAACTTGCATAAACTAAATGCCCAAATAATGATGCAAATGCCCCAAATCATACATCTCAAATGAGGCATACAAATCAACCTTAAAATCAGCAATATGCTTATCATGAGGACCAGTGAGCAACATCTCATCAATATACACAACAATGATCAAAAGCACATCATCAGCATGGTTAACATATAAGCTGCTTTCAGCTGAACTGTTCTCAAAACCATGTGCAATCAAATAGGCATGTATCTTTTCATACCAAGCACGTGGTGCTTGCTTTAAACCATATAATGCCTTCTTCAACCTGCACAATTAGTTTGTGCACTTTCTGCACAAAGTGATGGGGTTGAAAAACATACACTTCTTCATTCAAGTCACCATTCAGAAAGGTAGTTTCAATGTCCAACTGATGTACATTCCAACCATGATGAGCTGCAAGTGCAAAGACACTATGAACAGTAGTCATTCACCATGTAGGAACAAAGGTTTCATCAAAATCAATGCCGTTTTCTTGTGCATAACCCTTTGCAACAAGCCTAGCCTTATACATGTCAATTGTTCCATCAGGCTTACGCTTTAGCTAGTATAGCCATTTAGTGACAATGGCCTTCCTACTAGGAGGCAAGTCACATAAAGACTAGGTACCATTTTTCATGATAGCATCATATTCAGATTGCATAGCAGTCATCCAATTTTCAAAATTTTGTGTTCAAATGAAACAGGCTCATTCTCATCAAAGAGACTAGAGGCATCCATAGCATAGCAATCTGATGCAAAAGAGGCACTATGAGAGCCTAAATGAGTATGGTATGATAGAGGTGCATCTAATTTACTATCACACAAAGTCTGCACCAACCATTTTGGCACAGTTTTTGCCTCCTCAATATGAGCTCTCTCATCAACAAGTGCATCATGTAAATTTGCATCAAAAATAGAATGATCTGCATCATCAGCTAAAACCTGCAAAGGCTGAGAAGTTGCCTCATTAGGACCAGCACTAGACTGTGTACCTGTAAAAAGAGGCAACAAAGTATCATACATGTCTTTGGAGCTAACAGATATCTCCTTCGTACATGAAAGTAAAGGTTGAATAGCATCTTCCACAAAAAAAACATCACGACTAACCAAAATGTGTTTAGCTCGTGGATGATACAGACGATACCCTTTGCTTTCACAACTGCACCCAACAAAAATACATTTTACTGCTTTATCATCCAATTTCCTACGATGTTGTTCAGGCACTAATGCATATGCCAGACAACCAAAAACACACAGATGAGCAATAGATGGCTTGCGACCATGCCAAGCCTCATATGGAGTGATAGAATACAGTGCTTTAGTGGGACACCTATTAAGTACATATGTTGCACACATGACAGCCTCAAGCCAGACTCTTGACCATACACTTCGCCATCTCCATGAGTGACCTGTTCTTCCATTCAGCAACTCCATTTTGTTGAGGTGTATACGACACTATACACTATTGTTTTATGACACATTCAGCCTGAAATGCATTAAAGTCAGAAGACATATATTCCCCACCCTCAGTCAGAATGGAGGGTGCCCATTTTACATGCTGATAGATTTTCAGCTAAAACCAAAAAGTGTTTGAAGCACATAAACACTTTCGACTTTGATTTCAATGGATATACCCATGCATGCTTGGAAAAATCATCGATGAAAATCACGAAATAAAGATAGTTTCCAAAAGAGGGTGTTTGCATAGGACCATAGACATCACTATGAACAAGCTACAATTTCTGAGTAGCTCAAACTAAACCATCTTTTGGAAAGGAGGAACGCTGCATTTTTCCCAAAATATAGCCTTCACTAACATGTTTATCGGGTGCCTCAATTTTGGGCAAAGAGGATACCATTTGAGATTTTTGCAGGCGTAGCAAACTAGCAAAATTTAGATGAACAAAGCATACATGCCAAAGCTTTGCATCTAACATAGCCTGAGAATCATGTACTGCACATGTTGAATCATTCATTGATCTTTCATAGTCTATGAGCTTATACAACCCATGCCATAAAATGCCAGAAGCAATAATGATGTCGCCATTTGACAGATCATGAGTTATACATCTGTCATCAAGAAATTTTGCAACCAAGCCAATCTTGGCTAAAGCTAAAACTGATGACAAATTCTTCTTGATCCCTGGCATAAATAAAGCATCCAACAATGTAAAAGAACTACCATCAACAGCAGTCCAAATGATCTTACCAACTCCCATGACAAGATAAGAGGAGTTGTTGGCACATGTGACAGTATTCCCTATAGGGGCAGGCTCAAGTGAAGTGAAGAAACTGCGCTGCAAGGTTATATGTTTGGTTGCCCCACTATCAATTAACAGACTCTGTTTTCAATGTAGAGGCATGCGCAACAACCATTCGAGTCTCTTTTTTCTTTGCCTCTTTTGCGGCCAATTTTGGACAATTCTTTATGACATGATCATTTGCTTTACACTAATTACAAAACAATTTTCACTTTCTTGTTTTCTTCTCTTCTCTCTCTTCCTTCTTCGATTGTGCAGAATTAGCAGATTTTTGCTTACTAGTAGAAGAGTTCTATTTACCTTTGCCCTTCTAACTAGCTAGGAAGGCTTGATCTGCAACATGCATAATGGACTTGTTCTGCCTAGACTGATCTTCTTGCAACAAAACAGAGACGAACTCATCAAATGTTAAGGCATTTGGATTGCCTTTCATCATCAAATGAAGAGTAGAAGCAAAACTCTTGTATGAATCGGGAAGACCATTCAGAACAGTCTACACATGTGAACTATTAGGCAAGACCTCATCAGTAGAAATTAATTGTTCCTTCAAATCTTTGATCTTTGTTAGAAAACTATTCATAGAATCATCTTCATTCATATGCTCACTCTCCAACTGTTTTCGGAAGTAAGCAACACGAGCCTCATTCCTAGCCTGGTACAATGTGGTAAGTGTATGCCAAGCATCCTTAGTTGTTCTGTAAGAGCGAATGTGAGGAATAATGGCACGTTTGATAGGCAAGGCCATCAATGAATGTGCATGAGCATCTTTTCCATCCCAACGAATTTGCTCTACAGTAGGTGCAGCAGAGACTGGAGAACAAACAAGAACATGAAGAATATTGTCATCTTCAATGTCGTCTACATCAGCTTCAATACCTGTATTTGCAAGTGTAATAGGACGTTTTTCAACACCCTGCAAAATATTCCACAGTCCTTTTGCAATCGATACATGACGCATCATATAAGCCCACAATGGGTAATTCATACCATCCAACTTATCCTCAATAGCCAACATACGAAACACATCACTGCTTTCAGCCATGGCCACTAACCAAAATATCCTAATGCAGAAAAATGAATGTATCTGAAAAAGTTGAACAGAACTGCGAAACCTATAGCAGACTTCGTGATGCTTATACTGGCAAACCACAACCTATATATATATCTTTGGCACAAAAAGACAAAATAGCCTACACAAGCACTGTGATAATGCATTCAAAGGCCGAAATGAGCTCAGATTTTGATCTACTAATCACAATAAGTATGCACACCAAATTTCGTGCGATTATGAGACTGCAACCGGAGGATGTCGACGATGCCCTAGATGAAGCGGCAGCCTCCTCTGATACCAATTGTTAGAGTTCAAGGTCTACGAAAGCACGCGAACAACACAAGGAAGAAGAAGAAGCTTGGAGCACAACACAGAATATTGAATGTATTACCGCTAAAATGTACAAAGATAAGTAACCCATTAGGGTAGTAGGCATATATACAAGTCGAGGGGAAAAAAACCTCCTAAAGAGAGAGAAAAGTGGCCCGGCGGTCCTAGAGTGTTCACACACATCACTACCTAAATATATCAACATAGGCATATATACAAGCCGGGGGAGAAAACATCCTAAAGAGGAAAAAAGTTGCCCTAACATTCCTAGTGTGTTCACACACATCACTACCAAAATATATCAACATTAGACAAGCCAAAAATTAAAGGAACATCACAATTCAAGGAGTTGGGACCTAGGGGCAACCAAAGTCACATTGATCTTGTTTTATGTCATATTTTATGTATTTTTTTCCTACAAAAAGAGGTTTCTTGTAATTATACTCCACTTTTGTAAATGTAAAGGAGTCCTTGAGCCTATTGAGTACTTCTACAACCTTCTATAATTATTTAAAGATTTTTATGACTCATTTTGATGTTTAAATAAGCTCTAGAACTATTTTTAAGTGATATTTGTTCAAAGCCCATGTGAAAAGGACAATGTTCACACGTACAAAGGACAAAAACCATAATTGTAAGTAATTTTAAATCCAAGAGAGTGATTTTTTGTGAATCTTGCTTCTTTGTAGCTTCCCTTCCAACTTCATATAGTGGAGCTCCCATGGTGTTCTTAGAGTATCCTAAAACCTACCTTTACCAAGTGTAAGTGTTTTTCATGCTCTAAGTATGTTTTTCTTGTCGCATGTGTGCACACCAATTTCTTTTCCAAGTGGTATTGTTTGATTTCCTTACCTTCTAGGAGGCATATCTTCACATGCTTGAATAAGGTAAGCATTCTTGGATGATACCTAGTGTAAACTTGATACCACAAGAATGATTAATATAGTAGGGAATTGAATGGAATCATCTTGCATAACTTAATTGACCACATTTGGTCTTGATTGGCAAGGCATTGGCCTTTTATTTCCAAATCTCCAAAATTTATATATTGATTGTGGAACGTTAACCTTTACTCCCATGTTGGAGAATAGAATTGTATGACCTTCACATCCTTCCCATCTTGGAGTACATATGAAAGAACAACTTTGAATTTCTATTCTAATGAATTGTGACTGATTCTTTCACTTCTATTCCGTTTTGGAGTAGATATGAAAGAGTGACTTTGAATTTTTATTCCAAAAATTTTGACCAATTCTTATATTGCTCTCCAACACTCATCTACCTATCTATGAGATTATATGCCATCCTAGTTGTCTCCAATACTTCTATTCTTCTTTTGAAAAGGCAAAAAATCTTCAAATTCTCCTTAAGAATGTGTCTCATGTTCTTATCCCAAACCTAAAAAATTAAGTTTCCTTAATTGATTGTGAGCTTGTGAAAAATTATATCATATGCCCTCTAATGAGAGACAAAGTAAGAAAAGGAGTACGAGAAGATGTGTTAACAACCATAAACATGATATTTGTGTTGAATAGACAATACCTCCATGTGCTTAACTCGCCTTTTATCTTACACAAGGCTCACTCCCACTTTGGTTAGAAACTATATATCTTTTGGGGATCAAAGTGAGTGTAAAGGTTTCGCCCTATACTTCGCATATGATCTTTCACCCCATTTTGAATAAGATTCCCAAAGGCCTTAACCATGGTTTTTCAAAATTCATCTAGAAGCATCAAATAAAGTTTCAAGGAGAGTCCAATGATCTTTAATTATTTGATCTATGTGCTTACCACATTTGTTGTCTTTTCCACAAACTAAGTTTTAGGAAAACGAATTTTCCATTTAAAAAGATAACTTTTCTTTGTTTTTTCCACATCATATATTTCGTTGGACCAAGTTATTCAATTGTTATAGAAAGGGTTTTGGTGAAAGGAGACCCCAACAAAAATATCTTCTAAAAACAGAATACTCAATAAGTGATCCATTGCATGCTTTTTGTGTTTCTTACTATCATGTCAATAAAACACCTCCATAGCCCCATCTCTAACTAACATTATAAACGATAATCCAATCTAATCCTAGGGCCTTCATTAAATCATATTTCTAAAAAGAAGAGACCTTGCTTGGTTTCCATAAATTAATTATAGCCTCCAACCTTTTCTCCCCCTCATCTTATCTTCATTTGAAGTTACCTATGTGGTCCTCTTTTATCCATTGATTAGAAGAACCTTTCAATCTTTCTTACGATATTTTTGCAATAACCTTGTATCTTACTATGATCATAGTAAATTATCCTCTAAACTTACATTGTTTATTTAACAAAAACTTTCCATTTTGTTGAATGAGAAATAGTTACGAGCAATAAGGGAAGAAACACAAGAGACAAAAAAACATTAGATCATGGGCTTCAATCCTTTAATCAAGTGCACTTGTAGCTCAAAGGATAGATCAAGCCTTTTAAGATCCATCTAGGTGTCTTCTTTAAAATAAGAATAATTTAATTTACCTATATATAAAAGAGAGATGGATCTAAGGAAATTTGATTAAACAATCATTTTCAAAAATCTCACTATCTACCATTATCTACTTATTCACTCATAAAGTAAACTTCAATCAGGTTAGGTATGTTTAGCTTTACACATTTTTAAAAGCTTCAATCTTCTCACGTTAAGAGAAGTGATAAGTAAGATCTAATAGTAATGCTTTTGACAATAATAAGTGATCGCTTCTAATAAAGCAACACAAAATGACATCAATAAAGAAACCCAATTCAACCATAGCAACTATATATATTAACTAATCAAATCAACCAGTGCTCAAATTTTTTGCGAATCACACCAATGTCTTCCTCTCAAAATGATTAAGAGAAATTTGTTACTACTTCCAGACCTTTCTAGAAGTTTTCGCATCACCTCAAGTTCAAATATCAACCATATGAAGAGTACCTGCAAGACCATGGTACATTCCCTCCACAGATCTGTTGGTGACGCGACAAAGGCCCGAACCTTGTCAAGCCTGCGGAATTTTTTACCGCGCCAGCGAAGATGGGCTAAGCTAGAGTGATATTAGAACACCTCTATAATCAGCAGTAGCTTAGCAAGGTTTCTGTCACTCAAACATATAAGACTATGTTTGGAATTCACTAAAATTCAACTGGAACTTCACCGGACTGTCACCTGACTATCACCGTAATTATACAGGAATCTTACCGGAATCAACTGAGATTCTATTTGTAATCACTTTAAGTGAATATACAAGAAGTAAGGAAGTGATGCGTGAACTTCCTTCACTGAATGAACTCTTTCTGAAGTTTAAGGAAAAACTTCACCAGTTCAGAGTGCCTCTTTCCGGTCAGACTTTGTACTATGTGTACATATCTATTTCACCGAAATCTTTGATGAACTGATAGTAGAGATGTCTAGCTATAAGATAAGCTATCTCTCATACAAAACTTTAATTTACTCTGCGATATATACTTCGTTGTTCTACCGGAAAACACGTTTTCTGAGAAAAACTGTAACTGACCGAAAAATACTTTTACTGAGAGAGTACCGGAAAACATGTTTACTGAACGAACTATAACTGTTAACTGACTTTATATCGTAACATGAGAATACTCAGATTTCTTCACATACGAACAGTGCGCGCAAACTTCCACATGAACATGTGTTTTCTATTAGAGAAGATGTGTATAATGCTAGCTTGGCCTCTTCTTGCTCAAGCTATAGAAACTCTCCTACACTGAGTAGTTTCTTCTTACCATCTCTCTCAGATGAATACCTGACATTTCAGGTCTCTGTTATTCATCTTTACATATGCAATCTCTGGCGTCTTCTAAACCTATTCTTGATCTCTATATGCGCTCTATTCAAACGACGCGCACTTTCTTGCTCTCTCCTTTTCGCTCTCTTACTTGCCCACTTTTTCTGTTCTTGTCTCTCTTTATATACAGTTTTGATCCAGTGTAACAAACTCTAACGAACTCTAATTCTAGAAGTTTCTACGCTGTACATTACGGTCGTGAATTTGTCCCTTCACTAAGGCTTTGATTTTCTGAATACTTTATCTTTCTTTTCCTGTCTGTATGTCAAATTCGTGAGTGATTCTTCAACAGCTCCCCCTCACTAATTTGACTCTTCCTGTCTTTCATATATTTTTCTTTCTTTTATACCTGCCATTTCTTTGAATCTGCTTGTCTTTGTTCCATCCAAGCTCTTTGTCAAAATATCTGTAGTCTGATCTTTTTTCGGAGTGTATATTATTTCTATCTCCTTCTCCATTACCTTTTCCCTCAAGAAATGATACTTAATCTCTATGTGCTTTGTTCTTGCATGAAATACTAGATTTGCTACAAGATACAACGAGCTCATATAATCTCCATGTATGATAGGTATACCTTGATCAATACCCATGCTTTTGAACAAAGTCTGCATCCATATCACTTCTTTAGCTGCTTCTACAAGTCCTTTATATTCTGCTTCTGTTGACGATAAAGCCACTGTGTTTTGCTTCTTCGAACACCAGCTCACTAGCTTATCTCCTAGGTATATCATATACCCATGTGTTGATCGTCTGTCATCTTGACTTCCTACCCAGTCTGATTCACTGAATGCTCTCAGCTTTATATCTGACGTAAAAGGATAATATAATCCTTCCTTTATAGTTCTTTTGATATATCTAAGAACTCTCTGTCCTGCAACCCAATGTTGATCTTTCGGACAATGCATGAACTGTGAGAGAACTCCCACTGCATAACTAAGATCCGGTTTGTTAGTGTAGCATAAATTAGACTTCCCACTAACGACTGATACTTCCTCATATCTTTAAATTCTGCTCCATCATATTTACTGAGTTTATGATTTACTTCAAGCGGTGTTGAAGCTTCTCTGCAATTCTCCATATTAAACTTCTTCAGTAAGTTTAGGAGATACCTTTCTTGCGAAACATATACACCATGATCTGTGTATGTGATTTCCATTCCAAGAAAGTATGATAACTTTCCTAGATCACTGATCTGAAACTCCTTTTCAAGTAATCTCTTTACTTCTTTAATTCCTTCATCTGAGGTACCTGTGATTATAATGTCATCTACATAAATGCAGATGTAGATCATACCTTCTTCTGTTTTCTTGATGAGTAGACTTGCATCTGCCTTCGAACTTTGGTATCCAAGTCCATTGAGATATTTCACAAGTCTGTAATTCCAAGCTCTTGGAGCTTGCTTCAGTCCATAAAGTGCTTTTCTTAATCTGCAAACAAAATTTGGGTTTCTGGAACTTACAAAACCTTCAGGCTGTTCCATATAGACTTCATCTGATATATATATTCTTGATATCCAGCTGACTTAGCTTCCATCCTTTTGATGCTGCTATAGCAATCACTGTCCTTATGGTTGACATCCTTGCCACCAGACTAAACGTCTCATCATACTCTATGCCATGCGTCTGAGCATAGCCCTTGACAACCAGTCTAGCTTTGTATCTGGCTATCCTTCCATCTGCAAGTTTCTTAACTTTGAAAACCCATTTATTTCCAATCACTTTCTTACCATTTGGTTTCGGAACAAGTTCCCATGTCTTGTTCTCCTCTAGTGTGCTGAACTCTTCTTCCATTGCTTCTTCCCAGTGCTTCTTACCTTTAGCTTCATCATAGTTCTGGGGTTCTTCATCATCTTTGACCATATATGCATAATTTTTCTGAGTTATATACGAAGTATCATAGGAATACCTTGTTGGTTGTTTCCTTACCCTATTTGACCTTCTTGGTTCAAACTCTTCATGTGTATCTGAATACACATCTTCATCAAATCCCTGTTCATCTTCATTTCTCATACCTGATCCGATCCTAGACGTACTTGCCTGCATATGATCTTCATCTTTATTCACCTGCACAATTGATTTCCCTTTCTCTTTTCTTCTTACCTCTTCTTTAAATCCTTTCGTTGTCTGAGTTTGATCTGCATACCAGCTTTTCTGTTCATCAAATGTAACATCTCTGGAAACAATAAACTATTTTGTTAGAGGACTCCATAATCTGTAACCCATCTGCTTTTCATCATATCCGACGAACACATATTTCTTTGCTTTTGGTTCAAGCTTATGTCTGAGTTGTGATGGTACATAAGCATAAGCTACTCATCCAAACACCTTACAATGATCAAGTGTTGGTTTCTTTCCCCACCAAGCTTCATAAGGGGTCATTCCATCTAAAGTTGTACAAGGTAATCTGTTTACCAAGTATGTAGCTGTATTTACAGCTTCAGCCCAAAGATAATTTGGACAATCTTTTTCTTTGAGCATAGCTCATGCAAACTCAACTAGAGTTAGGTGCCTTCTTTCTGCTACACCATTTTGTTGTGGTGTATACCTGCAGGTTATTTCTCTCTTAATACCTGCATTCCAAAGATAGTCATTGAACTCTCGGGAGAAGTATTCTCCCCCTCCATCAGACCTCAGTCTCTTAAGCTTTCGACCTGTGAGTCTTTCAGCATATGCATGAAAATGCTTGAAGGTTTCAAATACTTCTGATCTTTCCTTTAAAACATATAACGTTATCCATCTTGTAGCATCATCAATAAATAGAACATAATACCTCGATCCGCTGATCGATCCTTCTTTTGTTGGACCCCATACATCTGTATGAATGAGCTCAAGTACTCCATCATGTTTGAATCCTTTCTTCTGAAAAGGTAACCTGTGGGCTTTTCCCATCTGACATGCTTCGCACTTGTGAATCATATGTTGGTTTTGTACATTCGGTAATCCCAGTACTGACTGATTTGAAATCATAGCTTTAATTTCTTTTTCATTAAAATGACATAATCTCTTATGCCAGAGATCAAGTTCTGTAATCACCTTTTCACCATGTGTGAGCAACGCTTGACCAATGTTCCCTTGTACTCTTAAAGTAAAGAGTCTGCCTTCTTTCTTACCAGAGACGATCTGATGATATCCATTCTCGGGATCTTCTACAAATACTCCTTTATTTGTAAATCTGACCTGAAAACCTTTTTCAACTATCAGTCCCACACTAATCAGATTCTTAGGTATTGTCGGAACATACAAAACATTGGTTAGCAAATCTGCTCCACTCTTACATTTCACTTTTCCAATTGAATGTACACTATGTCTCGTATTGTCACCTGTTTGAACAGTATGATTGGAACTACCTTTTTCCAATTCTGACATCAGTTCTATATTTCCTGAAAAATGATTAGAACATCCAGAGTCAATGTAAAATACCTTTAGGTCTTCGTTATCTGATGTGCCGATTGAGTTCATCATCAATGATGTATGACTTTCATTCTAAGTGTCATTTGCGTAATTGTTGTAGGTGGTGTTGTAGGATTGATTCTGTCCCCAACTTCTTGCTCCACCTCTACCATAGCCTCCTCTTTGATTCTGTCTACCTCTTTGATATCTTCCGCTTTTGCCTCTTCTATTGTTATTCTGATTCTGATTTGATCATTGGGAATTATGCCAGCAATCATGAGCCAGATGATTACTTAGTCCGCAAATCCAGCAAGCCTTCTTGTTGATATTTTGACTACCTCTTCCTCTACCAAAACCTCTTGCTCTTCCTCTGCCGGTGCCTTTACCTCTTGCATAATAAGCTTGAGAACTCGACTCTTCTTCATCTTTTGACTTACCTTTTTCTTTCTTCTTGTTCTTCATCTACATTGCAGAACTTTGTCCTTTATCTCCATCTCCTTTCAGGTCTTGCTCATATGTGAGCATCAAACCAAGCAACTGATTAAAATCTGGTACAAAATGATTTAAAGAAAGTTTAGTTGAGAGTACGAAGGGTTTCCACCTTTCATCTCCTTTCAAACCTGTGAGCACTTGCGCTATCAATCTGTGATCTTCGATATCTTCATTTATGGATCCAAGACTATCTGCTAGATCCTTCATCTTAGTAACATAGTCACTAATGCTTTGATTCGACTTCTTTTTTAACATTGTAAATTCGGACCATAAGCTAGCCTTCCTAACTTTTGTAGTATTTTGGAAATGATCTTCCAACGCACTCCATATATCCTCCGCTTTCTCCAGACCTCTAATATGCGGTAGTAAATGATCTGTAACGGTATTATAAACGTAAGCTCTTGCTGTTGCATCTTTCTTCTGCCACAGCTTCAAGGCTTCTAATTCTTCTTCCTTTGGTTGTCTAATGTCTTCAAAGGTTGGCTTCTTTTCTTCTCCAGTCACATACATCATTAAGTCCTTACTCATAAGTAAGGCTTCCATGCGCATTACCCATGCGGGATAATTATCTCTGTCCAATTTGTCAATTTGGACATGATCTGCCATGATCTTCTTGTTTCTGTTATTTCCGATGAGTGTAATGTTAAAAGGATTTTACTTTTTGTAGATCTTTACCTTGAGAATGACTTCGGAATACTTTCTTGATACCGTTTGCTATCAATCTCTTCAGCTTCACCTTTCTTTATGAAGGTTCTTCGAATTCTCTTGTATCTTCACTTCCGGTTGCCTTTTGAGAATCTTTCTGCTCTTCAGAATCTTTCTCGTTCTGAAACCACTTCTTGGATCTCACGGCTCTGATACCACTTGTTGGTGACGCGACAAAGGCCCGAACTTTGTCAAGCCTACGGAATTTTTTGCCGCGCCAGCGAAGATGGGCTAAGCTAGAGTGATATTAGAACACCTCTATAATCAGCAGTAGCTTAGCAAGGTTTCTGTCACTCAAACATATAAGACTGTGTTTGGAATTCACTGAAATTCAACTGGAACTTCACCGGACTGTCACCTGACTGTCATCGTAATTATACCGGAATCAACTGAGATTCTATTTGTAATCACTTTAAGTGAATATACAAGAAGTAAGGAAGTGGTGTGAACTTCCTTCACTGAATGAACTCTTTCTGAAGTTTAAGGAAAAACTTCACCAGTTCAGAGTGCCTCTTTCCGGTCAGACTTTGTACTATGTGTACATATCCATTTCACCGAAATCTTTGATGAACTGATAGTAGAGATGTCTAGCTATAAGATAAGCTATCTCTCATACAAAACTTTAATTTACTCTGCGAGATATACTTTGTTGTTCTACCGGAAAACACGTTTTTTGAGAAAAACTGTAACTGACCGAAAAATATGTTTACTGAGAGAGTACCGGAAAACATGTTTACTGAACGAACTGTAACTGTTAATTGACTTTATACCGAAACATCAGAATACTCAGATTTCTTCACATACGAAGAGTGCGCGCAAACTTCCACATGAACATGTGTTTTCTATTAGAGAAGATGTGTATAATGCTAGCTTGGCCTCTTCTTGCTCAAGCTATAGAAACTCTCCTACACTGAGTAGTTTCTTCTTACCATCTCTCTCAGATGAATACCTGACATTTCAGGTTTCTGTTATTCATCTTTACATACGCAATCTCTGGCGTCTTCTAAACCTATTTTTGATCTCTATATGCGCTCTATTCAAACGACGCACACTTTCTTGCTCTCTCCTTTCCGCTCTCTTACTCGCCCACTTTTTCTGTTCTTGTCTCTCTTTATATACAGTTTTGATCCAGTGTAACAAACTCTAACGAACTCTAATTCTGGAAGTTTCTACGCTGTACATTACGGTCGTGAATTTGTCCCTTCACTAAGGCTTTGATTTTCTGAATACTTTATCTTTCTTTCCCTGTCTGTATGTCAAATTCGTAAGTGATTCTTCAACAAGATCATTCTTAATCATGGATGCAAGGAGATCAACACAAGCCAAACTTTTAGACTTTTAGGTATTCCAATGGACTTCTAGGTCTCCATGAATAAGAGCTGGAACTAAGTTCTTAACAAGTTGGAAAACAAGCTTCAACATCAAAAGGCAATGCAACTTAATGTCACCAATAGAGACATGGTCATCAACAACATCAACACATTTCTCATCCCTTATACTATCTACTTTATCACATGTTGGAGACCAAGTCTCAAATAATTGCTAGAAGTGGAACAAATATGCCAATACTTCATGTGGATTGGAGGCCCCAACACAAAGAGGTGTCCATTACATAAAATGGAACATCTTTGAACTACCCATGGATAAGGGTGGATTGGCAATTAACAATATGCCATTGATCTCTGATAAATTCATTGGAATGAATGACCAAGGCATGGAGCAAGAGGAACAAATCGTGGGCCTAAGTCATTTTCAGAAACAAGCAAAACATCACTCTCTCAAGCATCTTGAGGTGGAAAATATTAGAACTTACCTCTCTCCTCTTCTCCGTTGTGGAAGAGACCCCCAAAGAATCAGAGTTAGTGGTGACACTTTGGAAGGCTTGAAATATAATAAAATCCCATTTTTGTCTCAACGAGGATGGAAATGGGTAGTAAGTTGCACTTAAATGGTTCCATGTGGTTCCCCATACAAGGTATTAGTCTTATCGTTTTGAAGGAAGCTCTGAGAGCAAAAAAAACCTTTGGACCAAAGGATTATGCACCTTGAAGCATTTCTGGAACTACAACACTACTGATTGGATAAGACTTGAAGACATCGGCCGGAGATTTTGTTGAAATTGTTCAGCCAAAACCTTTGAATACACAAGATAGGACACAACATGGAATGTATTGGAGAAATGTTTTGAGATCAAAAACCATTCACTAAAATATTGAACATACCTTGCTTCAGATATAAACGCAGCCAGCAATGAACAAATGACTTTACATTTGAAGAGAATTTACCCCTAATATAGGCTCACAGCAAAAATTTCTTCCAAAGTAGAGGCAGATTATCCTCCAAAGTAGCTGAGGGTGAGCTGAATGAAAACCCTCATGATAAAAGCCAGATACAAAACCAAAATCCCCTCTTGCAGAATAAGCACACCAGATATCATCCTGGAAAAAATAAAGGCACATAAATATAACATATCTCCAAGATTATCTACGAAAAGTCAAAAACTGAAGACATATAAAGTGAAGAAGAAAGGCTGTAGTAGAGGATATAACAAGAAGATTCCTTAGAACAAGCAAACATACATTCTCAGTGAAGTTGCAAATCTTCTCCCACTAGGCAGATAGGAAAAAGAGAACAGAATAGTGGAGGGCTGCTGTGGTTCTTACGTAAGTGTATTATGCATAGCAAATCGCTTAAAATAACTTTCAAAATACCATACATTTGCCGCCGCTGATGTAAATGCTTTATTTTTTATAACTTGTCATTATTGTGTGTGTGTGTGTGTGTGTGTGAGAGAGAGAGAGAGAGAGAGTTGATTGGTCCTTTTAAATAAGTACCTGCTTTCCAATAAAAATGATCTACTCCTTATGTATTACAAGTCTGAAACATAATGATAGAATCTGATAGCTTAAAGCCTGACTTTTAATGAAGTCATAGCTGTTCAATGCCCTTGCCAGAAAAGAAGAAACTTAAAAGATTGTAGTCACCTTCTGTATTGTTTACTAACATAGCCACCTTCATCAAACTCTGATCAAATTCAGCTGTTGTTCAACAAGTGTCAAAGTGGCCAAAGCTAGTTGACAAGTCAAACTGACCATGGCTGGTCACAATTTCGATATGATCACCTTAATGTGGAGGCCAGATCATACTCTAATAGTATTAAGTGTCAGATATGCATACACAAATATGCCGCCTCAATATTAAGCTTTAGAGGGGATGGAAAAAAAATAGAAACCGTATACTAAATAAGCATTTATTGTAAAAGAATATGTGATGAGATATAACACATACACCAGAAAGAGTAACAAAGAAGGATTGCAATAGCAGGCATGTAGAATTTTTCAAGTGATGATATTTTTTAGATTTTGATAAATAGCTACTGCTGTTTAAATCATTCAAGGGATACTGGTATTAAGCAAACACACCACTGACTTGATGTTCCCACCAGTGCCTAACAAACCGTCTGATAAATAGGAAAACCATAGCTCACACACACCAAAAGAGACTTAAGATCATTTGGGCATTCATTCCTTTCACAAAGCCAAGGCATATTGTCATGATGTTGGATACAGGTTGGGGTTAAATCCAGACTTAGTAAGTACCTTTGATAGAAGCTACTAGAGGAAAAACCTCACATCAAAACAGCGCATACAAAGTACAGATTGAAATCGCCTTCCATCCATGTATATGAACACTCTGTAGCATGACTTTGTAGATGCAAATGAGAATAAAATCCAAAAATGGAAGCCAATGCCAAAGAAAAATAAGGTGAATCAAGATTCACCCTTCATTTAATAGGTGAAAACTGCAGAAGTGCATTGCACGCAAAGAAATACAAAAACACTTTACACGATTTTCAATGACCTACATAGATGAATGATGCGTGATAAAATGCTTCGTACCAGGAACCTTCAGCTCAATATGATGAAGAAGAACGAACAAAAACCAAGCATTGAATGACAAAAGTCCCTCATTGACTGAGGTTTGTATCAAACCATCCCAGTCAGCAATCACCAGAAAAAGTGTGCCTGCTTTAGGAATCCAAAAGAGACCTTATCCCCAACATCCTGATGGAAAATTATCAGGAATGGGGAGTCCAATATAGCTGCCATCCCAAGAACACATATACATGGTGCAGAGAGAGCCTCCAACAGAACAAAAAATTTGTTTCTATAAAAAATTCCACTTTTGAGTTACTATGATAACAATCTCTGAATGGAGTTCACATTATAGGAGTAACTCAAGTTCACAATACGAGATTAGCTCTTTGGTGTGACCACTAATGAAATCATCCCTCACAAATAAACAGATTGATGTTACTTAACATCTCAGAAACTTTTTCAAACTGACTTGCAAAAAGATGCCTACCAGTACAATCAACTCCTCGCAAGTCTTGCAATCATGGTGAAAACTTGATTAAGCTTTCCTTGACCAACCATAAGTCACCGATTTTTCCTAACATTAAATGACTGCTCACCAAACCATAATTCGGATCCCATTTGATTGTAATTTACTTGTTGGCTATCTATAGTTAACCCAACCAAGAGTATATGCTTGCCATTGTGCTTCTTATTAGGAACACTGGATCATTTACTAACATCAGAACAAAAATTTTTAAACATGAATCTGCAAGCGCAATCCCTGTATTTAGGAACCAGCATGGCTGCACGATTCTTGAACATGATAGAAGATAAACAGAAAGAGTGTATAGAAGGCCAACCACACGTAATTTTCTCAGCATCTATTCATTCTCACTTCAATAAAATTGCACCATTGGTTGTAAATTCAAGATTTGCAATTCTACAATCTGCATTGCCTGGATTTCAGAAAAAACACCCACATTCCTGACAAGTTAAGCCAGCTAGACCATGTTACAACATGAGTGAACTCTCTGTAGTCAGCTGAACCACTGGAACAACCAGCATCTTCTTGCTCTGTTGCACATCTTTTATCCACAAGCTCTACATTAGCATCATTCACTTATGTTTCCTTCGGAAACTCGAGAAGAAGCTGGTTTTGTGAGGTTCTACATCAAAATGCCGCATGAACACAAGCTGCAGGGAGAATAAAGAAAATCATCTTCCAATGCAATGGAAGAACCACAGAGAAAAGGAAATGGAAGACAAAGGAAAGGATTTCGCACAAAAATCCAACATTTACCTCATCCAAGTCTCGAACACCAAGTTTATACAGCACAACATGCTCTTCAAGGAGTTTCTGCTCTTTGAACCTCAAGCAAAAATGTCTCCAAACATGTGGCCTGCAAACACAATCCGTTTCTCTCATATGCAAAAGGTTAGATATGATTTAAGCTAGTTCCATTCATTAATGATAAAAGTAAGTTGACACTGAATAATCATAAAATTACCCATCAATCTTCTATTCGGAAATACAGTACATCAAGCAACAATGCTGGTGGTGGTAGGGGTAGTGGTGGTGCTGACATTGGTAGCAGTGGTACTAGAGGTCATTGTCATAGTGGTAGTCGTAGTAGCTCGTCAGCAGCATCAGTAATGATGGAAGTTGTAATAGTGTAGTAGTGCTAGTAGTACTAGCACTAGTGGCAGGTGGTAGCAGTGGTAACAGTAAAGGTAACTGCGATAGTGGTGGTAGTAGTGGGTAGTAGCAATCACAATGGTGATGGAAGCAGCAGCAGCAGCAGAAATAATAAGAACAAAAACAACAACAGGGTGTTCATTTTAGGAAACAACAAGCTGGAGAACAAATGGGTCCCCCACGTAAGGGACGAGAAAGTTTTCAACCCTCTTTGTAGTTATCCCTAATCTTCTTGTAATTTTTTTTGTTTATAATAAGCATAGAAACAGGAATGCATAAGATGAAATTACAGACCATGATATTTGGCATCCATCTTCTTGAAACTTGTCTCGTATTGCACCTTTCAGATCTGACAATGTTGCCTTCTTAGGCACCACTAGCACTGCACAAGCACATGAAACATGAAAAATGATGAAACAAAACTTAAGTACTGAGAGACTCAAAGAGCATCAAAATATCATGAATCGCTTTCTTCTTTGACAAATGCTTTTAAAATGAAAAGCAGTCATCTTTCTTAGCATTGTCAAACATTCTAAGTGATTAGAGGGAGGCAGAACTATCCAAGAGTAAACAGGTTAGAATGGTCACATTCAATATCACAAACAAGATAAGCATTCCTTTGAGAAGTAAGAACTTGTAAGTTTGGGGTATTTCAAAAAATCTAGGAGTTTGTGCAAAAGAAGCATTAGTAGAAGGAACAAGTGCAAGTTGAGTATGTGAAACAAGGGATGTTTGGGAACTAGAGGTTGTAGAAGAACTCTAAATAGCATGATCAGTTTACACATTCAAAACATCAGAAACATCACAAGTATTCATATCAAGAGATAAATCCAAAATAAAATTAGTACATTCAAAAGATTGTTCTTTCACTCTCCTCACAAAAGCTTTCTCAAAAATTTTCTTAGTATTAAAATAACCAAACTAAATTAGACCTTTAGAAACAATACCAAAAAATAAAGCTGCTTCTTTACTTTTATCAATCACAAGGCACTTACTCCCATCAAAAGAAATATCAAGTTATCTTTCAATAATGCAGAAAGAGAAATCGAATTTCTAGCAATGTTTGGCACATAAAGGACATCCACAAGTTGGTATGATCCACCACTTAGTCTCAAGGAAGGTTGTCCCTATACCATGAACTGGTAAAGTCTGGTTATTTGCACAAATTACCAATAGGTTTTGTTTGGGAGATGAAATGGTTGAAAACAAGTTTATATGTGGCTAAATTGTTCATTCAATAAGCAAGAGACACTCACATATACACACCAAGAGGGCATACACACACAAGTATAAATCAAAAATTGATATGACTCCAATTAATATAAGTAATCAAGATACAAAAGAATACTCCAGATACAAAAGAAACACTCACTATTCATACACTACTCTATGAGAGCCTTCAATGGGGTGAAGAAGAAGAGGCTGAAAGAGGCTCGCATATGTATCCTCCAACCACAGTATACTCTGTTGTGGAAGAAGTAAATCTCCTGCTTTAGGCGAAGGAGATCCTCGTCTAAGGGTGCGCTGGCTGCCCATGTGTATAGGCTGCATCACCCCTCCATGCTGGAGAGTAAGAGAGCCCTTTCAAATTGTATAATGTGAGGGCTATGAGCAGTTATTTATATAGACAATCATAGGGTGATGGCTTTTACAATAAAGCTCCCAAATGCAAGGCTTACAATTTGGTGAAATTGCTTTTTAAGTACACATGTGAGCTGTCATGTGTCAATTCATGATTCTCAATAAATATGTCGGTTGCTTTTTTTTACAGCCACATGACTGATCATAGTCAATTTCACTTGAATTTAAGTTGACTTTTGACTATGTCACCTGCTGTTGTTGACTTTCTGACCAACTATGAGTAAAATTAGGGTTCGCTATTTTACCATTATGGAGAGTTTGAATGTGGGCATGTTGGGTATGGTTAGAAAGTGTTGGATTCCTCAAGTATGGGTAAAATTAGGGTTCACTATTTTACCATTATGGAGAGGTTGAATGTGGGCATGTTGGGTATGGTTAGAAAGTGTTGGATCCTCCACGATCCTCAAGTATGAGTAAAATTAAGGTTCGCTATTTTACCATTATGATAGGTTGAATGAGGGCATGTTGTGTATGGTTAGAAAGTGTTGGATCCTCCACGATCCTCCCCGTTGGACAAGTTAAGACACAAGCCATACTCACAAACAATAGAAGGGTGGACATCAAACTGACCTCTGAGCCGTACAGCCAAACGAGCTCATCCCCAACACTCGAAGCCTACAGCCACCTCCGATGGACTGGTGTCCCATACTACCAGCACCCCACCTGTCATATTGTATGTGTGAATGCACTCTATGAAAATGGGGCATGAATGCCATAGAAATATCACAAGAGTACTTGGCTTGTGATCTCCAAGCTATCCAAAGCGATAATGAAGTGATAATTGAGGTATTTGGACTCTGATTTGAGGTTTGTGTCCGGTCCAAAATAAAATTTGAAATGTCCGATTTGCCACAAGAGGATTTGACACCACAAACCACTCAAAAGAGCTCCAAAAATAACCTCAAAGTGCTCAAAAACCATAGGCGAAGTAAAACTGAACAAATTTGAACTTCTTGCCGATCTTCGCCGGTCTTCGAAAAGTACTCCAGTACTTGTACACCATACACCATCTCACGATGCTAAGCCAAGTGATGAAAGTGAAATCGGACACCAAATGCTCGAGGGCCAAAAGTGGTTGACTAGTTCTTGTTGAAGTGTTACGAGGCTTTTTCAACATGTCAAATCCTATCCAAATGATATGTCATTTGTTGCAAATCGAAGCTTCAAAGATAAGCTTTGAATCCAGACCAAGATAACTCCAATCCGAATCAAGAACAAGATCATTCCAATTCGATCTCTTAGCGTGATGCTATGATTCTCTGAAGACAAGGGTGTAGGTGTAGGTGTAGGTGTAGGTGTAGGTGTAGGTGTAGGTGTAGGTGTAGGTAAGTAAAATGAGAAAAAAATGAAAGAAAGGTGTCTTTACAAGCTCATAAATACATCCATCAAAGCTCTTTCCATCCATTTCTCTAACCCATCCCCATCTCCTCAGCCCGGATTACATGTACATATACTTGGGTTCTCAATATGCTTTGGAACAAGCTCTCAAATCCTTCCGGAATAGGATCAAAAAATCAAGAAAAATCGTCCCCTATATATCTTGTTTTTGGTGGATTTTCGAAGTGATGGCATCACGCATGAGCTCTTAGACAAGGCGGTTTTATCCCATATATTGGGCTGCAGTGGCAAACTCGAAGCTATATAAGCATGGGCTTCCCTTCATTGCTTCCATCTCAAAGGAAGGGTGGAGAGGCAAGCTCCTCTTGAGCCTTTGCATGCAGCCAACAGGCTGGGTGTGAATAAACTTTCACCTAACTTGTCCTCCACGTTTGCGCGCCCTTTGCTATTGTAAACAATGTCATGGTCATTCCGGCTCTGTTACCAATGTCGAGGTCATTCACGAACCTCGAACTTCTGTGAAGCCCTTCATTTTAGCAACTTGTGGGCAAGATTACTTTGTGAAGCCCCTCATTTTAGGGGCTCGTGGGCATGATTCTCGACGATGGAGATGAAACGATCGTCGACTATATTCATGGACCGAACAAACACACGGAGAGATCTTCAAAATGTCCTCCCAGTCACATACGATAACCAATATGCCCTCTCTCTCCATGATTTGGGAAGCTACTATGTGATCTCTCCCATGAGTGCCACATACCACTCATGTAAAAGTTCACATATACTCTACTCAAGGGTGGGTTCACTTCCCATCCACTAGAGCTACCGAGGTGTCACCTCAAAGGCAACCATGTAATAGCCATCCAGGATACCAGCCACGCATGGCCTTGTTGGTGGTCTTCTCCTACCACAAGCCCCTTCTCCCTACTCCATCACTCTTGGGCTCTCCATGTGCACTGTTTACCCCATGGTATATCAAGAGGTTGCTCCATGGCCTCCTATAGGAAGCGTCTCAAACCCCCTCACGCAAGAATATGAAGGACCTCTTAGGTTGAGTCATCCCAACTTTATAATCTATGATGGCTTTGTACATTTTGCTTTGCCTCATTCCATGAGAATGGAGATGCTCAAATACCAATGTTCGCACCACTCCAGCACTCTTGCAAGATCTTCCCTGCTAACAAGACAAAAAACAACTCATATCCAAAAAGGGCAACATCAAGCTCTTCCAAGCCATAGAACCAAGCAGACTCCTTCCTCAATCTATATAGCCAAGCATGTGGCAGCCTCCTCAAGGGCATGGTGTCCCATACCACCATACCCACAGCATACAAGTGTGCGAGGGACTCCAAGGGCCAAGCATCCAAGGGCCAAGCATCCAAGGGCCTCATACGAGGAATGAATAACAAATACGTGACACCTCCAATGATCCTATTTATAGACTTGTTTGAGTCACACTTGACATACACTCCACACTCAATGGAACGCTCTAACTATGAGTGCCCATCTTGATGTCCTAGTTTGGGGACATAACAACAATGATCCTACTTCCAATACATTTACAAATCATACATCTTCTCTCAACATGATGAGTCATATAATAATGTGCTACTTCATTGATATTTAAAACCTAGACAATTAAATTAACATTATCTTTCATGTCCACTAAGGTAGGGAGGCAATGCTAGAAAGCTATTAAAATAAAATAATGCAAAATCATGTGCAATTTTTCTTTCAATGTGTCTCCAATATATGCATGGAGGACAATGGTCAAGATCTTCACTCAAAGTTGGTGTGATGATTAGCATTAGGTAGAGTACAAGTGAAGCTGCAAGGTGGTATGGAACGTTTGGTTCAGCTCGCACGGTAGGTGTACGGAACATGGTGCCATACCAAACGTCAAGATATAGAACGGTATAGAACGTTAACTCTATATATATATATATATATATATATATATATATATATATATATATATATATATATATATATATATATATATATATATATATATATATATATATATATATATATATATATATATATATATTTATTTATTTATTTATGTGCATACATGCATGTAAAGTGTATACATTCATTGTGAAGTGTCATGCATGCATGCACTAAATATGTGTATGTATGTATGTCTGAGTGAGTGTATGAACGTATGTGTGCATGTATATCCTAAGTTCTAACTTTTATGTGACATAATAGTACTAAGCACATGTGCGGGATGCCACCATAGGTTTTGTGTGACATCATAAATGCATTCAGCAATGCCATGAGTCACGAATATATATATATATATATATATATATATATATATATATATATATATATATATATATATATATATATATATATATATATATATATATATATATATATATATATATAATGTGTGTGTGCGCGAGTATGTATGTACTAATGGACTTTGGAGTGGGCCTGCGAGAGACAGCCCATCGACTCCTAAGGCAAGCCGCTTTTGAAAAAACCATGGCGCATTGAAAACCATGGTGGATTGTTTTTTTAAGTCCACGCTCGATATGGTCTCTGGGATGCTTGTGCAGAACCATACGTGCCGAACCATAAAAGTTGTTTGGAACGAGTTCCAAACCAACTATGTGAAATTGTCCTTTGTTAATTGAAGGGGAGGCAAACACTTATTCAAGCCCATTAAATTGGATGGCACACATGATTGCCATGCCAACAGATGAATATAGGGCTACTAGACATCATTATATCATAAATATAATGGTCTCAGTATTCATGAATTTATTTCTTCATTCTTATGAGATATCATACTAGTAGGATATAAATACATTCTTTTAAGAACTTTATTTATGTGAGAAATAATACAACAATACGTTCAAACCCCAAGTGCTTCAAGCGACATTTGCTTTTTGAGAACAGAGAAAAAGTTTCCATATGTTGAGCAATGCTTGATGTGCTACCACATTATGAGAAAGAAAACTTTGTCCCTTATGATATTTCACTGTGAAGTAAAATAGGGATAATAATGCGGCCTAAGGACGATGGCTATCCTTAACTCAATTATGAAGCTTGGGGCATCTTGAGGTTAAGAGACAACGGTGAAACATAAAAGATGTTCATTTACTTATATTTTTTAGAATGTAAATAATGTATAATGATGGTATAGACATGTAAGGACACAATTGAAGAAGAAATTATAAAACGATAAGCCTTTCTAAACCAAAATATATAAAGTGAAGTTCCGACATGATGCTAGTATTGAACTTAAGTCACCAATCATATAGGATAAGTCGCAAATGAGCATGGGTATTACAAAAAATACGCCATAATCATATCATCATGTCACATTGAAGAATGGTGGACCGATGATGGATAACACTTAGAGGAAAGACTTACATTTGTCTAGAGGGAAGACTTAGATTGTGCATTGTCCAACATAAGGTTTTGGGCCATGAGCTTTTGGGTAGACATATCCACTATTCTTCCCATTTTAAAATGCATTACAAAGTCTTATAGAGTGAACATGGCCAATTTCACGCTTTTCTCAAATGCATGGACATTTGCACATGAATGTAGAGAAGGCTAGACCAATGTGTATGACATTTTTTAGAGGGAAGTCTTACATTTGCTGCATGGATGACTTAAGACTGCACATTATGTACACCAAAGGCATTGGACCATAACCTTTCAAGTAGACATATCCCCATTTTAAGATACATATGACCATCTTAACATACTAGACAAAGGGTTTCACTCTTTGCTTAGTTTACAATATTTAAATAGAAGTGCAATAAACCATTTCTTCATCAAAAAATCTTAACATGATCTAACACTCAAGTAAACACCCATGTAAAGTGTCTATGAACTAATGCCCTGTAATTTATAAATGTTGGGCTATCTATCTAATCAAGTTTTTGAATATTTGTAACATATACATTCCATGCACTTTGAAGAGATGATACGTTATGGTCAAGATCAAGTTTTTCCTCTCCCATTCATGAAGTTCTCTCTACCCTTTATATCGATCTTCAAAAGTCTTATCTTGAGGGCACAATGGAGGTTAACATCATATAAATAATCAATATGTGGAGAACGTTATATCTCTTGATGAGGAGCTATCATTCAATAGAAAGTCCAAGTGATACGTGAAAAGTATATGTATTGACTATGCTGGAAGTTCCTTATCCTCGTGCATGTGACTTCACAAAATTAGAGTCGTGACAACAATTTCAGTATGATCACCTGACCATCTTTCGTTGTGCTCTATCAGTGTTGTCTCGACTCAAGAGTATCATTGCTTTTGCTTAAAGTTTTTTGTATATTTAGAGTTGAAAATGCAACCTCTATAGTCATGTAAAGATTTTTAGTATACAAGATTGACTCTCCCTTCAATGCTCATACACTTCAGATATTATCACAATTATTGTTGCTTTGATGTTTTCTCTTTAGAAAGAAAAAGTCAAGCAATACTACTTGCGTATATTCCTGTACAAACCAAGAATCGAATTCCATTTTCATGATGCAAGAGGCATAACGCTAACAAGGACAAATTTTATAATCATGATGGGACCGACCTGGCAGATAGAGTTTTACGGGAATCGATATGGTATCAGCTGATTTCCCTGAGAATAAGGAATCGTACCAGTGTTATCAGAGACAAGACCCTCGGCATGAAACATGACTTAAGATGGCCAATGATCGGAGTTTAGACACCTCATCATCATCATCAACACCATTATCACTGCACGTGAGGGTCAGCATAAATCGTGCAAGTACCCAGACAGGCGTGTAGATGTGACTATAGGTGCAAACTCCTTTATGAAACCAATAAAATTTCGTTACATTGAGACTTCTTGACGATGAGTTGAACTTTTTCCGACAAAGATTAAAGATGACGCATTCGGAACCAGAAGGTTGGCTTCAAAATCAGTAATTTATGAAAACAGTGACAACGCGAGAATGCGACAAATGCGGAGTTACCGAAAGTAGTATCGTCCATTCGACGAATGAGCAGAGTCATGTTGCCTTGCTGCGGCTCCCGGGAAAGCCTACGTGGAGATGGGAAAGCCCTGAATCTCTGGGGAGTTCTGCAATGAGCGGAAAGCGGTTGCTCATCATGAGGCTTGCCTATGAGAAATTCTCGATCGCCTTCTGACTTTGCTGCTGAACCATTGCCAGCATTATCGTCGTAGGCCACTGTCGTTTCCGCCAACCTTTTATAATGATTCAGGTCGCTCTTAACTGGGAGAAAGCTTGAAAAAGGCATAGAAGTCGCAGGCCTCACACGGCTTCCTACCGTAAAAAGAGAAGGTTGCCTCCACGGATATGATAGTCAAATTTGAACATACGTGATATTGAAGAGGTCATGAACACTGCATGCGAGAACGTAGGTCGGAGTGGCATATCAAAACTCTCCGCTCTCGCAACATACTGATTCGAATGCGATTAACAAAGCAGCCGGATTCTGATCAATAAGACTTTCGAAGCAGCAGGATCACATGTTCTGGACATGAATCATGTGTCCTCGACAAGAAGACGTACAAGAAGGATACGACGCAAGATTCAAGATTGTACAGGCGGATGAACGATGGGTGGCTTCGACACTTGAAGAGCAATATAAATGCGCGCGACTCGAACCATGAATACGCCGAATATGTTGGCTGGGAATTGCGGAATCACGAGTGAGGAGATTCATAGAACCTCAATGTACTTTCAAAACTGACACTTCTTTTAAAGAGCTTCCCTTATAGTCCCAGTTCGCTGGCCTAATGGTTGGGCCTCTTGTCTCTTGAGACGGGGTGAGGGTTCAATCCCTGGCAGCAACATATAAGGGACATATAATCTGGAATGATGTTGCATTGTAGCTGAGTGTCGCCATTTGTTTATCCTTGCGGTTAGAGTGTCTGAAGGTGACATAAGAAAAAACTACTCGAAGGCACAATTGATTTCAACTGGATACAACATGATTACACTAGTTTTAGGTCCACAAGATATCCTGCCATAGATGAAATCGAACCTTGCACCCCTTCTTCAAGATACAGAAAGCCCATCCAACCAAGCTAACCCAGGCGAAATATATATATATATATATATATATATATATATATATATATTCACAACAGAGAAGAAAGTATATATTTCTAAGGAAAAGAAGTTGCTGGTCCGAAATTGCCAACTTGACATGCCTACTATGTTTGATGGAGGCTTCAATATGGTAAGTACAAACGGCTAGTTACTAATGAGTGGAAAAAAAACATATAGGCGTTAGGTGGTTATTATATTTGACTTGATTGATTTATCTAAAATTTTTGGCTTGGTCAATGGTACCGAAGACGTGGTGTAGTAGTAAATGCACTTGAGTTTGTAGAGTTGGTCTATTATTCGAGTCCCATATCTAGGAAGCCCAAAAAGTGTGGGATTTCCTTATTAAAGTTTGTTGAAAAGAAAAATTTATGAATTAACTTGACATGACAATCAATGTGGGGACAAATCTAGGTCTTCTAGGGTTGGCACACTCGATGTGCCCATAGGGATCACCAAATAAGGATTGGTAGATCGATTCTAAGGTTTGGGATACCATATTTTTGTCTAACCAGAAACCTCTTCATGTAAACACGTGCAGAGACCGTTACAACTACAAAATTTGTTGGTCTTAGTTAGATATCAAGTTGATTAAGCTCAATTTCTTTAAGATAGAGTTTACAAGGCTATTGATTATCTTAGGCTTCAACTCACATGGGAAGACAACCTAGATGTCTAGAGTGCCCTTGTCTACACAAGCGATATGTAGGCTCATAAAAGTGATTGTTAGACAAGCGATCTTTAGGCTGGTAAAAGTGATATATCTAACAAGAATATGGTTCAAGTAATCAAGAAATAAAACAAATTAAAGACTTTATTCATTTGCTGAAAAAAAAAAAAGCAATAATGCCTCTAATGCCAAGAGAATTCACTAGTTTTCTAATAGTTGTTTGCCAATGTTTTCTATTGTACTTCCAAGAGGGGGGAGAACATGCAAAGGATCTTGTATTGCTCTTATTGGAGGAAATTCAATCTCTCATGAAATGGTCATGTCTCTCAACCTACCCCACTCTATTGTTAAGATCAAAGAAACGATGAATAACCTCAAGGCTTGTAAATCCCCTTGATTGGATAGTGTTGTGTCCGCTCAACATAGAGACTACCAATCAACCTAATGAATAAACTAGTTGTTGCTCTAGCACAATGGTAAGTACCACGTTAAGAAGCTCCACCTCCTCAATGTCAATCCACGGAAGAGATAGGAGTGATATGAAGATCGTGAACGCCAGATGTAGTGAGAGTGAAGGTGAGAAGCATAGAGATGCACACACCAAACACACACACACTGAAGAGACAAGCAAGACACAATGGAAGGTTGAAAGTAGATTCTATTACTCAAGATCACTATTACAACCTCAAGCTCGCACTAAGTCATACAAGTCTACACTAGCTAACCTCAAAAATGAGCTCTCTAGCTCTTTTTATAGATTCTAGAATAGTTTTGATCAGTTTCACATCTAGTGACCGGCATAGTTAAAAAATAGGTTCTAGGTGTTATTTGAAGGGGTAAATGAGAGCTAAAAATAACCAAAATTGGTAGGGTCGTTTTAACTAAGCTCCTCAAGCTCGAGGACTCCTCGGCTTGCAGAAAATGGAGCTACTAATTACAAAAGGGGTTTTTCTATGTTACGTATGGTACAAGAGTGATGAAAATCATTGTTGAGAGTTTGAAAAGTATTATAAAACATATTTCTTTTGAAAAATTGATCCGCTTGGCTCCCCACTACTTCGTTGTGATCCGCCTTCACATGCTTCCTTGTCGTTTGTGCCTCTGGCTACTGCCAACACTAGCCTAGCCCACAAAGGGGTGAGAGATGCACATCTCCACCCAACCAACTCCACCCATATATATATCCCTAGGCTAAGGGCGGAAATCCTCTCCACATGGATTTTAATCCAAGGCCTTCTAGCCTTGGAAGTCACATGAAATCACATGGCTCTCACATGGATTCTAAAGGGATTCCTCCCAATCTTATACATAGAATTTCAAAGGGTTGAGAGGCCTCCCTAAGTGTTAAGTACCATACTCTTAGGAAATACCAATCCTAAGGGTCGAAACCCTTCAGTTGGGAGTAAATAAATCGCTCAAGGATTCAAACTATAGTCTTGGAGCCAATTCCCCAAAGGTTTCTCAATAAACTCCAAGGGTTCTCCAAGTGACTTTGGACCCTCAAAACCCATGTCTATTGCCACTTGGAGCCATAGCTATACAACATTCTTCCCCCCTTTAACATTTTGTTCATGTATGTAGTATAATATGTGGAGTATTCCCCCATGCCCCACGATCAGTCTCATCGATCATGATCTTCATCTCTATTATTCACCTCTTTATCAAAAGGGATTCTATTCCAGATTGGATATGAAAATAAGGGAATCTATTGTGTAGGATAATCCATGTCCAAATCATTCTAACATTACCTAGCTTTGTACATGGAACATCAAATCAAGTGCAAAGTATGTAAAGAATGATAAGGGTGGATCAAAACATCCCTACCTAATTCAATGTTTCACTATGTGCGAACTAGACATACATAGCAAAAACATAGGAAGCGGGTGGATTTTAAGACTCTCCAACTAATGCTAAGTAGCTCCATTTCTATGCACTACCTGTGCATGGACCTAGCAAAATAGATGGATCTTTGATGTTCATGACTTTAAGAAGCCTCCTTATGTTGAGGTTGACCAAAACATCCAACTTGGATGTTTTTTACTATGTCCCACTTATTAACCAACATCTACTGATCTCTTTTCCCAATTAAACGATTACCATGTCCTATTGGGCTTTAGAGTCCAAGGTAGAATGCAGGAAATAATTGTTTCATTTGCTTCTTTGGGCAACCAACCTTGACTAATAAATTAAAATGATTTTCCTCGAAGAATTGACTTCTTTGGAATAGTTTAGAACTAGAAATAGTTGCTAGATCTATTTTCTTCAAGATTTTTACTCAAAATCTTTGAGAGAACTTTTAGAATCTTTCTTTATCCATGGTCAGTTTGCTATGCATACTGATATTGAAGCAATACTCAATGGATGAATGATTTTTCTTAAACTCCAATGTCTTCTAAGATTGAATGGGTTCTATACAGAACATCCATGTATGATGTTTAATTCAATTAGCTACTCTATCAAGTTGAACCTGACCTAGAAATGACTCGAATACTCCTTCAGAGTCATCCATGGTTATGAGAAGTATGAAGGGAAAACTGAAGCTCTATGTAACTGATTCAAGCTTCTAACACACTAAAATTGACTTAAGTCAAACCCGATGAGACTCAAAACTTTAAGGCTTTATTCTAGTCAAGGGTTTGAAACATTGTTTCTTTCTTATGAGATTAAACCAAACTCTCAAAATGATTCCTTGGGTAAAGTTAAACCATCATCCATCTACCAAACTCTGGTGGTATTAAACATTGATGTCTAGAGCCACCAAATTTCCTACATGTTGATGATGTTTAACATTGCTCTTAAACAATGATGCTTCAACTATGTATTATTGAGTTGATTCCTTTCAATCTCTTGAGAATTCTTAATGATAAAATGCCGATTCTATTTTATATCTTTAACTCAAGGGATGTCTACAACCACATAAAAAGATTTGCATGCATGCATTATTGCATATATACATACACATACACACATTAACATATATTTAAATACATGTATATGCACATCCACATGCATGCAGATTCACATGCATGCACATGGATGCAAATGGAAATGCATCCACACACACATGCATGTTTCATACATATACACATACATACACAAACACTTGTATATGTTTATACACATACACATACATATGCACATATGTATATATACACACACATACACATATATACACATATATATGCACATATGTACACACACATATACACATACACACACATGCACATACATACATATACACATATACATGCACATACATACATATACACATACACTTACACATATACATGCACATACATATACACACACATACACATGCACATGCACATACACATATACACTTACACATGCACATGCACATACATACATATACACACACATACACATGCACATGCACATGCACATACACATACATACACATATAAACTTACACATGCACATGCTCATACATGCATATACACATATACATATGTACATACATTCATATACACACACATATTACACACATATACATGCACATACATACACACACATATTACACATATATAAATGCACATACATACATACATACATACATACATATACACACATGCACATTTACATACATACACATACATATACATTTACACATGCACATGCAGATACATGCATATACACATATACATATGCACATATATACATAGATACATACATATACATGCATATAGACACAATTACACATATAGATATATACCTAGATGTGCATATATACATTTTATATACACACAAGCACACATAAATATGAATGAATTATATAATTAAAGTAATAAAACACATGCTTAATATAAACAATAATAACAATCAATGGAACAAAACTTTTCATTACTTAATATCATATACACAATTCAAAACATAACTGAAATGAACTATATATATATATATATATATATATATATATATATATCAATGTAAATACATATACAATGTCATAATCAAGAATCATCATCATCATCATCATCATCATTAGCATAATGATCATCCTCATCATCACGATCATCTGCATGATTTGATGTATCTGTGTGAGCACCCTATGACGATCGAGATCGTCCCTCCTGTGTCTGTCTCTCCACCTCATCCATCTCTGCCTCTCCATAATACTCTTGTGTTACATATAACAAACATAAATAAGTAAAACAATTAAAACATCCATAAAAATAAAATAATTATATAAAATTTAATAATACTCACAAATACATCTAGATGATCTCTCATATACTCGCTCAAACGCCGATATGAAAAATGTGTAGCATACTCAATCTCATATTTCGTAGGATATCGATCATAATCCTTTCGTTGCATTGAAACAAATAAAAAAGATTAGTTTCTTGCATTTTAACTAAAAATATATATATACTCACAATAACACATATACTTACAAATGTAGCTACAAAACCATGATGGCCCATTTGGCCTAGGTGCGATGTGTGGCCCGACTCAACTCTCTTCTTTGCAACAGCCTGTTTATTTAAAGAAAAACGAAATACATAAATTAAATGTAAAAAATTAATAAAATATATAAGAATTATAAATATGAACTATTAATTTGTATACCTTCTGTTGAGGAAATGAATCCTGAAGATGTAGCTGTCTACGAAAAAAATGCCACGTCTCAGGTGGTATGTTAGGTTGCCTCTTATTGTTTTCCACCATACAGTATCTCCTGCTATTTTAATCTCAAATAGAAAAAAAGAATTAGAATACATACACATATATACACACACATACACATACCCACATACACACATACATGCAAACATATACACATACATATATGCATACATATACACATATACATACATATAACATAAACACACATATACATATCCACATATATACATACACACATACATATGCATGCATATACACTCATTCATACAAAATACATGCATGTATCCCACAATAATGTGTATTTGTGTATATGTGAATATGTGTGTATGTGTAAATATGTATATGTGAATGTTCATGTATGTAAATAATCAAATTGTTAATATCAAATACCATTATTTGTATATTCCGATCAATCAGATGGAACTCCATCACCGTCTCTTAATCATGCAAGGACTATATACTGTAAGTATATCACTTTTTTAATTTTAAATATATTTGATAGATACATAACTTATATATTTTTTTGTTTCTTGTTATAATCAGATTCTGATCAATCAGAGGCCACTCCACCACTTCCTATCCATGCAACGAGTTCACATGTGTCCTCCGATAGGAATTATGATGAATTTTACTATCAAGAGCATATTATATGTTGGTGTAACTCTTTCTATGGCACATATCAAAGACCATGATTGGAATGTATTGAACATGAGGTAGAGTATGATACTTTTGAGCATGCACCACCACCTGGTCAACATGATAATGCTTGGGTATGTATTTTTTCTATAAATTAATGTCATTATTTTATTTAAAAACCATATAGAAAATCAAATTATTGTTGATATATAGGAATACTTGATCGATGATGATGATGATGATGATAATAATTCTCATACTCATAATGTTAATATACCTTGTATACATCATGGACTTGCTATCCATCAATTACAAGCAAAGGTTTCTAGAAATCCTTTACCTCCTGGTTTAGAGACTGAAACGACTGGAGATTATCCATTGCTAGCTTGTAATCGTTCTCTAGTACAAACATATGATAGAAGAAGATATGGAGGATGGAATAGAGGACCACTTCCTTTAGATGGAGAGGTTTTTAACTTTTGGGGTAATCGCTATATGATTGCCCCATCCACTATTACTAATGCTAGTCGTGGTCTCTTTATTGTAGAGGATTTGTATGTGCCTCCGTACTCTGAAGTCACTCTTATGTCATTTTGTGGTCCTATATATGGATGGGGAGATCGGCATCAACTTGCACATTATGTTCAAAGCATGAGTACCTATGGAATATGCTTGAATGCAGCATCCCTTACTAGTGGAAGGATTTCACATGTAGAAAATGAAAGACTATATATTGATGGAAGACCTTACACGCATGGAAATATAATAGGTTTAATAAATAGTAGTCAAGGGTTACATAATAGTTCAATGATTGATTGCACATTTGAGGAGCGTGAAAATAGTCATGAATCACCATACATGAGTAGAGATGTATCAAGATACATAGTCGTCAATGCTATTACTGCATTACATGCTGGTGATGAATTACTAGTGAATTATGGATGGCGTAGACCTCCAACAACACCTTTTAGCTAGAGAGAGAATGGAAATTTTCTATCCATATTTAATAATTTATATATTAAATTTTATGTTTAAAGTTTACTTTTTATTCATTTATGGAATGATTTTTATTCATGTGTGTAGATTCCAACGTATGATGTTGATGATATTCCTCCACACCATTCACAATTGCCAGTAAGACCTCATTTATCAGAAGCTTCTATGAGGAGGCTACGCAAAAGTGATCCTGTGGAATATGCAAGGTTGAAAGACCTATATTCAAAAGAAGATAAAGTACAAGATGAAGGGCTTTGGTGTGCAGAAGAAGAGGAGGAAGGAGGAGATGGAGGGAGAGAGAAGAGAGGAACGACGTGCGGATATGCGTGGGAGCCTCGAAACCCACATAATGAACTCTCTCTTGAGGCAATGCTCTATATATGATGTATAGAATATGGGAGTAAGGTCACATGACCCTTACATCCCCAACAATCTCCCACTTAAGGGTCAATGTGACCGTAAGTGGAAAAATATACAAAGAATGATGTAGGACTATACAATAATGTACAAGAAGAGTTCAGATCTCTCCCCATACAAATCAGCCTACACCAACTGCCTGGAATAAGGTGTATCCATGCACCTCAAACTGCTCTAGACTCATATCAATAAGAGTCGAGCTCACATATGACTGATGCAAGAACTCATGAAGTTCCTGCAAAGCTCCCACTCGCTCTATGCCTGTGTCAATCATCGAACGACTGACAACTCCAAGTGCAAATGCTCCAATAGCAATTGCAATATCTGGTCTCGAGCATAACAACTCGTACATCAGACTCTCGAATGCTGACGAAACATGTGCTATCGTGGCTAACCTAAGCATGTCAGCCATGCCTATATCCAAGGCATCTAAAGCACCATCGTCAAGACCAACATGTCCTGACATATCTCTGTCAATATCTGGCATGAGCGAATCCAAGAATGACTGCATAACTGCTGACTCCTCAACATCCAAATCAGCCACGCTCGCAACCAAGGATGTATCTAGTTGTGCATCCTGAGAGCTAGTATGCTCTGGTATACACTGTGTATCATAAGAGCTATCATGCTCTACCACACCAAGTGTATCATCATGCTCCACATGAGCTAACTGCACAACATCAACACCAAGATCCAAGTGATGATCACACTCTAACTGAGTATCATCACAATGCTCTATATGAGCATCTACATCATGCTCTAAAGCATCCAACTGATAATCCAAAGTATGCTCGATAAGAGCATCCATATGATCAGAACAATCATGCTCTCCATAAGCGTCATGAGCATCCAAAGCATGCTCTCTATGTGCATCCATCTGAGCATCTGAATCCTGCCATACATGTGCATCATGAATGTCAATAGACATATGTATAGGTAGACAAAATGAGACATGACGAGTCTCACATCGCACATAAGGCTGAACTCCCACTGAGACGAGACTGTCTCTCACATGAAGTACCTGGAGTGGATACCTGTGCCCAACCTTGGCACCTCTGACAAGCATAAGCTGTCCCAATTGCAACTGAAAATGATGCTCACCAAGGAATGCATAACATCTGCTCTCCTGTAACTAGCTAACTGAAATCAAGCTCATAGGGAACGAAGGCACATAGCGTACATGTCTAAGTATAAGTGATGCTCCACTAGGTAGCATAAGGCATATATCTCTTTCACCCTCAATGTCATATGTCGTACCATCAGGCAACTGCACACATCCACGACTCTCACCTGAGAATCGACAAAACCACTCACGATGTGGAGTAACATGAAAACTGGCTAATGCATCAAGCAACCAAGCCCTATGCGTGCTATCCAATGAACAAGAGGAATCCTGAGATGAACCATAGGAGAAAGTGATATCACCATCACTAGCATAATCAACTGCCATAGACTCTCGTGAAACCACTACCTGATCTGCATCACGTGAATATCTCTGACATCATCGTCGCATCCGTCTGAAGCAACGTCGTCGAATATGGCCCTCATGACCACAATGCCAACATCGAAGTCATCGATGTGATCTATGTCTCACATGAGTCAATGGACTTGCATACATGTCATGTAGTCTCTGCCATAATGCACTACTCGTCTCCTCATACATAAAAGACTCATATATAGAATCCACAAGCTGTAATCGGATAGTGGAGCTGGCCAATGCATCCATATCCATCCATACGTGGTCGGGCATGTCACGAGGCCTCTGTGCATCTCTATGCACATACATATGTAACCCTGCACGAAGTGAACCACCTGTCACATAATTATGCATCTAGCATGCGCATAAAACCATGAGCATAAGACTGCTCACCAAGTCTCCAAAGTGACCAAGTAGATATGAAAGAATCCTGGCAAAATTTCGGCAAAGTATCCCCTCTAAACTGAGCAATCAAACAAGATAACCAATAATGAAAGAACAATAAGTAATCTGTCACCACCTGTCACTGATCAAATCAAGAAGATAATGGCAACTACATGCGCCAAAAAACTAATGGCAATACACGCCAATACAATGGTGATTCACCTCTCACTCAAGAATGAATCCTGCGAGATGGTCCAACCTATCACAAATAACCTGTGACCAAGTCCAAATGAATGGAGATAAACAATGATCCAAAGCTATCACACAAGCTTCAAGATCCACTAGAGCTCCTTTCTAGCATAAAAGCCGGTGAAATTTCGGTAGCATCTCCTCTGTAAAATGGACTCTAGAACCAAAATAACCATGTGGGAATCACCATCCACATATGTCAAGAATCACACTGGCAAATATATATCAATCAATGACCAAATGCTAATAATGATGACAAACGAATGTGTAACTGAGGCTCCAATCTGGATCTTGTACCTGTAAAGAAAACAAAGATACAAGTACCAACCAAGATCCATAATCAACTCTCACAGCATTGTGTGCAACCGGTAACTAAATCCATAACCAAGTGGCATAAGCAAGATATAGACCACAATGCCACTATACATCAATGATCAAACTCATGATGACATAAACCTCAAAAAAGAGTATACCACAATGTCATCTTACATGCCAAATGCGTGACAAGATCATGCTCTACTCTCATATGGAGGAGCTACCACAATCATCATACATGTACAATGCTTTGAAGCTTTGAAAATAAGAGCTTGCACACCATAAATTCTCTCTCGAAGAAGTTCCAAAGCAAATTCAACCTCCAAGAGTAATTAGGGTTCGTTTGACAAAAATCTACTGCTCTGTGTTTTGCTGTTTCAGTGGTGATAACCTCTGAATTTGAACTTCTGCCCTTCAGCAAACTTCAAGATCTAACTCTTGGCTACGTAACAAGATAAAGAACACCTCAATCGGAGGTGCGTAGCTCAAAATATGCATAAAACAAGCACCTGCTATCAATTTCACTATCTCCTACAACACTGCTACTCTGTATTTTGTAGTTTCGGTGACCTTGCACTGAGAATCTGAATCTGAGTTCTTTTATAAAATTGTAGCTATGTTTCCAGGCTACGAGCACAAGTTGAATCATCGTATTCCGAGCTGTAGAACTCAAGTTATTACAAAAAAACCGACCTGCTATCCTACTCAATGTAGATTCGTCTTCTACAATTCTCTGCGTTTTTTGAATTTTTGGCATTTCAGAAGTTCGAACTAGGTTCTGCGCCTTTTGTGAAGTTATATCTCTCTGTGTTAGCTACGCATAGAACTTTAAAACGCGGTTGAGGCAATGCTCTATATATGATGTATAGAATATGGGAGTAAGGTCACATGACCCTTACATCCCCAACAATCTCCCACTTAAGGGTCAATGTGACCGTAAGTGGAAAAATATACAAAGAATGATGTAGGACTATACAATAATGTACAAGAAGAGTCCGGATCTCTACCCATACAAATCAGCCTACACCAACTGCCCGGAATAAGGTGTATCCATGCACCTCAAACTGCTCTAGACTCATATCAATAAGAGTCGAGCTCACATATGACTGATGCAAGAACTCATGAAGTTCCTACAAAGCTCCCACTCGCTCTATGCCTGTGTCAATCATCGAACGACTGACAACTCCAAGTGCAAATGCTCCAATAGCAATTGCAATATCTGGTCTCGAGCATAACAACTCGTACATCAGACTCCCAAATGCTGACGAAACATGTGCTATCGTGGCTAACCTAAGCATGTCAGCCATGCCTATATCCAAGGCATCTAAAGCACCATCGTCAAGACCACCATGTCCTGACATATCTCTGTCAATATCTGGCATGAGCGAATCCAAGAATGACTGCATAACTGCTGACTCCTCAACATCCAAATCAGTCATGCTCGCAACCAAGGATGTATCTAGTTGTGCATCCTAAGAGCTAGTATGCTCTGGTATACAATGTGTATCATAAGAGCTATCATGCTCTGCCACACCAAGTGTATCATCATGCTCCACATGAGCTAACTGCACAACATCAACACCAAGATCCAAGTGATGATCACACTCTAACTGAGTATCATCACAATGCTCTATATGAGCATCTATATCATGCTCTAAAGCATCCAACTGATAATCCAAAGTATGCTCTGTAAGAGCATCCATATGATCATAACAATCATGCTCTCCATAAGCGTCATGAGCATCCAAAGCATGCTCTATATGTGCATCCATCTGAGCATCTGAATCCTGCCATACATGTGCATCATGAATGTCAATAGACATATGTGTAGGTAGACAAAATGAGACATGACGAGTCTCACATCGCACATAAGGCTGAACTCCCACTGAGACGAGATTGTCTCTCACATGAAGTACTTGGAGTGGATACCTGTGCCCAAACTTGGCACCTCTGACAAGCATAAGCTGTCCCAATTGCAACTGAAAATGATGCTCACCAAGGAATGCATAACATCTGCTCTCTTGTAACTAGCTAACTGAAATCAAGCTCATAGGGAATGAAGGCACATAGCGTACATGTCTAAGTATAAGTGATGCTCCACTAGGTAGCATAAGGCATATATCTCTTGCACCCTCATATGTCGTACCATTAGGCAACTGCACACATCCACGACTCTCACCTGAGAATCGACAAAACCACTCACGATGTGGAGTAACATGAAAACTGGCTAATGCATCAAGCAACCAAGCCCTATGCGTGCTATCCAATGAACAAGAGGAATCCTGAGATGAACCATAGGAGAAAGTGATATCACCATCACTAGCATAATCAACTTCCATAGACTCTCGTGAAACCACTACCTGATCTGCATCACGTGAATATCTCTGACATCGTCGTCGCATCCGTCTGAAGCAACATCGTCGAATATGGCCCTCATGACCACAATTCCAACATCGAAGTCATCGATGTGATCTATGTCTCACATGAGTCAATGGACTCGCATACATGTCATGTAGTCTCTGCCATAATGCACTACTCGTCTCCTCATACATAAAAGACTCATATATAGAATCCACAAGCTGTAATCGGATAGTGGAGCTGGCCAATGCATCCATATCCATCCATACGTGGTCGGGCATGTCACGAGGCCTCTGTGCATCTCTATACACATACATATGTAACCCTGCACGAACCAATGTATGCCACATCTGAGCTTTCCAGCTCGGAAAGTCAGTGCCATCAAATCGAGAAGACACCATGCTGGCAATCCAATAGACTAGCAATGTAACAAGAGACTAGAAACAATACTCTATCCTGAATAGGATCACACCGGCATATCCATATGCATAACTCACATCACATATGTCTCACTGGAGAAGAGAACCATGTGAACCACCTGTCACATAATCATTCATCTAGCATGCGCATAAAACCATGAGCATAAGACTGCTCACCAAGTCTCCAAAGTGACCAAGTAGATATGAAAGAATCCTGGGAAAATTTCGGCAAAGTATCCCCTGTAAACTGAGCAATCAAACAAGATAACCAATAATGAAAGAACAATAAGTAATCTGTCACCACCTGTCACTGATCAAATCAAGAAGATAATGGCAACTACATGCGCCAAAAAACTAATGGCAATACACGCCAATACAATGGTGATTCACCTCTCACTCAAGAATGAATCCTGCAAGATGGTCCAACCTATCACAAATAACCTGTGACCAAGTCCAAATGAATGGAGATAAACAATGATCCAAAGCTATCACACAAGCTTCAAGATCCACTAGAGCTCTTTTCTAGCATAAAAGCCAGCGAAATTTCGGCAGCATCTCCTCTGTAAAATGGACTCTAGAACCAAAATAACCATATGGGAATCACCATCCACATATGTCAAGAATCACACTGGCAAATATATATCAATCAATGAGCAAATGCTAATAATGATGACAAACGAATGTGTAACTAAGGCTCCAATCTGGATCTTGTACCTGTAAAGAAAACAAAGATACAAGTACCAACCAAGATCCATAATCAACTCTCACAGAATTGTGTGCAACCGGTAACTAAATCCATAACCAAGTGGCATAAGAAAGATATAGACCACAATGCCACTATACATCAATGATTAAACTCATGATGACATAAACCTCAAAAAAGAGTATACCACAATGTCATCTTACATGCCAAACGCGTGACAAGATCATGCTCTACTCTCATATGGAGGAGCTACCACAATGATCATACATGTACAATGCTTTGAAGCTCTGAAAATAAGAGCTTGCACACCATAAATTCTCTCTCGAAGAAGTTCCAAAGCAAATTCAACCTCCAAGAGTAATTAGGGTTCGTTTGACAAAAATCTGCTGCTCTGTGTTTTGCTGTTTCAATGGTGATAACCTCTGAATTTGAACTTCTGCTCTTCAGCAAACTTCAAGATCTAACTCTTGGCTACGTAACGAGATAAAGAACACCTCAATCGGACGTGCGTAGCTCAAAATATGCATAAAACAAGCACTTACTGTCAATTTCACTATCTCCTACAACACTACTACTCTGTATTTTGCAGTTTCGGTGACCTTGCACTGAGAATCTGAATCTGAGTTCTTCTATAAAATTGTAGCTATGTTTCCAGGCTACGAGCACAAGTTGAATAATCGCATTCCGAGCTGTAGAACTCAAGTTATGACAAAAAAACCGACCTACTGTCCTACTCAATGTAGATTCGTCTTTTACAATTCTCTGCGTTATTTGAATTTTTGGCACTTCAGAAGTTCGAACCAGGTTCTGCGCCCTTCTGTGAAGTTGTATCTCTCTGCGTTAGCTACGCATAGAACTTTAAAACGCATCAATCCGAGCTTCGTACCTCGAGTTATGACCGAAATACTAAATAGGTGTCAAGAGATGCCAACCTGCACTTCTACCCCTTCTGACCTAAGCTTCCATTGAAGCTTCTTGCACACCAGCCTTCAACATGCTCTAATAGCAATGAAGGGCTTTGGTGTGCAGAAGAAGAGGAGGAAGGAGGAGATGGAGTAAGAGAGAAGAGAGGAACGACGCGCGGATATGCGTGGGAGCCTCGAAACCCACATAATGAACTCTCTCTTGAGGCAATGCTCTATATATGATGTATAGAATATGGGAGTAAGGTCACATGACCCTTACATCCCCAACAATCTCCCACTTAAGGGTCAATGTGACCGTAAGTGGAAAAATATACAAAGAATGATGTAGGACTATACAATAATGTACAAGAAGAGTCCGGATCTCTACCCATACAAATGAGCCTACACCAACTGCCTGGAATAAGGTGTATCCATGCACCTCAAACTGCTCTAGACTCATATCAATAAGAGTCGAGCTCACATATGACTGATGCAAGAACTCATGAAGTTCCTGCAAAGCTCCCACTCGCTCTATGCCTGTGTCAATCATCGAACGACTGACAACTCCAAGTGCAAATGCTCCAATAGCAATTGCAATATCTGGTCTCGAGCATAACAACTCGTACATCAGACTCCCGAATGCTGACGAAACATGTGCTATCATGGCTAACCTTAGCATGTCAGCCATGCCTATATCCAAGGCATCTAAAGCACCATCGTCAAGACCAACATGTCCTGACATATCTCTGTCAATATCTGGCATGAGCGAATCCAAGAATGACTGCATAATTGCTGACTCCTCAACATCCAAATCAGCCATACTCGCAACCAAGGATGTATCTAGTTGTGCATCCTGAGAGCTAGTATGCTCTGGTATACACTGTGTATCATAAGAGCTATCATGCTCTGCCACACCAAGTGTATCATCATGCTCCACATGAGCTAACTGCACAACATCAACACCAAGATCCAAGTGATGATCACACTCTAACTGAGTATCATCACAATGCTCTATATGAGCATCTACATCATGCTCTAAAGCATCCAACTGATAATCCAAAGTATGCTCTGTAAGAGCATCCATATGATCAGAGCAATCATGCTCTCCATAAGCGTCATGAGCATCCAAAGCATGCTCTATATGTACCTCCATCTGAGCATCTGAATCCTGCCATACATGTGCATCATGAATGTCAATAGACATATGTATACGTAGACAAAATGAGACATGACGAGTCTCACATCGCACATAAGGCTGAACTCCCACTGAGACGAGATTGTCTCTCACATGAAGTACCTGGAGTGGATACCTGTGCCCAACCTTGGCACCTCTGACAAGCATAAGCTGTCCCAATTGCAACTGAAAATGATGCTCACCAAGGAATGCATAACATCTGCTCTCCTATAACTAGCTAACTGAAATCAAGCTCATAGGGAATGAAGGCACATAGCGTACATGTCTAAGTATAAGTGATGCTCCACTAGGTAGCATAAGGCATATATCTCCTGCACCCTCAATGTCATATGTCGTACCATCAGGCAACTGCACACATCCACGACTCTCACCTGAGAATCGACAAAACCACTCATGATGTGGAGTAACATGAAAACTGGCTAATGCATCAAGCAACCAAGCCCTATGCGTGCTATCCAATGTACAAGAGGAATCCTGAGATGAACCATAGGAGAAAGTGATATCACCATCACGAGCATAATCAACTGCCATAGACTCTCGTGAAACCACTACCTGATCTGCATCACTTGAATATCTCTGACATCGTCGTCGCATCCGTCTGAAGCAACATCATCGAATATGGCCCTCATGACCACAATGCCAACATCGAAGTCATCGATGTGATCTATGTCTCACATGAGTCAATGGACTCGCATACATGTCATGTAGTCGCTGCCATAATGCACTACTCGTCTCCTCATACATAAAAGACTCATATATAGAATCCACAAGCTGTAATCGGATAGTGGAGCTGGCCAATGCATCCATATCCATCCATACGTGGTCGGGCATGTCACGAGGCCTCTGTGCATCTCTATGCACATACATATGTAACCCTGCACGAACCAATGTATGCCACATCTGAGCTTTCCAGCTCGGAAAGTCAGTGCCATCAAATCGAGAAGACACCATGCTGGCAATCCAATAGACTAGCAATGTAATAAGAGACTAGAAACAATACTCTATCCTGAATAGGATCACACCGGCATATCCATATGCATAACTCACATCACATATGTCTCACTGGAGAAGAAAACCATGTGAACCACCTGTCACATAATCATGCATCTAGCATGCGCATAAAACCATGAGCATAAGACTGCTCACCAAGTCTCCAAAGTGACCAAGTAGATATGAAAGAATCCTGGCAAAATTTCGGCAAAGTATCCCCTGTAAACTGAGCAATCAAACAAGATAACCAATAATGAAAGAACAATAAGTAATCTGTCACCACCTGTCACTGATCAAATCAAGAAGATAATGGCAACTACATGCGCCAAAAAACTAATGGCAATACACGCCAATACAATGGTGATTCACCTCTCACTCAAGAATGAATCTTGTAAGATGGTCCAACCTATCACAAATAACCTGTGACCAAGTCCAAATGAATGGAGATAAACAATGATCCAAAGCTATCACACAAGCTTCAAGATCCACTAGAGCTCCTTTCTAGAATAAAAGCCGGTGAAATTTCGACAGCATCTCCTTTGTAAAATGGACTCTAGAACCAAAATAACCATGTGAGAATCACCATCCACATATGTGAAGAATCACACTGGCAAACATATATCAATCAATGACCAAATGTTAATAATGATGACAAACGAATGTGTAACTGAGGCTCCAATCTGGATCTTGTACCTGTAAAGAAAACAAAGATACAAGTACCAACCAAGATCCATAATCAACTCTCACAGAATTGTGTGCAACCCGTAACTAAATCCATAACCAAGTGGCATAAGCAAGATATAGACCACAATGCCACTATACATCCATGATCAAACTCATGATGACATAAACCTCAAAAAAGAGTATACCACAATGTCATCTTACATGCCAAACGCGTGACAAGATCATGCTCTACTCTCATATGGAGGAGCTACCACAATGATCATACATGTACAATGCTTTGAAGCTCTGAAATAAGAGCTTGCACACCATAAATTCTCTCTCGAAGAAGTTCCAATGCAAATTCAACCTCCAAGAGTAATTAGGGTTCGTTTGACAAAAATCTGCGGCTCTGTGTTTTGCTGTTTCAGTGGTGATAACCTCTGAATTTGAACTTCTGCTCATCAGCAAACTTCAAGATCTAACTCTTGGCTACGTAACGAGACAAAGAACACCTCAATCAGAGGTGCGTAGCTTAAAATATGCATAAAACAAGCACCTGCTGTAAATTTCACTATCTCCTACAGCACTGCTACTCTGTATTTTACACTTTCGGTGACCTTGCACTGAGAATCTGAATCTGAGTTCTTCTATAAAATTGTAGCTATGTTTCCAGGCTACGAGCACAAGTTGAATCATCGCCTTCCGAGCTCTAGAACTCAAGTTATGACAAAAAAACCGACCTGCTGTCCTACTCAATGTAGATTCGTCTTCTACAATTCTCTGCGTTTTTTGAATTTTTGGCACTTCAGAAGTTCGAACCAGGTTATGCGCACTTCTGTGAAGTTGTATCTCTTTGTGTTAGCTACGCAGAGAACTTTAAAACGCATCAATCCGAGCTTCGTAACTCGAGTTATGACCGAAATACTGAATAGATGTCAAGAGATGCCGACCTACACTTCTACCCCTTCTGACCTAAGCTTCCATTGAAGCTTCTTGCACACCAGCCTTCAACATGCTCTGATACCAATGAAGGGCTTTGGTGTGCAGAAGAAGAGGAGGAAGGAGGAGATATATATCAATCAATGACCAAATGCTAATAATGATGACAAACGAATGTGTAACTGAGGCTCCAATCTGGATCTTGTACCTGTAAAGAAAACAAAGATAGAAGTACCAACCAAGATCCATAATCAACTCTCACAGAATTGTGTGCAACCGGTAACTAAATCCATAACCAAGTGGCATAAGCAAGATATAGACCACAATGCCACTATACATCCATGATCAAACTCATGATGACATAAACCTCAAAAAAGAGTATACCACAATGTCATCTTACATGCCAAACGCGTGACAAGATCATGCTCTACTCTCATATGGAGGAGCTACCACAATGATCATACATGTACAATGCTTTGAAGCTCTGAAAATAAGAGCTTGCACACCATAAATTCTCTCTCGAAGAAGTTCCAAAGCAAATTCAACCTCCAAGAGTAATTAGGGTTTGTTTGACAAAAATCTGCTGCTTTGTGTTTTGCTGTTTCAGTGGTGATAACCTCTGAATCTGAACTTCTGCTCTTCAGCAAACATCAAGATCTAACTCTTGGCTATGTAACGAGATAAAGAACACCTCAATCAGAGGTGTGTAGCTGAAAATATGCATAAAACAAGCACTTGCTATCAATTTCACTTCTCCTACAACACTACTACTCTGTATTTTGCAGTTTCGATGACCTTCACTGAGAATCTGAATCTGAGTTCTTCTATAAAATTGTAGCTATGTTTCCAAGCTACGATCAGCAAGTTGAATCATCGCATTCCGAGCTGTAAAACTCAAGTTATGATAAAAAAACCGACCTATTGTCTTATTCAATGTAGATTCGTCTTCTACAATTTTCTGCGTTTTTTGAATTTTTGGCACTTCAGAAGTTTGAACCAGGTTCTGCGCCCTTCTGTGAAGTTGTATCTCTCTGTGTTAGCTACATACAGAACTTTAAAACGCATCAATCCGAGATTCGTAGCTCGAGTTATGACCGAAATACTGAATAGTTGTCAAGAGATGCCGACCTGCACTTGTACCCCTTCTGACCTAAGCTTCTATTGAAGCTTCTTGCACACCAGCCTTCAACATGCTCTGATACCAATGAAGGGCTTTGGTGTGCAGAAGAAGAGGAGGAAGGAGGAGATGGAGGGAGAGAGAATAGAGGAACGACGCGCGGATATGCGTGGGAGCCTCGAAACCCACATAATGAACTCTCTCTTGAGGCAATGCTCTATATATGATGTACAGAATATGGGAGTAAGGTCACATGACCCTTACATCCCTAACAATCTCCCACTTAAGGGTCAATGTGACCGTAAGTGGAAAAATATACAAAGAATGATGTACGACTATACAATAATGTACAAGAATAGTCCGGATCTCTACCCATACAAATCAGCCTACACCAACTACCTAGAATATATCCATGCACCTGAAACTGCTCTAGACTCATATCAATAAGAGTCGAGCTCACATATGACTAATGCAAGAACTCATGAAGTTCCTACAAAGCTCCCACTCGCTCTATGCCTGTGTCAATCATCGAACGACTGACAACTCCAAGTGCAAATGCTCCAATAGCAATTGCAATATCTGGTCTCGAGCATAACAACTCGTACATCAGACTCTCGAATGCTGACGAAACATGTGTTATCGTGGCTAACCTAAGCATGTCAGCCATGCCTATATCCAAGGCATCTAAAGCACCATCGTCAAGACCAACATGTCCTGACATATCTCTGTCAATATCTGGCATGAGCGAATCCAAGAATGACTGCATAACTGCTGACTCCTCAACATCCAAATCAGCCATGCTCGCAACCAAGGATGTATCTAGTTGTGCATCCTGAGAGCTAGTATGCTCTGGTATACACTGTGTATCATAAGAGCTATCATGCTCTACCACACCAAGTGTATCATCATGCTCCACATAAGCTAACTGCACAACATCAAAGATCCAAGTGATGATCACACTCTAACTGAGTATCATCACAATGCTCTATATGAGCATCTACATCATGCTCTAAAGCATCCAACTGATAATGCAAAGTATGCTCTGTAAGAGCATCCATATGATCAGAACAATCATGCTCTCCATAAGCGTCATGAGCATCCAAAGCATGCTCTATATGTGCATCCATCTGAGCATCTGAATCCTGCCATACATGTGCATCATGAATGTCAATAGACATATGTGTAGGTAGACAAAATGAGACATGACGAGTCTCACATCGCACATAAGGCTGAACTCCCACTGAGACGAGACTGTCTCTCACATGAAGTACCTGGAGTGGATACCTGTGCCCAACCTTGGCACCTCTGACAAGCATAAGCTGTCCCAATTGCAACTGAAAATGATGCTCACCAAGGAATGCATAACATCTACTCTCCTGTAACTAGCTAACTGAAATCAACCTCATAGGGAATGAAGGCACATAGCGTACATGTCTAAGTATAAGTGATGCTCCACTAGGTAGCATAAGGCATATATCTCCTGCACCCTCAATGTCATATGTCGTACCATCAGGCAACTGCACACATCCACGACTCTCACCTGAGAATCGACGAAACCACTCACGATGTGGAGTAACATGAAAACTAGCTAATGCATCAAGCAACCAAGCCCTATGCATGCTATCCAATGAACAAGAGGAATCCTGAGATGAACCATAGGAGAAAGTGATATCACCATCACTAGCATAATCAACTGCCATAGACTCTCGTGAAACCACTACCTGATCTGCATCACGTGAATATCTCTGACATCGTCGTCGCATCCGTTTGAAGCAACGTCGTCGAATATGGCCCTCATGACCACAATGCCAACATTGAAGTCATCGATGTGATCTATGTCTCACATGAGTCAATGAACTCGCATACATGTCATGTAGTCTCTGCCATAATGCACTACTCGTCTCCTCATACATAAAAGACTCATATATAGAATCCACAAGCTGTAATCGGATAGTGGAGCTGGCCAATGCATCCATATCCATCCATACGTGGTCGGGCATGTCATGAGGCCTCTGTGCATCTCTATGCACATACATATGTAACCCTGCACGAACCAATGTATGCCACATCTGAGCTTTCCAGCTCGAAAAGTCAGTGCCATCAAATCAAGAAGACACCATGCTGGCAATCCAATAGACTAGCAATGTAACAAGAGACTAGAAACAATACTCTATCCTGAATAGGATCACACCGGCATATCCATATGCATAACTCACATCACATATGTCTCACTGGAGAAGAAAACCATGTGAACCACCTGTCACATAATCATGCATCTAGCATGCGCATAAAACCATGAGCATAAGACTGCTCACCAAGTCTCCAAAGTGACCAAGTAGATATAAAAGAATCTTGGGAAAATTTCGGCAAAGTATCCCCTGTAAACTGAGCAATCAAACAAGATAACCAATAATGAAAGAACAATAAGTAATCTGTCACCACCTGTCACTGATCAAATCAAGAAGATAATGGCAACTACATGCGCCAAAAAACTAATGGCAATACACGCTAATACAATGGTGATGCACCTCTCACTCAAGAATGAATCCTGCAAGATGGTCCAACCTATCACAAATAACCTGTGACCAAGTCCAAATGAATGGAGATAAACAATGATCCAAAGCTATCACACAAGCTTCAAGATCCACTAGAGCTCCTTTCTAGCATAAAAGCCGGTGAAATTTCGACAGCATCTCCTCTGTAAAATGGACTCTAGAACCAAAATAACCATGTGGGAATCACCATCTACATATGTCAAGAATCACACTGGCAAATATATATCAATGAATGACCAAATGCTAATAATGATGACAAACGAATGTGTAACTGAGGCTCCAATCTGGATCTTGTACCTGTAAAGAAAACAAAGATACAAGTACCAACCAAGATCCATAATCAACTCTCATAGAATTGTGTGCAACCGGTAACTAAATCCATAACCAAGTGGCATAAGCAAGATATAGACCACAATGCCACTATACATCCATGATCAAACTCATGATGACATAAACCTCAAAAAAGAGTATACCACAATGTCATCTTACATGCCAAACGCGTGACAAGATCATGCTCTACTCTCATATGGAGGAGCTACCACAATGATCATACATGTACAATGCTTTGAAGCTCTGAAAATAAGAGCTTGCACACCATAAATTCTCTCTCAAAGAAGTTCCAAAGCAAATTCAATCTCCAAGAGTAATTAGGGTTCGTTTGACAAAAATCTACTGCGCTGTGTTTTGCTGTTTCAGTGGTGATAACCTCTGAATTTGAACTTGTGCTCTTCAGCAAACTTCAAGATCTAACTCTTGGCTACGTAACGAGATAAAGAACACCTCAATCGGAGGTGCGTAGCTCAAAATATGCATAAAACAAGCACTTACTGTCAATTTCACTATCTCCTACAACACTGCTACTCTGTATTTTGCAGTTTCGGTGACTTTGCACTGAGAATCTGAATCTGGGTTCTTCTATAAAATTGTAGCTATGTTTCCAGGCTACGAGCAGCAAGTTGAATCATTGCATTCCGAGCTGTAGAACTCAAGTTATGAAAAAAAAACCGACCTCTTGTCCTACTCAATGTAGATTCGTCTTCTACAATTCTCTGCGTTATTTGAATTTTTGGCACTTCAGAAGTTCGAACCAGGTTCTGCGCCCTTCTGTGAAGTTGTATCTCTCTGTGTTAGCTACGCACAGAACTTTAAAACGCATCAATCCGAGCTTCGTAGCTTGAGTTATGACCGAAATACTGAATAGCTATCAAGAGTTGCCGACCTGCACTTCTAGCCCTTCTGACATAAGCTTCCATTGAAGCTTTTTGCACACCAGCATTCAACATGCTCTGATACCAATGAAGGGCTTTGGTGTGCAGAAGAAGAGGAGGAAGGAGGAGATGGAGGGAGAGAGAAGAGAGGAACGACACGCGGATATGCGTGGGAGCCTCGAAACCCACATAATGAACTCTCTCTTGAGGCAATGCTCTATATATGATGTACAGAATATGGGAGTAAGGTCACATGACCCTTACATCCCTAACACAAGACTTGTGCGACAATGATGAAGATGATGGCATGGCAGATTTTATTGAGGACTGGTATCAAAATGACAGTGAGAGCATTGATATTTCAAAAAATGAGAAATATCTTCAAGAGGAATGTCTAAAGCATGTATATGAAGGAAGTCGTTTGACACGACTAAGTGCGAGCTTATATATTCTCAATCTTCTAAATCATTTTGGATGGAGTAATGTATCTGTTTCGACACTATTGAGGTATAATTTTTAATTTTCTATCTATTTATATATATACATGCATAAATATATACATATAAATACATGCATACATAGACATACACATATCTATACATGAATCTATACACACATATAAACATACACACATATAAACATACACACATACACATGTTATAAGAGTAAAGTCAAATTATATATACCTGTATCGAATGAAGATATTTTGTCCGCCCAACCTTTAGAATCTTCTTGACACATTTGCTTCTCCTATTCTAGTCGACCTAATACCTACGCTGCTAACTCTTTTATGAACTTCGCATACAAATATTAAGTATGAGTTTGCTATGGATGTATTAAGCCGTTTGAAAAATAGGAGAAGTAAATTTACCTCAAAGATTTTGAAGTATGGAAAAATAATTTTAAAGGATGGGCAGACACAAAGTGTCCATTCAGTGCACGTTTTTGTTTTTGCCTTAGCTACAGTAAGAACAAGAACTTGCATTGAATGAACACTTTATGTCCACCCATCCTTTAAAACTATTCATCCATCTTCCAAAATCATCGAGATAAATTTGCTTGTGTTATTTTCCAAACTATTGATATATTTAGGTAGTGATGTGTGTGAACACTCTAGGATTGTCGGGGCACTTTTTTTTCCCTCTTTAGGAGGTTTTTTTTCTCCGGTTTGTATATACGCATATTGCCCTAAGGGGCCACTTATCTTTGTACATTCTAATGGTAATACATTAAGTATTGTGTGTTGAGCTCCAAGCTTCTTCTTCTTCCTTGTGCTATTCGCATGCTTTCGTAGATGTCTAACTCCAACAATTGGTATCAGAGCAGGTCGCCGCTTCATCTAGGGCATCATCGACACCTCTCCGGTTGCAGACTCAGAATCACATGAATTTTGGTGAGCATACTCAGCGTGTTTCTGAGATCAAAATAGCTTCACTGTGTGGTGCCGAAATCGCGATCTGAGCTCGGTTCGGCCTCCCAATGCACTATCGCAGTGCTTGTGCAGGTTATTTCATCTTTTTGTGCCAAAGGTATATACCAGTTTGAATTCACCAGTATAAGCTGTTGAGATATCAAGCTCAACATGTGATGATCATGAGCTTTATTAGATTTATCTACCGAGAGTGATGACACATTTGTTCCTTGCCAACTCACTCATTCGCGGACATTAGGTTTTTCCTTATATACTGATCTTTATATATTGCACTTGTTGTATTCTTGTTTTTAGGTCATTCTTGTACATTCCTTTTTATGTAATAGAAGAAGAAGAAGAAGAAGAAGAAGAAGAAGAAGAAGAAGAAGATCATTCTTCCTTGCCTCATTTTGTGTGTGTGCTTCTCCTTGAGAGTGAGAGAGTGTGTGTGAGCTCTCTTCCTTATCTCCTTCCTCATGACATGGTATCAGAGCCAGCGTGGCTGTAGAGAGCTCGTGGAGAAGGCGACGGTGAAGAGTACATAGCAAGGCGTGGAGAAAATGGAATTCACAAACGCAAGGTGGGGCCCGTAGAAAAACCAGGTCAGTTTCAAAAACTATAACTTGTGTTGTGTTTGACAACACTCATATATTCTAGATCCAGAATTTGAAGCGATTCCGTGTACTGTTGATACACAAAAACTGTGTTTTTATGAGATCGAACTATCACGTCATAGTGCGATAGTGTTCAAGCAAAAGTGCTACTTGTAGTGTTTTGCAGTGTTGTGAATTGTTAGAAAAATGGCAAACATAGATGGAATGAGTCAGCTTATGAGCGATAAGCTGGACAAGAACAACTTCCATGCTTGGAGATTTAGAATGACGAATTTCCTGATGGGAAAAGGCTACTGGAAGTACATAGAAGGAGAGAACAAAAATGCTCCGCAGTTACCAGAGAGGAATCGGACTGTAGAACAGATAAGAGCATATGAGGAATGGAATCAAGGAGCACGAAAGGTAATGTATTGGCTATCTGTTAGCATACAAGATAGCATGATTGGGCACATACAGGATGCTAAGACTCTGAAAGAGGCTTGGAACAGTTTGGTCACATTGTACGAGACCAATACAAAGGCACAGAAATTGCAACTCAAGAACGAGCTGCATACATTGGAGAAAAAGAGCATGTCGGTAAGTGACTACACTCTGAAAATCAAAAGCATATGTGAGTCACTTGCATCTATTGGTGTGAATGTAGATGATGATGATAAGGTGGAAGTGTGCCTTCGTGGTTTAGGAGCTACATATAAGCAATTCAGAACTTCTATACAGACCAGGGAAAATATTCTGAATTTTGCTGATTTGGTATCCATGCTGATTATTGAAGAAAAGAATCTTGGTGAGGATTCAAACTCCCAAGGAAAGCCCAATTCTGAGTAGGTATTCTACTCTGGCAGAGGAAGAGGTAGAGGTTTTGGAAATGGAAGAGGAAACAATAATCAAGATCAAGGTCAACAACAAAATCATGCAGGAGGAAGAGGACAGTTTCGAGGCAGGGGGAGCCAAAGAGGTTATAGAAATTTCCAAAGAAATGATTCAGGTAATGATAGTAAAGGATGTTGGAATTGTGGTAAACCTGGACACTTTGAACGTGATTGCAGATTGAAGAATCAAAATAACAGAAGGCAACAAGACAACTATGCATCCACAAGTACAGATGATTCTGAGAAGTTGTTCATGGTTCAACATCACATGATGAATACGATGTTTGCTGGTGTTTCAAAATCCAATGATAATGTCTGGTATGTTGATTCAGGTGCTTCAAATCACATGACCAGTCATGCGGAATGGTTTAGTACTTTGCAGAAATTGCCAGTTCCTGGATATGTTGAAACAGGTGATGACACATCACATCCTATTGAGCATATAGGAAACATAGCACTATCGATGGAGGATGGAAAGGTAAAACATCTTGCTGATGTGCTGCATGTTCCAAATATAACAAAGAATCTAGTTTCTGTTGGACAAATGGTTGACCAGGGATTACAAGTCAGGTTCAATGATGATGGATCATATGTATAAGAGTACAAGCAGGATGGAAGATTGGTTGCCAAATGAAACAAAGTGGGTAGGATGTTCACCTTAAATGTGAAGATTCTTGAAATGAATGCAGCCATGTTTGCAAAAGGTGCAGGAGTTATTGCAGATATAGAGATGTGCCACAAACAGATTGGACATGCAAACTTGCAAAGGCTAAAATTGATGTAGTCAAAGGAGATTGTCCATGGACTACCAAATTTCAAAGTTGCAGAAATGCAAAAGGTATGTGCAGCATGTCAATTTGGTAAACAGTCAAGAGCATCATTTCCACATGACAAGCATGTTAGTGAAAATGTACTAGAAGTAGTACATACAGATGTTTGGGGTCCAACAAAGACCACATCTATGGGTGGTTGCAGGTTTTATGTTACTTTCATTGATGACCATACACGCAGAGTATGGGTATATTTCATGAAAAAGAAGAGTGAGGTGTTCACTCACTTCTAGAATTTTAAAGCTATGGTGGAAAAGCAGACAGGGAAGTACATTCAGACATTAAGATTTGATGGAGGAGGTGAATACATGTCAAATGAGTTCAGTAGTTTTCTAAAAAATCATGGAAGTCAGCGTCAATTTTCATGTAGGTACACACCACAACAGAATGTCGTTGTTGAATGCAAAAATAGACATATTGCAGAAATAGCAAGAGCCTTGATGGCTGAGAAGAATATGCCTCATTGTTATTGGGCAGAAGCTGTGCATATTGTTGTATACATCATGAATAGAACTCCGACTGCTGATGTACATCAAGTTACACCTGAAGAGAAGTTTATAGGTAAAAAGCCAAACTTATCACATCTGAAAATTTTTGGCTGTATTGCATATGTACATGTTCCAGATGAGTTGAGGATGAAGCTTGATCCGAAAGCAAAAAAATGTGTCTTCATTGGATACTCCCTTGAGCAAAAAGGGTACAAGTGTTATAACCCACTCACACGACATGTGAAGGTGAACAGAGACGTGGTATTTGATGAAATGTCAAGCTTCTATGTAGATGCCAAAGAAGGACTAGATCTTGAACCAAATGAAAAAGAAAATGTTGAAAAATCAAGTGCAGAATCTCAAGTTTTGAGTGGACCAGATGCATCACCAAGGAATAGTTCCAACTCAAATCCATGGAGTGGAAGATTGCATGGAAATTTCAGTCCAGCAAATTCATCAAATACATCCAAGAAAGGTAAAGAAAAGCTTTCTGCTGGTAGTAAAACATGTGCAGGTTTTGAAGATGTTGATGGAGATTCAAGTGGTTCATAAAAGAGTCTTGATGAGGAACTTGGATTGCCCTCTATGAAGACTCCAAGAGTAAGAAGGGCACATGCAGATGATACAAGGAGAAGTGACCCAGAACCAAGAAGATCTAGGAGGATGCGTAATTCAGTGCAACAATTGACATATGATAGTTACATGGCTCGCCATTGTGCCTACATGACAAAGGTAATACAAGATGCTGAACCTTCTTGTTTTGAAGATGCAATTGGTAATGCAAATTGGGAAAAAGCTATGGATGAGGAGATGGCTGCACTTTATGGAAATGATACATGGAAGCTAGTTCCATTGCCACAAGGAAAGAAACCCATAGGCTGCAAATGGGTTTACAAGGTAAAGCATAATGCTGATGGTAGCCTAAGCAGGTATAAAGCACGATTGGTAGCTAAAGGATATGCACAGACATATAGCATTGATTATGAGGAAACATTCAGCCCTGTAGCTAAAATGTCTACTGTCAGAACACTTGTTGCATTAACTACAACAAAAGGATGGACTTTGCATCAGATGGATGTGAAGAATGCTTTCCTACATGGTGAATTATAGGAAGAAGTATATATGGACCAGCCACAAGGATATGAAGATTCAAAGCATCCAGAATATGTTTGCAGGTTGCAAAAGGCTTTGTATGGGCAGAAGCAAGCCCCTCGTGCATGGCATGCAAGGATTGTTGATTACTTAACCAGCATTGGGTTTTCTATGTGTGATGCAGATCACTCACTATATGCAAGGGAGGTTGATGATAGCATCACTATTGTGGCTATTTATGTTGATGACCTGATTGTAGGTGGTGATAATGAAGGAAGCATCAAAGAGGTAAAGCAACTTCTTATGCAGGAATTTGACATGAAAGATCTTGGTGTGCTGCGCTATTTCTTGGGCATTGAGTTTATACATACAGAAACAGGTATATGGATGTCGCAAAGGCAATATGCCTTGAATATGCTACAAAAGTATGGTATTATTTGCCATAAAAGAGACCTAAACTTAAAGTGCCTTTGAGATATCTAAACACACATTTCACCACTTTTCTATGCTTAGTGTCAGGGCTATGCATGAATTGACTCAATTGGGAAACTGCATAGTACATATTCGGCCTTGTGTTGCAGGCATATATAAGACATACAACAACTTTTTGTTAAAGAGAAGTTTCAAATGCATCGTTGGAATCCTCAACTGAGAACCTAAATCGTGTCTCCACTAGTGTGGAAATTGGCTTGCAATCCTCAAAGTTAAAACACTGAAATAGTTTTTTGACATACTTTGATTGATGCATAACAATTCCCCCTCAATGAATACAAACTAGATGCCAAGATATTAGCTCAAAAGAGCAAGATAAGTAACATCAAAATTATGTTTCAAATCAACCATAAGAATGTCAAGTTTTGCATCACATAACCTATTCAAGAGTATGTCCATCTTTGCATACATAGAATGTTCTTTCAATAGTACTACATGTGAAGTCAAGAGAAATTAAGTGCTTATGGATTTTGTCATACCATGCACATGGAGCTTGTTGTAGACCATACAAAGCTTTATGCAAGTGAAAAACCATATACTCTTTTCCTTTCATGACAAATCTAGGAAGTTGCTTCACATAAACCTCTTCTTGCAAATCACCATTCAAGAAATTTGCTTTTATATCCAATTGGTGTACTTTTCAACCTCTTTGGGCAACCAATGCAACCATGGTATGAATGGTAGTCATGCGTGAATCAGGTGCAAAAGTTTCCTCATAGCCAATGCCATATTGGTGTACATATCCTTTAGCAACCAATCTAGCTTGTAATACATCATCAACATGTATATCATGTGTGGACTAAATTTCATGCTCATTTTCAGCCATATTTTGATGCAAATGTTAAGCCACATGTGGTTGGAAATTTCCAGTAGTTTCAATCATGTTTGGCTGTAAAATTTAAGCCATGTTTGGCTCAAAATTCTTTGCATTTTCAGCTTTATTTTGATGGAATTCTTCAGCCTTTTGAGCCTCACTTGGCTAGTCTACATGGCCATAGTCAATGACACCACTCTAGAACAAAGATATGAGTGTATTAAACACATCTTGTGAGCTAATCGTTGGTTGTTTTTTGCATCCAACTAGAGGGAGAACAGGATTTTCAAAAAAATACCACATTTTGACTCATAATAATTTTCTCCATCAATGGGAGATGCAAATAATATCCCTTGCTTTTAGCACTATAACCAGCAAATATACATTTCTTTTCCTTGTCATCAATTTTGTGATGTTTTTGTGATGGTACAAGAGCATATTCCAAACAACCAAACATGTGCATATGACAAACTATAGGTTTATATCTATTCCAAGCCTCATGAGGTGGTTGTTCCATATAGATCTCATCTATAAGATATCCATGAAAGAAAGCAATTTTCACATCCATTTGGACTAGCTCTAAGTCCTCAAATCCAAGCAATATGTGTAGGGTAGTTATTCCCGCCACTAGAGAGAAGATTTCCAAATAATCAGCACCATGTTGTTGCTTAAAAACCTTTGCAACAAGTAGCATTTTATACTTTGGAGAAGAACTATTTGATGTGAATTTCAGCTTATATATCCATTTACATGGTAAGGATTTCCTTCCCTTTGGAAAGGTACTAAATTCCAAGTACCATTCTTGTGAATAGAATCCAAATCAATCTTCATGGCATGATCCCACTTGACATGATCTGTTGTCTGCATAGCCTCTTTGTAGCAAGAAAGCTCACCAATACATAGCATAACAAAAGCCAAACCTAGAACATATCTATCAAGTGGATGTGAGACACGTGTAGAGTGTCTCAATGGTTGCTAAATAGGAGCATTTACAGACTAATCTGATTAGACATTCCCTTGAACATCCCTGTGTGTAGCATTTTTATGCATGGTAACTAGAGGAATAGTGTCCTCAAACACCACTATTCTCACTTCAAACTCATTAATGGGTTGTTTATGCGTCTTAGACTCATTGAACATTACATCACCACTTCTAATCATTGATTGTGTTTCAGGGTCCCATAAGCAATATCCAAACTCGACCATATCTAAGAAAAATGTGTTTCTTTGACTTATGGTCTAGCTTTTGTCTAAGATTCTTGAGTATATGAAGATACACTTCACACCCAAAAACTCAAATATGATCATTATACGGTGGCTTCCCTATCCATAACTCTTATTCCACTTTCAGACCTTTGGCAAAACTAGGTGAAAGGTTGATCACATGAATTGCAATCAACATTGCTTCTACCCAAAAGCCTTGTGAAAGGTTTGCATAATGAAGCATAGAAACTACTCTATTGTGAATAGTTCTATTCATCCTTTCTACTACACCATTTTGTACTAGGGTATAAGGATCCATAAACTCTCTACAAATTCCTCTAGATTGACAAAAAAGGCTGAATTCATGTGAGGTATTCTCACCCCCATTACCTGAACATAAAGCCTTGAGCATAGTTCCTTTTTCAATCTCAACTGAAACAAGCCATTATCTAAAAGGAATACTCATCCTTTGATTTGATAGGATATACCCAAACTTTTCTTGTAGTGTCATCTATGAAAGTGACAAGGTAAAGAGAACCACCTAATGACCTTGTGGGCACAAGACCACACAAATCTTTATGAACAAGATCTAAAATCTGAATCCAAGAGACAATGTGTGTCTTATGCACATTCCTAGTTTTATTTCCATATTGATAATGCTCACAAAATGAAAAATCAGAGAAAGATAACATAGTTAAGTAGTCAGAACGAGAAATATTTTCCATTCCACTATGAGATATGTGGCCCAAATGGCCACTCCAAATACAAGCCATAGAATATTTAGTAACAACTAAGAAATTTTCTTTCTATGATACAAATAAATGATAAAGTGAGCCAACTTTGTTTCCTTTTGCATTCACCATATTTCCCTTTGATATGAAAAAGGACTAAGCAAGAAAACCACCTTGTAACTAAGGTCAACCAACTGACACGGGGACTATCGCTTATGCGATGCTTGTGTTAGATAGCGTCACATAAGGGACACTGCAAAAGAAAAAAAAATCGGGAGCATTGCAAAAGTGGTGTGGAGCATCGCATAAGCGACACTTATAATTACTATTGTTATGAGCATTGAAGCTTGGTGACACGCCTAGTGATGATCGCAAACTAGTTGCGATGCTTTGGCATTGCATAAGCGACACCCTATGAATTGAAAAAAAAAAAAAGATTTCTCTCGGCACATTTGTGCCAAGATCAAGTGACAAAACGAGAGCAAACGAGCAAAGGAGCGACCGAACGAGTGAAGGAGTGACCGAAAAAGCAAAGGTACACGCACATACATACACACATATTCATACACACACATGCACATACATACACACATATTCATACACACACATACACACATATACACATATACACACACATACATATACACACAAAATCATACACACACATAGACATATACACATACACATACACATATAAATACTTGCACATATACATACACACACATGCATACATACACACATTCATACACATGCATATGCATACATACATAGACACATGCATACACACACATGAACATACAACACACATATGCATACACACACATACACACACATATATAAACACATACACAAATGCACATATATGCATACACACACATACACATATAAATACTTGCACATATACACATATACATATAGATACTTGCACATATACATACACACACATAGACACACACATGCATACATACATATTCATACACACACATGTGCATATATAGTCACATGAATTTGTACACACACATGCATATGTATACATTGTGAGGAGATGGTTGGATATAGTCCAGAGATGAGCTGGTGTTGCAAAATTCCTGCTCTACACCTACCAAGTTGACTTTAGGGATCCTTAGTAGACTCTTTTCGCTTCCCAAATTTTCATTTGAACCCACTATGTGCTTTGGAACATCATTTCCAAAAGTTTTTACCATCAGTTCTCACTCCTTGCAAGAAATTGACCTGAGACCTTTTGTAAACTTCTAATTCAAAGGCTTAGCTAACTATTCCAAGTTATTTTGTGAATTTAGAGTGAGTGTACATTGAGAAATGAGTTTAAGAACTCAGGGGTGTAAACCCGACTTTTCAGGAGCAAGGAAGTGTGCAGAGATAGTAGGCTTATTCACTCCATAACTCAAGATTCAATAAACTAAATGTAATGAAATTTGATATGTAGATAGTAGACTGATCACTCTAACTATAACAAGCTAAACTGAAGCAAATGATGAATTACACATAGAGAAATTATTTGTGCAAGAACACTCAAAATGAAGAGGTTGTTACAGAGAACAACAACCAGAAGTAATCTTGAAATAATGTATCAAATAATAGTGGAATTACTTGTACATAAGTGAGCTCAAGTTCTGCTCAACCATGAGGCGCAATGACTCTCTAAACTCTGCGTATCCCATGACTAAAAGTCACCACTATATATACACCTTGATTGGGTTTGAAATTTGAATTTCCCTCACCTAAAAGTGTTCCTACACTTTAGGTGAAGTTTGGTTTAGTCTCAAACACCATATGGGTCATGGCTTTTGGCTCATAACTTCACGAGATTTTTTATTTCTCCTTGTTTTACTTTTATCCAAGGAAGTAGAAATGCATAGCTTTTACAAGAGGTGTTCACATGCAAGTCTTTTGTGAGCCCAATGTAAATGTGAGAAGTCCTGATCGTTTGGTCAAGCATCTAGGCTTGTCAAATGTACCAACAGCTTCCCCTCAAGCCCAGGATGCTTGAGTCTTCAATCCTTTAGTATCTACTACACTCCAATCATAGAGTTTAATATGTTTAGTTTGCTTGCATCTAATGATTTGGTCATCATATTTGCACATTGCATGAGTAGATACATAGGAGAGTTGTATCTCCTTGCTCATAATCGTTTACCTAACAAAGTGATAATGAAATTCTATATGTTTGGTCATGGCATGAAAGATAGGATTAGCAACTAGATGAAGTGAACTCATATTATCTCCAAATATGTATGGAGTATCAAAATCCAACCCTAAATCTGTGTATAGGGTCTTGATCCACATAGCTTCTTGTGTTGCAATTGCTAACCCTCTAAATTTAGCTTCAATTGAGGAAAGGGCAACTATAGGTTGCCTCTTTGAAGACAAAGATATGATATTTGTTCCTACAACTAAGAGATATCCTGATGTGCCTCTTCTATCATCTTTAGAACTTTCCCAATCTACATCAATGAATAACTTTACATTGTATATAAACGTTCATTTAGTGTTCCTTTCAAGTACTTCAATATCCTCTTTGGTGCATCCATGTGTGGCTTCCTTGGGGTGTGCATGAATTGACTAAGCACACTTACTCCATAGCAGATATCAATCCTAGTTAGTGTAGCATAGTTCAAACTCCCAACTAGGATTTCATAGCTTGTGATATCTTCAATGAGCTCTCCTTCATGAGCACTTTATTTGTGATTGACCTCCATGGGAGTAACTGTAACTTTAGCTTCATGCATTTTGAACTTTGCAAGCATTTCTTTAATATACTTCCTTTGTGTAAGGAACGTCCCTTGTTTCCAATCCTAGGAAGTAAGTAAGCAATCCAAAATCACTTGGAAGTAAGTAAGCAATCCAAAATCACTTATCTTAAACTCCTCTTTCATTTGGGCTTTGATTTTTCTGATCCCATTAGCATCATCACATGTAAGGATTATATGATCTACATATACACATAAGTATATCATTTTAGATTTCCTTTTCTTAATAAACAGTGTACACTGAGAAATGAGTTTAAGAACTCAGGGGTGTAAACTTGACTTTTCAGGAGCAAGGAAGTGTGCAAAGTAGGCATGTTCACTTCATAACTCAAGATTCAAAAAACCAAATGTAATGAAACTTGATATGCGAATAGCACACTAATTAATCTAGCTATACCAAGTTAAAGTGAAGCAAATGATGAAGTACACATAGAGAAATCGTTTGTGCAAGATCACTAAAGTGAAGAGGTTGTTGCAAAGAACAGTAACAAGAAGTAATCTTGAAATAATGTATCAAATTATATGTGCTGATCAAAGTATGATACAAAGGAGATGTGGTGTACTTACTCATACATAAGTAAGCTCAAGATATGTTCAACCATGAGGCTGAATGACTTTGTAAACTCTATGTATCCCGTGACTAAAAATTGGTCTCTAAGGATGGAGGCTTACCTTCAAGGGAGGAATCTATATGGATTCATATCCGGAGATGAAGCAATGCCAACCATGAGGAACAAAGGGCAACCATCATATGAAGAAGTGGAAGGACTTTTGAATTGGTGTTCGAAGGATGCACTCGCAAGGTCCTATATTCTAAACTCAATCTCTGATTTTCTTTTACCTCATGTCAAGGGATGCAAGACATCAAGAGAAACCTGGAATGCACTTGCTTCTTTCTTCTCTTGCAACACTCGAGCAAGGAAGAACCAATTGTGGATGGAGTTCACAACAATGAAGAAAAGCCCAAAGCAAAATGTGACTGATTATGTCACAAAGATGAAGGAGATTTCCGACCAACTTGGAAGCATTGGAGAGGTAATTGAAGAGGAGCAAATCATAAGACAAATCATGAATGGAATCAAAGCAGACGACAAGTGGGAGTCATTCACAACAGCCATGGATTTATACATGGATATGCATGTACCCGACCTCAACACACTCATGGGCCAACTCTTCACTCATGAAGCAAAGATTAGCAAAGGTGGTGAGTCCTCAAGAGGTAATCAAACTTCTGCCTTATATTTTGATAAAGCTAAGGTCAAGGACAAGTCAAAGAATAGGAAGAATGAAGATGAAGGAAGCTCTTTCCAAGCAAACTTTGCAGGTAGAGGAAGAGCTAGAGGAAGAGGCAGAGGTGGAAAGCAAGGCAAGGGGAGATTCCAATCATCTCAACCTTGCAATATATGTGGCTTATCTAACCATACTACTGAAGAATGTTTCAGGAACCCGAGGAACTCAAGAGGAAGAGGATTCAATAGAGGTGGCTATGGATCAAATAGAGGTAGATACAATGGAGGCTACAACAACAACAACTACTACAACAACAATTACAACAACAACAACAACTATCAAAGTGGCCATAGAGGAAGAAGAGATTACAATAACTATGCAGAGGACCAAATTCAAGAAGATTCATTATTGATTATGAATCTATCAGCGAAGAAGGGTAAGGATGATGATCACATATTTTACATTGATTCGGGATGCTCGAACCATGTAGCAGGAAATGTGGCTTTACTTTCTGATTTGGAAGATCCTCATAACAAGCATGAAGTGCAGACAGGAGATGACACAAAGCACTCAGTGGAGAAGATAGGTAATGTGAAGACATCAGATGGGAATATGAACCTCTTAAGCAAAGTCTTGTATGTCCCTACAATTACCAAAAATTTAATAAGTGTTGGACAGATTGTTGAAAAAGGATTGCAGGTTAGATTCAACCGATTTGGAGCATATGTTGAAGACCCAAGGCAAGGCTTTCGAAGGATTGCCAAAGGAGAAAAGACAGGATGGCTTTTCACTTTTGAAGTGGAAGATACAAAGAACATAGCTTTGTTTAGCTATGGATCTCAAACTCTAACAGAGTTGGAGATATGGCACAAAAGGCTTGCTCACATTGGTGAGAGGACACTCAAACAGATTTGCAGGGACCAAAATGTACTTGGTTTGCCTAATATCACAAGGCAACACATGATTTATAAGTGTGAAGCTTGTCAACTCGGCAAGGCTCATAGACAACCTTTCAATAAGAAAGGATATATGTATCAAAATCCTTTGGATCTAGTGCACACGGATGTGTGGGGTCCAAGTAAGGAGCCATCTATATCAGGCTCAAGATATTATGTGTCTTTCATAGATGATTGTAGCAGGTGGACCATTCTGTTTTTCATGAAGCACAAGGATGAAGTGTTTAATTGCTTTAAGAAGTATATTGCTCTTGTTGAAAACCAAACAGGTAGGACTTTGAAATGACTCAGATCAGATGGTGGAGGAGAATACTTCTCTTCTGAATTTGATGCCTTCTTGCATGAAAGAGGCATTAAAAGGGAAGTCACTACAAGGTATACACCCGAACTCAATGGTGTAGCAGAGAGGAGGAACATAGCTATTGTCGAAGCTGCAAGGTCCATGCTCAACGAAAAGGGATTGCCAAACTACCTATGGGCAGAGGCTGTGTCTACAGCCACATATCTCATAAATAGAATTCCATCTAAGTCACTAGATGGGACCACTCCATATGAAGTGTGGAATGGAAGAAGACCTAGTCTAGAGCATTGCAAAATCTTTGGATGCTTAGCCTATGCTCACATTCCTTCTCAAGTAAGAGGGAAATTGGATCCCAAGGCAGAGAAGCGCGTATTTATTGGTTATGACCAAAACCAAAAAGGATACAGATTGTACAATCCAACCAATAAAGGATTTTCTGTGAGTAGAGATGTAATTTTTGATGAAAACAAATCATGGTTTGATGATGATAGGAAAGTGAAGCTGCCATATGACTTGGATGAAGATTTTCCATCACTTCAACCAAAGGAGCCAAAGCAGATTGAAGAAAGTGATTCGGAGATTGACCTAGAAGACTTGGAAAGACTAAAGCTATGGAAGAACAAAGGTAAAGCAAAGATGCAGGATGCTACATATGGACCCGAGAGCTCACATCAACCACTTAGAAGGTCTTCGAGGGAGAAGAAGAAACCAGAGAGGTTTGGTTATGATACTTCTTTGGTCACCAAGCACTCAATCTACATTGCAAAGGATTCAACCAATGAAGAACCTACCACATTTGAAGAAGCACAAAGCAAGAAAGCTTGGAGAGATGCAATGGATGAAGAAATGGAAGCCTTGAAGGAGAATGACACTTGGGAGCTTGTACCTAACAAGCCATCTATAAAGATAATCGGGTCTCGATGGATATACAAAATCAAGAGGAATCCAGATGGAAGTATAAATAGACACAACGCAAGGTTAGTTGCTAAAGGGTTTGCTCAAACCCATGGTATTGATTATGAGGAGACTTTCTCTCCTGTTGCAAAAATGCCTACAATTAGGGTTCTCATTAGTCTTGCTGCATCTAGAAATTGGGATCTTTATCAACTTGATGTAAAGAATGCTTTCTTGAATGGATGGATTTCTGAGGAAGTGTATATGGCACAACCTCCTGGATATGAGGATGCACATCATCCTAACTATGTATGCAAACTAAAGAAAGCTTTGTATGGATTGAAGCAAGCTCCAAGAGCTTGGAATTTCAGATTGGTGACTTATTTACAGGACCAAGGATTCAAAGCTAGCAAGGCGGATACCTCTTTGTTCATAAAGAGGAATGGATCTGAAGTGATCTATTTATGTGTGTATGTTGATGATATTATTATCACAGGCAATGATCTTGAAGGAATCAAACAAGTAAAGGCTCAAATGAAGGAGGAGTTCAAAATAAGTGACCTCGGACCACTCACTTATTTTCTTGGATTGGAGTTGATCTACACAAATTCAGGTATATACATCTCACAAAGGAAGTATGTGCATGACATGCTCGTCAAGTTCAAGATGGAAAATACCAAGTGTGCAGGTACACCTATGGAGCAAAATCATAAGCTTAGTGCCACGTACATATATACACACATGCATATGTATACATACATAAACACAAGTACATACAGACACATATGCATAGACACACATACACATACAAATACTTACACATGCATACACACACATATATAGTCACATGCATACATACACTTACATGCATACATACATATACACACATACACATACACATATATATATATACTTACACATACACACACACATAGACACACACATGCACATGTAGATATAGATACTTACACATACATACACATACATAGACACACATATACTGTTGGCAGTAGCCAGAGGCATAGAAGATGTGGAAGCATGTAAAGACAGAGCAAGGAGCCAGTCGAATCAAGTTTTCAAAGATTATGTTTTATAAATATTCTTCAAAAACCTCCAACAGTGATTTTCATTACTATTGTAACATATGTAACATAGAAAAACCCTTTTTGTAATCCATAGCTCCATTTTGTGCAAGCCGAGGAGTCCTCGAGCTTGAGGAGCTTAGGAGAATGAGCATATCAATTTTGGTTATTTTTAGACACCGTTTACCCCTTCAAATAGCGCATAGGACCTATTTTTTAACTATGCCGGTCAGTAGATGTGAAACCAGTCAAAACTAGTCTAGAATCTATAAAAAGAGCTAGAGAGCTCATTTTTGAGGTTATTTAGTGTTAGTTAGTGTGAGCTTAGTGCTAATTTGAGCTTGTAATTGAGATCTTGAGCAATAGAGTTGATTTCTCACCTTCCATTGTGTCTTGCTTGTCTCTTCGTAGTGTGTGTGTATGTGTGTGTGCATCTCTATGCTTCTCACCTTCACTCTCACTTCATCTCACATTCACGATCTTCATATCACTCCTATCTCTTCCGCGGATTGACATTAAGGAGGTGGAGCTTCTTAACGTGGTTCTCACCATTGTGCTATAGCAACACCAAATTTGCCGCCATTGCCGGGGAACGAGTCTAGGACGAATGTGTGATGGTAAGAGTATAGCAAGAAGTGGCGTTGGAAGGTAAAAATTTCAGTTTTTGTTGTTGTTTTTAGTTAGTTTTTAGTGTTTTTCACCTCCCCCACACTCCATCTTCATCACTGCATCATCATCTCCAACTCCAAAAAAAATCAGAAAATTCACCATATCCACCCATTCTCCTCATTTCCCCTCATTTGTGCATGAGCAAGAGAGAGAGAGAGAGAGAGAGCTTTTGTGCTTGTGTGTACTTGTGTGTTTTTGAGTTTTCTTGCAGGTACAGAGCTCCAGAGCATCAAGAAAACTGCAGAAAGGTAAGAAATGTACTCTCTGTCAGAAATTGCCGACTGTGTCAGACCATCGTGATGGTCTGCAAAGTTCGAAATTCGAGGTAGGCGACCACACCAGCGTGTAGAGCACACTTGCGCACATAGGAATCCACAGACGCATCTTGAAAATTCGCATTTTGGTGGACCATCACGATTGGCTCAGGCCATCGCGATTGTGTCACACCATCACGATTGCTCAAGCCATCGCGACGGCTCGGCCAGACCATCACGACGGTCTCGCACCATCGCGACGGCTCACTTGAGCCATCACGACGGTTCACTTGGACCATCACGACGATCCCGTCGACCCCACGCCATCGCGATTGGCCCATGCCATCGCCTCGATAGTGTCAAATTAGACCATCACAATAGCTCACTAGCCACACCATCGCGATTGGCTCACGCCATCGCCTCTGTGACCATCGTGACGGTTCACTTCGGACCATCGCGACGGTTCACGTTGACCGTTGACTGATGCCATCGCGATTGTTCACTCAATCGGACCATCACGATGCCTCACCCCGACCATCGCGATTGCTCACATTTAGACCATCGCGACCGTGCACTTCAGACCATCGCGACGGTTTGCGCATCACGCCATCGCGATGGTTCGCCTGGACCATCGCGACGGTCCCAGACCATCGCAATCATCTCAGACCATCGCGATTGCTCACCCAAATGCAAATTTTAGGGTTTGATTTTTTGACCAATTTTGGGGCTATTTTTTGAAAATTTTTTGATCATTGCACTCATAGGAGACCCCTTAGCTCATATTTGGAGAAGAACCTGTTTGTCAGTTTTTACCCCCGAGAGCCTGAACGGTCATATCTTTTTCATCCGAAGTTCGTTTTTTGAGCTTTATAGCTCGTTAGAAAGCTCTTTATGAGTACTACGTGACCTCAACTGTTTTTTTTAATAAAGAATACGTTGATTTTTAGATAAGCTAGTTTGAGGTTGACATAGTTGGGACTAGGAAGCCAGGGGGTAATCATTGGAATTTTGGGCAAAAGGGAAAGGACTTTTAAAAGTGTATATACTCAAGTGCTTAATCATCCATTTGTGAAATTGGTCTAATATTGGATTTTTCCAGGTCTAGCAAGGGCAATCAAGGGCAAACAAAGCAAGGCAAAGCAAGGCAGTGAAGGGCATAAAGCTTGGGAAGCGCGGCTTCTTGGGCATCAGAGCAACCAGAAAAGCTGACTCGAGGTTGGAAGATTACTCAACCCCCTCAGTCAATTCTTAGCTTAGGCTAAATGGTAGCTTTGTGGATTAACGACGATAGGAACACATCAAGTATAAGAGACTTAAATTTATCAAGTCTAAGACTAAAGACAAAGGTGTGTGATACGAAAACTTAAGGGAAAGAACATAAGTCTGACGGAACGAGAACTCAAAAGTACCACAGAAAGTCGAATTCCTGACGCATACATCTAGACAAGAACTTAAAGACACTTAAAAAGAACCAAGCAATTAAAAACAAGGAATATTGACGATCAGAGAGTGCCGCGAAGTAAATTCATGAACCTTAGATCGGGCAAACATATAGGTAAGTCTGACCGACGAAGCCTTAGATCATCAGAAGCAAGTGTAGGCACTACTGCACAATCGTGGGCTCAACAATTGAATAGTATTTACCCCTACGAGAGCTCAGACACGAGTGAATCAGAAATGGCATTTCGCACTAAAAGACCAGAAGGAGGGTCAAACGTAGCATATTTAGAAAGACCTGAAGGACCCTATAGAACTCAATTGGAGTTTCTCCGAACCAACCGCTTAGGTGCTCGCATCTATGAGGATGGTTTGAGAAGACAAGTGGTGCAAATGCACAATCCTGATCAACCCATTGGATTGGAACGTCTAGTGGTGAAATTTGAGAGAGACTCGTACATAGACAAGGAAGGAACGATGTATATCTTAAGTACGTAGCCAAACAATACGAATGAGTTTGGCGTAATTTAGTTGGAAACAGAAGCGAAATCTCAAGGAAAAGAACCAATGGAAGAACCTAGGACACCTAGAGGGAAATGTGTACTGACACGAGTACTAGTTCCAGAATGGATCCCTCAGGACAACATAAGCATAGAGTTGTTTGTAAATAAATAAACTGACGAAGCATTTTGGAGATACAAGACGGAACAACCTAGTGAGGTAGGCTCCATCATAATCTACGAATTTAAGGACCCAAATACACCTGGAAAGGTTGTATACCTGGATGAAACTTCAGAAAGAGTATTTGTGGTGCCAAACCATGCTAGAAATACATACACATGGAGAGGTGAATTGGTATTCCCTCCATCATGAGCAAACGTAAACGCAAGCCAACAAGGGGCAGGAACATCCTCGTCCCATGCTAATCAAAGGGAGAAAAATAAAGAGAGACCTGAAGTAAGCTTCAATCATCCCATAGGGAGAGATAGAACAACCACGGACACTAATAGAGCTGATAGACAAAGGGAACATGGAATACTAGGTGGTAGAGATGATTTTCCTCTACCAAGACCACGTGAACACGCAAGAATACTAAGACCCACTCAATTAGTAAAGTCCATGAAAAATTACTTTGATGGGACAGGAGATCCCTATGACCATGTCGCAGAATTCAAGCAAGTACTAAGGGCAGAACAGGTCGAAGACATGTTCACGCAATATAATGCATTTGGGCTAACGTTAAAGAATACCGCTTTAACTTGGTTCCAACCATTGCAACAAAGGCAATTTAGAAACATCCATCACTTTTTAGAGTCATTCATCACTGAATTCTCTAAAAGTGGGATCAGACATGACACGTCTTCGTTGATTCATAGCTTTAAACAGACCCCTCAGGAAACAGTTAGACTCGTAGGACGTAGGTTTAGACAATATGTTGAAAGATGCCCAATGCAAGAGTTACCTTCACAGGCCAAGCAAGTGTCATTGTTTCTAGATGGCTTGTTGAGCTCTAAACTACGCTCCTATGTGTACTTGAAAGAACCCAGAACACTAGAGCAGTGTGTAAGAATATGCATAGACATTGAGGACAACTTAGGAGATGAGTTGGAACTCTCAAAGGTCTACAAGGACTCAGACTGTTCATCTCTAGCATCCACAAAATTGTCTAGTTCAATAGAGGACCTAGCAGAAAAAGTGGCCCAGAAACTAGGAGTTTCTAGTAAACAGATGCCCAAGTTAACAACTAACGTACGTTGTTACACCTGTGGTGGAAATCATTTGGCAAATGTGTGCCCCAATGTGACACAACCACAAGCCAACCCTAGCGGCCAATATTGCACTATTGAGAGAAGATACACAACACGGCTCAGGACTGCCCATACAACAAACAGGCAGTGAGACAAAACTACCCGCAAGCATATGCACAGCCAGGTAGGTATCAAGGCCAGTACAATACTCAACCTCATTACTATAGGCCTCCTCAGAATTATCCACATCAGGCTCAACAAAGACCTCAACCTGTTTTGGCTCAGCAGCCACCTCCACCAGCTAATGTCATCTCAGTTAAATACGCTGCTGTAGAAGAGAACCTAAGTAGGGCCTTACTGCCTTCTTCACCTTTGATCACAGAGAGTGATCCGAACTCAAACAGTTTTGACTCCACTCATGTGGATAGTCCACCCGCTTATTACACGGAGTCACCAGAACACGTGGAAACATATCATTATGATAGTCCACTAGTGGAACCGAGTTGGAAGCCCGACTACGCTAATGTGATGTACACAAATCCAAATCCGCGACCCCAATTAAGACAACAAAGACCACAGGGCCCTAGAGGACCATGCTTTAGGTGCCAAGGAGATCATTTCATAAAGGATTGTCCACATCCTCCAATAGCAGGACATTCATAGTACTATAACATACAAGGTTTTTGTGCCGATTGTGGCAAAGAGCACATCATCAAAGATTGTCCTAAGAACCCAGTTAATGCTTCAAATGTGACACCGATCAACGTGATAGGTATTGTAAACAAGGCAGATGGATCCAACCCTACATAAGTGCCTATCCAAGCTATAACAAGAGCCCAGGCGCTCTTACAGAACCAACAGCTTAATCAGGAGAAAATAGCTGGAACTAGTGAAGTTGCAGAATCTAGCAGTAAAAAAACAAAATCTTGGAAAGATTCTAGAGAAAGAATCAAGAGAAAGTGGAGTAAAAAAATCTCTGAGTTGGAAGGAAGTCTCAAGGAATCTAGAGCCAAAATCCTAGAGTTGGCCTCACAAGAATTGAATCAAGAGAACCTAGCTCAGAAATCAGGATCAGTTTTAGCGGAACCCATACCAGAAAATCTAGACATGATGTTTCGTGCATATCAGGTTAGAATAAAAGAATGACCTCAAGTAGCTGAAATGAGTAAAAACTACCCTCGGGCAGACTTAGAAATTGAGAGAACTAAGCTTTGCATGAAGATGGTAGAATTAGCACAAGCTTTGTTCGAAGCCTCTAGATATCTTAATTGGAATAACATGGCAAAACATGAACTACACTTTCAAGGTCTAATGGAGAGGCTAGAATACTTGATAGAAAGCAAAGAGAAAAAGGATCAGCATAGGAATCTTAGTGTCCCAGAGACACAGAAAAGGAATGCACCATCCCTATCTCAAGTGCCAAACACAGAAGGGGAAGACAACTTGTCTTCTATACATAGGCACTCACGTGAATTTTTGAGAGAAATCCAAGAAGAGAAATGGAGAAAAGAACAAGGAACCCATCCTCCTATTCAAGAAATAGACGACTTGCAGGAACAATTTCCCCAAGATATCCCCTCTATTTACGATGATGTAGAGGAAGAACAACCGAGTGAACACACAGGTTTTGAATCCAATTCTTTACAAGAATTACCTCAGTTCACAGGACCTTGGGAAGCAAAGTCTATTAGTATGAGAGCACCCACGATAATAGTGAGGAATGAAGAATCACTGATCCCTAGAAACATGGAAGTGATCAAGAACACTAAAGTACAGTGTAATCTCACTGTAGAGGAGTTGTTAAAGGTTAAACCAGAACTATGGAAGCATGTAGTAAATCAATTCCCTGAGCTTGCTACTACTCCCTCATAGGAACACACAAAAAGGTACCAGAAATACCCGTAGAAAAGATAGGAGATGTAAGCAAAGGAGAGGAAGGTAACACTTATCTTCCAATAACCCATCAGGGCTACACCACGAAAGCCATCTTAGATTCAGGAGTTGGAGTAGCCATTGCTACCACCGCTTTATGGAAACGTTGGGGTAAGCCAACACTACAACCTACCAGGATGAAGCTACAAATGGTTGATGGACACATAGAAAAACCATTAGGCTTACTAGAAGGCATATCTCTCACCACTTGTGGTGTGAAACTTGAGCATACCTTTGCCATTTGTGATTTTGCTAAGAATCATGCATACGAGATGATATTGGGACGACCATTCATGCGTCAGTTGCAAATTGTACAAGATTGGGGAACTAATTCTTTGTACTTGCAACATTTAGGAGTGACTACTAAAGTCAATCTTAAAGACTATTCCCATAGGGATGTACCCCCAATACAATGGAACACCATCCATAAGACACAGGAAAAGACGGAATCGATACACTCTTTAGAGTCAGACCCCTCATGGTTACACGAGGACACTCATTTATGGATGTGTAAAGTAGCCAAACAAGAGGAAGAACGGTTAGAAGCCAGGACCTTGGGTGCAGAACAACATCCACGAACCCTTCAAGACCCAGCTTACGCACCAGTAGTATTTCCAGATGAAGAATTCGAACCCCATGGTTGGGCAGAAATCCTAGCAACCATGGATGTAGCCATCAATGAAGAACAATGGACACCCCATTGCGACGAGGATGGCTATGACATTTCAGTTTTTACGATAGAGCCAATCATGTGTGATTCAATTTTGGAAGAATGTGAACCTAGCATTGATGCATTTGAGGATGCGAGTTATTTCGATTTAGAATCAATTATTATGGACCCTCCCTTTGCATCAGAAGAAGAATATTTTTACGAAGTAGAAACTTACCCTCAGACACACGAAGAAATTATGAATGATGTGAGAATAGTCACACAAGTGACTAGCAAGAGTGAAGGCAAGAAAAGAAAGAAGAAAGAAACCATGCCAGAAACAGAAGAATCTTTTTTTGAGGTTCCCGAGAACTTCAAGAAATATGAAATAGAAGACAGACGAATCATGGTACGAATGCCTAACAGAAAAGCTGACATTGGAGAAGTATATGATAATCGAGAGAAAACCAAGAAAATAATAGTTGCCATAGAAGGAGAAGAAGAAAAATGTACATACATAGGGCATGATTTGACGAAGGAAGAAGAAGAAGAATTAGTTGCCCTATTGCGCGAATATAGAGATGTTTTTGCTTGGAGTTACAAAGATTTGAAAGGAGTAGATCCAGACATATGTTCTCATAGAATCCCTATGACTCCAGATGCAAGACCCACGAAACAGAAACCATACATGTACAATGATAATTACGCTGCGAAGATTAAAGAGGAGATAGATCGCTTGATAGAAGCAGGATTTATTTACGAAATTGAGCATACCGAATGGGTATCCCCCATTGTGGTTGTGCCCAAGAATAATGGGAAATTGCGTGTGTGTATTAACCTTAAAAAAGTTAATGCCGCCACAATTAGAGACAGTTATCCTCTTCCTATCACGGAACATTTATTGGAAAGAGTTGCGGGCAAGGAAGTTTACAGCTTCCTTGATGATTTCTTAGGCTATAATCAAGTAGCCATTGCTCCAGAAGATCAACACACAAGACGGCTTTTGCCACAGAATGGGGCATATTTGCATTTCATGTGATGCCTTTTGGGCTCACAAATGCACCCGCCACTTTTCAGCGACTCATGTGTCATGTTTTTAAGGAATTCTTACACAAGAATTTGGAAGTTTATGTTGATGACTTATGTGCTCATTCGAATGTCAGACAGACACATATCCTAAAGTTAAAACAAATATTTGACAAATGTCGAGAATATCAGGTTTGTTTGAACCCAGAAAAATGCGTTTTCATGGTCAGACAAGGAAAAATTTTAGGACACATTGTGTCAAAGAAGGGAATTTCGACAAACGAAGAAAAGGTGAAAGTAATTGCAGAATTACCTAGACCAACTAACGTAAAAGAGGTACAGGCATTTATGGGCCATTGCGGTTATTATAGACGATTCATACACATGTATGCAATCATAGCTAAGCCTTTGTACTCTCTTTTGACCCATTTTGAATGGACAGACGAATGCGAGAATTCATTCAATGAACTCAAACGACGTTTGTGCTCAACACCTATATTGACAACCCCGGATTGGAGTAAGCCATTCCATGTACATGTGGATGCATCCAATTATGCCATAGGATGTGTGTTAGCACAACCCACGAATGAAGAAAATATAGATCTCCCCATAGCTTACGCGAGCAGACAGTTGAACGCGGCAGAAAGAAATTACACCACTACGGAACGAGAAGGATTAGGAATGACTTACGCAGTAAAGAAATTGAGACATTATTTGTTGGCAAACAAGTTCAAGTTCTTTACAGATAATCAAGCATTACTGTACTTAGTCAATAAGCCATTTAACACAGGAAGATTAATACGTTGGTTTCTATTACTCATGGAGTACGATTTTGAAGTGGTAGTCAGGGAAGGAAAGACACATCTTAGAGCTGACCACCTTTCAAGATTAACCACAAGAGAAGCTCCTCAAGGAATAGTGGATGAATTACCTGATGCATATTTGTTTAACCTTGAGATAGCACCAGAATGGGCTAAGCCGATAGTCCCTATTCTAACATATGGACCCAAGAATCCTAGGATAAGGATCAAGGAAGGAGAGATTACCAAGTCTCAAAGATATCAAATCATAGCAGGAAGCATATATAAACAGGATAATCAAAAGATTCTTGCTTGTTGTGTGGATGAATCAGAACATGCAATTTGGTTGCAATTAGCACACATAGGTGCATTAATGCAACATCATTCGAAACATCGTACTTTACAGACTCTGCATAGACTAGGAGTATATTGGCCTACGATGGAAGCAGATGTCTACAAGTTGTGTAAAGAATGCCATGTTTGTTGTGAAAGATCACCGATAGAACATGCTACATTATATCATGTGTCTCTCACACCAGACTGGAGTGAACCTTTAGTGACATACTTGAGGACGAAAACATTCCCTCAAGGAATTACTTTAGCGCGACAACGCAGTCTAGAGCAGGAAGCTCAAGACTATTCACTTATTGGCGACAATTTGTTGTAACAAACGAGGACGAGATGGATATTTAAGACAATGTGTTCATGAAAGTGATTATTTGAGCATACTAGAGACTGCACACCAAGGTGTTGTAGGAGGTCATTTTGGACCCGATAGGATAATCAAAGCCATCCTCTTTGCAGGATTATGGTGGCCCACTCTTCACATGGATGCACATACCTATGTTAAGAGATGTGATGTGTGCCAAAGAACTCAATTTCCTACTCGCAGAGATGAAATGCCATTGAAACCCATGATGGGCGGACGTGCATTTTCTAAGTGGGGTATAGACTTTGTAGGACCCATTAACCCCCCTGCAAAAGGTACACATGCTGAATACATTATTGTTGCGACAGATTATCTTACCAAATGGGTAGAGGCAAAGGCCACAAAAAAGAATGATGCACACACGACTGCAAAATTTTTATTTGAAAATGTCTTTACAAGATATGGGTTGCCTATAGAGTTAGTGAGCGATCGAGGAACTCACTTTCTAAAGCAAGTAATTGAATATTTGTTACAGGATTTTATGGTGATTCACAAGAAATCCGCACCATATCATCCTCAGGCCAATGGTCAAGCTGAAAGCACTAACAAGATCCTTTGTAATGTACTGACGAAACTCGTGAACAACAAACGTTCAGATTGGGACAAACAATTACACCATGCTGTTTGGGCATATCGAGTGGCCTACAAGACCGTACTCAATGCAACTCCCTTTCAGATGGTTTTTGGTTAGAATGTTGTGCTTCCTTTGGACTTCTTGATACTGACCCTTAAGGTTGCACAAGAACATCGGTGGACCGGCCATGAATTATCAGCAAGAATAATGGACTTGGAACAATTAGGAGAAACCAGGCTGAAAGCAGCAGCAGGAATATATGCGGCAAAGAAGGGACAGAAAGCATATTTTGATGCACATGTGAAAGATAAAGGCTTGAAAGAAGGAGATTTATGGACGTATGATCATTAACAGACTCTTAACAAGTGGAGCAGTACAATTAGCCACCTTAGAAGGACACATAATGCCTAATTACATTAGTGGTTGTAGAGTCAGGTTATACCAAGAACCTCTTACTGAGGATATGCTTAGACGACTCACGTTGGCAAAGAAGCGTAAGGAGGAAGAAAATAGAATACGTGCTGAAGCTCAAGCAGAAGCGATAGAACGCATTAAGCGCATGAAGTTAAGAAGACAAGGACTAGGGAGAGAACATTATAATCATCTGGAAACAACACCCAGATACCCCATGGCCATGTGTCAAGTAAAATCAAGCACTCATCCTAGCATAGTGGATAGGAGACCATTCATTACCGTCAGGCTAGAGCACGACAACCCTTGCCAAGAGCTCAGGGCTTTAATTGACTCAGGTGCTGCGACTAGTGCAATTAGATGGTCCCACTATAAGGATTCAGGAATAGAAATGCGGCCAATTGAGGCATACCTCATAGGGCTAAGAGGCATGGAAGCCCCTTGCATGGGTGAGGTGGACCTTCCTATCCTCATAAACAAAGTGACCTTGACAGTGAAACTACTAGTGTGCCATGACGACAACCTGATAGAACCCCTAATCCTTTGCCAAGATTGGCTATACGATCGCTCAGTGGACCTAAATCTTAGACAAGGCTCCTTGTAGATTGGAACCTTAGATCAGAAGCGAGTGATACCGCTTGACTTCCCTAATGGCATTCCGACTGAGGTTTGTAGCCCTAGACCCTATGAAATGCATGTGACAGAAGATCGGAAGATGTTTGGTCAGATAAGTCACGTTACGTCTACACCAACCCACGCGGGCTTGGCTACAGACAGTTGTCAATCACAAGGATGTCAAGAGATTTTCCCTTGGGCTTCCTACAAATTAGAAGGGTCAACCACCCAACCGCTTGGTCAAATGGGCACAATCAGTGGACAAATGGGGACAATTGCAGGTCAGGTGGACTTCATCAGCGTCCACATGGGCAAAACACCCTACGGTGCCCATCCTTCCACACTTACTGCGGACTGGCCTAGATTAAAAGTACAAAATGGAGCACTTCCTAATGGGCAGGTTTCGCAAGTGTTGGACCTCCCTTCTTTTCCAAAGCAGAGTGTCCATTCGACCTCTCGACCTCAACCACAACAGAGTCAACCACGACGAAGGAACCCAGACTGACGACAACATCAGACGACACAAGGAAGAAAGCTGCAATCTCAGTATCATAAAGCAAGAGACACAAGACAAATATGGGTGCCAAAAGGACAAAAACCACCGACAGATTTCAACCATGGAGACAAGGATAAGAAGAAGTCAAGGCCGAAGCCGAGAGAGTATCCAAGGTCTCCTCGACCTTCTTCTACGAATACGAACATTCGACAAATTTGGATTGCCAAGAAGTACCTTATGAACCGACCCACAACCACGCAGATTTGGGTACCCAAACAGTGTATTATAGCTCAACCCTCAAGCCTTGTAATATACACCCCTCAGAAATCTCTTCAACCCTCAATACCACCATGTCCGATCTCAACTTTTGTCCCTCCGCAGTGACCTATCACCCGATCACAAACTCTTAGGAAGTGGATACCGAAACGTATCGAGAAGTCTTCTCGTAACCCATTGTCTAACATAACTACCACCCCGACTAATCTACAACCTTGTAATAACTCATTCATGACTGAACCTTGTATAAATCCACACACGATAACCCAACATCACCCGTAATAACATCTCATCAAAGAACTGCATGCAATATCTGAAAACATATAGGTGTCTAAAGACCTGCACTAGTTCTGCAAGAAGCATTGCATCAATCACATCACAACACTTGGCTACACAGGTTACACATCGGCTATGGAAAGGGATTGCGGTCTCACCTTAATGGGATCATAATTAATTTCCATATTAATGTGCTAATCTTTTGTAGCAGATCTTTTTCATTAGCACGTCAATCATCATGCAAACCGAAGAAGGACCATCTGAAGTTGGAACCAGTATACCCAGGGCTACTATTAGTGATTTACTCGCTGAGCCCCATCCAACGGCTCCACCGCCAGAATTTCAAGGTTTCCCAGGACCGATGCCTATTGACGATCCTCCTAGAGGGTATACTGAGAAGATTCACCGCAATTCTCACTGGTTTCAAGGGCTAGCAGGACCCTTTGCGGATGCTGAGTTTATATTTGAGGCTAATTTGACTTTTGATGACCGTACCTGGGGCAAATATCAGTTTCTCTCAAGAGAGTTCGAAGGCCTACAGAACACATAAGACTTAACACATGTTTGGGCAAGAGCCGGCTTCACAGAGTATTTTAGTGACCCTTTGCCTAAACCTGACTTCTATAGATGCTATTACTTAATCACCACTTTGATAGCTTAGGAGAATAAGGACCTGCCCGGAACTTTTATTTTGCCATCCTTAGTGAACGATCCACCATATAAAAGATTTTATTTTCTGAAGATCTGATTCGAGCTGCCATCAAGATTCATGGAATCCACACGCCCACAGAGTGAGAAAGGTTAGTTCCAGACCCTATGAAACGTGGGGATGTTACAAAGTGGGAAGAGATTTCGGCGATCACACCTGAGCTTTCAAAACCACTACGGATATGTATGCAGCATTTTGCTTTCCCCGCTCAGGACAGATTCACTATGCCTCACAAACAAATATGGTTTGGTTTGTATTTATCTTGTATTGGACCCTAGACAGTTGATCTAGCTAGCTGGATCATTGATCAGATGTATTTAGCACAACATAGATGGGAAAGAAAGAAAGTCATCAATGGATGCTACGCACTGACTAGAATTGTATATATGTGCTTAGCATATGACTTACCGATCGAACGAGCATTGACGAGTGAGGAGCTGAAATCGTTTAAAGGAACCACAAAGAAAGTTAGGAAGGCTAGCAAAGGAAGAGCAGGAAAGCGAATGAGAGGAACTATCCCCTGCCTTCAGGTGCCAGAATCACCCTCACCACAACCCTCTCCTGAATAGTCTCCTACTGAACCCCCTGTACAACCCATTTGCATAAGGTTATCAAGACCAGTTACAACGGAGGGCACTACCAGCATAGTCACTACTCAAGCAGCCACAGTCCCAGGACCTACCACCACTACAGCAGAAGTTCCCACCACTATTGGTGCAGAAGCTTTCTCTTTTCCGATACCCCATTTAGAAGCAGAACAAGCAAATACCACATTTGATTTTGAGATGCAGGACGTATTTTCAAATGAATTTCAGTTTTCAAAAGGCCAGATCTTCTCTCAGGAATATGAAAGGCCCAGCTACCCTACCACACCGCGAGATCAACCACAAGGACAAGTAGTGTCCAGTTCCGAGGAAGAAAGAACAAAAACTGACGAAGATGAAGGCGATGACGAAGCCAGTCAGGGAACTCATGAATCCCAAGAACATGTGCAAACAGACGAACAAGGACAACAAACCGACACCCAAGGTGACACGAGCACACACGAAGAAGAAACCTTCGAAGCAGCAGCTTATACACTGGCCATCAAAAAGTTATACCGTACTATGGAAAAGGTTTGGGCGCGTAAGAAGTTGACTGACAAAGAGAGCCAAACACTCATAGAACAAGAGCTTGTCTCGGGTGGGTTCAAAGAAGTATATATCAGAGGTTTCAGAGAGCTTGTCAAATCAGTTTGATCCACTGAAACCTTAAGATATTTGCAGAGAAAACCGCTACCGCAGTATGACCCGCGTAGAATCCGTCTACTAACCAAACCTGGTGAATACATTCGGGTATCCACTGGCGGTGAGTCTTTAGAACAGGCTAAGGAAGAAGGTCTCGTTGCTAAAAGCTCATTGGCAGAGGACACCATTATCGTCGACTCCCCACCCCGTACTACTGCTGTACATACCACCACAGTCGTCAAAGTACCGACCACCCCAATCGCTCCTCCATCACCTCCCATCCATCCAGTCTCCCCCATACACCCTCCTTCTCCCCGAACAACATCCTCCTTCTCCGGTGGAGTAGCAGAAGTCGTCCTTACTCCCATTCATCCTACAATTCCCGCACCCACTCAACCTAGTCCACCCCCTAGCACACCTACCTTTTTATCCAATCCAATTCTCCCCCCATCCTTTCCGACCTTCCCCACACCTCCAAGACCCCTTTTGCCATTCCCACCTCCATTAACCTTCTCCCCAGTCTCACCTCCCTGACCCACCGTAACTCCTCTTTCCCCTTTCCACCAAGCCGTCCAAAACAACCCCTCTGTAAATTACTCTTCAACCTTTGTAAATCCTGTATTTACACCCACACACTTACCCACGATCACACCACTATTCACAGTCACCGCACTCGACACCACATCCAACGATATGGATATATCACCACCCACTGCACCTCCCCTCACTTCATTTGTGGCACCACAATATTTAAGCACACCACAATTTTCCACAATCACCACAGCATCCACTTTCCCACCCCCATTCCCCATTCCCTTTGCATCTACACCTACTGCATCTTCGCTTAGCACACCATTAATATTATCACCCACTGTAGATACCGCATTCCGACATATGTTCACATGCATGGCTCAAGTAAGATATGAGTTCACATCTCTTGGACATAATTATCAGACGTTGCAGAGGACAACCAACGAGTTACAGTCGCAGCTTAATTCATTGTCGATCGAGAATGCCTCATTGAATACTCGCTACCAAGAACTACGCGAGGCATACCACAAACTGGAAGTAGAAAGTGAGGAGAAAGCCAAAGAGGCCACTGCGGATCTTGACAATTTGTTAAGGGCCCAGACAGTTCGCAATGCGACGCTTACACGGAACATGGGCTTACTCAGAAGACACCTAGCAGCAGCAAAGGAAGAGAACCAGCAGCTATAAGAGCAGAACAGAGAAAATTTAGAAGCTGCTCTCGATCATCCAGACCAACCATTAAGTCCTAGCCGGTTCAAAGCAGTGCCCTCCGAATCAATGAAAATGTTGCTCGATGATCACATCAGATTGCTCGATGAATACGATCGAATGAACGAAGCATATCAGAAGCTAAAAGAAGATCATAAGCTACTCCAGCTTAGAGCACCTGCAACACAAGGACTACCAGCTCTTGCGGACCCATCTCCTGACATCCTAGAGGAACTCAACGCATTACGGGCCCAGGTATCTACTCTTGAATCGCGGATAGCTATATATGAAGCACCACCAAGGCCAGATTCCCCACCAGAGCTCCCACCTGATGAAGAAAATGTAGCTATTCCGGTGGAGGAAACCTTTGAAGAAGCCTATGAGCCACAACCCATCCCAGGCGGACGAGTCACGGCCAAAGGCCAGACGACTTACTAACTTCCTACTCCCGCATGGATGAAGACAATTGAAGAGCTTGGAACAACCCACTCAGCACGAGTAGAGGCATAGTTGCACGCAATGGCAATGATTGAGGAAAGAATTCTACAGTCGCCCTACTTTGCTCATTTGGCCCCGCGCAGATACATATCAGGGCATGAGTTACAGTACAAACCATATTTCATGTTAATGGCTGAATATCAGTTGGCCATAGAGAAAGAAACAGGCAAGAAACCATCTCACTCTACTCAATTTGAACCTGAGGATTTGCCACTGGATGCGCAGCAAGGCGAGATCTATCAACCAGATTGGCGTAAAGATCTTTTACAAGAATATCCTGAGATGATGAGTACTTGGGTTAAGGCACCTTTACATTTAAAATACAACCCACGTTGGGGACCAGTGCCACGTCGTCGTTCCTAGAAGGCATTCGCGATTAAGATACAAAACAACAAGCAATGCCAGGACTGGTTGAACTACCCATACTTCAGGCCACCTACAGGACCACCCACAATCGGATACATGATGGCCACGATTCGTCACTGGCTCCCTCGCTTGAAACACATGGACGATATAGCAGCGCACATGACTTTCAAGATATTTGACATGATGCAGATGGTTTTTAAAGTCTTCAGATGCGTCAAGGCACCTCATGTAAACACCCCGGGATTTTAGCATGGCAATCTAGATCTGGCATATGACATGAGTACAACGCCATCGCTACGGGTGTGTTATGCCTGGCATTGCAGAATCAAATACTTACCGGCGTGCTACAAGCAGACCTTCGAAGAAATGTTCACAACCGGTTTTTGGGAAATACCATTCGGAAGTGTCCATCAGCAGACCCACACATTTGCTTCAATTATTCGCCTGTGAACAGATGGTTTATTCCACATATTATCGACTCCCACCACCTGATGAACCGCAATCAATTGATTGGGAGAAACTCGAGGCAGATTTGGCCCGAGGCATTCGAATATCAGAACACACCCTCGCTCAGGAACTACTCCAGAATTACATCCGACAGACCGCACAACAAGGTTCTATCGAGGACGATAGAAGCGAGAGGGAGGGGGGTGTTGGCAGTAGCCAGAGGCATAGAAGACGCAGAAGCATGTAAAGATAGAGCAGGGAGCCAGTCAAATCAAGTTTTCAAAGATTATGTTTTATAAATATTCTTCATAAACCTCCAACAGTGATTTTCATCACTATTGTAACATATGTAACATAGAAAAACCCTTTTTGTAATCCATAGCTCCATTTTGTGCAAGCCGAGGAGTCCTCGAGCTTGAGGAGCTTAGGTAGAATGAGCATATCAATTTTGGTTATTTTTTGACACCGTTTACCCCTTCAAATAGCGCATAGGACCTATTTTTTAACTATGCCGGTCACTAGATGTGAAATCGGTCAAAACTAGTCTAGAATCTATAAAAAGAGCTAGAGAGCTCACTTTTGAGGTTACTTAGTGTTAATTAGTGTGAGCTTAGAGCTAATTTGAGCTTGTAATTGAGATCTTGAGCAATAGAGTTGATTTCTCACCTTCCATTGTGTCTTGCTTGTCTCTTCGTAGTGTGTGTGTGCATCTCTATGCTTCTCACCTTCACTCTCACTTCATCTCACATTCACGATCTTCATATCACTCCTATCTCTTTCGTGGATTGACATTAAGGAGGTGGAGCTTCTTAACGTGGTTCTCACCATTGTGTTAGAGCAACATATACATATGCACATATGCACATATACTTACACACACATAGACACACACATACACTCACATGCATACATACACACATATGCATACATACACACACATGCATGCACATGCATATTCATACATACACACACATGCATACACATGCACATGCATATGTACACACACATGCATACACACATGCACATACACACACATATGCACATATACACACACATACACTCACATGCATACATACACACACATGCATGCATGCATACATACATACATACATACATACATACATATGCATACACACACATACATACATACACACATACACAAATGCACACATATGCATACACACACATACACATATAGATACTTGCACATATACATACACATACACTCACATGCATACATACACATACACTCACATGCATACATACACACATGCACATGCATATGCATACATACATAGACACATGTATACACACACATGCACATATGTACACATGTATGCATGCACATACATACACACATATGCATACACACACATACATACACACACATACATACACACACATACATACACACACATACATACACACACATACATACACACATATACACATATACACACAAAAACACACTATACAAACGCATGCATACACACACATACTGCATACACACACATACAAACTTATCCATACACACACATATAAACATGTATACACACACATACATACATAGACATATACATACACACACATGTGCATACATATACACATGTACATACATATACACATGTACATACATACACACATGTGCATACATACTCACATGCATTCATACACACACATGCATATGTATACATATATATACTCAAGCACATACACACACATATACATATACACATACACATTCAGATACTTACACATACATACACACACATAGACACACATATACAATCACATGCATATATACACTTACATGCATACATACATATACACACATACACATACACATATAGATACTTACACAAACATACACACACATAGATGCACATATGCACATACATATATAGATACTTACACATACATACACACACATAGACACACACACACACACACACATACATACATATACATACACACACACACACACACACACATATATATATATATATATATATATACATATATATATATATATATATATATATATATATATATATATATATATATATATATATATATATATATATATACATACATACATACATACATACATACATACATACAAACATACACATACACATACACATACAAATACTTAGACATACATACACACACATAGACACACACTTATACACTCACATTCATACATACACTCACATGCATACATACATACACACATGCATACACACACATGCATACACACACATGCATACACACACATGCACATACACACATGCACATACACACATGCACATACACACATGCATATATACACACACATACACTCACATGCACATACATACACACATATGCATACACACACATATGCACATATACACACACAAACACACTTTACAAACACATGCATACACACACATACAAAAACACATGCATACACACACATACACACATATACACACACATACACACATATACACACACATACACACATGTATACACACATGTATACACACACATACATACACACACATGTGCATACGTACACACATGTGCATACATACTCATATGCATTCATATACATACATACATACATACATACATACATACATACATACATACATACATACATACATACATACATGCATACACACACATGCATACACGTATACATACACACACATATACATACACCCATATATATATATATATATATATATATATATATATATATATATATATATATATATATATATATATATATATATATATATATATATATATATATATATATATATATATATATATATATATATATATATATATATATGTGTGTGTGTGTGTGTGTGTTGGAGCAAGTCTATGACAAGCCTAAGTATTGGCTTGAGTCCCACAAAGTCATAGAAGAAGCCTTAAAATGAAGACTATGTAAAGTTCACTTGTGAACTACCTCTTGTAACTTCTGAAGACTTTACTTAATGTAAAAGTGAAAGAATCTTAAGTGGTTGAGTCCACTTGATCAAAAAGGGAAATAGGAGCCACGAATTTGTGATTTGTGGTAGATAGAGAATCAAATGAATCACTAATTGATTGGAGAGTGATTGAGGGGAGTTAGCCTCCCAAACTCAATTATAAATAGATGGCAGTTTTAGTCGTGGTTAGAGAGACCTATGTGAAGACCTCCAAGAGTTGAGCTTTATGTTATATCAAGGTGTGATTCCAAGGCACACATATGTATCAGTAATTCCATTGTAGTGTACAAGCAATATACTTTCATTTTCATGATCATTTGAGTTCATATTTCCATGTTCTTGTGAAGTGTACTACTCACTACCATATCTCTCAGTTTTCTCAGTCATATTGCAGAGATGGTTTCTCTGATCTTGGTGCATCATTTTCAGTGATTTAACTTGTTAAAGTTAGCTCTATAAGTCTAATATATTCTCACCAATTTTCATTTCATTTGTCTATTTCAAACTTTATTTATGTTCAGTTGAAGTCAACAGTGTCTGTTCATTTTCACTTCTCTGTTAGGTACCCGACTTTTTATTCATCTTGTCAGAGCTGTTTCTCAGTGTGTACTTACCCAAATTCAATGATTTAAAGCTTGTTGGATTCAGCATACTGTCTAGTATAAGCATACAAATGTTCAAATCATTGGATTCTTAAATCTGGAGTTATGTGCATTTTTCTGCTCATTGGTCTCATTACTGTAGCAGCCCGTGAAAATCGGGATGATGTCATCACTTGTTAAACATCATTCTCAGTGTGTGTACATACATACATACATACATACATATACACATACACACATACATATATATATTGATTTTTAATCCATTTTGTTTTATATGTACAAATATTATGGATTGTAGTAGAGAGAGAAAGGTGAAACTTACTCTCATAAAGAATCTTATGAGAGGGAAAGTTTTGCCTGATTCCTTAGGGGTTTTCATGCATGAGTATCTAGAAATGCTCGATGAGAAATTAGACTTTACCATACAGATGCTTACCAGGCGTCCTGAGGAAGGGTCCTCTACGGCTCCATTTGCAGGAAGAGACTTATCTACCCATAGGTATGTTTTCTTTTCATAAATTAATATTTTTAATGATACTATAGCACATGTTTTTATTCATTTTTATTTATTTATTTTCAGGACACCTATACCACTTCCAACTCATGAGAGCACAACAGAAGTGCCTATGAGGACATGCTTAGGTAGCCTAGGGCTGGAGTGCAACATAGAACCTGAGGGAAATATAATATATATGAGGCATGGGTTGGAGTTTAAAAGAAGAATGAGAGATTTATGTGACTCCTACTTGCATTTGGTTCACTTAAAATGGAAGTAAGTATAAGTTTACATATAAATTGAGATAAATATTTTATGTTTTACTTATATGATTTTTTTTTCTTTTGTAGTGAGTTTGATGAGAGAGATAAAAAGTATGTACTTAGTTCATTGGAGATAGAATTTGGCACTGGGTGGTCTCATAAATGGTTTTTGAAAGAGATGAAGATATTTATGGCACATCATTGTGATAATGCATGCTATGCATTGCTTTTATTTGTTATATCTATGTGTGTGTATATATAAAAACACACACACACACACACACACACACACACACACACACATATATATATATATATATATATATATATATATATATATATATATATATATATATATATATATATATATATATATATATATATATATATATATATATATATATATATATATATAGATATAGACACACACATATATACACACACATATATATTCATCTTTGTGGTGGGATTCACCTATATGCTAGTTGAATAAAGGAGAACCTATTGTCTTATACTCATTGTAATGATTCAAGTTAACGATCGATAATGATCCCTTTGTAATGGGAAATTACTATCTTCATACTCAGCTCGAAATTAATCAACCTTCAAAATAACCTATTAAAAAAAATCATTATTATGTGCTTGAAAAAATATTGAACTATATCATAAAAAGTAAAATCTTTTTTTACTTGTTTGCATCTCTTTTGTTGTAAGTATCCAAGGAGCAGGTGCATAAGTCGATTTCTATCAAAACTTGGCCATAACAAGTTCCTCTTGATACTATTGTCTCAACAAGTTGATTTCTTTCATCTCAACAAGTCCCTCTTGATGCTATTGTCTTGATGCCAACATGTAGATCTTCTTGCCAGAATCCCCACACATGAATGACTGCTAAAAAATAATCTAATTCCCTTGTTGACAAGAAAGATGATATCTATGCTCACACTGCTTACAAACTTTCAACTCTTTGAAGCTATCACTACCCTTGCATACTCCACGTTGATATAGTGGAGAATACCAGTCTCCTTTAGGAAACATTAACAAGTTCCAAGTAGGAGAGATGGAAAGTTGAGGGAGAAAAATCACAACAAAGTAAATCTCCACCATTTCCACAAAGCAAGCATCTATCATCATTTGTGTCATCCGGAGTAACACCAACATAGTTCTTTGTTCTCCTTTGTTGTATCTCTTTGTCCCCTGCATCAAGCTGAGCATCTAAGAAGCTCCCACTGGTGCAAAAAAAAAGTTGCAAAGTAGTTTTTTGGCTTCACCTCTATCATGATCTTTAAAACCTTCTATAGAGTATACCTCCATGCAATACATGCACAATATCCCTGCCTCTATTAGCATTCCTTCCTACAAACACCTGTCAGTCTCTTATGTGGTGAGTGTTCCAATGAGAGTGGCTTCTTGAGTGATGAATGTGCAGTTCCATAGGGCAAAATTCTATGTTGGCCATTCATCCACACATTTACAGACATTATGGGATTTTGTGGTGCAAGGGCATTAAGAAAAGTAGATCTTTCAAAACCAAAGGGACCCATGATTGCCTCATTTTGACCTTTGTTGGTAGCTCAAAAATTTTTGCAAATGTGCAATTTTCCCTTGGGAGATCTAGGTGAGGCATTCTATAATGTGTGAAATATATGGCGTGTTCACATGCAAAGAGCTATAGAAGGTGAGTTGTTTTTGAAGTGAATACCTCAGAGTGTTACTCTCAGAAACATGTTGTAAACATATCTTCAAATGTTCGTTTGTAGCACAACATGAGATACTTCATCCTGCAGCGTATATGACCTTTATGGAGATGTCATGGTCAAGTCATAAACCAAACCTAAATTTCCACTTTCAAAGCTAGGCATGGACACATGGGGTGTGGGGATGTTTCAAAAGGTCTTGAACACCACTAGGATGAGGCCAAAGATCTTTATGAGCATTTCCACAACAACCTCAGGCATGGGTTTCAATCGTGGCATCCAATGGTGTATTGTCGCAATCATGTATGCTATTGTTGGGGTCCCTACAAAGGTGCAAGATATAGGTAGTTAACCCAATCTATGCAATGCACATTTGATAGCGAATGATTTCAATGATTGATGCCTTCAGACAACTATGTAGCATGGGTTGTATAAAATGTGTAATAGATCATTCAACCATGTGCGTAGCATTTTTGGGTACTCTTGTAGTAAATTTGCTCGCTACTTAGGCTGAAAAAATAGTCCCTTTGTGTGTTGCCTCTAGGAGATCCATTGGTTCAAATTGTGTGGAAAATATTGATGTCTTTGTTGATATATTTAGGTAGTGATGTGTGTGAATACACTAGGACCACCGGGGCACTTTTTTCCCTCTTTAGGAGGTTTTTTCCCCCTAACTTGTATATATGCCTATAGCCCTTATGGGTTACTTATCTTTGTACATTCTAGTGGTAATACACTCAGTATTGTGTGTTGTGCTCCAAGCTTCTTCTTCTTCCTTGTGTTGTTCGTGTGCTTTTATAGATGTCTAACTCCAACAATTGGTATCAGAGCAGGTCGCCGCTTCATTTGGTGTCGACACCCCTCCGATCATAGTCTCATAATCACACAAAATTTGGTGAGCATACTCAAGGTGATTAGGAGATCAAAACTGCTTCACTTGAAAGTGTCGAAATCACGATCTCAGCTCGTTTCAACCTTCGAATGCACTATTGCAACACTTGTGCATGCTATTTCATCTTTTTGTGCCAAAGATATATATAGGTTTTGGTTCGCTAGTATAAGCATCCCGAAGTTCGCTATAGGTCTAGTAAAACTTGTCAGGGTAGTTCTATTCAAATTTTTCAGACATAGTCATTTTTCTCCATCACGGTATTTTAATCAGTTGCCATGGCTGAAAGCAGTGATGTATTCCGTATGTTGGGTATTGAGGATAAGTTGGACGGTACCAATTACCCATTGTGGGCTTATATGATGCGACATGTATTGGTTGCAAAAGGAGTGTGGAACATTGTGTAGGGTGTTGAAAAACATCCTATAACACTTGCAAATATAGGTATTGAAGCTGATGCAGATGGCATTGAAGATGCTGATATTCTTCAAATTCTTGTTCGTGCTACGATTTCTGCTGCACCTACTACAGAGAAAATTCATTGGGATGGTAGAGATGCTCAGGCACATGCATTGATAGCCTTGTCTATCAAACATGCCATTATTCCTCACATTCACTCTTGTAGAACAACTAAGGATGCATGGGATACACTTACCACATTGTACTAGGCTAAGAATGAGGCTCATGTTGCTTACCTCCAAAAATAGTTGGAGAGTGAGCATATAAATAAAGGTGATTCTATGGATAGTTTTCTAACAAAGATCAAATACTTGAAGGAACAATTGATTTTTGTTGATGAAGTTATACAAGATAGCTCACTTGTGCAAGACGTTCTGAATGGTCTCCTGATTCATATCAGAGTTTTGCGTGTACTCTTCGTTTGATGATGAAACACAATCCAAATGCCTTGACATTTGAGGAGTGAGTTTGTGTTTTATTGTAGGAAGATCAGTCTACACAGAACAAGTCCATTATGCATGTTGTAGATCAAGATTTTTTAGCTAGTCAGAAGGGCAAAGGTAAATGGAGCTCATCTACTAGTAAGCAGAAATTTGCAAATGCTGCACATTTGAAGAAGGAACACAAAGATGAGAAGAAATCAGAAAAGCAAAAATTCTTTTGTAAGTATTGTAATGGAAACAATCATATCATAAAGAATTGTCCAAAAGTGGATACAAAAGAGGCAAAGAAAAAAGAGGTTGGAATAGTTGTTGCAGAGGCCTCTACACCAAAAATAGAGTTTGCAAATCTTGTGCAGAATGAAGAATGGGTGTTTACTATTGTTTGTAGCTTTGATCCATCTTCTCATGAGGAGTATATGTATGTAGTAGACTCAGATGTTTGGTATTTTGATAGCGAGGCAACCAAACATATTACCTTGCGGTGCAGTTTCTTCACTTCACTTGAGCCTGCCCCTATAGGGAATACTATCACATGTGCCAACAACTCCTTTTATCCTATCATGGGAGTTGGTAAGATCATTCTGACTACTGCTGATGGTAGTTCTTTCACTTTGTCAAATGCTTCATTTGTGCCAGGGATAAAAAAAAATATGTTATCCGTTTCTGCATTAGCCAAGATTGGCTTGGTTGTGAAATTTGTTGATGAGAGATTTATAGTTCATGATCTGTCAAATGGCGACATGATTATATCTTCTGGCATTTTATGTCGTGGGATGTATAAGCTCATAGACTATGAAAAATCTATGAATGATTCAACATGTGCAGTACATGATTCTCAGGCTATGTTAGATGCAAAGCTTTGGCATGCACGCTTTGGTCATCTGAATTTTGCTAGTTTGCTACACCTACAGAAATTTAAAATGGTGTCCTCTTTGCCCAAACTTGAGGCACCCAAAAAACATGTCTGTGAAGGCTGTATTTTGGGCAAAATGCAGCGTTCCGTCTTTCCAAAAGATGGTTCAGTTCGAGCTACTCAAAAATTGCAGCTTGTTCACAGTGATGCCTATGGTCCTGTGCAGACACCCTCTTTTGGAAACTATCTTTACTTCGTGACTTTCATTGATGATTTTTCTAGGCATGCATGGGTATATTCATTGAAAGCAAAGTCCGAAGTGTTCATATGATTCAAATAGTTTTTGGTTTTGGATGAAAATCTATCAGCATGTAAAATGGGCACCCTCTATTTTGATCGAGGAGGGGGATATATGTCTTCTAACTTTAATGAATTTCTATGTGAATGTGGGATAAAACATTAGTGTACAGTGTCATATACACCTCACCAGAATGGAGTTGCTGAACAAAAGAACAGGTCACTCATGGAGATCATGAGGTGTATAGTCAAGAGTCAGGCTTTACCACATACTTTCTGGCTTGAGGTTGTCATGTGAGCAGCATATGTACTTAACAAGCGTCCCACTAAAGCACGGAAGTCTATCACTCCATATGAGGCTTGGCATTGTCGCAAGCAATCTATTGCTCATCTGTGTGTTTTTGGTTGTCTGGTATATGCATTAGTGCTTGAACACATCACAAGAAATTGGAGGATAAAGTAGTAAAATGTATTATTGTTGGGTACAATTTCGAAAGCAAAGGATATCGTCTGTATCATCCATAGACTAAATGCATTTTGGTTAGCTGTGATGTTTTTGTGGAAGATGCTATTCAACCTTGACTTTCATGTATGTAGGAGACATCTGTTAGCTCTAAAGACATGTATGATACTTTGCTGCCTCCTTTTACAGGTGGACATTCTAGTGCTAGTCCTATTGAGGCAACTTCTCAGCCTTGAAAGGTTTCATGTGATGATGCAAATCATGCACTGGTTGATGAGAGAGCTGATATTGAGGAGGCAAAAACTATGCCAAAATGGCTAGTGCAGAGTTTTCATGACAACAAATTAGATGCACCTCTATCATACCATACTTGTTCAGGTTCTCATAGTGCCTCTTTTGCATCAGATTGCTATGCTATGGCTGTCTCTAGTCTCTGTGATGAGACTGATCCTTTTTCATTTGGTGAAGCACAAAATTCTGAACATTGGATGGTTGCGATGCAATCTCAATATGATGCTATCATGAAAAATGGTACCTGGTCTTTATGTGACTTGTGTCCTGGCAAGAAGGCCATTGGCACTAAGTGGGTATACAAGCTAAAGCATAAACCTGATGGAGTAGTTGACAGGTATAAGGCTAGGCTTGTTGCCAAGGGTTATGCATAGGAAAGAGGCATTGATGTTGATGAAACCTTTGCACCTACATGCCAAATTACTACTGTTCATAGCATCTGTGCACTTGCAGCTCATCATGGTTGGAATGTACATCAGTTGGCCATTAAAAAAACATTTTTGAATGGTGACTTGCATGAAGAACTGTATGTTTTTCAGCCCCATGGCTTTGTGCAAAAAGAGCATGAAAACCAGGTGTGCAGGTTAAAGAAGGCATTATATGGTTTAAAGAAAGCACCCCGTGCTTGGTATGAAAAGATACATGCTCATCTGATTGCACATGATTTTGCGAACAGTCCAATTGAAAGCACCTTATAAGTTAAGTGTGCAAATGATGTGCTTCTAATCATTGTGGTGTACGTTCATGACATGCTGCTCAGTGGTCCTCATGAGAAGCATATTGCTGATTTTAAGGCTGATTTACATGCCTCATTTGAGATGTCTGATTTGGGGCATTTGCATCATTATTTGGGCATCCAGTTTATGCAGGTTGATGGCGGAATAGCTTTGTGTCAAATGAAATATATTGCCACATTATTGCAATGTTTTGGCCTTGAAGACTATAAACCTATTGCCATTCCCATGGAGATAGGTTTACGATTAAGTCTTCATGATGTTGGAGATGCATTTGATGTTGTTCTCTATTATCAGGCTATTGGATGCTTGATTTACTCATACATTACTCAGCTAGATATTCATTTTGTTATCTCAAAGATGAGCAAGTTTATGCATTGCCTAGGTGTCAAGCATTGGCACGCGATTAAGCGCATCTTTTGCTACTTGAGTGGTACCCGGATACTTGGTTTGTTTTATCCCAAGGGGGGGTCACTACCACAAGATTTGCATGCTTTTTTTGACTCTGACTGGGCTGGTTGCTATGACACTTGTGTGTCCACTAGTGTTTTTTGCTTCATGCTTGGTAGCTCATGCATATCTTGGATGAGCAAGAAGCAGCCTACTATGGCCAGTTCCATGTGAGGTTGAGTATAGGGCAGCTTTCAGAGTGACTATTGAGTGTGTGGCTCTCAGATGCCTTATGGCTGAGTTGGGTGTTGGTCAGTCTTCTGCCACCACCATCTTCAGTGATAGTCAGAGTGCATTAGCCATTGCAAGGAACCCTGTGTTCCATCCTCACACTAAGCACATTGAGGTACATTATCATTATGTCAGGGAGAGGTTCTCTACTGGAGAGATCATCTTGATACATGTGCCCACGCATGAGAACATTCTAGACCTTTTCACAAATGCTCTGCCAAGGGAGAAGTTTGAAGCTTTCCGCAAAGCTTTGGGCTTACTTCCTTTTTTGGATTGATTCCACATAGCTTGGCACTTCCTTATACATGAGTGCCAACTCCTTGTTCACCACATCACTCCTAGGGAGGATTTGTTGATATATTTTAGTGATGTGTGAACACACTAGGACTACCGATGCACTTTTTTCCCTCTTTAGGAGGTTTTTTCCCTACTGCTTGTATATATGCCTATAGCCTTAACGGGTTACTTATCTTTGTACATTCTAGTGGTAATACATTCAGTATTGTGTGTTGTGCTCCAAGCTTCTTCTTCTTCCTTGTGTTGTTCATGTGCTTCGATAGACGCCTAAACCCAATAGTTTTGCCTATAATCCTTTCTACTTCCATGTTATAGCCTACTAAGATGATGTATTATGGTCAATACTGTTGTTCTAAAGTTGTTATGAGCCTGCAATGGGCTAACTTTTGGAAGTATTCCAACTCCAATATGGATTTTTTAATAGCAGCAATTGCAAAAATCTAGAACTCCACACATTCCCCTTGAGTTATGCTGATCTCTTCCACTCTCTTTATCTACGTTGGCTTGGGTAGCTCAAAGGTATCTTTTCCTTCCTTGGTGACCCTTCCTCCTAGTGTGGGTTGAGGTTCATATTCTTCTTCAAATTTTTGGTCGACTGGAATCTCAATTGTCTCTTAGGTTCCGGGGCCTAAGGTAGTGATGTAGGCTTCTCATATTGTTGGAGTCTAGCTTGTAACTCAGTTATTTGGTTTTGTAAGTGGACAAGGTCAGATGATGCTGAAGTAGGTAGAGTAGGTTCAGGGACTTCCATTGGGGGTGCTGGAAATCCTATGGTTATTGCCTTTGCAACTCGTTGACTCTTCACTTATCATGTGCTTGTAGGAGGTTGTCATAATCTTCAAAAATGATTCTCATGCTCTTGGGAGGAAGTGCTTAGAACTTTGAGGGGCTAATTTGGGCATAGGGTGTGTTTTCAATGGCCACCTCTGGATTGTTTATATTGTGTTATTCGAGACTCTAGTTCTCCTCTTTATCTACTACCAAATGCCTTCTGAATAATTCCATATTATGCTTGAGATTGGCATTTCATTCCATCTCTTCGTGTAGCTGATCCTCCATGCCGCTAAAAGCTTCTGTGTTTTGCTCTTGTACGTATGCCTCTAGTAGTCTGTGCTTGTTGAAGAGAATAATATTGGGTTTGTATTGTATCATTCATCACAACCAAAGCTAATATTCTTTCTTGTAGTTGAGTTGATTGGTCTTGGAGCATGATGTTTCTTTGTGCCAAAAATTTGTATTATTGGCATAGTTGGTTGGCACAACTTATCATTTTGGAGATGGCAGAATCAACGTTCAATAAAGGCATGGTGGATGCAAGGTTGAAAGTGTTGTATGCATGGGGAATGAGAATGGGGATGGGGAGAGTTGATGTAGTGCAAAATGTTACAGTGGGTGGAATTGATGTTGGTGGAAACTAGGGGTCCATGTCATCTGCCTAAAGTAGTTGCTCCAAAATGACCCAACTCCATTGGTCTTTCTTAATCATTTAAGAGTTACTGTATAAGTAGGCTCACCTTCTTCTTCCTGATCGCTTGCCTATTGGTAGTCTCCTAGTGATCTGGGTGAATGTTGTTCTTCGTCCCAATGGACATGGTGTACATCTTCGGTGCATTGAATCAGTTTTTCGTTTCTTTGACATGTATAGTGGTCACACCGGTATATGTCAGGGATACTTCATTGAGCTTTATTAGATTTATCTACCGAGAGTGATGGCACATTTGTTACTTTCCAACTCACTCATTTGCAGACATTATATTTTTCCTTATGTACTGATCTTTATATATTGCACTTGTTGTATTCTTGTTTTAAGGCCATTCTTGTACATTCCTTTTTATGTAATAGAAGAAGAAGAAGAAGATCATTCTTCCTTGCCTCAATCTATGTGTGTGCTTCTCCTTAAGAGTGAGAGTATGTGTGTGAGCTCTCTTTCTTATCTCCTTCCTCATGACATGGTATCAGAGCCAACAAGTCTGTAGAGAGCTCGTGGAGAAGGCGACGGTGAAGAGTACGCGGCAAGGCATGGCGAAAATGCGATTCACAAACGACCTCCGTTTTCTATGAAAATCGGCATGAACGTAGGAGACCTTAAAATATTTTCGTCAGTTTTCCCTTTAGGGTCACTCATTTTTGTCAGATCGAAGTTTCAGAGCCATCTCGACCTCCATTTCGAGCCCACAAAGTGGGGCCCACAAAAAAACTAGGTCAATTTCAGAAACTGTAACTTGCGTTTGTTTGCCAACACTCATATATTCCAGGTCCAAAATGTCAAGTGATTCCGTGTACTGTTGATACACAAAAACTGTGTTTTTCTAAGATTAAACTGTCACATCATAGTGCGATAGTGTTCAAGCAGAAGTGCTGCTTGTAGTGTTTTGCAGTGTTGAGAATTGCTGCAAAAATGGCAAACGCAGATGGAATGAGTCAGCTTATGAGTGATAAGCTAGACAAGAACAACTTCCATGCTTGGAAATTTAGAATGATGAATTTCTTGATGGGAAAGGGCTACTGGAAGTACATCAAAGGAGAGAACAAAAATGCTCTACAGTTACTAGAGAGGAATCGGACTGCAGAACAATTAAGAGCATATGAGTAATGGAATCAAGGAGCACGAAAGGTAATGTATTGGCTATTTGTTAGCATACAAGATAGCATGATTGGGAACATACATGATGCCAAGACTCTGAAAGAGGCTTGGAATAGTTTGGTCACATTGTACGAGACCAATACACAGGCACAAAAATTGTAACTCAAGAACGAGCTGTGTACATTGGAGAAAAAGAGCATGTCAGTAAGTGACTACACTCGGAAAATCAAAAGCATATGTGAGTCACTTGCATCTATTGGCATGAATGTAGATGATGATTATGATAAGGTGGGTGTGCCTTCGTGGTTTAGGAGCTACATATAAGCAGTTCAGAACTTCTATAGACACGAGGGAAAATATTCTGAATTTTGCTGATCTGGTATCTATGCTGATTATTGAAGGAAAAAATCTTTGTGAGGATTCAAACTCCCAAGGAAAATCTAGTTCTGAGTAGGTATTCTACTCTGGTAGAGGAAGAGGCACAGGTAGAGGTTTCAAAAGTGGACGAGGAAACAATAACCAAGATCAAAGTCAACAATAGAATCATGCAAGAGGAAGAGGATAGTTTCGAGGCAGGGGGAGCGAAAGAGGACACACAAATTTCCAAAGAAAAGATTCAGGTAATTATAGTAAAGGATGCTAGAATTGTGGTAAACTTGGACACTTTGAACATGATTGCAGGTTGAAGAATCAAAATAACAAAAGGAAGCAAAACAACTATGCATCCACAAGTGCAGATGATTCTGAGAAGTTGTTCATGGTTCAACATCACGTGATGAATACGATGTCTATTAGTGTTTCAAAATCGAATGATAATGTCTGGTATGTTGATTTAGGTGCTTCAAATCACATGAGGAGTCATGCAGAATGGTTTAGTAGTTTGTGGAAATTACCAGTTCCTGTATATGTTGAAACAGGTGATGATACATCGCATTCTATCGAGCACACAGGAAACATAGCATTGTCTATGGAGGACGCAAAGGTAAAACATCTTGCTGATGTGCTGCATGTTCTAAACATAACAAAGAATTTGGTTTCTATTGGACAAATGGTTGACCAGGGATTACAAGTCAGGTTCAATGCTGATGGGTTATATGTAGAAGAATACAAAAAGGGTGGATGATTGATTGCCAAAGGAAACAAAGTGGGTAGGATGTTCACCTTAAATGGGAAAATTCTTGAAATGAATGCAGCCATGTTTGCAAAAGGTGCTAGAGTTATTGCTGATATAGAGATTTGGCACAAAAGAATCAGACATGCAAATCTACAAAGGTTGAAATTGATGTAGTCAGGGAGATCATTCACAAACTACCAAATTTCAAGGTTTCAGAGATGCAAAAGGTATGTCCAGCATGTCAATTTGGTAAACATTCAAGATCATCGTTTCCACATCTATGGGCAGTTGCAGGTTTTATGTTACTTTCATTGATGACCATACACGGAGGTTGCAGGTTTTATGTTACTCTTCTCTTTCATGAAAGAGAAGAGTGATGTGTTCACTCACTTCCAGAATTTTAAAGCTATGGTGGAAAAGCAGATAGGCAAGTATATTCAAACATTAAGGTCTGATGGAGGAGGTGAATACATGTCAAATGAGTTCAGCAACTTTCTTAAAAGTCATGGAATTCGGTGTCAGTTTTCATGCAGATACACACCACAACAGAATGGCATTGCTGAATGCAAAAACAAACATATTGTAGAAATAGCAAGAGCCTTGATGGCTGAGAAGAATATGCCTCATTTTTATTGGGCAGAAGTTGTGCATACGGCTATATACATTATGAACAAAACTCCAACTAGTGTTGTACATCAAGTTACACCTGAAGAAAAGTTCACAGGTAAAAAGCCAAACTTATCACATATGAAAGTTTTTGGTTGTGTTGCATATGTACATGTTCCAGATGAGTTGAGGACAAAGCTTGATCCAAAAGCAGAAAATGTGTCTTCATTGGATACTCCCTTGAGCAAAAGGGATATAAATTTTATAACCCACTCACACAACAACTGAAGGTCAGCAGAGATGTGGTATTTGATGCAATGTCAAGCTTCGATGTAGATGCCAAAGAAGGATTGAATCTTGAACCAAATGATAAAGAAAATGCTGAAAAATCAAGTGCAAAATCTCAAGCTTTGTGTGGACCGGATGCATCACCAAGAAATAGTTCCAACTCAAATCCATGGAGTGGAAGATTGCACGGAAATTTTAGTCCAGCAAATTCATTAAATACATCTAAGAAAGGTAAAGAAAAGCTTTCTGCTGGTCATAAAACATGTGCACATTTTGAAACCGTTGATGGAGATTCAAGCGGTTCAGAAAAGAGTCTTGATGAGGAACTTGGATTGCCTTCTCTGAAGACTCCATGAGTAAGAAAGGCACATGCAGATGATACAAGGAGAAGTGACTCAGGACCAAGAAGATCTGGGAGGATATAGAATTCAGTGCAACGATTGACATATGATAGTTACATGGCTCGCCATTGTGCCTACACGACAAAGGTAATACAAGATGCTGAACCTTCTTGTTTTGAAGATGCAATTGGAAATGCAGATTGGGAAAAAGCTATGGATGAAGAGATGGCTGCACTTTATGGGAATGATACATGGAAGTTGGTTCCCTTGCTGCAACGAAAGAAACCCATAGGCTGCAAATGGGTTTACAAGGCAAAGCATAATGCAGATGGTAGCATAAGCAGGTATAAGGCACAATTGGTAGCTAAAGGACATGCACAGACATATGGCATTGATTATGAGGAAACATTCAGCTTTGTAGCTAAAATGTCTACTTTCAAAACACTTGTTGCATTAGCTATAGCAAAAGGATGGACTTTGCATCAGATGGATGCGAAGAATGATTTCCTACATGGTGAGTTACAGGAAGAAGTATATATGGACCAACCACAAGGATATGAAGATTCAAAGCATCCAGAATATGTTTGCAAGTTGCAAAAGGCTTTGTATGGGCTGAAGCAAGCTCCTCATGCATGGCATGCAAGGATTGCTGATTACGTAACCAGCATTGGGTTTTCTATGTGTGATGCAGATCATTCACTATATGCAAGGAAGGCTGATGATGGCATCATGATTGTGGCTATTTATGTTGATGACATGATTGTAGGTGGTGATAATGAAGAAAGCATCAAAGAGTTAAAGCAACTTCTTATGTAAGAATTCAACATGAAAGATCTTGGTGTGTTGCGCTATTTCTTGGGCATTGAGTTTATTCATACAGAAACAAGTATATGGATGTCAGAAAGGCAATATGCCTTGAATATGTTGCAAAAGTATGGGGCTGATTGTAAGCCAATTTCTATGCTATTAGATCAGAATTTAAAGTTAGATACTACATCAGGTGAAGCATTGGAAAATGCTACTATGTACAGGAAAATTGTGGGAAGCTTGATATATCTCACAATTATGAGGCCTGATCTTAGCTACATTGTTGGACTTGAAAGTCAGTTTATGCAGGTTCCCAGGAAGCCACATTTGGATGCTTTGAGGCGCACTCTATGTTATGTGAGTGCTACTTTGGATTATGCATTGTTTTATGAGGCTGGTGTAAATCTGCAGGTTTATGGATACACGGATGCAGATTGGGCCGGTAGCATTCCAGATAGAAGATCTACTAGTGGTTTTCTATTCTCACTTGGGAGTGCAGCTATTACATGGAGCAGCAAGAAGCAACCCACTATTGCTTTGTCGTATACAAAGGCTGATTATAGAGGTGTTGCAATGGTAGCATGTGATGCATCATGGCTAGAAATTCTACTTGTAGATTTAGAGGTGGAAGTGCAAAAGCCTATCACTATTTATTGCAATAATCTTAGCATCATATAGTTAGCATGTAATCCTGTTTTCCATGCTAGAACAAAGCATATCGAGGTACATTATCACTTCATTAGAGAGAAGGTATTAGCAGGTGATATTGATCTTGTTTATGTGAGAACAGATGAGCAAGTTGCTGATATTTTCACTAAAGCACTTGGAGGAGAGAAGCTGAAGAAGTTTCGGAAGATGCTTGGATTAGAGGACATGATTTGAGCTTGAAGGGGAGTGTTGAGATATCAAGCTCAACATGTGATGATCGAGGATGACATGTATCAGTTTTTTGTTTCTCTGATATGTATAGTGGTCACACCGGTATATGCCACGGATACTTCATTGAGCTTTATTAGATTTATCTACCGAGAGCGATGGCACGTTTGTTACTTGCCAGCTCACTCATTCGTAGACATTATATTTTTCCTCATGTATTGATCTTTATATATTGCACTTGTTGTATTCTTGTTTTAAGTTCATTCTTGTACATTCCTTTTTATGTAATAGAAGAAGAAGAAGAAGAAGAAGATCATTCTTCCTTGCCTCAATCAGTGTGTGTGCTTCTCCTTAAGAGTGAGAGTATGTGTGTGAGCTCTCTTTCTTCTCCCCTTCCTCGTGACAATATTGATATGTTTTCCTTGCATCCCTGTGTAGTGTGAAAGTGGATGTTGAGTGTTGAATGTATATGATATGATATTGTGAGTTGTCATGATACCTATATGCATACTCTCGAAAGTGCATGAGCTCCATATGGTACTAGTAATGTATAGGTATGTTATAAGGTTTGCTTGGATGGTTTGTTACAAGGCTTTTTGACTTTACATGCCTCCCTTATGGGATTATAGGATTTGGTTATTCAGAGATGATGGTTTGAATTGGTCATGGGAATATTTAGGTACCCATTTCCAAGTTGTTCTATGAACAAATTTACATGATGTATCAGATACAATGGCTCTTCAAAAGAAGATGAATTTTGAGGTTTAGGTTGACCACATGATCTTAGATCTAGTCTTCATCCAAGGTTAAAGATTCAATACAATCTTCATCATGGCAAACTAGTAAATTTGGTGTCAACGGAATGTCTTGTATTGAGATTGGAACTTCCACCTTGCCCATGCAAGGGTTTCCACACATCCTAATCCTATGAGGGAAGCCTCAATTGAGTTCAATTGCAAGTTCATAACTTGACAGCAAGAGTACCTAATGGCCCTAGTAGCAACACCTCAATCAATCAAGGTCCTGATTTTCTTGCATGTAGTGCCCTTTACTAGATCAACCAAAATGAATGATCACTAATCAATAATGCTAGGAGTGGTATTCCTCTTCATTTGGCACATCGTCATGTGATATCTAGGGGCATCAACATTGTCACTTCTAAACTGGATTACAACCTATTGCCTTAATTTTATTGGTTTGATGTGTTCTAGAGCTTTGGCTTGAGCTTCTTTGCATATTCTCTTCTCTTCCCCTTTGTGCTTTTTAGATATATTGATTTGTTTAAGAATTTCCTTTATCAAGGGCTCTTTATAGAGCTTGACTCAATAGCCACATGTAGTTAGGCAATACAATTAGCTAGAGTTGCTAATTGTATTGCACCACTAGTATACATTCTATGAATGATCATGGGCCCATAGCCATGTTTCTCTAGTTTTTTAGCATGCTACTTCAATGTGTATAGCAATACTAGGTCACTTGCTTGCAAGCATTTATCTTTAACATGTGCATTAAAATAAGCCTTATACCTCTTCTTTTCCACATATATTCCTATTGTTGCTCTCAATCTGGTTTCTCATAAGCATTCTAAGTCCATGCTCTTCGATGATAGATTGTGGAATGTCCATTAATTCTCTTGTGCAACTCTGAATGTGGGTATCAATAAATCTAAGAAAGCACAACATTTTGGTCAAATATGAGTTGAAAGGGAGTGGCATTGAGTATCATTTTATAGACCACTTGATATGCCCAAATAGCATGATGTAACCCTTTGTACCAATCAGGGCGTTTATTATTTATTAGCTTAGTCAATACATTACACAGGATCTTATTTGTGCTTTCTACATGTCCATTCACTTGTGGATGGTATGGTACTGACTTCTTGTGAATCACCATGAACTCTTGTAATAGATATTCAATTACCTCATTCAAGAAGTGAGTTCCTCGTTTGCTCACCAACTCTATGGGCAGTCCATACCCAAACACATTTTTGAACAAGGATTTTATCATGGTCTTAGCATCATTCTTCCGAGTGGTTTTTACTTCTACCCATTTGGTCAGATAATATATGACAGCAATTATGTGTTTGTCATAGGAGTTTCTAGTTGGGGGGTTGACAAGACCTACAAAGTCTATACCCCACATGGAGGATGCACATCTTCCCATCATGGTTCTCGGTGGGATCTCATCCTTATGAATAGGATATTGAGCTCTCTAACATATGTCACACCTCTTCCCATAAATATGTGCATCCATATGAAGATTAGGACACCATAGTCGTGAAAATAGTATAGCTTTGGTAACTCGATCAACTCTATAGTGTCCTCCTACCATCCCTTGGTGTGCAGTCTCTAATATCTTCAAGTACTCACTTTCATGATGCACAATCTTATATATCCATCTAATCCATGCTTATATAGATTATTACTAATGAGCATATAGTCTTGAGCTTCCTACTCTAGAATCCTTTGTCATGCTAAGGTCATCTCTTGTGGAAACATTTTTGTCCTTGGATATTCAACTACAGGGCTGTTCCAATCAAGTATGGAAGACACTTGATATAAAGTTGCATGTTAAATTGGGGGTCTTCTAATACAATATGGACAATCCTTGGCCAACTTATAGACATCTACCTCCATGCTCAGCCAATATACACCTAATCCCTTCAATGTTTGTAGGGTTTTGTGTTTTGAATGGTGTTTCCCTAATGCTCCTACATGTGTTAATTGTGAACATTTTTTGTGATCTTCCTCTTCCACTCAACAAGCTAAGATTCCTTTATCATTTTGCTTGAAGATACTCCCTACAAGTAAGTAATGCTTCTTGGACTTAAATATTTCTTCATCTTTTTTGTTTATCATTGGATTCTTGAGTTCAAATATGAGCATAGGCACTTATTGTTCAGCCCAACTCAGAACTACTTCTAGGTTTAATAAATATGCATTAGGAAGTTAATCTGATACATCTTTCGAGGATTCTCTTGAAGTAAATTGCAAAAGGTGGTCCACCCGAAGATGGTTCTTACCCTTCCTTGCAAGTACTTCAAAATCATACTCCATTAGTAAGAGCAACCATCTTACTAATCTACTTGTATTGCAAGTAGATTAGTAAGAGCAACCATCTTACTAATCTACTTGTTCACCAAATATAATAAAGCTTGATGATCTTTAAAGAACTTGAGGTTGTTTGCAACAAAATAATGTCTAAATTTCTTGACCACATAGACCATGTGTAACCCTTCTTGTTCGGTGGTTGTGTAATTCCATTCAAATGCTTTCAATTTCCTACTTGCATATGTTATGGGAAGCTCCATATTTCCTTCACCCATTGGTTGTGCTAGCATGCATCCAATGGAAAAATTGGAGCCATGAATGGGAGCGGAGCACAAATGTCTTTTTAACTATAAGAATGATTTCTTTCATTATTCATTCCACTCAAAATTAGTCACAAGTTTGTATATAGGCTTTACAATTATTGTGTACATGTGGATAAAATGTCTGTTGGAGATAGATGTCTGCGGAAGCACGTGAACATCACAAGGAAGAAGAAGAAGCTTGGAGCACAAACACACAATACTGAATGTATTACTAGAGAATGTACAAAGATAAGTAGCCCATTAGGGCAATAGGCGTATATACAAGCCGGGGGAAAAAAACCTCCTAAAGAGGGAAAAAAGTACCCCGGCGGTCCTAGTGTCTTCACACACATCACTACCTAAATATATCAACAAATCCCCCCTGGGAGTGATGCGGTGAACAAGGAGCTGGCACTCATGTATAAGGAAGTGCCAAGCTATGTGGAAATCACTCCACAAAAGGAAGTAAGCCCAAAGCTTTGCGAAAAGCTTCAAACTTCTCCCTAGGCAGAGCCTTCGTGAAAAGGTCTGCAATGTTCTCCTGCATGGGCACATATGCCAAGCTGATCTCCCCAGCAGAGAACCTCTCCCTGACATAGTGATAATGCACCTCAATGTGCTTAGTGCGAGCATGGAACAGAGGGTTCCTCGCAACTGCCAATGCGCTCTGACTGTCAGTGAAGATGGTGGTGGCAGAAGACTGGCCAACACCCAAATCAGCCATAAGGCGTCTGAGCCACACACACTCAAGAGTCGTTGTGAAAGCTGCCCTATACTCAGCCTCACAACTGGAAGTGGCCATAGTAGGCTGCTTCTTGCTCAACCAAGATATACATGAGCTACCAAGCATGAAGCAAAAACCACTAATGGACACATGAGTGTCATAGCAACTAGCCCAATCTGAGTCAGGAAAAGCATGCAAATTGGGCAGTAGTGATCCCCCCTTGGGATAAAACAACCCAAGTAGCTGAGTACCACTCAAGTAGCAAAAGATGCGCTTAACCGCCTTCCGATGCGTGACTCCTGGGCAATGCATAAACCTGCTCATCTGTGAGATAGCAAACTGAATATCTAGCCGAGTAATGCATAAGTAAATCAAGCATCCAACATCTTGTTGATAGAGAACAACATCAAATGCATCTCAAGCATCATGAAGACTCAATCGTAAACCTGTCTGCATAGGAGTGGCAATAGGCTTACAACCTTCAAGGCCAAAACGCTGTAATAATGTGTCAATATATTTCCTTTGACACAAAGCCATTCCACCATCAACTTGCATAAACTGAATGCCCAAATAGTGATGCAAATGCCCCAACTCAGACATCTCAAATGAGGCATGCAAATCAGCCTTGAAATCAGCAATATGCTTCTCAATAGGACCCGTGAGAAGCATGTCATCAACATAGACAACAATGATCAGAAGCACATCATTAGCACGCTTAACATATAAGGTGCTTTCAGTTGGACTGTTCTCAAAACCATGTGCAACCAGATAGGCATGTATCTTCTCATACCAAGCACGTGGTGCTTGCTTTAAACCATATAATGCCTTCTTTAACTTGCACACCTGGTTTTCATGCCCTTTCTACACAAAGGAAAAAGTTGACTTATATTGATCCTCTTGGGGTATGGCTACTTGATTGTAATTGAAAACTCCATCAAGGAAGATGTGGACTTCCTTGCCCGCTACATGTTCGAGTGGATGTTCAATGATAGGAAGCAGATAGCTATATCTTATAGTGGTAGTGTTAAATTTTTTTCCAGCTAATACATATGCGCAACTTTCCATTCTTCTTGGGCAAAAAATCAATGGAGGATACCCATTCTTATGCTCAACCTTGTAGATGAATCTAGCTTCTATCAATATCTCTATTTCATGTAAGGCTTCTGTTTCATCGGCTTGGCTTCTAAAGTCATGGGCTTCCTATGGGAACATATGTCTAGATCCACTCCTTTCAGATCCGTATTACTCCAGTCAAACACATCTTTGTAGTCTCTTAGTAGATTTGTCAACTCTCGTTCTTCTCCACACTCAAGTGCTATCCTATCTACATGCATCTTTCCTCTCCATCTTCTATTGTCATTAAAAACTTTTTGGTCTATTCTTTATTGTCATATGCTTCTCCCATGAGAGCTTCTCTTTTCAGTATTCTTACCATGATCTTCCTATCTTCTATTCATATTTTTTGAAGTTTTCTAGTACTTCAAACAAAGATTCTTATTTTTGTTGTGTTGGAGGATTCTTTCTTTGTTTCTTCTTCTTACTCTTCGTTTCTACTTATGTGGTTAGCATCATGTCATTCTTGCACTCTTCCTATTCCTAAGTCTTAGCTTCTACCAAGCATTGGTACTCTTCTTTTGAGGCACAAAGGGATCCATGATGGTGGAGTCTAAGTCTCTGTTGCTTGCTTCTTCTAATATGCTGATATTAGGCTCACACTCCTCAATTAGGGGTTCACACATGAATACTGAAATTTCATAGCCATCTTCATCACAATGGGGGGTCCATTGTTCTTCATTCATTTCTATGTCCATCATTGCTAAGATATTTTCCCAACCATGGGGTTCAAATTCATCGTCTCGAAAGATCATATGCATGTCATGTATGCCGAGTCTTCAAGTGTCCTCTGGTTTCCTATAGTACGTATGCATGTAGCTTCTAATCTCTTCTCTTCTTCTATTGCAATTTTACACATCCATAAGTGTGTATCCTCTTGCATCCATGAAGGATCTGATCCTATGGAATGCATCGATTCCATATCCTCTAGTGTCCTATGGATTGTGTTCCACTACAGAGGTGTACATCTCGATGTGTATCATCTTTGAGATTGAGCTTCGTAGTTACCCTTAAATGTTGTAGGTATAAGGAGTTGGTTCCCCAATCTTGCACTATTTTCAATTGTGTCATGAAAGTTCTACCCAAAATTATCTTGGAGACATGATTTTTTCTAAATTTTCATATGTCAAAGGTGTGTTCAAACTCTATACCACATGTAGTGAAAGTGATTCCTTCTAGCAATCCTAGTGGCTCTATGTGTCCATCTGCCATTTGTAGCTTCATTCTAGTCAATTGTAAACGCTTTTTGCCCAACACTTTCATAATGAAGTGGTGGAAATGGAAACTCTTTTTTCTGAGTCTAGGATTGCCTTACTTGTGTATCCTTGATAGGTGATAGGGAGATAGGTATTTCCTTCTTCCCCTTCGTGCATATCTCCTATCTTGTCTTTAGGTATTTTTGGTACTTTTCTTTGGGATCCTACTTGAGAGTTGGAATCAATAACATCTGCCAATCAATTTGCTACATTCTTCCACAACTCTAGTTTAACTTTGAGTAGTTCTTCGTGTTGAAAGTTTTGTATTTCAAGCTCAAGAGTGTGGGAACATGCCCCAAATTGAGGCTTACACATCATCCACAATAAAAGGAGGATGATTCCCATGTTTTGGAGGCATCAAATCATTTCTATAAGAGAAAGAAGTTAATTCGAGAAGATTTAGGTCACCTCTTGATGTGATTGGACCTCACTTTTTGACATGTATATGTGTTTCAAAGAGGTGGATATATGACCTTTAGAGCCTCTAATGAGTTGTATTATGACTTAAAGTCATGGGAAATAGGTGCCCAAGCTTCCCCCAGCTTAAGCACAACCCTACTAATTGTTCTTTGTATATTTTGTAGAAATTTCAATTTTTACATACTCTATCTCTCTAGATGATCATTGATGACTCCATGATCTTGTAATTTTCTTTCTACTTCATTCCGAATCCATTTGCAATTATTTTTTTCTTGTTGGAAATCTTATAAGTTCTACTTTAAGTTATGTAAGTCTCCCATTTAGTGCTTGCACAAGTGCAGAGAAATGTCTATAATAGTGTGTCTATAGTTAGCTAATACTCTATGAAGAGATCAAGTTATCTACCTTGTTGTAGTTGGTTGAGGCATCATCTAGTATCCAAATGGAGTGGTTTTATTCTCATTGGAAAGCTCTCTAAGTCTAATTATATCTGCAAAGTTTCATTTCCATTATCTACGTGTACTTAGAGAAATATTAAAAAACATGGAGCCTATGTCAGAAAAAATTCAAGATCCTAAGAGGGCTCATTTGCTTTCGTTGTGCACATAGGAGTGTTTATCCTCCAATACTTCTAAAGTGAGGTGTCACTACACTTTAGCGTGCTTAACTACTTCCGTGGTCCTAGTGAAGATACAACTCAAGCCAAGGGAATGATTATTTACTTGCCATGAGGTATAGTGAAGATACAACTCAAGCTAGTGAAGATGTATGGTATGTAGACAATGGATGTAGCAATCATATGTCATATCGAAAGTTTTTTTTTGGTAATTTATAGGTCCCAAAGGATCAAGGACATGTGGAAATACGTGATAACTTAGAGCATACCATTCAACATGTGGAAGATATCAGTTTGGAAGGAAATCAAAGGGTAAAGTGCTTATCAAAGGTATTACATGTCCCTACTATTAACCAAAACTTTATTTTGGTAGGCCAAATGGTAGAAAAATGCTATCAAGTTAGGTTCAATGAAAGAGGATGTTTTGTTGAGGATACAAGGTTAGGTTTCAAGCTCATAGCAAAGGGATAAAAGCAAGGGAGAATGTTCACAATGGACATAAATCAGCCACACCATTCAATGTATGTCACATATGGAGACAAGACGATAGCAAATTTGGACATATGGCATAAATGAATAGGTCACATCAACCTACAAAAGCTCAAGGACATGCAAATGAGGAGCTTGCTAAGAGGCCTACCAAATTTTACATCTAAAATGTTGCATGACATTTGTGTAGCTTGCCAACAAGGAAAACAATCAAGGCTGGCCTTCAAAAAGAGTACCTATGTGAGTGCAAATGTTTTAGACCTCATTCACATGGATGTTTGGGTTCCAACAAGAGAAGCATCCCTTGTTGGAAATAGGTATTTTTTAACCTTCATTGATGACTTCTCAAGAAAATTATGGTTGTATTGCATTAGGAACTAATCATATGTGTTCCACTACTTCAAGCAATTCAAGGCATAGGTGGAGAAAGAGTCTGACAAGTTTATCAAAACTTTGAGATCCAATGGAGGGGGAGAGTACTTCTCCCATGAATTTTCTAAATTTTTTTAGATCAATGGCATCAAAAGACAATCTACATTCAGGTATATCCCTCAACAAAATGGGGTAGCAAAGAGAAAGAACAATCACATAACAGAGGTAGCAAGATGCATGCTCAACGAAATGAATATGCATTGTTATTGAGGAGAGGCTACATATACAGCCACATACATCATGAATGGATGTCATACATCAGGTATACATCATTTAACCCCTGAGGCATGGAGTGGCAGAAAACCATGCATTTCACATCTTAGAATTTTTTGTTGTATATAATATGTACATGTACCTCAAGAGTTGAGGTCAAAGTTAGATGCCAAATTTGAAAGGTGTATTTTTTTGGGATATTCTATGGAACAAAAAGGGTATAAATGCTATAATCCCATCACCAAGGAGCTGAAGGTAAGTAGGGATGTTTTCTTTGATGAGTTGAAGCCTTGGTATGCATGCATGAGTCCATTGCAGGTTTAAGAGATAGGTGAGATAAATAAGAAGAATGATGATAAAGTTCAAGAAAGCATGGATTTAAGTGGTCCGAGCAACTCATCCAACACAAGGACACCCTCACCATGGAGTGGAAGGCTTAGGGAAAGAGAGACCAACTCAAAAGATTTCGGCTTGTATATATGCCTATTACCCTAACGGGCTACTTATCTTTGTACATTATCTTTGTAATACATTCAATATTGTGTGTTGTGCTCCAAGCTTCTTCTTCTTCCTTGTGTTGTTTGCGTGCTTTTGTAGACCTCAAACTCTAACAATTGGTATCAGAGCAAGTCGCCGCTTCATCTAGGGTGTCATTGACACCCCTCCGGTCACAGTCTCAGAATCGCATGAAAGTTGCTGAGCATACTCACATCTTTTTGTGCCAAAGATATATATAGGTCTCGGTTCGCCAGTATAAGACCTCGAAGTCTGCCATAGGTTTAACAAAACTCGATAGGGTCATTTTATTCAACTTTTTTAGATACAATCATTTTTCTACATCAGGGTATTTTAATAAGTGGCCATGCCTGAAAGTAGTGATGTATTCCGTATGTTGGTTGTTGAGGATAAGTGGGATGGTACCAATTACTCTTTATGGGCTTATATGATGCATCGTGTATTGGTTGCAAAAGGACTATGGAACATTGTGCAGGGTGTTAAAAACCATCATATTTCACCTGCAAACATAGTTGCTAAAGGTGATGCAGATGGCATTGAAGATGATGATATTCTTCAGGTTCCTATTCGTAATGTAGTTCTTGTTGCAACTACTGCAAAGAAACTTTGATGTGATGGCAAAGATGCTCACGCACATGCATTGATAGCCTTGTCTATCAAATGTGCCATTATTCCCCACATTCGCTCCTGCAAAACTGTAAAGGATGCTTGGGATACACTAACTACTTTATACCAAGCAAGGAATGAGGCTCGTGTTGCTTACCTCTGAAAATAGTTGGAGAGTGAGAACATGAATGAAGGAGATTCCATGGGCAATTTTTTGACAAAAATCAAAGATTTGAAGGAGCAGTTGATTTCAACTGATGAAGTCTTGCCTGATAGTTCACTTGTGTAGATTGTTCTAAATGGTCTTCCAGATTCATATCAGAGTTTTGCTTCTGCTCTTTGATTGATGGTGAAAGGCAATCGAAATGCCTTAAAATTTGAGGATTTAGTCTCTGTTTTGTTGCTAGTTAGAAGGGAAAAGGTAAATGGAACTCTTCTACTAGTAAGTAAAAATCTGCTGATTCTGTAGAATCAAAGAAGGATAACAGAGATGTGAAGCAAACAGAAAAGCAAAAATTCTTTTGCAAATACTGTAAAGTAAATGATCATGTCATAAAGAGTTGTCCAAAACTCGCTGCAAAAGAGACAAAGAAGTAAGAGGCTAGAATGGTTGTTGCAAAGGTCCCTACAGCCAAAATAGAGTCTGTTAATCTTGTGTAGAATGAACAATGGGCATTTACTATTGTTGGCAGTTATGATCCATCTTCACATGGATAGTGTATGTCTACAATAGACTCAGATGTTTGGTACTTTGATAGTTGGGAAACCAAACATAATACCTCACAGTGCAGTTGCTTCACTTCACTTGAGCCTGCCTCTCCAAGGAATACTATCACATGTGTCAACACCTCCTCTTATCCTATCATGACAGTTGGTGAGATCATTCTTACTACTGCGGATGGGAGTTCTTCTACATTATTAGATGCTTTATTTGTGCCAAGGATCAAGAAAAATCTATTATAAGTTTCAGCATTAGCCAAGATCAGTTTGGTTGTGAAATTTGATGATGATAGATGCACAGTTCATGATCTATCAAATGGTGATCTCACTATGCTATCTATTTATATATCTATCTATCTATCTATCTATCTATCTATCTATCTATCTATCTATCTATCTATCTATCTATCTATCTATCTATCTATCTATCTATCTATCTATCTATCTATCTATCTATCTACCTATCTATCTATCTATCTATCTATCTATCTATCTATCTATCTATCTATCTATCTATCTATCTATCTATCTATCTATCTATTGTTGATGTGTGAAACATCATAAGAAATGAATTAATGTGACACTAGAATACGTCTATGGTCACCATTAACTCAATGCTTCTCCAAACTTTGAGAAATGATCGCTTAAACTAAGAACTTTGCTTCTACAAAAATTTATAGTCATGGAAATGAAATACCTTCACTCTTTTGCTTATTTATCCTAGCACAAATATTATTTCTTGAAGATCTTTTGATGAAAGTAGAAGAATAGAACTCAAGTTATGGCCCTTCACAAGATCACCCTATATGAGCTACCAAAACTGGAAATTTTGCCTCTTTTAGTAAAAGTGATTGTCGAAAAATGCAAATTCGATGCCTATCATCGACTTGCAACCAAAATTCATGCCAGGCATCAACTTGGTGCTTTTTCAGCCACTTTTTAGCTCCTGAAATATGCGCGTGAACACAAGATATGAACAAGACTACTTTTATGTGGAAGTCGATGCTAGACATCAACTTTATGTTGAAACTCGATGCCAGGCATCGAGTTGCTCCACAAAGCTCATGTTTTAAGAAGATTCCACAACAAATACAATTCGGAGAATGAAAACAATGACTTATCAGCACAAACTCGATGCCAGGCATCAAGTTGCTTGGAAAACTTGAACTTTTGAACTCATCACATAATGCTTCTAGAATTTTATGTCATGGACTGCATAAGCTCATAGACTATGAGAAATTTATGAATGATTTAGCATGTGCAGTACATGATTCTCAGGCTATGTCAGATGCAAAGTTTTGGCATGCATGCTTTGGTCATTTGAATTTTGCTAGTCTGCTATGCCTGCAGAAATATGAAATGGTGTCCTCTTTGCCCAAACTTGAGGCACCTAGTAAACATGTATGTGAAGGCTATATTTTGGGCAGAATGCAACGTTCCTCCTTCCCAAAAGATGATTCAGTTCAAGCTACTCAAAAATTGCAGCTTGTTCATAGTGATGTTTGTGGTCTTATGTAGACACCTTCTCTTGGGAACTATCTTTACTTTGTGACTTTCATCAATGATTTTTTCTAGGCATGCATGGGTAATACCCATTGAAAGCAAAGTCTGAAGTGTTCATGTGCTTCAAACAATTTTTGGTTTTGGCTGAAAAATTGTCAACATGTAAAATGGGCACCCTCTATTTTGATCGAGGGGTGGAATATATCTCTTCTGATTTTAATGCATTTTTTGTTGAACCTAGGATAAAACATCAGTGTACACTGCCGTATACACCTCAAAAAAATGGAGTTGTTGAAAGGAAGAACAAGTCACTCATGGAGATGGCGAGGTGTATGGTCAAGAGTTAGGCTTTACCACATAGTTTTTGGCTTGAGGCTGTTATGTGTGCAACATATGTACTTAACACATGTCCCACTAAAGCATTGTAGTCTATCACTCCATATAAGGCTTGGCATGGCCATAAGCCATTTGTTGCTCACCTGCGTAATTTTGTTTGATGAAGCACAAAATTCTTAAAATTGGATGGCTGCTATGCAATCAAAATATGATGCTATTATGAAAAGTGGTAACAGGTCTTTATGTGACTTGTCTCCTAGCAAGAAGGCCATTGGCACTAAGTGGGTATACAAGCTAAAGCATAAGCTTGATGGAAAATTCACAGGTATAAGGTTAGGCTTGTTGCAAAGGGTTATGCTCAAGAAAGAGGCATTGATTTGATGAGACCTTTGCTCCCACATGCCCAATGACTATTGTCCATAGCATCTGTGCACTTGCAGCTCATCATGGTTGGAACGGACATCAATTGGACATTAAAATTGCATTTCTGAATGGTGACTTGCATGAAGAAGTGCATGTTTTTCAGCCCCATGGTTTTGTGCAGAAAGGCCATGAGAACAAAGTGTGAAGGTTGAAGAAAGCATTATATGGCTTGAAGCAAGCGCATGGTTTTGAGGCTGATTTTAAGGTTGATTTGCATGCCTCATTTGAGATGTCAGATATGGGGCATTTGCATCATTATTTGGGTATTTAGTTTATGCAAGTTGATGGATAAATAGCTTTGTGTCAAATTAAATTTACTAACACATTATTGCAGCGTCTTGGCCTTGAAGACTGCAGACCTCATTAGGGGAAAAAATGAACCCTGCATGGGCATTTTAGCTTAAGGAGTGATTAGCCATGGACAATGAGCAGAGGGTGGTGGCCACAGTCTAGTCCCTTAATCACATAGGCTAGGCATAGGCTTCCCTTGTTTTTGAGTGGTCAAAGATGAAGAAACCACCTTGAACTCATAGCTTTAGCTATTCGAATGGTTTTGAAAGGCTTTCAAATGTGTCACAACCCTTGGATTGGCCCAAAGATCCAATGGATGAAGTTGAAGGGAAAAATTCAAGGCGCCTTTGCATTTGGGCCCTTAGATTCACTTAAGATCTAATGGATGAGATGAGATGCACCTTCAAAAAGGCGCCTTTTCATATAAGCCCTTGGATTTCCTTGGCATCCAATGGTTGAGATGGATAGAATCTTCAAATAAGCGCCTGAGATCTGGATCATTGGATCTTGGCTTCATCCAAAGGCTGAGAATGAAGCCCACATTTTGAAAAGTGCCTTCTTATATCCTCCTTTGGATTGAGAACGCATCCAACGGCTACAACTTGATCCGATTTTTTTGCTCCGCAGCAATCGCGCACGACCATCAAAACAATCTCCCATCGTGTGGCTTAGATGGACTGTCCTTTCCTACTTAGCCCCGGATGGGGGGAGCCATCCGATCACGCCTGATCCAATGGTCCAAGAAGCTGTAAAGCTTGTGAAAAAGGAGATCGTGGGACCTTCTCTCTCTACTGTACCATGCGATGCATCTCAAAGCCCTTCTCTCTATCTTTTTCTCCCTTTCAATCTTAGCCATTCGAGAGAAGGATCCAAAGTCCAAGAACAAGCCTTTTTAAACATTCAAATACAAATGCCTATTAAATAGTATTTTAAAGGTGAATACCACTAGTGGTTTTCTAGTTGCCTCTTAATCTCAAGATTAAGCCTTTTAATTCCTAAAAATTAGGAATCCTTAAAAGGCCCATGCAGGGCTCACTTTTTCCCCTAATGTATTGCCACTCCTATGGAGACATGTTTACGATTGAGTCTTCATGATGTTGGAGATGCATTTGATGTTGTTCTCTATCAGCACATTGTTGGATGCTTGATTTACTTATGCATTACTCGGCCAGATATTCAATTTGTTGTCTCATAGATGAGTAGGTTTATGCATTGCCCAGGTGTCAAGCATTGGCGAGCGGTTAAGTGCATCTTTCGCTACTTGAGTGTTACCCGACTACTTGGATTCTTTTATCCCAAGGGGGATCACTATCGCTAGATTTACATGCTTTTTTTGACTTTGACTGGGCTGGTTTGTATGAAAATTGTGTGTCCACCAGTGGTTTTTGCTTCATGCTTGGTAGCTCATGCATATCTTGGTTGAGCAAGAAGCAGCCTATTGTGGCCACTCCTAGTTGTGAGACTGAGTATATGGCATCTTTCACAATGAATATTGAGTGTGTGTGGCTCATGTGCCTTATGGCTGATTTGGGTGTTGGTCAGTCTTCTGCCACCACCATCTTCACTGATAGTCAGAGCACATTGGCAGTTGCGAAAAACCCTATGTTCCATGCTCGCACTAAGCATATTGAGGTGACTATCATTATGTCAGGGAGAAGTTCTTTGCTAGAGAGTTTGTGGATTGATTCCACATAGCTTGGCACTTCCTTATACATGAGTGTCAACCCCTTGTTCAACATATCACTCCCAAGGGGGATTTGTTGATATATTTAGGTAGTGATGTGTGTGAACACACTAGGACCACCGGAGCAGTTTTTTCCCTCTTTAGGAGCTTTTTTCCCATCGGCCTGTATGTACACCTATTACCCTAATGGGCTACTTATCTTTGTACATTCTCTTCGTAATACATTCAGTATTGTGTGTTGTGCTCCAAGCTTCTTCTTCTTCCTTCTGTTGTTTGCGTGCTTCCACAGACCTCAAACTCCAACAAAGTCAAAGGCAAAGAGAAGATCACAATTGAAGAAGGAAGCTATGTGGGTGAGAGCATGTTGGAGGATGAAGAGATAGAAGAAATTCAAACCCCAGGAGTTTCAAAACCAAGAAAGAAGATGGCAACCACACCTAAGGATGTGAAATAAGGTCCTCAAGAGTATATCCAATTTAAAGGTTTACATATGAGAATTTCATTCAAAGCATTATGCATACATTACTCAGGTAATCAAGGACAAATAATTGACTAGTTATGAAGAAGCTACGGATGGCAAGGAATGGCAAGAGGCAATGAAGGAAGAGCTCAAGGCACTTGATGAGAACCATACTTGGAGCTTGGTACCAGCTCAAGAAGGCATGAAAGTGATAGGTAATAAGTGGGCTTACAAAATTAAAAGAAATTCAGATGGTTCCATTACTAGTTACAAAGCAAGGCTGGTGGCGAAAGGCTTCTCCCAAAGCTATGCGATAGATTACGATGAAACTTTAAGCCCCGTAGCCAAGATGCCAACAATTAGGACTTTGATTGTAGTGGCCACATCAAAGAAATAGACAAGATATCAAATGAAAGCTAGGAAAGGAGTTCAAGATATATGATCTTGGAACGCTAAAGTACTTCTTGAGAATAGAGGTAATCTATGCACATAATGGCATCTTCTTGATTCAAAGAAAATACTTGTTGGATGTGCTATACAAGTTTGGTATGAGTGGTTCTAAGCCACTTTCTTAGCCCATGGAGCCCAATACAAAGTTGGTTATAGGTAAAAGATAATACATTATATAGAAGCATAATTGGTTCATTGATTTAAGCTACATTCATTAGACCTAATCTTGCATATGTAATATGTGTACTCTCTCAATTTCTGCATACACCCACTCATGATGTCATATCACTTTAAAGTCATAGAAAGGACTTTTCCACATGGCATCGTAAGGGATGCATTCATATATTTTGGGGTAGATAGAGAGAGTCGTGTGTGACTCTTGAGAGAGTAGAGAGATACGCTCGACGTGGCTGGGAGGAAAGAAGAACACGCGATCTCTGTGTGTGCATGGGCGTCGGCCATTCGCAAGTAGCCTTGGCAAAAGATGAAGCACGATTTTAACATTGGTATCAGAGCTTCGGATGACGACCACGCGATCGCGATGCAGGGGGATTGAACCCTCGCCACTAGTATGGAAGGCGGCCATCTTAACCAACATGCCATACACACGTGATGATGATGGATCCCGTTTTACAGATGTTGTTTTTGAAGCTTTTGCTGTCGCCTACACTACAGGCTTCCTTTCAACTAGTTAATGGGCATCCAAGTTGCATCTTTTAATCCGGGAAACACCCAAGTCATGTTCAAGTCTATTGCACGTGACAATGGAAAAAGGAAATTGGTTTGGTAGATACTCGTCTACATGCAATTGAAAGGAAAGGAGTAAAAGGACAATTTCGAATGAGGATCGAGAACGAATAGGAAAGATGCAAATTGGATGCACCTGCTACATATGAAGAGTTCGTATACAAAGAGTTTTCTTTCCACGGAATCTCTGACACCATGGTTCCAAGTGAAAGAGGATGGATTTTCATCTTAATTACAGGTATTACTATTTTATTTTTGAAAGGGTCTACATTTGCGAGAAGCTACGAAGGCTTTAGGGGCCAAGTTTTTTTAGGGAAATCATGTGTATGGAGAGCATGGAGTATATACTCTCATCTAGAGTCAATGAGTCTTTCAAATTGTGAGAAAGAATAAGTTTTAAGCACCTCCAAAATAGCCTACTCTCATGATCATCACTTAAATTTCAGGGGCTATTTTTGATAAGTAGCCATTTCGGGAGGGGGAAATGAAGCATGATTTTTCATGGATTTATGAAAAAAACCATGCACACATATAGTATAGTGTATGGAATTTCATATACAGTCAAGAAATTTAAAGAGTATCTCAGTATGATGGGAGTTTGAAGCTCCACAAAACCCCCTTCCATCACTGTTTGAGAAAAAAATTCAGCACCTGAATCTAAGAAATTCCCATTTTGGAAGAGGGAAAAAGAGGTGTATTAGCTGCGGATGGATGGAAAGAAGTATATATAATGAGAGTATGGTGTATGGACTTCTTAGGTGAATCATTAGATTCATTCAAATGATAAGTTATGGAGGAATTTTAGTTCCTCAAAGACCCACTTTCCGCACTTTTTGAAAAAAAAATTAGATGTTAAATTTTGCCAAACTCCACTTTTGGGAGTAAGAACAAAGAGCATTTAAGAGGCTTCCCATGGATTATTGTATACATACATGAAGTATGGTGTATATATTACCATGGAGAACTAGAAAATCTAAGAGAAATCCACATTTAGAGTGGATTAGAAGCTTGCTAAGAGATCTCATTTAAGTTTTTACATGAAAGTAAAAATCTTGATTTAGGCCTCTTTTGGGGAGCGAATTAGCATGCACGAGGGAAGGATTTGGAAAGGTGAAAAAAGGCCCAAGCATCTTCATATACACTCTCTGAAGTTATGGAGAGAATTTTAGGATTTGATTGATGGAAGAATGCTATTGGGCACGCCAAAACTCACATTTTCACACTTTTTCCAGCCCTGCCAACAGTCCACTAGTTTGGCATGTCTCGCTTGGAATGGCCATATCTTGTGCTAGAAAAATCCAAGTTGGACGTGCTATGGCTCATATCGAAGAGCACAAGATCTACTTTCAGTTTATGAGAAGAAATTTTGGAAAATATGGATTTTTGCAGGTCTGTAAAGCTCTGCAAAGTCTGAACAGTTTTTGGCAACTACCTTCCAAGAGCCATATCTTTCAAACCGGGAAGGCGATTTGAGTAATTTCACTTAGAGCCACTTGCACATCATAATATATCATTTTATGATTATTTGCAGGTCCTAAAATGGCTTTCCCAGGTCTAAAGAGGGATTACAAATGCATTTTTTGGTAAAATTGCATTATTTTAGTAATCATATGACCATGCTTTATGTTTCGGAGAGTGTTCCGATGTTTTCGAACACTTCAAAGTTTATGTTAGGACCTGAGGAGAAAGGTGCAGAGATCTCGGAGCTTATAAAAAAGAACTGGATGCATGCAACTCCAATACCAAATCATTCAAGGATGTATGCTTTATGCTTTTAGGCATCTTACTTGATGTTATGGCATGTTTTGTATGTACATTCATAGATTGGATTGCATACATCGAATGTTGATCATTGTTTAAATTTTAAAAATATGGATCAATAGGCGAGAAGTACACTTTTTGATTGTTTGCAAGAAAGAGGATTGCAGAAACTACATGGCTATGCAACATAGAGAATTGTTGCTAGCATTTGTTTTTATGTTTTGCAGGTTATGGAGTCCATATATGATTTTATGGCATGCATGCCACCGGCCTGTCAAGCCCTATGTTGTTGGGTGGCTTGTGGGCCACTGAGCTTATGGTTAATTTTTTTTTTTTGGATTCCATTTCCTGGGGAAATGCTGTCGAAATTTCCCCCCCCCCCCCCTCATGGCTTTATATACGCACTTACCTTTAGGTAAGAATGTTAGGGCATGGTAACATGCCTTTTCTGCAAACATCAATCAGATGTAGGCATGCTTCTAAGCATGTATTTAATGGACTTAGTACCATCACAATATCATAAATAAGGCAACTTCATTAGAAACAAGATCCCTACACATAATCCTTATGAATTTTAGACCATAGGATTGCTAAGGGGAAGGGGCTATACCTTCACCATTAGTAATGTGCACAAGCAATCCTATAGGTTTTAGGAAGTTGCATATAGGCACGGGAGATACATTTATGATAATCTCCAACGTAGTGAAGATTTACTTATCTTCACAAGAGTCTCACAGTAGGATTAGGAGACTATGGGGTATTATCATGAATACCCGAAGAGGGACTATTTTCACTCATGCACATCACTTGAGCAAGTAGTGAAGCATTTCTGCTACACTAATAAGGAAACCAATTAGTTGGGATCACACAGATGGGTTTCATGAGAGAGCATCGACGGCTGCTTATGTGATTCGAGTGATGGTTAGGAAGGCCACAGGCATGGCACTAGCACTAAAACTTAGAGCATAGATCCCTTAGTCAGGAATAATTGGGGTACCCAATACATATATGAATGGTCGGATCTATAGAGAGGTACTTAGACCTAGTCTTTGTACCTAGGAACAAGTTGGTTTGGAATAGAAAGGGATATCCATTGTCACATATTGACTAGAACCAAACTAACTAGTTTGAGAATATGGGACTCAATTGAGTCCACTGACATGATTTTAGGATATGGGATTCATTAGAATCCATCTACATATTCCATAGCATATATATGGAATATATATTTGGTTTAGCGTAGGTATGACACCATGGATTGGAAGAAGGTTCCACTGGTATGGGACAGTGGAAACGACTTCCATTTGAGCACTCTTCTTCTATGGCCAGGGAGAAAAGGACTCGCATTCATGGAGTCATGTCTCACTAGATGAGAGGAGAGCTCTTAGTAGACATCTCCTTAGGACTGGGAGTTATCCATCATAGTTTAGAGAAGATTTATTCTTCCAATTGAGAATGTGATAGGTGATTTTATCACTATGGATATCACATACTCATGTTGTGCTTTTCAAGAAGGATAATTCCATTAGTTTGAGTGGATCGTATAGATCCATGTATAGAAGAGGATTGGTAGAGATAACCTTTTAATATGGATACACATGTATTTATGCTATCATGTCATATAATTGTTGAACATTTTAGCAGCGGGCTTTGATCCTTATTAGGAATTTATTTTCTCCACTCTTCACTATATACACCTTCATTAGTTATGCGAGATTTGTTCTCCATCTTTATAGGAATGTTTGTAATGAGGGATTATGCATCAGTCATGGAAGAGAGGAGCAAATGAATTCATACGTTTCTCTTTTAAGGAAAGGAGAAAGTGGGAATTAGGCTTAGAGATCAAGGAGAGATCTCACTTTAGCTTAGTGGTCTCACTTTAACTCTTGTTCTTTGAGAGAGAAAGAAGGAAAGGAAAATATGGTTTCTTCATAGCAGAAGAATAAAGTATGTTTTCCTTTACAGAGAAGAGGTGTTTAGGAAACAACTCTTAGTCTATATTTTAGGAGGAATCCATTCCTGTACTTTTCAATCTAATTTTCCTTCACATGGAGGTTTGATTCTCCACTATTTTAAGGAAAAAGTATGCGGAACTTATATATATGTTCTCAGTTATGGATAAGTAGAGCAAATGGATTCAAAGGAATCTCTTTCAAAGGGAAAGGGAAAGTGGAATAGATTCCACTACTAGAGCTCTTTTCCTTAGAGGAGATTACTGAGAAAGAGAGAGAGAGAGAGAGAGAGAGAGAGAGAGAGAGAGTTTCACTTTCTCATTTTGGTTGTCTAGATAGAAGTGGCACTCTTCTATCAAAGACAAAAGGGAGATGAGTTAATCATGATGGTTAGATTGAGTCTCACATGGAGACTCTAGAGAAGAGCAATTATGTTATTCCAGTGATGGTCTTTGACTAGATGAGATGATCTAGTTATTGACATTAGTGAGACTGGGAGTAGATTTATGACTCTTCTCTTTAGGGTTTCTAGGAGATAGGGAGATATCTAACTTATTGAGGTACCAAACTCTTAGTTGGTGTTACATCATGAGCATGATGTGTAAACATCAGTTAGAAGGATGGGTACTTAGGGATTATGTGAATCTCAAAGGGAATGCTTTTGCATTCATATGGCAAACTACGGGGAAGAGAATATTTTAGAGTTTGCACAAATGCCAATAGATGCTCTTGCAATAGAACTTAGTCCAAAGGTAATGGAGGAAAAACCATAGACTTCTTGGTTGGTGAAATGTAGAGATTGCATTTTACTACCATGAGCTAGATGATGGATTTGCATAGTTCACAAGGTAGTTAGGTTAAACTATTACTTGTGAGTACACTCAAGGTTAGGAAGACCTAGAGTGGTATGAGGGCAATCTATCATTTAGTCTTAGATGGGTTTGGGGTCACTTGTTATGGGACTTTGTTCTATATTTCATAGGACTCTATGGTTTACTATATCCATTATAGTATGGTCACGCCTATGTGCTTGGCACCTTACACTTCCCTTTTATATTACTGCTCCATAGAGGATACATCATATGGACTTAGGTCATTTTGATGATGTCACATGTCATGGGAGTGATAGTTTGGAAGTGAAGAGTATATGGGAGATAGTAGGCACCACTCAGACGGTTTCCCACTGAGGAGATGATTTCATATGAGACTTCTTAAGGGGAAGGATACGGGGAAACAACACACAGAGATGACCATGTACATAGAGTACCTGGGGTTCAGGGGAGTCGAGCACTTTTATCTACCATTATAGATGGACATTTCATTTACATTTTCGAGGATGAAAATGTTTTCAAGGGGAAGGAAATGTCATATCACTTTAAAGTCATAGAAAGGACTTTTCCACCTGTGTATATATATGTGTGTGTGTGTGTGTGTGTGTGTGTGTGTCTGTGTGTGTATGTATGTATGTGTGTGTGTAATATGTACACACACACACACACATATATATATACATACATACATACATACATACATACATACATACATACATACGTACGTACGTACGTACGTACATACATACATACATACATACATACATACATACATACATACATACATACAGACATACATACATACATACATATATATATATATATATATATATATATATATATATATATATATATATATATATATATATATATATATATATATATATATATATATATGTGTGTGTGTGTGTGTGTGTGTGTGTGTGTGTGTGTGTGTGTGTGTCTGTGTGTGTGTATGTATGTAATGTATGTATGTATGTATGTATGTATGTATGTATGTATGTAAATGTATGTGTAGCACTTCCTCAATCACAAGCTATCCTCAATCACAAGCTTTTGATCACTCAAGCATAGTGGAAGAGAGAAAAATAGAACTTCTCCATCTTCTCAAAATTCTCTGCCATCGCAAGAGCATCCAGGAAATCAACACATCCAGATCCCTTCACTTGATAATGAAGCTCCTCACTAAGCCCTTAAATAAACTTTCTCTTTAGAGCATCACAACTAACCTCGAATGCATATGTATGAAGGAGTAGAAAATTTTCTTTGTACTCATCAACAAACAAGCTATGCTTTTCACTCTTGTGCTATTGAAAATTGTAGAACTCCATCTTCTTCTCCATATGGACGTCTAGAGAATAGTAATGTTTTTCTACTTGCTCTCTAAATTCCTTCTATAGAACTGGACCAGAATGTGTTTGGTTCTACATATAGGACTTCCATCATAGCTTTGTGATGCCATGCAGATGTAGGATCCCAACCTTTGCCTTGGACTCCTCACTGAATTATCAAAGATCAAAGAAATCCTCTAGCTCTTCAATCCATGCCTTGACAACCGACGTTCCCAAGAAACGTGAGAAAGGGAAGGTTCAACACTCACGCCCATGGTGCTTTGTCGCCCAGATGTTGGGGGCGCTCTTAGCCGATCCGCAGTCCAGAGGCATGCATGGTTACCACTACCCTTATAGTTGCGCACAATTCGGCGCAGCAGGGCAAACCACCCAAGCACCAAGCTGGCATGGATAAAAAACCAGGGAGGCAGGAAAAGGGGCATGACATCCACCCCCTCTCCGATAGACTTCACGTCCTCATGAAATCCACCTACGGGCCCTAGAATGATTCCCGTTTGTCATGAAGTCGAAAGGGATGGCTTGTGAGACTCTGCATGGTGTTCTTACCCTCAAATTTGGGGTAGTGTCCTTAGTACCATGGGTTGTCGTGCAAATGCATATCTAAGGGAAACTTAATGCAAGAGAGGTGCGAACCTAACACTGCCGGTTTGGCTCGAAGCAAAGGGACTACTTAAAGAAGGGATGGCTTGCCCCACTCCAACTGCGTTGGGACAAGCCAAGCTCCA